>OZ018326.1:41770406-42438406 GCA_963969495.1 Ceratothoa steindachneri | reverse complement strand
AGATGGCGAAGTTGTGTAGATTGATTCTATTTTTTCGTGATATTCATACAATCTAAAGCACTGGTTTATTTCACATTCGTCCAGAGTTAGTTTCATCTAACCATTCTTTTGTCTGAATGATCCTTTATCTAATGACACGAGTCTAATGACTCTTATCTAATGGCACTGGTCCAGATGGCGAAGTTTTGTAGATTGATTCTATTTTTTCGTGATATTCATACAATCTAAAGCACTGGTTTATTTCACATTCGTCCAGAGTTACTTTCATCTAACCATTCTTTTGTCTGAATGATCCTTTATCTAATGACACGATTCTAATGACTCTTATCTAATGGCACTGGTCCAGATGGCGAAGTTGTGTAGATTGATTCTATTTTTTCGTGAAATTCATACAATCTAAAGCACTGGTTTATTTCACATTCGTGCAGAGTTAGTTTCATCTAACCATTCTTTTGTCTGAATGATCCTTTATCTAATGACACGAGTCTAATGACTCTTATCTAATGGCACTGGTCCAGATGGCGAAGTTGTGTAAATTGATTCTATTTTTTCGTGATATTCATACAATCTAAAGCACTAATTTATTTCACATTCGTCCAGAGTTACTTTCATCTAACCATTCTTTTGTCTGAATGATCCTTTATCTAATGACACGATTCTAATGACTCTTATCTAATGGCACTGGTCCAGATGGCGAAGTTGTGTAGATTGATTCTATTTTTTCGTGATATTCATACAATCTAAAGCACTGGTTTATTTCACATTCGTCCAGAGTTACTTTCATCTAACCATTCTTTTGTCTGAATGATCCTTTATCTAATGACACGATTCTAATAACTCTTATCTAATGGCACTGGTCCAGATGGCGAAGTTGTGTAGATTGATTCTATTTTTTCGTGATATTCATACAATCTAAAGCACTGGTATATTTCACATTCGTCCAGAGTTACTTTCATCTAACCATTCTTTTGTCTGAATGATCCTTTATCTAATGACACGATTCTAATGACTCTTATCTAATGGCACTGGTCCAGATGGCGAAGTTGTGTAGATTGATTCTATTTTTTCGTGATATTCATACAATCTAAAGCACTGGTTTATTTCACATTCGTCCAGAGTTAGTTTCATCTAACCATTCTTTTGTCTGAATGATCCTTTATCTAATGACACGAGTATAATGACTCTTATCTAATGGTACTGGTCCAGATGGCGAAGTTGTGTAGATTGATTCTATTTTTTCGTGATATTCATACAATCTAAAGCACTGGTTTATTTCACATTCGTCCAGAGTTACTTTCCTCCTAACCATTCTTTTGTCTGAATGATCCTTTATCTAATGACACGATTCTAATAACTCTTATCTAATGGCACTGGTCCAGATTGGGAAGTTGTGTAGATTGAATATAATTTTCGTGATATTCATACAATGTAAAGCACTGGTTTATTTCACATTCGTCCAGAGTTACTTTCATCTAACCATTCTTTTGTCTGAATGATCCTTTATCTAATGACACGATTCTAATAACTCTTATCTAATGGCACTGGTCCAGATGGCGAAGTTGTGTAGATTGATTCTATTTTTTCGTGATATTCATACAATCTAAAGCACTGGTATATTTCACATTCGTCCAGAGTTACTTTCATCTAACCATTCTTTTGTCTGAATGATCCTTTATCTAATGACACGAGTCTAATGACTCTTCTCTAATGGCACTGGTCCAGATGGCAAAGTTGTGTAGATTGATTCTATTTTTTCTTGATATTCATACAATCTAAAGCACTGGTTTATTTCACATTCGTCCAGAGTTACTTTCATCTAACCATTCTTTTGTCTGAATGATCCTTTATCTAATGACAAGAGTCTAATGACACTTATCTAATGGCACTGGTCCAGATGGCGAAGTTGTGTAGATTGATTATATTTTTTCGTGATATTCATACAATCTAAAGCACTGGTTTATTTTACATTCGTCCAGAGTTACTTTCATCTGACCATTCTTTTGTCTGAATGATCCTTTATTTAATGACACGATTCTAATAACTCTTATCTAATGGAACTGGTCCAGATGGCGAAGTTGTGTAGATTGATTCTATTTTTTCGTGATATTCATACAATCTAAAGCACTGGTTTATTTCACATTCGTCCAGAGTTACTTTGATCTAACCATTCTTTTGTCTGAATGATCCTTTATCTAATGACACGATTCTAATAACTCTTATCTAATGGAACTGGTCCAGATGGCGAAGTTGGGTAGATTGATTCTATTTTTTCGTGATATTCATACAATCTAAAGCACTGGTTTATTTCACAATCGTCCAGAGTTACTTTCATCTAACCATTTTTTGGTCTGAATGATCCTTTATCTAATGACACGAGTCTAATGACTCTTATCTAATGGCACTGGTCCAGATGGCAAAGTTGTGTAGATTGATTTTATTTTTTCGTGATATTCATACAATCTAAAGCACTGGTTTATTTCACATTCGTCCAGAGTTACTTTCATCTAACCATTCTTTTGTCTTAATGATCCTTTATCTAATGACACGATTCTAATGACTCTTATCTAATGGCACTGGTCCACATGGCGAAGTTGTGTAGATTGATTCTATTTTTTCGTGATATTCATACAATCTAAAGCACTGGTTTATTTCACATTCGTCCAAAGTTACTTTCATCTAAAATTCTTTTGTCTGAATGATCCTTTATCTAATGACACGAATCTAATGACTCTTATCTAATGGCACTGGTCCAGATGGCGAAGTTGTGTAGATTGATTCTATTTTTTCTTGATATTCATACAATCTAAAGCACTGGTTTATTTCACATTCGTCCAAAGTTACTTTTATCTAAAATTCCTTTGTCTGAATGATCCTTTATCTAATGAGACGAGTCTAATGACTCTTATCTAATGGCACTGGTCCAGATGGCGAAGTTGTGTAGATTGATTCTATTTTTTCGTGATATTCATACAATCTAAAGCACTGGTTTATTTCACATTCGTCCAGAGTTACTTTCATCTAACCATTTTTTTGTCTGAATGATCCTTTATCTAATGACACGAGTCTAATGACTCTTATCTAATGGCACTGGTCCAGATGGCAAAGTTGTGTAGATTGATTCTATTTTTTCGTGATATTCATACAATCTAAAGCACTGGTTTATTTCACATTCGTCCAGAGTTACTTTCATCTAACCATTCTTTTGTCTGAATGATCCTTTATCTAATGACACGATTCTAATGACTCTTATCTAATGGCACTGGTCCACATGGCGAAGTTGTGTAGATTGATTCTATTTTTTCGTGATATTCATACAATCTAAAGCACTGGTTTATTTCACATTCGTCCAAAGTTACTTTCATCTAACTATTCTTTTGTATGAATGATCCTTTATCTAATGACACGATTCTAATGACTCTTATCTAATGGCACTGGTCCAGATGGCGAAGTTGTGTAGATTGATTCCTTTTTTTTCGTGATATTCATACAATCTAAAGCACTGGTTTATTTCACATTCGTCCAGAGTTAGTTTCATCTAACCATTCTTTTGTCTGAATGATCCTTTTTCTAATGACACGAGTCTAATGACTCTTATCTAATGGCACTGGTCCAGATGGCGAAGTTTTGTAGATTGATTCTATTTTTTCGTGATATTCATACAATCTAAAGCACTGCTTTATTTCACATTCGTCCAGTTACTTTCATCTAACCATTCTTTTGTCTGAATGATCCTATATCTAATGACACGATTCTAATGACTCTTATCTAATGGCACTGGTCCAGATGGCGAAGTTGTGTAGATTGATTCTATTTTTTCGTGATATTCATACAATCTAAAGCACTGGTTTATTTCACATTCGTCCAGAGTTACTTTCATCTAACCATTCTTTTGTCTGAATGATCCTTTATCTAATGACACGATTCTAATGACTCTTATCTAATGGCACAAGTCCAGATGGCGAAGTTGTGTAGATTGATTCTATTTTTTCATGATATTCATACAATCTAAAGCACTGGTTTATTTCACATTCGTCCAGAGTTACTTTCACCTGACCATTCTTTTGTCTGAATGATCCTTTATCTAATGACATGAGTCTAATGACTCTTATCTAATGGCACTGGTCCAGATGGCGAAGTTGTGTAGATTGATTCTATTTTTTCTTGATATTCATACAATCTAAAGCACTGGTTTATTTCACATTCGTCCAGAGTTACTTTCATCTAACCATTCTTTTGTCTGAATGATCCTTTATCTAATGACACGAGTCTAATGACTCTTATCTAATGGCACTGGTCCAGATGGCAAAGTTGTGTAGATTGATTATATTTTTTCGTGATATTCATACAATCTAAAGCACTGGTTTATTTCACATTCGTCCAGAGTTACTTTCATCTGACCATTCTTTTGTCTGAATGATCCTTTATCTAATGACACGATTCTAATAACTCTTATCTAATGGAACTGGTCCAGATGGCGAAGTTGTGTAGATTGATTCTATTTTTTCGTGATATTCATACAATCTAAAGCACTGGTTTATTTCAAATTCGTCCAGAGTTACATTCATCTAACCATTTTTTTGTCTGAATGATCCCTTATCTAATGACACGAGTCTAATGACTCTTATCTAATGGCACTGGTCCAGATGGCAAAGTTGTGTAGATTGATTCTATTTTTTCGTGATATTCCTCCACCTAAAGCACTGGTTTATTTCACATTCGTCCAGAGTTACTTTGATCTAACCATTCTTTTGTCTGAATGATCCTTTATCTAATGACACGATTCTAATAACTCTTATCTAATGGAACTGGTCCAGATGGCGAAGTTGTGTAGATTGAATCTATTTTTTCGTGATATTCATACAATCTAAAGCACTGGTTTATTTCACATTCGTCCAGAGTTACTTTCATCTAACCATTCTTTTGTCTGAATGATCCTTTATCTAATGACACGAGTCTAATGACTCTTATCTAAGGGCACTGGTCCAGATGGCAAAGTTGTGTAGATTGATTATATTTTTTCGTGATATTCATACAATCTAAAGCACTGGTTTATTTCACATTCGTCCAGAGTTACTTTCATCAGACCATTCTTTTGTCTGAATGATCCTTTTTCTAATGACACGATTCTAATAACTCTTATCTAATGGAACTGGTCCAGATGGCGAAGTTGTGTAGATTGATTCTATTTTTTCGTGATATTCATACAATCTAAAGCACTAGTTTATTTCACATTTGTCCAGAGTTAGTTTCATCTAACCATTCTTTTGTCTGAATGATCCTTTATCTAATGACACGATTCTAATGACTCTTATCTAATGGCACTGGTTCAGATGGCGAAGTTGTGTAGATTGATTCTATTTTTTTGTGATATTCATACAATCTAAAGCACTGGTTTATTTCACATTCGTCCAAAGTTACTTTCATCTACCATTCTTTTGTCTGAATGATCCTTTATCTAATGACACGATTCTAATGACTCTTATCTAATGGAACTGGTCCATATGGCGAAGTTGTGTAGATTGATTCTATTTTTTCGTGATATTCATACAATCTAAAGCACTGGTTTATTTCACATTCGTCCAGAGTTAGTTTCATCTAACCATTCTTTTGTCTAAATGATCCTTTATCTAATGCCACGAGTCTAATGACTCTTATCTAATGGCACTGGTCCATATGGCGAAGTTGTGTAGATTGATTCTATTTTTTCGTGATATTCATACAATCTAAAGCACTGGTTTATTTCACATTCGTCCAGAGTTAGTTTCATCTAACCATTCTTTTGTCTGAATGATCCTTTATCTAATGACACGAGTCTAATGACTCTTATCTAATGGCACTGGTCCAGATGGCGAAGTTTTGTAGATTGATTCTATTTTTTCGTGATATTCATACAATCTAAAGCACTGGTTTATTTCACATTCGTCCAGAGTTACTTTCATCTAACCATTCTTTTGTCTGAATGATCCTTTATTTAATGACACGATTCTAATGACTCTTATCTAATGGCACTGGTCCAGATGGCGAAGTTGTGTAGATTGATTCTATTTTTTCGTGATATTCATACAATCTAAAGCACTGGTTTATTTCACATTCGTCCAGAGTTACTTTCATCTAACCATTTTTTTGTCTGAATGATCCTTTATCTAATGACACGAGTCTAATGACTCTTATCTAATGGCACTGGTCCAGATGGCAAAGTTGTGTAGATTGATTCTATTTTTTCGTGATATTCATACAATCTAAAGCACTGGTTTATTTCACATTCGTCCAGAGTTACTTTCATCTAACCATTCTTTTGTCTGAATGATCCTTTATCTAATGACACGATTCTAATGACTCTTATCTAATGGCACTGGTCCACATGGCGAGGTTGTGTAGATTGATTCTATTTTTTCGTGATATTCATACAATCTAAAGCACTGGTTTATTTCACATTCGCCTAAAGTTACTTTCATCTAAAATTCTTTTGTCTGAATGATCCTTTATCTAATGACACGATTCTAATGACTCTTATCTAATGGCACTGGTCCAGATGGCGAAGTTGTGTAGATTGATTCTATTTTTTCGTGATATTCATACAATCTAAAGCACTGGTTTATTTCACATTCGTCCAGAGTTACTTTCATCTACTATTCTTTTGTCTGAATGATCCTTTATCTAATGACATGAGTCTAATGACTCTTATCTAATGGCACTGGTCCAGATGGCAAAGTTGTGTAGATTGATTCTATTTTTTCTTGATATTCATACAATCTAAAGCACTGCTTTATTTCACATTCGTCCAGAGTTACTTTCATCTAACCATTCTTTTGTCTGAATGATCCTTTATCTAATGACACGATTCTAATGACTCTTATCTAATGGCACTGGTCCAGATGGCGAAGTTGTGTAGATTGATTCTATTTTTTCGTGATATTCATACAATCTAAAGCACTGGTTTATTTCACATTCGTCCAGAGTTAGTTTCATCTAACCATTCTTTTGTCTGAATGATCCTTTATCTAATGACACGAGTATAATGACTCTTATCTAATGGCACTGGTCCAGATGGCGAAGTTGTGTAGATTGATTCTATTTTTTCTTGATATTCATACAATCTAAAGCACTGGTTTATTTCACATTCGTCCAGAGTTACTTTCATCTAACCATTCTTTTGTCTGAATGATCCTTTATCTAATGACACGAGTCTAATGACTCTTATCTAATGGCACTGGTCCAGATGGCAAAGTTGTGTAGATTGATTCTATTCTTTCGTGATATTCATACAATCTAAAGCACTGGTTTATTTCACATTCGTCCAGAGTTACTTTCATCTGACCATTCTTTTGTCTGAATGATCCTTTATCTAATGACACGATTCTAATAACTCTTATCTAATGGAACTGGTCCAGATGGCGAAGTTGTGTAGATTGATTCTATTTTTTCGTGATATTCATACAATCTAAAGCACTGGTTTATTTCAAATTCGTCCAGAGTTACTTTCATCTAACCATTTTTTTGTCTGAATGATCCTTTATCTAATGACACGAGTCTAATGACTCTTATCTAATGGCACTGGTCCAGATGGCGAAGTTGTGTAGATTGATTCTATTTTTTCGTGATATTCCTCCACCTAAAGCACTGGTTTATTTCACATTCGTCCAGAGTTACTTTGATCTAACCATTCTTTTGTCTGAATGATCCTTTATCTAATGACACGATTCTAATAACTCTTATCTAATGGAACTGGTCCAGATGGCGAAGTTGGGTAGATTGATTCTATTTTTTCGTGATATTCATACAATCTAAAGCACTGGTTTATTTCACATTCGTCCAGAGTTACTTTCATCTAACCATTTTTTTGTCTGAATGATCCTTTATCTAATGACACGAGTCTAATGACTCTTATCTAATGGCACTGGTCCAGATGGCAAATTTGTGTAGATTGATTCTATTTTTTCGTGATATTCATACAATCTAAAGCACTGGTTTATTTCACATTCGTCCAGAGTTCCCTTCATCTAACCATTCTTTTGTCTGAATGATCCTTTATCTAATGACACGATTCTAATGACTCTTATCTAATGGCACTGGTCCACATGGCGAAGTTGTGTAGATTGATTCTATTTTTTCGTGATATTCATACAATCTAAAGCACTGGTTTATTTCACATTCGTCCAAAGTTACTTTCATCTAAAATTCTTTTGTCTGAATGATCCTTTATCTAATGACACGAATCTAATGACTCTTATCTAATGGCACTGGTCCAGATGGCGAAGTTGTGTAGATTGATTCTATTTTTTCTTGATATTCATACAATCTAAAGCACTGGTTTATTTCACATTCGTCCAAAGTTACTTTTATCTAAAATTCCTTTGTCTGAATGATCCTTTATCTAATGAGACGAGTCTAATGACTCTTATCTAATGGCACTGGTCCAGATGGCGAAGTTGTGTAGATTGATTCTATTTTTTCGTGATATTCATACAATCTAAAGCACTGGTTTATTTCACATTCGTCCAGAGTTACTTTCATCTAACCATTTTTTTGTCTGAATGATCCTTTATCTAATGACACGATTCTAATGACTCTTATCTAATGGCACTGGTCCAGATGGCGAAGTTGTTTAGATTGATTCTATTTTTTCGTGATATTCATACAATCTAAAGCACTGGTTTATTTCACATTCGTCCAGAGTTAGTTTCATCTAACCATTCTTTTGTCTGAATGATCCTTTTTCTAATGACACGAGTCTAATGACTCTTATCTAATGGCACTGGTCCAGATGGCGAAGTTTTGTAGATTGATTCTATTTTTTCGTGATATTCATACAATCTAAAGCACTGCTTTATTTCACATTCGTCCAGTTACTTTCATCTAACCATTCTTTTGTCTGAATGATCCTATATCTAATGACACGATTCTAATGACTCTTATCTAATGGCACTGGTCCAGATGGCGAAGTTGTGTAGATTGATTCTATTTTTTCGTGATATTCATACAATCTAAAGCACTGGTTTATTTCACATTCGTCCAGAGTTACTTTCATCTAACCATTCTTTTGTCTGAATGATCCTTTATCTAATGACACGATTCTAATGACTCTTATCTAATGGCACTAGTCCAGATGGCGAAGTTGTGTAGATTGATTCTATTTTTTCATGATATTCATACAATCTAAAGCACTGGTTTATTTCACATTCGTCCAGAGTTACTTTCATCTGACCATTCTTTTGTCTGAATGATCCTTTATCTAATGACATGAGTCTAATGACTCTTATCTAATGGCACTGGTCCAGATGGCGAAGTTGTGTAGATTGATTCTATTTTTTCTTGATATTCATACAATCTAAAGCACTGGTTTATTTCACATTCGTCCAGAGTTACTTTCATCTAACCATTCTTTTGTCTGAATGATCCTTTATCTAATGACACGAGTCTAATGACTCTTATCTAATGGCACTGGTCCAGATGGCAAAGTTGTGTAGATTGATTCTATTTTTTCGTGATATTCATACAATCTAAAGCACTGGTTTATTTCAAATTCGTCCAGAGTTACATTCATCTAACCATTTTTTTGTCTGAATGATCCCTTATCTAATGACACGAGTCTAATGACTCTTATCTAATGGCACTGGTCCAGATGGCAAAGTTGTGTAGATTGATTCTATTTTTTCGTGATATTCCTCCACCTAAAGCACTGGTTTATTTCACATTCGTCCAGAGTTACTTTGATCTAACCATTCTTTTGTCTGAATGATCCTTTATCTAATGACACGATTCTAATAACTCTTATCTAATGGAACTGGTCCAGATGGCGAAGTTGTGTAGATTGATTCTATTTTTTCGTGATATTCATACAATCTAAAGCACTGGTTTATTTCACATTCGTCCAGAGTTACTTTCATCTAACCATTCTTTTGTCTGAATGATCCTTTATCTAATGACACGAGTCTAATGACTCTTATCTAAGGGCACTGGTCCAGATGGCAAAGTTGTGTAGATTGATTATATTTTTTCGTGATATTCATACAATCTAAAGCACTGGTTTATTTCACATTCGTCCAGAGTTACTTTCATCAGACCATTCTTTTGTCTGAATGATCCTTTTTCTAATGACACGATTCTAATAACTCTTATCTAATGGAACTGGTCCAGATGGCGAAGTTGTGTAGATTGATTCTATTTTTTCGTGATATTCATACAATCTAAAGCACTAGTTTATTTCACATTTGTCCAGAGTTAGTTTCATCTAACCATTCTTTTGTCTGAATGATCCTTTATCTAATGACACGAGTCTAATGATTCTTATCTAATGGCACTGGTCCAGATGGCGATGTTGTGTAGATTGATTCTATTTTTTCGTGATATTCATACAATCTAAAGCACTGGTTTATTTCACATTCGTCCAGAGTTACTTTCATCTAACCATTCTTTTGTCTGAATGATCCTTTATCTAATGACACGATTCTAATGACTCTTATCTAATGGCACTGGTTCAGATGGCGAAGTTGTGTAGATTGATTCTATTTTTTTGTGATATTCATACAATCTAAAGCACTGGTTTATTTCACATTCGTCCAAAGTTACTTTCATCTACCATTCTTTTGTCTGAATGATCCTTTATCTAATGACACGATTCTAATGACTCTTATCTAATGGAACTGGTCCATATGGCGAAGTTGTGTAGATTGATTCTATTTTTTCGTGATATTCATACAATCTAAAGCACTGGTTTATTTCACATTCGTGCAGAGTTAGTTTCATCTAACCATTCTTTTGTCTGAATGATCCCTTATCTAATGACACGATTCTAATGACTCTTATCTAATGGCACTGGTCCAGATGGCGAAATTGTGTAGATTGATTCTATTTTTTCGTGATATTCATACAATCTAAAGCACTGGTTTATTTCACATTTGTCCAGAGTTAGTTTCATCTAACCATTCTTTTGTCTGAATGATCCTTTATCTAATGACACGAGTATAATGACTCTTATCTAATGGCACTGGTCCAGATGGCGAAGTTGTGTAGATTGATTCTATTTTTTCTTGATATTCATACAATCTAAAGCACTGGTTCATTTCACATTCGTCCAGAGTTACTTTCATCTAACCATTCTTTTGTCTGAATGATCCTTTATCTAATGACACGAGTCTAATGACTCTTATCTAATGGCACTGGTCCAGATGGCAAAGTTGTGTAGATTGATTCTATTTTTTCGTGATATTCATACAATCTAAAGCACTGGTTTATTTCACATTCGTCCAGAGTTACTTTCATCTGACCATTCTTTTGTCTGAATGATCCTTTATCTAATGACACGATTCTAATAACTCTTATCTAATGGAACTGGTCCAGATGGCGAAGTTGTGTAGATTGATTCTATTTTTTCGTGATATTCATACAATCTAAAGCACTGGTTTATTTCAAATTCGTCCAGAGTTACTTTCATCTAACCATTTTTTTGTCTGAATGATCCTTTATCTAATGACACGAGTCTAATGACTCTTATCTAATGGCACTGGTCCAGATGGCGAAGTTGTGTAGATTGATTCTATTTTTTCGTGATATTCCTCCACCTAAAGCACTGGTTTATTTCACATTCGTCCAGAGTTACTTTGATCTAACCATTCTTTTGTCTGAATGATCCTTTATCTAATGACACGATTCTAATAACTCTTATGTAATGGAACTGGTCCAGATGGCGAAGTTGGGTAGATTGATTCTATTTTTTCGTGATATTCATACAATCTAAAGCACTGGTTTATTTCACAATCGTCCAGAGTTACTTTCATCTAACCATTTTTTTGTCTGAATGATCCTTTATCTAATGACACGAGTCTAATGACTCTTATCTAATGGCACTGGTCCAGATGGCAAAGTTGTGTAGATTGATTCTATTTTTTCGTGATATTCATACAATCTAAAGCACTGGTTTATTTCACATTCGTCCAGAGTTACTTTCATCTAACCATTCTTTTGTCTGAATGATCCTTTATCTAATGACACGATTCTAATGACTCTTATCTAATGGCACTGGTCCACATGGCGAAGTTGTGTAGATTGATTCTATTTTTTCGTGATATTCATACAATCTAAAGCACTGGTTTATTTCACATTCGTCCAAAGTTACTTTCATTTAAAATTCTTTTGTCTGAATGATCCTTTATCTAATGACACGAATCTAATGACTCTTATCTAATGGCACTGGTCCAGATGGCGAAGTTGTGTAGATTGATTCTATTTTTTCTTGATATTCATACAATCTAAAGCACTGGTTTATTTCACATTCGTCCAAAGTTACTTTTATCTAAAATTCCTTTGTCTGAATGATCCTTTATCTAATGAGACGAGTCTAATGACTCTTATCTAATGGCACTGGTCCAGATGGCGAAGTTGTGTAGATTGATTCTATTTTTTCGTGATATTCATACAATCTAAAGCACTGGTTTATTTCACATTCGTCCAGAGTTACTTTCATCTAACCATTTTTTTGTCTGAATGATCCTTTATCTAATGACACGAGTCTAATGACTCTTATCTAATGGCACTGGTCCAGATGGCAAAGTTGTGTAGATTGATTCTATTTTTTCGTGATATTCATACAATCTAAAGCACTGGTTTATTTCACATTCGTCCAGAGTTACTTTCATCTAACCATTCTTTTGTCTGAATGATCCTTTATCTAATGACACGATTCTAATGACTCTTATCTAATGGCACTGGTCCACATGGCGAAGTTGTGTAGATTGATTCTATTTTTTCGTGATATTCATACAATCTAAAGCACTGGTTTATTTCACATTCGTCCAAAGTTACTTTCATCTAACTATTCTTTTGTATGAATGATCCTTTATCTAATGACACGATTCTAAATACTCTTATCTAATGGCACTGGTCCAGATGGCGAAGTTGTGTAGATTGATTCTATTTTTTCGTGATATTCATACAATCTAAAGCACTGGTTTATTTCACATTCGTCCAGAGTTAGTTTCATCTAACCATTCTTTTGTCTGAATGATCCTTTTTCTAATGACACGAGTCTAATGACTCTTATCTAATGGCACTGGTCCAGATGGCGAAGTTTTGTAGATTGATTCTATTTTTTCGTGATATTCATACAATCTAAAGCACTGCTTTATTTCACATTCGTCCAGAGTTACTTTCATCTAACCATTCTTTTGTCTGAATGATCCTATATCTAATGACACGATTCTAATGACTCTTATCTAATGGCACTGGTCCAGATGGCGAAGTTGTGTAGATTGATTCTATTTTTTCGTGATATTCATACAATCTAAAGCACTGGTTTATTTCACATTCGTCCAGAGTTACTTTCATCTAACCATTCTTTTGTCTGAATGATCCTTTATCTAATGACACGATTCTAATGACTCTTATCTAATGGCACTAGTCCAGATGGCGAAGTTGTGTAGATTGATTCTATTTTTTCATGATATTCATACAATCTAAAGCACTGGTTTATTTCACATTCGTCCAGAGTTACTTTCATCTGACCATTCTTTTGTCTGAATGATCCTTTATCTAATGACATGAGTCTAATGACTCTTATCTAATGGCACTGGTCCAGATGGCGAAGTTGTGTAGATTGATTCTATTTTTTCTTGATATTCATACAATCTAAAGCACTGGTTTATTTCACATTCGTCCAGAGTTACTTTCATCTAACCATTCTTTTGTCTGAATGATCCTTTATCTAATGACACGAGTCTAATGACTTTTATCTAATGGCACTGGTCCAGATGGCAAAGTTGTGTAGATTGATTATATTTTTTCGTGATATTCATACAATCTAAAGCACTGGTTTATTTCACATTCGTCCAGAGTTACTTTCATCTGACCATTCTTTTGTCTGAATGATCCTTTATCTAATGACACGATTCTAATAACTCTTATCTAATGGAACTGGTCCAGATGGCGAAGTTGTGTAGATTGATTCTATTTTTTCGTGATATTCATACAATCTAAAGCACTGGTTTATTTCAAATTCGTCCAGAGTTACATTCATCTAACCATTTTTTTGTCTGAATGATCCCTTATCTAATGACACGAGTCTAATGACTCTTATCTAATGGCACTGGTCCAGATGGCAAAGTTGTGTAGATTGATTCTATTTTTTCGTGATATTCCTCCACCTAAAGCACTGGTTTATTTCACATTCGTCCAGAGTTACTTTGATCTAACCATTCTTTTGTCTGAATGATCCTTTATCTAATGACACGATTCTAATAACTCTTATCTAATGGAACTGGTCCAGATGGCGAAGTTGTGTAGATTGATTCTATTTTTTCGTGATATTCATACAATCTAAAGCACTGGTTTATTTCACATTCGTCCAGAGTTACTTTCATCTAACCATTCTTTTGTCTGAATGATCCTTTATCTAATGACACGAGTCTAATGACTCTTATCTAAGGGCACTGGTCCAGATGGCAAAGTTGTGTTGATTGATTATATTTTTTCGTGATATTCATACAATCTAAAGCACTGGTTTATTTCACATTCGTCCAGAGTTACTTTCATCAGACCATTCTTTTGTCTGAATGATCCTTTTTCTAATGACACGATTCTAATAACTCTTATCTAATGGAACTGGTCCAGATGGCGAAGTTGTGTAGATTGATTCTATTTTTTCGTGATATTCATACAATCTAAAGCACTAGTTTATTTCACATTTGTCCAGAGTTAGTTTCATCTAACCATTCTTTTGTCTGAATGATCCTTTATCTAATGACACGAGTCTAATGATTCTTATCTAATGGCACTGGTCCAGATGGCGATGTTGTGTAGGTTGATTCTATTTTTTCGTGATATTCATACAATCTAAAGCACTGGTTTATTTCACATTCGTCCAGAGTTACTTTCATCTAACCATTCTTTTGTCTGAATGTTCCTTTATCTAATGACACGATTCTAATGACTCTTATCTAATGGCACTGGTTTAGATGGCGAAGTTGTGTAGATTGATTCTATTTTTTTGTGATATTCATACAAGCTAAAGCACTGGTTTATTTCACATTCGTCCAAAGTTACTTTCATCTACCATTCTTTTGTCTGAATGATCCTTTATCTAATGACACGATTCTAATGACTCTTATCTAATGGAACTGGTCCATATGGCGAAGTTGTGTAGATTGATTCTATTTTTTCGTGATATTCATACAATCTAAAGCACTGGTTTATTTCACATTCGTCCAGAGTTAGTTTCATCTAACCATTCTTTTGTCTAAATGATCCTTTATCTAATGCCACGAGTCTAATGACTCTTATCTAATGGCACTGGTCCAGATGGCGAAGTTGTGTAGATTGATTCTATTTTTTCGTGATATTCATACAATCTAAAGCACTGGTTTATTTCACATTCGTCCAGAGTTAGTTTCATCTAACCATTCTTTTGTCTGAATGATCCTTTATCTAATGACACGAGTCTAATGACTCTTATCTAATGGCACTGGTCCAGATGGCACAGTTTTGTAGATTATTTCTATTTTTTCGTGATATTCATACAATCTAAAGCACTGGTTTATTTCACATTCGTCCAGAGTTACTTTCATCTAACCATTCTTTTGTCTGAATGATCCTTTATCTAATGACACGATTCTAATGACTCTTATCTAATGGCACTGGTCCAGATGGCGAAGTTGTGTAGATTGATTCTATTTTTTCGTGAAATTCATACAATCTAAAGCACTGGTTTATTTCACATTCGTGCAGAGTTAGTTTCATCTAACCATTCTTTTGTCTGAATGATCCCTTATCTAATGACACGATTCTAATGACTCTTATCTAATGGCACTGGTCCAGATGGCGAAATTGTGTAGATTGATTCTATTTTTTCGTGATATTCATACAATCTAAAGCACTGGTTTATTTCACATTTGTCCAGAGTTAGTTTCATCTAACCATTCTTTTGTCAGAATGATCCTTTATCTAATGACACGAGTATAATGACTCTTATCTAATGGCACTGGTCCAGATGGCGAAGTTGTGTAGATTGATTCTATTTTTTCGTGATATTCATACAATCTAAAGCACTGGTTTATTTCACATTCGTCCAGAGTTACTTTCATCTAACCATTCTTTTGTCTGAATGATCCTTTATCTAATGACACGATTCTAATGACTCTTATCTAATGGCACTGGTCCAGATGGCGAAGTTGTGTAGATTGATTCTATTTTTTCGTGATATTCATACAATCTAAAGCACTGGTTTATTTTACATTCGTCCAAAGTTACTTTCATCTAACCATTCTTTTGTCTGAATGATCCTTTATCTAATGACATGAGTCTAATGACTCTTATCTAATTGCACTGGTCCAGATGGCGAAGTTGTGTAGATTGATTCTATTTTTTCTTGATATTCATACAATCTAAAGCACTAGTTTATTTCACATTCGTCCAGAGTTACTTTCATCTAACCATTCTTTTGTCTGAATGATCCTTTATCTAATGACACGAGTCTAATGACACTTATCTAAAGGAAACTGGTCCAGATGGCGAAGTTGTGTAGATTGATTATATTTTTTCGTGATATTCATACAATCTAAAGCACTGGTTTATTTCACATTCGTCCAGAGTTACTTTCATCTAACCATGCTTTTGTCTGAATGATCCTTTATCTAATGACACGATTCTAATGACTCTTATCTAATGGAACTGGTCCAGATGGCAAAGTTGTGTAGATTGATTATATTTTTTCGTGATATTCATACAATCTAAAGCACTGGTTTATTTCACATTCGTCCAGAGTTACTTTCATCTGACCATTCTTTTGTCTGAATGATCCTTTATCTAATGACACGATTCTAATAACTCTTATCTAATGGAACTGGTCCAGATGGCGAAGTTGTGTAGATTGATTCTATTTTTTCGTGATATTCATACAATCTAAAGCACTGGTTTATTTCAAATTCGTCCAGAGTTACATTCATCTAACCATTTTTTTGTCTGAATGATCCCTTATCTAATGACACGAGTCTAATGACTCTTATCTAATGGCACTGGTCCAGATGGCAAAGTTGTGTAGATTGATTCTATTTTTTCGTGATATTCATACAATCTAAAGCACTGGTTTATTTCACATTCGTCCAGAGTTAATTTGATCTAACCATTCTTTTGTCTGAATGATCCTTTATCTAATGACACGATTCTAATAACTCTTATCTAATGGAACTGGTCCAGATGGCGAAGTTGTGTAGATTGATTCTATTTTTTCGTGTTATTCATACAATCTAAAGCACTGGTTTATTTCACATTCGTCCAGAGTTACTTTCATCTAACCATTCTTTTGTCTGAATGATCCTTTATCTAATGACACGAGTCTAATGACTCTTATCTAAGGGCACTGGTCCAGATGGCAAAGTTGTGTTGATTGATTATATTTTTTCGTGATATTCATACAATCTAAAGCACTGGTTTATTTCACATTCGTCCAGAGTTACTTTCATCAGACCATTCTTTTGTCTGAATGATCCTTTTTCTAATGACACGATTCTAATAACTCTTATCTAATGGAACTGGTCCAGATGGCGAAGTTGTGTAGATTGATTCTATTTTTTCGTGATATTCATACAATCTAAAGCACTAGTTTATTTCACATTTGTCCAGAGTTAGTTTCATCTAACCATTCTTTTGTCTGAATGATCCTTTATCTAATGACACGAGTCTAATGATTCTTATCTAATGGCACTGGTCCAGATGGCGATGTTGTGTAGATTGATTCTATTTTTTCGTGATATTCATACAATCTAAAGCACTGGTTTATTTCACATTCGTCCAGAGTTACTTTCATCTAACCATTCTTTTGTCTGAATGATCCTTTATCTAATGACACGATTCTAATGACTCTTATCTAATGGCACTGGTTCAGATGGCGAAGTTGTGTAGATTGATTCTATTTTTTTGTGATATTCATACAATCTAAAGCACTGGTTTATTTCACATTCGTCCAAAGTTACTTTCATCTACCATTCTTTTGTCTGAATGATCCTTTATCTAATGACACGATTCTAATGACTCTTATCTGATGGAACTGGTCCATATTGGGAAGTTGTGTAGATTGATTCTATTTTTTCGTGATATTCATACAATCTAAAGCACTGGTTTATTTCACATTCGTCCAGAGTTAGTTTCATCTAACCATTCTTTTGTCTAAATGATCCTTTATCTAATGCCACGAGTCTAATGACTCTTATCTAATGGCACTGGTCCAGATGGCGAAGTTGTGTAGATTGATTCTATTTTTTCGTGATATTCATACAATCTAAAGCACTGGTTTATTTCACATTCGTCCAGAGTTAGTTTCATCTAACCATTCTTTTGTCTGAATGATCCTTTATCTAATGACACGAGTCTAATGACTCTTATCTAATGGCACTGGTCCAGATGGCGAAGTTTTGTAGATTGATTCTATTTTTTCGTGATATTCATACAATCTAAGGCACTGGTTTATTTCACATTCGTCCAGAGTTACTTTCATCTAACCATTCTTTTGTCTGAATGATCCTTTATCTAATGACACGATTCTAATGACTCTTATCTAATGGCACTGGTCCAGATGGCGAAGTTGTGTAGATTGATTCTATTTTTTCGTGAAATTCATAAAATCTAAAGCACTGGTTTATTTCACATTCGTGCAGAGTTAGTTTCATCTAACCATTCTTTTGTCTGAATGATCCCTTATCTAATGACACGATTCTAATGACTCTTATCTAATGGCACTGGTCCAGATGGCGAAATTGTGTAGATTAATTCTATTTTTTCGTGATATTCATACAATCTAAAGCACTGGTTTATTTCAAATTCGTCCAGAGTTACATTCATCTAACCATTTTTTTGTCTGAATGATCCCTTATCTAATGACACGAGTCTAATGACTCTTATCTAATGGCACTGGTCCAGATGGCAAAGTTGTGTAGATTGATTCTATTTTTTCGTGATATTCCTCCACCTAAAGCACTGGTTTATTTCACATTCGTCCAGAGTTACTTTGATCTAACCATTCTTTTGTCTGAATGATCCTTTATCTAATGACACGATTCTAATAACTCTTATCTAATGGAACTGGTCCAGATGGCGAAGTTGTGTAGATTGATTCTATTTTTTCGTGATATTCATACAATCTAAAGCACTGGTTTATTTCACATTCGTCCAGAGTTACTTTCATCTAACCATTCTTTTGTCTGAATGATCCTTTATCTAATGACACGAGTCTAATGACTCTTATCTAAGGGCACTGGTCCAGATGGCAAAGTTGTGTTGATTGATTATATTTTTTCGTGATATTCATACAATCTAAAGCACTGGTTTATTTCACATTCGTCCAGAGTTACTTTCATCAGACCATTCTTTTGTCTAAATGATCCTTTTTCTAATGACACGATTCTAATAACTCTTATCTAATGGAACTGGTCCAGATGGCGAAGTTGTGTAGATTGATTCTATTTTTTCGTGATATTCATACAATCTAAAGCACTAGTTTATTTCACATTTGTCCAGAGTTAGTTTCATCTAACCATTCTTTTGTCTGAATGATCCTTTATCTAATGACACGAGTCTAATGATTCTTATCTAATGGCACTGGTCCAGATGGCGATGTTGTGTAGATTGATTCTATTTTTTCGTGATATTCATACAATCTAAAGCACTGGTTTATTTCACATTCGTCCAGAGTTACTTTCATCTAACCATTCTTTTGTCTGAATAATCCTTTATCTAATGACACGATTCTAATGACTCTTATCTAATGGCACTGGTTTAGATGGCGAAGTTGTGTAGATTGATTCTATTTTTTTGTGATATTCATACAATCTAAAGCACTGGTTTATTTCACATTCGTCCAAAGTTACTTTCATCTACCATTCTTTTGTCTGAATGATCCTTTATCTAATGACACGATTCTAATGACTCTTATCTAATGGAACTGGTCCATTTGGCGAAGTTGTGTAGATTGATTCTATTTTTTCGTGATATTCATACAATCTAAAGCACTGGTTTATTTCACATTCGTCCAGAGTTAGTTTCATCTAACCATTCTTTTGTCTAAATGATCCTTTATCTAATGCCACGAGTCTAATGACTCTTATCTAATGGCACTGGTCCAGATGGCGAAGTTGTGTAGATTGATTCTATTTTTTCGTGATATTCATACAATCTAAAGCACTGGTTTATTTCACATTCGTCCAGAGTTAGTTTCATCTAACCATTCTTTTGTCTGAATGATCCTTTATCTAATGACACGAGTCTAATGACTCTTATCTAATGGCACTGGTCCAGATGGCGAAGTTTTGTAGATTGATTCTATTTTTTCGTGATATTCATACAATCTAAAGCACTGGTTTATTTCACATTCGTCCAGAGTTACTTTCATCTAACCATTCTTTTGTCTGAATGATCCTTTATCTAATGACACGATTCTAATGACTCTTATCTAATGGCACTGGTCCAGATGGCGAAGTTGTGTAGATTGATTCTATTTTTTCGTGAAATTCATACAATCTAAAGCACTGGTTTATTTCACATTCGTGCAGAGTTAGTTTCATCTAACCATTCTTTTGTCTGAATGATCCCTTATCTAATGACACGATTCTAATGACTCTTATCTAATGGCACTGGTCTAGATGGCGAAATTGTGTAGATTGATTCTATTTTTTCGTGATATTCATACAATCTAAAGCACTGGTTTATTTCACATTTGTCCAGAGTTAGTTTCATCTAACCATTCTTTTGTCAGAATGATCTTTTATCTAATGACACGAGTATAATGACTCTTATCTAATGGCACTGGTCCAGATGGCGAAGTTGTGTAGATTGATTCTATTTTTTCGTGATATTCATACAATCTAAAGCACTGGTTTATTTCACATTCGTCCAGAGTTACTTTCATCTAACCATTCTTTTGTCTGAATGATCCTTTATCTAATGTCACGATTCTAATGACTCTTATCTAATGGCACTGGTCCAGATGGCGAAGTTGTGTAGATTGATTCTATTTTTTCGTGATATTCATAAAATCTAAAGCACTGGTTTATTTTACATTCGTCCAAAGTTACTTTCATCTAACCATTCTTTTGTCTGAATGATCCTTTATCTAATGACATGAGTCTAATGACTCTTATCTAATTGCACTGGTCCAGATGGCGAAGTTGTGTAGATTGATTCTATTTTTTCTTGATATTCATACAATCTAAAGCACTGGTTTATTTCACATTCGTCCAGAGTTACTTTCATCTAACCATTCTTTTGTCTGAATGATCCTTTATCTAATGACACGAGTCTAATGACACTTATCTAATGGCACTGGTCCAGATGGCGAAGTTGTGTAGATTGATTATATTTTTTCGTGATATTCATACAATCTAAAGCACTGGTTTATTTCACATTCGTCCAGAGTTACTTTCATCTAACCATTCTTTTGTCTGAATGATCCTTTATCTAATGACACGATTCTAATGACTCTTATCTAATGGAACTGGTCCAGATGGCAAAGTTGTGTAGATTGATTATATTTTTTCGTGATATTCATACAATCTAAAGCACTGGTTTATTTCACATTCGTCCAGAGTTACTTTCATCTGACCATTCTTTTGTCTGAATGATCCTTTATCTAATGACACGATTCTAATAACTCTTATCTAATGGAACTGGTCCAGATGGCGAAGTTGTGTAGATTGATTCTATTTTTTCGTGATATTCATACAATCTAAAGCACTGGTTTATTTCAAATTCGTCCAGAGTTACATTCATCTAACCATTTTTTTGTCTGAATGATCCCTTATCTAATGACACGAGTCTAATGACTCTTATCTAATGGCACTGGTCCAGATGGCAAAGTTGTGTAGATTGATTCTATTTTTTCGTGATATTCCTCCACCTAAAGCACTGGTTTATTTCACATTCGTCCAGAGTTACTTTGATCTAACCATTCTTTTGTCTGAATGATCCTTTATCTAATGACACGATTCTAATAACTCTTATCTAATGGAACTGGTCCAGATGGCGAAGTTGTGTAGATTGATTCTATTTTTTCGTGATATTCATACAATCTAAAGCACTGGTTTATTTCACATTCGTCCAGAGTTACTTTCATCTAACCATTCTTTTGTCTGAATGATCCTTTATCTAATGACACGAGTCTAATGACTCTTATCTAAGGGCACTGGTCCAGATGGCAAAGTTGTGTTGATTGATTATATTTTTTCGTGATATTCATACAATCTAAAGCACTGGTTTATTTCACATTCGTCCAGAGTTACTTTCATCAGACCATTCTTTTGTCTGAATGATCCTTTTTCTAATGACACGATTCTAATAACTCTTATCTAATGGAACTGGTCCAGATGGCGAAGTTGTGTAGATTGATTCTATTTTTTCGTGATATTCATACAATCTAAAGCACTAGTTTATTTCACATTCGTCCAGAGTTACTTTCATCTAACCATTCTTTTGTCTGAATGATCCTTTATCTAATGACACGAGTCTAATGATTCTTATCTAATGGCACTGGTCCAAATGGCGATGTTGTGTAGATTGATTCTATTTTTTCGTGATATTCATACAATCTAAAGCACTGGTTTATTTCACATTCGTCCAGAATTACTTTCATCTAATCATTCTTTTGTCTGAATGATCCTTTATCTAATGACACGAGTCTAATGACTCTTATCTAATGCCACTGGTTCAGATGGCGAAGTTGTGTAGATTGATTCTATTTTTTTGTGATATTCATACAATCTAAAGCACTGGTTTATTTCACATTCGTCCAAAGTTACTTTCATCTACCATTCTTTTGTCTGAATGATCCTTTATCTAATGACACGATTCTAATGACTCTTATCTAATGGAACTGGTCCATATAAGGAAGTTGTGTAGATTGATTCTATTTTTTCGTGATATTCATACAATCTAAAGCACTGGTTTATTTCACATTCGTCCAGAGTTAGTTTCATCTAACCATTCTTTTGTCTAAATGATCCTTTATCTAATGCCACGAGTCTAATGACTCTTATCTAATGGCACTGGTCCAGATGGCGAAGTTGTGTAGATTGATTCTATTTTTTCGTGATATTCATACAATCTAAAGCACTGGTTTATTTCACATTCGTCCAGAGTTAGTTTCATCTAACCATTCTTTTGTCTGAATGATCCTTTATCTAATGACACGAGTCTAATGACTCTTATCTAATGGCACTGGTCCAGATGGCGAAGTTTTGTAGATTGATTCTATTTTTTCGTGATATTCATACAATCTAAAGCACTGGTTTATTTCACATTCGTCCAGAGTTACTTTCATCTAACCATTCTTTTGTCTGAATGATCCTTTATCTAATGACACGATTCTAATGACTCTTATCTAATGGCACTGGTCCAGATGGCGAAGTTGTGTAGATTGATTCTATTTTTTCGTGAAATTCATACAATCTAAAGCACTGGTTTATTTCACATTCGTGCAGAGTTAGTTTCATCTAACCATTCTTTTGTCTGAATGATCCCTTATCTAATGACACGATTCTAATGACTCTTATCTAATGGCACTGGTCCAGATGGCGAAATTGTGTAGATTGATTCTATTTTTTCGTGATATTCATACAATCTAAAGCACTGGTTTATTTCACATTTGTCCAGAGTTAGTTTCATCTAACCATTCTTTTGTCAGAATGATCCTTTATCTAATGACACGAGTATAATGACTCTCATCTAATGGCACTGGTCCAGATGGCGAAGTTGTGTAGATTGATTCTATTTTTTCGTGATATTCATACAATCTAAAGCACTGGTTTATTTCACATTCGTCCAGAGTTACTTTCATCTAACCATTCTTTTGTCTGAATGATCCTTTATCTAATGACACGATTCTAATGACTCTTATCTAATGGCACTGGTCCAGATGGCGAAGTTGTGTAGATTGATTCTATTTTTTCGTGATATTCATACAATCTAAAGCACTGGTTTATTTTACATTCGTCCAAAGTTACTTTCATCTAACCATTCTTTTGTCTGAATGATCCTTTATCTAATGACATGAGTCTAATGACTCTTATCTAATTGCACTGGTCCAGATGGCGAAGTTGTGTAGATTGATTCTATTTTTTCTTGCTATTCATACAATCTAAAGCACTGGTTTATTTCACATTCGTCCAGAGTTACTTTCATCTAACCATTCTTTTGTCTGAATGATCCTTTATCTAATGACACGAGTCTAATGACACTTATCTAATGGCACTGGTCCAGATGGCGAAGTTGTGTATATTGATTATATTTTTTCGTGATATTCATACAATCTAAAGCACTGGTTTATTTCACATTCGTCCAGAGTTACTTTCATCTGACCATTCTTTTGTCTGAATGATCCTTTATCTAATGACACGATTCTAATAACTCTTATCTAATGGAACTGGTCCAGATGGCGAAGTTTTGTAGATTGATTCTATTTTTTCGTGATATTCATACAATCTAAAGCACTGGTTTATTTCACATTCGTCCAGAGTTACTTTCATCTAACCATTTTTTTGTCTGAATGATCCTTTATCTAATGACACAAGTCTAATGACTCTTATCTAATGGCACTGGTCCAGATGGCGAAGTTGTGTAGATTGATTCTATTTTTTCGTGATATTCATACAATCTAAAGCACTGGTATATTTCACATTCGTCCAGAGTTACTTTCATCTAACCATTCTTTTGTCTGAATGATCCTTTATCTAATGACACGAGTCTAATGACTCTTATCTAAGGGCACTGGTCCAGATGGCAAAGTTGTGTAGATTGATTATATTTTTTCGTGATATTCATACAATCTAAAGCACTGGTTTATTTCACATTCGTCCAGAGTTACTTTCATCAGACCATTCTTTTGTCTGAATGATCCTTTATCTAATGACACGATTCTAATAACTCTTATCTAATGAAACTGGTCCAGATGGCAAAGTTGTGTAGATTGATTCTATTTTTTCGTGATATTCATACAATCTAAAGAACTAGTTTATTTCACATTTGTCCAGAGTAAGTTTCATTTAACCATTCTTTTGTCTGAATGATCCTTTATCTAATGACACGAGTCTAATGATTCTTATCTAATGGCACTGGTCCAGATGGCGATGTTGTGTAGATTGATTCTATTTTTTCGTGATATTCATACAATCTAAAGCACTGGTTTATTTCACATTCGTCCAGAGTTACTTTCATCTAACCATTCTTTTGTCTGAATGATCCTTTATCTAATGACACGATTCTAATGACTCTTATCTAATGGCACTGGTTCAGATGGCGAAGTTGTGTAGATTGATTCTATTTTTTTGTGATATTCATACAATCTAAAGCACTGGTTTATTTCACATTCGTCCAAAGTTACTTTCATCTACCATTCTTTTGTCTGAATGATCCTTTATCTAATGACACGATTCTAATGACTCTTATCTAATGGAACTGGTCCATATGGCGAAGTTGTGTAGATTGATTCTATTTTTTCGTGATATTCATACAATCTAAAGCACTGGCTTATTTCACATTCGTCCAGAGTTAGTTTCATCTAACCATTCTTTTGTCTGAATGATCCTTTATCTAATGACACGAGTCTAATGACTCTTATCTAATGGCACTGGTCCAGATGGCGAAGCTGTGTAGATTGATTCTATTTTTTCGTGATATTCATACAATCTAAAGCACTGGTTTATTTCACATTCGTCCAGAGTTAGTTTCATCTAACCATTCTTTTGTCTGAATGATCCTTTATCTAATGACACGAGTCTAATGACTCTCATCTAATGGCACTGGTCCAGATGGCGAAGTTTTGTAGATTGATTCTATTTTTTCGTGATATTCATACAATCTAAAGCACTGGTTTATTTCACATTCGTCCAGAGTTACTTTCATCTAACCATTCTTTTGTCTGAATGATCCTTCATCTAATGACACGATTCTAATGACTCTTATCTAATGGCACTGGTCCAGATGGCGAAGTTGTGTAGATTGATTCTATTTTTTCGTGAAATTCATACAATCTAAAGCACTGGTTTATTTCACATTCGTGCAGAGTTAGTTTCATCTAACCATTCTTTTGTCTGAATGATCCTTTATCTAATGACACGAGTCTAATGACTCTTATCTAATGGCACTGGTCCAGATGGCGAAGTTGTGTAAATTGATTCTATTTTTTCGTGATATTCATACAATCTAAAGCACTGGTTTATTTCACATTCGTCCAGAGTTACTTTCATCTAACCATTCTTTTGTCTGAATGATCTTTTATCTAATGACACGATTCTAATGACTCTTATCTAATGGCACTGGTCCAGATGGCGAAGTTGTGTAGATTGATTCTATTTTTTCGTGATATTCATACAATCTAAAGCACTGGTTTATTTCACATTCGTCCAGAGTTACTTTCATCTAACCATTCTTTTGTCTGAATGATCCTTTATCTAATGACACGACTCTAAAGACTCTTATCTAATGGCACTGGTCCAGATGGCGAAGTTGTGTAGATTGATTCTATTTTTTCGTGATATTCATACAATCTAAAGCACTGGTTTATTTCACATTCGTCCAGAGTTAGTTTCATCTAACCATTCTTTTGTCTGAATGATCCTTTATCTAATGACACGAGTATAATGACTCTTATCTAATGGTACTGGTCCAGATGGCGAAGTTGTGTAGATTGATTCTATTTTTTCGTGATATTCATACAATCTAAAGCACTGGTTTATTTCACATTCGTCCAGAGTTACTTTCCTCCTAACCATTCTTTTGTCTGAATGATCCTTTATCTAATGACACGATTCTAATAACTCTTATCTAATGGCACTGGTCCAGATTGGGAAGTTGTGTAGATTGATTATATTTTTCGTGATATTCATACAATCTAAAGCACTGGTTTATTTTACATTCGTCCAAAGTTACTATCATCTAACCATTCTTTTGTCTGAATGATCCTTTATCTAATGACATGAGTCTAATGACTCTTATCTAATGGCACTGGTCCAGATGGCAAAGTTGTGTAGATTGATTCTATTTTTTCTTGATATTCATACAATCTAAAGCACTGGTTTATTTCACATTCGTCCAGAGTTACTTTCATCTAACCATTCTTTTGTCTGAATGATCCTTTATCTAATGACACGAGTCTAATGACACTTATCTAATGGCACTGGTCCAGATGGCGAAGTTGTGTAGATTGATTATATTTTTTCGTGATATTCATACAATCTAAAGCACTGGTTTATTTCACATTCGTCCAGAGTTACTTTCATCTGACCATTCTTTTGTCTGAATGATCCTTTATCTAATGACACGATTCTAATAACTCTTATCTAATGGAACTGGTCCAGATGGCGAAGTTGTGTAGATTGATTCTATTTTTTCGTGATATTCATACAATCTAAAGCACTGGTTTATTTAACATTCGTCCAGAGTTACTTTCATCTAACCATTTTTTTGTCTGAATGATCCTTTATCTAATGACACGAGTCTAATGACTCTTATCTAATGGCACTGGTCCAGATGGCAAAGTTGTGTAGATTGATTCTATTTTTTCGTGATATTCATACAATCTAAAGCACTGGTTTATTTCACATTCGTCCAGAGTTACTTTCATCTAACCATTCTTTTGTCTGAATGATCCTTTATCTAATGACACGATTCTAATGACTCTTATCTAATGGCACTGGTCCACATGGCGAAGTTGTGTAGATTAATTCTATTTTTTCGTGATATTCATACAATCTAAAGCACTGGTTTATTTCACATTTGCCTAAAGTTACTTTCATCTAAAATTCTTTTGTCTGAATGATCCTTTATCTAATGACACGATTCTAATGACTCTTATCTAATGGCACTGGTCCAGATGGCGAAGTTGTGTAGATTGATTCTATTTTTTCGTGATATTCATACATTCTAAAGCACTGGTTTATTTCACATTCGTCCAGAGTTACTTTCATCTAACCATTCTTTTGTCTGAATGATCCTTTATCTAATGACACGATTCTAAGGACTCTTATTTGATGGCACTGGTCCAGATGGCGAAGTTGTGTAGATTGATTCTATTTTTTCGTGATATTCATACAATCTAAAGCACTGTTTTATTTCACATTCGTCTAGAGTTAGTTTCATCTAACCATTCTTTTGTCTGAATGATCCTTTATCTAATGACACGAGTCTAATGACTCTTATCTAATGGCACTGGTCCAGATGGCGAAGTTTTGTAGATTGATTCTATTTTTTCGTGATATTCATACAATCTAAAGCACTGGTTTATTTCACATTCGTCCAGAGTTACTTTCATCTAACCATTCTTTTGTCTGAATGATCCTTTATCTAATGACACGATTCTAATGACTCTTATCTAATGGCACTGGTCCACATGGCGAAGTTGTGTAGATTGATTCTATTTTTTCGTGATATTCATACAATCTAAAGCACTGGTTTATTTCACATTCGTCCAAAGTTACTTTCATCTAACTATTCTTTTGTATGAATGATCCTTTATCTAATGACACGATTCTAAATACTCTTATCTAATGGCACTGGTCCAGATGGCGAAGTTGTGTAGATTGATTCTATTTTTTCGTGATATTCATACAATCTAAAGCACTGGTTTATTTCACATTCGTCCAGAGTTAGTTTCATCTAACCATTCTTTTGTCTGAATGATCCTTTTTCTAATGACACGAGTCTAATGACTCTTATCTAATGGCACTGGTCCAGATGGCGAAGTTTTGTAGATTGATTCTATTTTTTCGTGATATTCATACAATCTAAAGCACTGCTTTATTTCACATTCGTCCAGAGTTACTTTCATCTAACCATTCTTTTGTCTGAATGATCCTATATCTAATGACACGATTCTAATGACTCTTATCTAATGGCACTGGTCCAGATGGCGAAGTTGTGTAGATTGATTCTATTTTTTCGTGATATTCATACAATCTAAAGCACTGGTTTATTTCACATTCGTCCAGAGTTACTTTCATCTAACCATTCTTTTGTCTGAATGATCCTTTATCTAATGACACGATTCTAATGACTCTTATCTAATGGCACTAGTCCAGATGGCGAAGTTGTGTAGATTGATTCTATTTTTTCATGATATTCATACAATCTAAAGCACTGGTTTATTTCACATTCGTCCAGAGTTACTTTCATCTGACCATTCTTTTGTCTGAATGATCCTTTATCTAATGACATGAGTCTAATGACTCTTATCTAATGGCACTGGTCCAGATGGCGAAGTTGTGTAGATTGATTCTATTTTTTCTTGAAATTCATACAATCTAAAGCACTGGTTTATTTCACATTCGTCCAGAGTTACTTTCATCTAACCATTCTTTTGTCTGAATGATCCTTTATCTAATGACACGAGTCTAATGACTCTTATCTAATGGCACTGGTCCAGATGGCAAAGTTGTGTAGATTGATTATATTTTTTCGTGATATTCATACAATCTAAAGCACTGGTTTATTTCACATTCGTCCAGAGTTACTTTCATCTGACCATTCTTTTGTCTGAATGATCCTTTATCTAATGACACGATTCTAATAACTCTTATCTAATGGAACTGGTCCAGATGGCGAAGTTGTGTAGATTGATTCTATTTTTTCGTGATATTCATACAATCTAAAGCACTGGTTTATTTCAAATTCGTCCAGAGTTACATTCATCTAACCATTTTTTTGTCTGAATGATCCCTTATCTAATGACACGAGTCTAATGACTCTTATCTAATGGCACTGGTCCAGATGGCAAAGTTGTGTAGATTGATTCTATTTTTTCGTGATATTCCTCCACCTAAAGCACTGGTTTATTTCACATTCGTCCAGAGTTACTTTGATCTAACCATTCTTTTGTCAGAATGATCCTTTATCTAATGACACGATTCTAATAACTCTTATCTAATGGAACTGGTCCAGATGGCGAAGTTGTGTAGATTGATTCTATTTTTTCGTGATATTCCTCCACCTAAAGCACTGGTTTATTTCACATTCGTCCAGAGTTACTTTCATCTAACCATTCTTTTGTCTGAATGATCCTTTATCTAATGACACGAGTCTAATGACTCTTATCTAAGGGCACTGGTCCAGATGGCAAAGTTGTGTTGATTGATTATATTTTTTCGTGATATTCATACAATCTAAAGCACTGGTTTATTTCACATTCGTCCAGAGTTACTTTCATCAGACCATTCTTTTGTCTGAATGATCCTTTTTCTAATGACACGATTCTAATAACTCTTATCTAATGGAACTGGTCCAGATGGCGAAGTTGTGTAGATTGATTCTATTTTTTCGTGATATTCATACAATCTAAAGCACTAGTTTATTTCACATTTGTCCAGAGTTAGTTTCATCTAACCATTCTTTTGTCTGAATGATCCTTTATCTAATGACACGAGTCTAATGATTCTTATCTAATGGCACTGGTCCAGATGGCGATGTTGTGTAGATTGATTCTATTTTTTCGTGATATTCATACAATCTAAAGCACTGTTTATTTCACATTCGTCCAGAGTTACTTTCATCTAACCATTCTTTTGTCTGAATGATCCTTTATCTAATGACACGATTCTAATGACTCTTATCTAATGGCACTGGTTTAGATGGCGAAGTTGTGTAGATTGATTCTATTTTTTTGTGATATTCATACAATCTAAAGCACTGGTTTATTTCACATTCGTCCAAAGTTACTTTCATCTACCATTCTTTTGTCTGAATGATCCTTTATCTAATGACACGATTCTAATAACTCTTATCTAATGGAACTGGTCCATATGGCGAAGTTGTGTAGATTGATTCTATTTTTTCGTGATATTCATACAATCTAAAGGACTGGTTTATTTCACATTCGTCCAGAGTTAGTTTCATCTAACCATTCTTTTGTCTAAATGATCCTTTATCTAATGCCACGAGTCTAATGACTCTTATCTAATGGCACTGGTCCAGATGGCGAAGTTGTGTAGATTGATTCTATTTTTTCGTGATATTCATACAATCTAAAGCACTGGTTTATTTCACATTCGTCCAGAGTTAGTTTCATCTAACCATTCTTTTGTCTGAATGATCCTTTATCTAATGACACGAGTCTAATGACTCTTATCTAATGGCACTGGTCCAGATGGCGAAGTTTTGTAGATTGATTCTATTTTTTCGTGATATTCATACAATCTAAAGCACTGGTTTATTTCACATTCGTCCAGAGTTACTTTCATCTAACCATTCTTTTGTCTGAATGATCCTTTATCTAATGACACGATTCTAATGACTCTTATCTAATGGCACTGGTCCAGATGGCGAAGTTGTGTAGATTGATTCTATTTTTTCGTGAAATTCATACAATCTAAAGCACTGGTTTATTTCACATTCGTGCAGAGTTAGTTTCATCTAACCATTCTTTTGTCTGAATGATCCCTTATCTAATGACACGATTCTAATGACTCTTATCTAATGGCACTGGTCCAGATGGCGAAATTGTGTAGATTGATTCTATTTTTTCGTGATATTCATACAATCTAAAGCACTGGTTTATTTCACATTTGTCCAGAGTTAGTTTCATCTAACCATTCTTTTGTCAGAATGATCCTTTATCTAATGACACGAGTATAATGACTCTTATCTAATGGCACTGGTCCAGATGGCGAAGTTGTGTAGATTGATTCTATTTTTTCGTGATATTCATACAATCTAAAGCACTGGTTTATTTCACATTCGTCCAGAGTTACTTTCATCTAACCATTCTTTTGTCTGAATGATCCTTTATCTAATGACACGATTCTAATGACTCTTATCTAATGGCACTGGTCCAGATGGCGAAGTTGTGTAGATTGATTCTATTTTTTCGTGATATTCATACAATCTAAAGCACTGGTTTATTTTACATTCGTCCAAAGTTACTTTCATCTAACCATTCTTTTGTCTGAATGATCCTTTATCTAATGACATGAGTCTAATGACTCTTATCTAATTGCACTGGTCCAGATGGCGAAGTTGTGTAGATTGATTCTATTTTTTCTTGATATTCATACAATCTAAAGCACTGGTTTATTTCACATTCGTCCAGAGTTACTTTCATCTAACCATTCTTTTGTCTGAATGATCCTTTATCTAATGACACGAGTCTAATGACACTTATCTAATGGCACTGGTCCAGATGGCGAAGTTGTGTAGATTGATTATATTTTTTCGTGATATTCATACAATCTAAAGCACTGGTTTATTTCACATTCGTCCAGAGTTACTTTCATCTAACCATTCTTTTGTCTGAATGATCCTTTATCTAATGACACGATTCTAATGACTCTTATCTAATGGAACTGGTCCAGATGGCAAAGTTGTGTAGATTGATTATATTTTTTCGTGATATTCATACAATCTAAAGCACTGGTTTATTTCACATTCGTCCAGAGTTACTTTCATCTGACCATTCTTTTGTCTGAATGATCCTTTATCTAATGACACGATTCTAATAACTCTTATCTAATGGAACTGGTCCAGATGGCGAAGTTGTGTAGATTGATTCTATTTTTTCGTGATATTCATACAATCTAAAGCACTGGTTTATTTCAAATTCGTCCAGAGTTACATTCATCTAACCATTTTTTTGTCTGAATGATCCCTTATCTAATGACACGAGTCTAATGACTCTTATCTAATGGCACTGGTCCAGATGGCAAAGTTGTGTAGATTGATTCTATTTTTTCGTGATATTCCTCCACCTAAAGCACTGGTTTATTTCACATTCGTCCAGAGTTACTTTGATCTAACCATTCTTTTGTCTGAATGATCCTTTATCTAATGACACGATTCTAATAACTCTTATCTAATGGAACTGGTCCAGATGGCGAAGTTGTGTAGATTGATTCTATTTTTTCGTGATATTCATACAATCTAAAGCACTGGTTTATTTCACATTCGTCCAGAGTTACTTTCATCTAACTATTCTTTTGTCTGAATGATCCTTTATCTAATGACACGAGTCTAATGACTCTTATCTAAGGGCACTGGTCCAGATGGCAAAGTTGTGTTGATTGATTATATTTTTTCGGGATATTCATACAATCTAAAGCACTGGTTTATTTCACATTCGTCCAGAGTTACTTTCATCAGACCATTCTTTTGTCTGAATGATCCTTTTTCTAATGACACGATTCTAATAACTCTTATCTAATGGAACTGGTCCAGATGGCGAAGTGGGGGAGATTGATTCTATTTTTTCGTGATATTCATACAATCTAAAGCACTAGTTTATTTCACATTTGTCCAGAGTTAGTTTCATCTAACCATTCTTTTGTCTGAATGATCCTTTATCTAATGACACGAGTCTAATGATTCTTATCTAATGGCACTGGTCCAGATGGCGATGTTGTGTAGATTGATTCTATTTTTTCGTGATATTCATACAATCTAAAGCACTGGTTTATTTCACATTCGTCCAGAGTTACTTTCATCTAACCATTCTTTTGTCTGAATGATCCTTTATTTAATGACACGATTCTAATGACTCTTATCTAATGGCACTGGTTCAGATGGCGAAGTTGTGTAGATTGATTCAATTTTTTTGTGATATTCATACAATCTAAAGCACTGGTTTATTTCACATTCGTCCAAAGTTACTTTCATCTACCATTCTTTTGTCTGAATGATCCTTTATCTAATGACACGATTCTAATGACTCTTATCTAATGGAACTGGTCCATATTGGGAAGTTGTGTAGATTGATTCTATTTTTTCGTGATATTCATACAATCTAAAGCACTGGTTTATTTCACATTCGTCCAGAGTTAGTTTCATCTAACCATTCTTTTGTCTAAATGATCCTTTATCTAATGCCACGAGTCTAATGACTCTTATCTAATGGCACTGGTCCAGATGGCGAAGTTGTGTAGATTGATTCTATTTTTTCGTGATATTCATACAATCTAAAGCACTGGTTTATTTCACATTCGTCCAGAGTTACTTTCATCTAACCATTCTTTTGTCTGAATGATCCTTTATCTAATGACACGATTCTAATGACTCTTATCTAATGGCACTGGTCCAGATGGCGAAGTTGTGTAGATTGATTCTATTTTTTCGTGAAATTCATACAATCTAAAGCACTGGTTTATTTCACATTCGTGCAGAGTTAGTTTCATCTAACCATTCTTTTGTCTGAATGATCCCTTAACTAATGACACGATTCTAATGACTCTTATCTAATGGCACTGGTCCAGATGGCGAAATTGTGTAGATTGATTCTATTTTTTCGTGATATTCATACAATCTAAAGCACTGGTTTATTTCACATTTGTCCAGAGTTAGTTTCATCTAACCATTCTTTTGTCAGAATGATCCTTTATCTAATGACACGAGTATAATGACTCTTATCTAATGGCACTGGTCCAGATGGCGAAGTTGTGTAGATTGATTCTATTTTTTCGTGATATTCATACAATCTAAAGCACTGGTTTATTTCACATTCGTCCAGAGTTACTTTCATCTAACCATTCTTTTGTCTGAATGATCCTTTATCTAATGACACGATTCTAATGACTCTTATCTAATGGCACTGGTCCAGATGGCGAAGTTGTGTAGATTGATTCTATTTTTTCGTGATATTCATACAATCTAAAGCACTGGTTTATTTTACATTCGTCCAAAGTTACTTTCATCTAACCATTCTTTTGTCTGAATGATCCTTTATCTAATGACATGAGTCTAATGACTCTTATCTAATTGCACTGGTCCAGATGGCGAAGTTGTGTAGATTGATTCTATTTTTTCTTGATATTCATACAATCTAAAGCACTGGTTTATTTCACATTCGTCCAGAGTTACTTTCATCTAACCATTCTTTTGTCTGAATGATCCTTTATCTAATGACACGAGTCTAATGACACTTATCTAATGGCACTGGTCCAGATGGCGAAGTTGTGTAGATTGATTATATTTTTTCGTGATATTCATACAATCTAAAGCACTGGTTTATTTCACATTCGTCCAGAGTTACTTTCATCTGACCATTCTTTTGTCTGAATGATCCTTTATCTAATGACACGATTCTAATAACTCTTATCTAATGGAACTGGTCCAGATGGCGAAGTTTTGTAGATTGATTCTATTTTTTCGTGATATTCATACAATCTAAAGCACTGGTTTATTTCACATTCGTCCAGAGTTACTTTCATCTAACCATTTTTTTGTCTGAATGATCCTTTATCTAATGACACGAGTCTAATGACTCTTATCTAATGGCACTGGTCCAGATGGCGAAGTTGTGTAGATTGATTCTATTTTTTCGTGATATTCATACAATCTAAAGCACTGGTATATTTCACATTCGTCCAGAGTTACTTCCATCTAACCATTCTTTTGTCTGAATGATCCTTTATCTAATGACACGAGTCTAATGACTCTTATCTAAGGGCACTGGTCCAGATGGCAAAGTTGTGTAGATTGATTATATTTTTTCGTGATATTCATACAATCTAAAGCACTGGTTTATTTCACATTCGTCCAGAGTTACTTTCATCAGACCATTCTTTTGTCTGAATGATCCTTTATCTAATGACACGATTCTAATAACTCTTATCTAATGGAACTGGTCCAGATGGCGAAGTTGTGTAGATTGATTCTATTTTTTCGTGATATTCATACAATCTAAAGCACTGGTTTATTTCAAATTCGTCCAGAGTTACATTCATCTAACCATTTTTTTGTCTGAATGATCCCTTATCTAATGACACGAGTCTAATGACTCTTATCTAATGGCACTGGTCCAGATGGCAAAGTTGTGTAGATTGATTCTATTTTTTCGTGATATTCCTCCACCTAAAGCACTGGTTTATTTCACATTCGTCCAGAGTTACTTTGATCTAACCATTCTTTTGTCTGAATGATCCTTTATCTAATGACACGATTCTAATAACTCTTATCTAATGGAACTGGTCCAGATGGCGAAGTTGTGTAGATTGATTCTATTTTTTCGTGATATTCATACAATCTAAAGCACTGGTTTATTTCACATTCGTCCAGAGTTACTTTCATCTAACTATTCTTTTGTCTGAATGATCCTTTATCTAATGACACGAGTCTAATGACTCTTATCTAAGGGCACTGGTCCAGATGGCAAAGTTGTGTTGATTGATTATATTTTTTCGTGATATTCATACAATCTAAAGCACTGGTTTATTTCACATTCGTCCAGAGTTACTTTCATCAGACCATTCTTTTGTCTGAATGATCCTTTTTCTAATGACACGATTCTAATAACTCTTATCTAATGGAACTGGTCCAGATGGCGAAGTGGGGGAGATTGATTCTATTTTTTCGTGATATTCATACAATCTAAAGCACTAGTTTATTTCACATTTGTCCAGAGTTAGTTTCATCTAACCATTCTTTTGTCTGAATGATCCTTTATCTAATGACACGAGTCTAATGATTCTTATCTAATGGCACTGGTCCAGATGGCGATGTTGTGTAGATTGATTCTATTTTTTCGTGATATTCATACAATCTAAAGCACTGGTTTATTTCACATTCGTCCAGAGTTACTTTCATCTAACCATTCTTTTGTCTGAATGATCCTTTATTTAATGACACGATTCTAATGACTCTTATCTAATGGCACTGGTTCAGATGGCGAAGTTGTGTAGATTGATTCAATTTTTTTGTGATATTCATACAATCTAAAGCACTGGTTTATTTCACATTCGTCCAAAGTTACTTTCATCTACCATTCTTTTGTCTGAATGATCCTTTATCTAATGACACGATTCTAATGACTCTTATCTAATGGAACTGGTCCATATTGGGAAGTTGTGTAGATTGATTCTATTTTTTCGTGATATTCATACAATCTAAAGCACTGGTTTATTTCACATTCGTCCAGAGTTAGTTTCATCTAACCATTCTTTTGTCTAAATGATCCTTTATCTAATGCCACGAGTCTAATGACTCTTATCTAATGGCACTGGTCCAGATGGCGAAGTTGTGTAGATTGATTCTATTTTTTCGTGATATTCATACAATCTAAAGCACTGGTTTATTTCACATTCGTCCAGAGTTACTTTCATCTAACCATTCTTTTGTCTGAATGATCCTTTATCTAATGACACGATTCTGAAGACTCTTATCTAATGGCACTGGTCCAGATGGCGAAGTTGTGTAGATTGATTCTATTTTTTCGTGAAATTCATACAATCTAAAGCACTGGTTTATTTCACATTCGTGCAGAGTTAGTTTCATCTAACCATTCTTTTGTCTGAATGATCCCTTAACTAATGACACGATTCTAATGACTCTTATCTAATGGCACTGGTCCAGATGGCGAAATTGTGTAGATTGATTCTATTTTTTCGTGATATTCATACAATCTAAAGCACTGGTTTATTTCACATTTGTCCAGAGTTAGTTTCATCTAACCATTCTTTTGTCAGAATGATCCTTTATCTAATGACACGAGTATAATGACTCTTATCTAATGGCACTGGTCCAGATGGCGAAGTTGTGTAGATTGATTCTATTTTTTCGTGATATTCATACAATCTAAAGCACTGGTTTATTTCACATTCGTCCAGAGTTACTTTGATCTAACCATTCTTTTGTCTGAATGATCCTTTATCTAATGACACGATTCTAATGACTCTTATCTAATGGCACTGGTCCAGATGGCGAAGTTGTGTAGATTGATTCTATTTTTTCGTGATATTCATACAATCTAAAGCACTGGTTTATTTTACATTCGTCCAAAGTTACTTTCATCTAACCATTCTTTTGTCTGAATGATCCTTTATCTAATGACATGAGTCTAATGACTCTTATCTAATTGCACTGGTCCAGATGGCGAAGTTGTGTAGATTGATTCTATTTTTTCTTGATATTCATACAATCTAAAGCACTGGTTTATTTCACATTCGTCCAGAGTTACTTTCATCTAACCATTCTTTTGTCTGAATGATCCTTTATCTAATGACACGAGTCTAATGACACTTATCTAATGGCACTGGTCCAGATGGCGAAGTTGTGTAGATTGATTATATTTTTTCGTGATATTCATACAATCTAAAGCACTGGTTTATTTCACATTCGTCCAGAGTTACTTTCATCTGACCATTCTTTTGTCTGAATGATCCTTTATCTAATGACACGATTCTAATAACTCTTATCTAATGGAACTGGTCCAGATGGCGAAGTTTTGTAGATTGATTCTATTTTTTCGTGATATTCATACAATCTAAAGCACTGGTTTATTTCACATTCGTCCAGAGTTACTTTCATCTAACCATTTTTTTGTCTGAATGATCCTTTATCTAATGACACGAGTCTAATGACTCTTATCTAATGGCACTGGTCCAGATGGCGAAGTTGTGTAGATTGATTCTATTTTTTCGTGATATTCATACAATCTAAAGCACTGGTATATTTCACATTCGTCCAGAGTTACTTCCATCTAACCATTCTTTTGTCTGAATGATCCTTTATCTAATGACACGAGTCTAATGACTCTTATCTAAGGGCACTGGTCCAGATGGCAAAGTTGTGTAGATTGATTATATTTTTTCGTGATATTCATACAATCTAAAGCACTGGTTTATTTCACATTCGTCCAGAGTTACTTTCATCAGACCATTCTTTTGTCTGAATGATCCTTTATCTAATGACACGATTCTAATAACTCTTATCTAATGGAACTGGTCCAGATGGCGAAGTTGTGTAGATTGATTCTATTTTTTCGTGATATTCATACAATCTAAAGCACTGGTTTATTTCAAATTCGTCCAGAGTTACATTCATCTAACCATTTTTTTGTCTGAATGATCCCTTATCTAATGACACGAGTCTAATGAATCTTATCTAATGGCACTGGTCCAGATGGCAAAGTTGTGTAGATTGATTCTATTTTTTCGTGATATTCCTCCACCTAAAGCACTGGTTTATTTCACATTCGTCCAGAGTTACTTTGATCTAACCATTCTTTTGTCTGAATGATCCTTTATCTAATGACACGATTCTAATAACTCTTATCTAATGGAACTGGTCCAGATGGCGAAGTTGTGTAGATTGATTCTATTTTTTCGTGATATTCATACAATCTAAAGCACTGGTTTATTTCACATTCGTCCAGAGTTACTTTCATCTAACTATTCTTTTGTCTGAATGATCCTTTATCTAATGACACGAGTCTAATGACTCTTATCTAAGGGCACTGGTCCAGATGGCAAAGTTGTGTTGATTGATTATATTTTTTCGTGATATTCATACAATCTAAAGCACTGGTTTATTTCACATTCGTCCAGAGTTACTTTCATCAGACCATTCTTTTGTCTGAATGATCCTTTTTCTAATGACACGATTCTAATAACTCTTATCTAATGGAACTGGTCCAGATGGCGAAGTGGGGGAGATTGATTCTATTTTTTCGTGATATTCATACAATCTAAAGCACTAGTTTATTTCACATTTGTCCAGAGTTACTTTCATCTAACCATTCTTTTGTCTGAATGATCCTTTATTTAATGACACGATTCTAATGACTCTTATCTAATGGCACTGGTTCAGATGGCGAAGTTGTGTAGATTGATTCAATTTTTTTGTGATATTCATACAATCTAAAGCACTGGTTTATTTCACATTCGTCCAAAGTTACTTTCATCTACCATTCTTTTGTCTGAATGATCCTTTATCTAATGACACGATTCTAATGACTCTTATCTAATGGAACTGGTCCATATTGGGAAGTTGTGTAGATTGATTCTATTTTTTGTGATATTCATACAATCTAAAGCACTGGTTTATTTCACATTCGTCCAGAGTTAGTTTCATCTAACCATTCTTTTGTCTAAATGATCCTTTATCTAATGCCACGAGTCTAATGACTCTTATCTAATGGCACTGGTCCAGATGGCGAAGTTGTGTAGATTGATTCTATTTTTTCGTGATATTCATACAATCTAAAGCACTGGTTTATTTCACATTCGTCCAGAGTTACTTTCATCTAACCATTCTTTTGTCTGAATGATCCTTTATCTAATGACACGATTCTAATGACTCTTATCTAATGGCACTGGTCCAGATGGCGAAGTTGTGTAGATTGATTCTATTTTTTCGTGAAATTCATACAATCTAAAGCACTGGTTTATTTCACATTCGTGCAGAGTTAGTTTCATCTAACCATTCTTTTGTCTGAATGATCCCTTAACTAATGACACGATTCTAATGACTCTTATCTAATGGCACTGGTCCAGATGGCGAAATTGTGTAGATTGATTCTATTTTTTCGTGATATTCATACAATCTAAAGCACTGGTTTATTTCACATTTGTCCAGAGTTAGTTTCATCTAACCATTCTTTTGTCAGAATGATCCTTTATCTAATGACACGAGTATAATGACTCTTATCTAATGGCACTGGTCCAGATGGCGAAGTTGTGTAGATTGATTCTATTTTTTCGTGATATTCATACAATCTAAAGCACTGGTTTATTTCACATTCGTCCAGAGTTACTTTCATCTAACCATTCTTTTGTCTGAATGATCCTTTATCTAATGACACGATTCTAATGACTCTTATCTAATGGCACTGGTCCAGATGGCGAAGTTGTGTAGATTGATTCTATTTTTTCGTGATATTCATACAATCTAAAGCACTGGTTTATTTTACATTCGTCCAAAGTTACTTTCATCTAACCATTCTTTTGTCTGAATGATCCTTTATCTAATGACATGAGTCTAATGACTCTTATCTAATTGCACTGGTCCAGATGGCGAAGTTGTGTAGATTGATTCTATTTTTTCTTGATATTCATACAATCTAAAGCACTGGTTTATTTCACATTCGTCCAGAGTTACTTTCATCTAACCATTCTTTTGTCTGAATGATCCTTTATCTAATGACACGAGTCTAATGACACTTATCTAATGGCACTGGTCCAGATGGCGAAGTTGTGTAGATTGATTATATTTTTTCGTGATATTCATACAATCTAAAGCACTGGTTTATTTCACATTCGTCCAGAGTTACTTTCATCTGACCATTCTTTTGTCTGAATGATCCTTTATCTAATGACACGATTCTAATAACTCTTATCTAATGGAACTGGTCCAGATGGCGAAGTTTTGTAGATTGATTCTATTTTTTCGTGATATTCATACAATCTAAAGCACTGGTTTATTTCACATTCGTCCAGAGTTACTTTCATCTAACCATTTTTTTGTCTGAATGATCCTTTATCTAATGACACGAGTCTAATGACTCTTATCTAATGGCACTGGTCCAGATGGCGAAGTTGTGTAGATTGATTCTATTTTTTCGTGATATTCATACAATCTAAAGCACTGGTATATTTCACATTCGTCCAGAGTTACTTCCATCTAACCATTCTTTTGTCTGAATGATCCTTTATCTAATGACACGAGTCTAATGACTCTTATCTAAGGGCACTGGTCCAGATGGCAAAGTTGTGTAGATTGATTATATTTTTTCGTGATATTCATACAATCTAAAGCACTGGTTTATTTCACATTCGTCCAGAGTTACTTTCATCAGACCATTCTTTTGTCTGAATGATCCTTTATCTAATGACACGATTCTAATAACTCTTATCTAATGAAACTGGTCCAGATGGCAAAGTTGTGTAGATTGATTCTATTTTTTCGTGATATTCATACAATCTAAAGCACTAGTTTATTTCACATTCGTCCAGAGTTACTTTCATCTAACCATTCTTTTGTCTGAATGATCCTTTATCTAATGACACGAGTCTAATGACTCTTATCTAAGGGCACTGGTCCAGATGGCAAAGTTGTGTTGATTGATTATATTTTTTCGTGATATTCATACAATCTAAAGCACTGGTTTATTTCACATTCGTCCAGAGTTACTTTCATCAGACCATTCTTTTGTCTGAATGATCCTTTTTCTAATGACACGATTCTAATAACTCTTATCTAATGGAACTGGTCCAGATGGCGAAGTTGTGTAGATTGATTCTATTTTTTCGTGATATTCATACAATCTAAAGCACTAGTTTATTTCACATTTGTCCAGAGTTAGTTTCATCTAACCATTCTTTTGTCTGAATGATCCTTTATCTAATGACACGAGTCTAATGATTCTTATCTAATGGCACTGGTCCAGATGGCGATGTTGTGTAGATTGATTCTATTTTTTCGTGATATTCATACAATCTAAAGCACTGGTTTATTTCACATTCGTCCAGAGTTACTTTCATCTAACCATTCTTTTGTCTGAATGATCCTTTATCTAATGACACGATTCTAATGACTCTTATCTAATGGCACTGGTTTAGATGGCGAAGTTGTGTAGATTGATTCTATTTTTTTGTGATATTCATACAATCTAAAGCACTGGTTTATTTCACATTCGTCCAAAGTTACTTTCATCTACCATTCTTTTGTCTGAATGATCCTTTATCTAATGACACGATTCTAATGACTCTTATCTAATGGAACTGGTCCATATGGCGAAGTTGTGTAGATTGATTCTATTTTTTCGTGATATTCATACAATCTAAAGCACTGGTTTATTTCACATTCGTCCAGAGTTAGTTTCATCTAACCATTCTTTTGTCTAAATGATCCTTTATCTAATGCCACGAGTCTAATGACTCTTATCTAATGGCACTGGTCCAGATGGCGAAGTTGTGTAGATTGATTCTATTTTTTCGTGATATTCATACAATCTAAAGCACTGGTTTATTTCACATTCGTCCAGAGTTAGTTTCATCTAACCATTCTTTTGTCTGAATGATCCTTTATCTAATGACACGAGTCTAATGACTCTTATCTAATGGCACTGGTCCAGATGGCGAAGTTTTGTAGATTGATTCTATTTTTTCGTGATATTCATACAATCTAAAGCACTGGTTTATTTCACATTCGTCCAGAGTTACTTTCATCTAACCATTCTTTTGTCTGAATGATCCTTTATCTAATGACACGATTCTAATGACTCTTATCTAATGGCACTGGTCCAGATGGCGAAGTTGTGTAGATTGATTCTATTTTTTCGTGAAATTCATACAATCTAAAGCACTGGTTTATTTCACATTCGTGCAGAGTTAGTTTCATCTAACCATTCTTTTGTCTGAATGATCCCTTATCTAATGACACGATTCTAATGACTCTTATCTAATGGCACTGGTCCAGATGGCGAAATTGTGTAGATTGATTCTATTTTTTCGTGATATTCATACAATCTAAAGCACTGGTTTATTTCACATTTGTCCAGAGTTAGTTTCATCTAACCATTCTTTTGTCAGAATGATCCTTTATCTAATGACACGAGTATAATGACTCTTATCTAATGGCACTGGTCCAGATGGCGAAGTTGTGTAGATTGATTCTATTTTTTCGTGATATTCATACAATCTAAAGCACTGGTTTATTTCACATTCGTCCAGAGTTACTTTCATCTAACCATTCTTTTGTCTGAATGATCCTTTATCTAATGACACGATTCTAATGACTCTTATCTAATGGCACTGGTCCAGATGGCGAAGTTGTGTAGATTGATTCTATTTTTTCGTGATATTCATACAATCTAAAGCACTGGTTTATTTTACATTCGTCCAAAGTTACTTTCATCTAACCATTCTTTTGTCTGAATGATCCTTTATCTAATGACATGAGTCTAATGACTCTTATCTAATTGCACTGGTCCAGATGGCGAAGTTGTGTAGATTGATTCTATTTTTTCTTGATATTCATACAATCTAAAGCACTGGTTTATTTCACATTCGTCCAGAGTTACTTTCATCTAACCATTCTTTTGTCTGAATGATCCTTTATCTAATGACACGAGTCTAATGACACTTATCTAATGGCACTGGTCCAGATGGCGAAGTTGTGTAGATTGATTATATTTTTTCGTGATATTCATACAATCTAAAGCACTGGTTTATTTCACATTCGTCCAGAGTTACTTTCATCTAACCATTCTTTTGTCTGAATGATCCTTTATCTAATGACACGATTCTAATGACTCTTATCTAATGGAACTGGTCCAGATGGCAAAGTTGTGTAGATTGATTATATTTTTTCGTGATATTCATACAATCTAAAGCACTGGTTTATTTCACATTCGTCCAGAGTTACTTTCATCTGACCATTCTTTTGTCTGAATGATCCTTTATCTAATGACACGATTCTAATAACTCTTATCTAATGGAACTGGTCCAGATGGCGAAGTTGTGTAGATTGATTCTATTTTTTCGTGATATTCATACAATCTAAAGCACTGGTTTATTTCAAATTCGTCCAGAGTTACATTCATCTAACCATTTTTTTGTCTGAATGATCCCTTATCTAATGACACGAGTCTAATGACTCTTATCTAATGGCACTGGTCCAGATGGCAAAGTTGTGTAGATTGATTCTATTTTTTCGTGATATTCCTCCACCTAAAGCACTGGTTTATTTCACATTCGTCCAGAGTTACTTTGATCTAACCATTCTTTTGTCTGAATGATCCTTTATCTAATGACACGATTCTAATAACTCTTATCTAATGGAACTGGTCCAGATGGCGAAGTTGTGTAGATTGATTCTATTTTTTCGTGATATTCATACAATCTAAAGCACTGGTTTATTTCACATTCGTCCAGAGTTACTTTCATCTAACCATTCTTTTGTCTGAATGATCCTTTATCTAATGACACGAGTCTAATGACTCTTATCTAAGGGCACTGGTCCAGATGGCAAAGTTGTGTTGATTGATTATATTTTTTCGTGATATTCATACAATCTAAAGCACTGGTTTATTTCACATTCGTCCAGAGTTACTTTCATCAGACCATTCTTTTGTCTGAATGATCCTTTTTCTAATGACACGATTCTAATAACTCTTATCTAATGGAACTGGTCCAGATGGCGAAGTGGGGAAGATTGATTCTATTTTTTCGTGATATTCATACAATCTAAAGCACTAGTTTATTTCACATTTGTCCAGAGTTAGTTTCATCTAACCATTCTTTTGTCTGAATGATCCTTTATCTAATGACACGAGTCTAATGATTCTTATCTAATGGCACTGGTCCAGATGGCGATGTTGTGTAGATTGATTCTATTTTTTCGTGATATTCATACAATCTAAAGCACTGGTTTATTTCACATTCGTCCAGAGTTACTTTCATCTAACCATTCTTTTGTCTGAATGATCCTTTATCTAATGACACGATTCTAATGACTCTTATCTAATGGCACTGGTTCAGATGGCGAAGTTGTGTAGATTGATTCTATTTTTTTGTGATATTCATACAATCTAAAGCACTGGTTTATTTCGCATTCGTCCAAAGTTACTTTCATCTACCATTCTTTTGTCTGAATGATCCTTTATCTAATGACACGATTCTAATGACTCTTATGTAATGGAACTGGTCCATATTGGGAAGTTGTGTAGATTGATTCTATTTTTTCGTGATATTCATACAATCTAAAGCACTGGTTTATTTCACATTCGTCCAGAGTTAGTTTCATCTAACCATTCTTTTGTCTAAATGATCCTTTATCTAATGCCACGAGTCTAATGACTCTTATCTAATGGCACTGGTCCAGATGGCGAAGTTGTGTAGATTGATTCTATTTTTTCGTGATATTCATACAATCTAAAGCACTGGTTTATTTCACATTCGTCCAGAGTTAGTTTCATCTAACCATTCTTTTGTCTGAATGATCCTTTATCTAATGACACGAGTCTAATGACTCTTATCTAATGGCACTGGTCCAGATGGCGAAGTTTTGTAGATTGATTCTATTTTTTCGTGATATTCATACAATCTAAAGCACTGGTTTATTTCACATTCGTCCAGAGTTACTTTCATCTAACCATTCTTTTGTCTGAATGATCCTTTATCTAATGACACGAGTCTAATGACTCTTATCTAATGGCACTGGTCCAGATGGCGAAGTTGTGTAGATTGATTCTATTTTTTCGTGAAATTCATACAATCTAAAGCACTGGTTTATTTCACATTCGTGCAGAGTTAGTTTCATCTAACCATTCTTTTGTCTGAATGATCCCTTATCTAATGACACGATTCTAATGACTCTTATCTAATGGCACTGGTCCAGATGGCGAAATTGTGTAGATTGATTCTATTTTTTCGTGATATTCATACAATCTGAAGCACTGGTTTATTTCACATTTGTCCAGAGTTAGTTTCATCTAACCATTCTTTTGTCAGAATGATCCTTTATCTAATGACACGAGTATAATGACTCTTATCTAATGGCACTGGTCCAGATGGCGAAGTTGTGTAGATTGATTCTATTTTTTCGTGATATTCATACAATCTAAAGCACTGGTTTATTTCACATTCGTCCAGAGTTACTTTCATCTAACCATTCTTTTGTCTGAATAATCCTTTATCTAATGACACGATTCTAATGACTCTTATCTAATGGCACTGGTCCAGATGGCGAAGTTGTGTAGATTGATTCTATTTTTTCGTAATATTCATACAATCTAAAGCACTGGTTTATTTTACATTCGTCCAAAGTTACTTTCATCTAACCATTCTTTTGTCTGAATGATCCTTTATCTAATGACATGAGTCTAATGACTCTTATCTAATTGCACTGGTCCAGATGGCGAAGTTGTGTAGATTGATTCTATTTTTTCTTGATATTCATACAATCTAAAGCACTGGTTTATTTCACATTCGTCCAGAGTTACTTTCATCTAACCATTCTTTTGTCTGAATGATCCTTTATCTAATGACACGAGTCTAATGACACTTATCTAATGGCACTGGTCCAGATGGCGAAGTTGTGTAGATTGATTATATTTTTTCGTGATATTCATACAATCTAAAGCACTGGTTTATTTCACATTCGTCCAGAGTTACTTTCATCTGACCATTCTTTTGTCTGAATGATCCTTTATCTAATGACACGATTCTAATAACTCTTATCTAATGGAACTGGTCCAGATGGCGAAGTTTTGTAGATTGATTCTATTTTTTCGTGATATTCATACAATCTAAAGCACTGGTTTATTTCACATTCGTCCATAGTTACTTTCATCTAACCATTTTTTTGTCTGAATGATCCTTTATCTAATGACACGAGTCTAATGACTCTTATCTAATGGCACTGGTCCAGATGGCGAAGTTGTGTAGATTGATTCTATTTTTTCGTGATATTCATACAATCTAAAGCACTGGTATATTTCACATTCGTCCAGAGTTACTTCCATCTAACCATTCTTTTGTCTGAATGATCCTTTATCTAATGACACGAGTCTAATGACTCTTATCTAAGGGCACTGGTCCAGATGGCAAAGTTGTGTAGATTGATTATATTTTTTCGTGATATTCATACAATCTAAAGCACTGGTTTATTTCACATTCGTCCAGAGTTACTTTCATCAGACCATTCTTTTGTCTGAATGATCCTTTATCTAATGACACGATTCTAATAACTCTTATCTAATGAAACTGGTCCAGATGGCAAAGTTGTGTAGATTGATTCTATTTTTTCGTGATATTCATACAATCTAAAGCACTAGTTTATTTCACATTTGTCCAGAGTTAGTTTCATCTAACCATTCTTTTGTCTGAATGATCCTTTATCTAATGACACGAGTCTAATGATTCTTATCTAATGGCACTGGTCCAGATGGCGATGTTGTGTAGATTGATTCTATTTTTTCGTGATATTCATACAATCTAAAGCACTGGTTTATTTCACATTCGTCCAGAGTTACTTTCATCTAACCATTCTTTTGTCTGAATGATCCTTTATCTAATGACACGATTCTAATGACTCTTATCTAATGGCACTGGTTCAGATGGCGAAGTTGTGTAGATTGATTCTATTTTTTTGTGATATTCATACAATCTAAAGCACTGGTTTATTTCACATTCGTCCAGAGTTACTTTCATCTAACCATTCTTTTGTCTGAATGATCCTTTATCTAATGACACGATTCTAATGACTCTTATCTAATGGCACTGGTTCAGATGGCGAAGTTGTGTAGATTGATTCTATTTTTTTGTGATATTCATACAATCTAAAGCACTGGTTTATTTCACATTCGTCCAAAGTTACTTTCATCTACCATTCTTTTGTCTGAATGATCCTTTATCTAATGACACGATTCTAATGACTCTTATCTAATGGAACTGGTCCATATTGGGAAGTTGTGTAGATTGATTCTATTTTTTCGTGATATTCATACAATCTAAAGCACTGGTTTATTTCACATTCGTCCAGAGTTAGTTTCATCTAACCATTCTTTTGTCTAAATGATCCTTTATCTAATGCCACGAGTCTAATGACTCTTATCTAATGGCACTGGTCCAGATGGCGAAGTTGTGTAGATTGATTCTATTTTTTCGTGATATTCATACAATCTAAAGCACTGGTTTATTTCACATTCGTCCAGAGTTAGTTTCATCTAACCATTCTTTTGTCTGAATGATCCCTTATCTAATGACACGATTCTAATGACTCTTATCTAATGGCACTGGTCCAGATGGCGAAATTGTGTAGATTGATTCTATTTTTTCGTGATATTCATACAATCTAAAGCACTGGTTTATTTCACATTTGTCCAGAGTTAGTTTCATCTAACCATTCTTTTGTCAGAATGATCCTTTATCTAATGACACGAGTATAATGACTCTTATCTAATGGCACTGGTCCAGATGGCGAAGTTGTGTAGATTGATTCTATTTTTTCGTGATATTCATACAATCTAAAGCACTGGTTTATTTCACATTCGTCCAGAGTTACTTTCATCTAACCATTCTTTTGTCTGAATGATCCTTTATCTAATGACACGATTCTAAAGACTCTTATCTAATGGCACTGGTCCAGATGGCGAAGTTGTGTAGATTGATTCTATTTTTTCGTGATATTCATACAATCTAAAGCACTGGTTTATTTTACATTCGTCCAAAGTTACTTTCATCTAACCATTCTTTTGTCTGAATGATCCTTTATCTAATGACATGAGTCTAATGACTCTTATCTAATTGCACTGGTCCAGATGGCGAAGTTGTGTAGATTGATTCTATTTTTTCTTGATATTCATACAATCTAAAGCACTGGTTTATTTCACATTCGTCCAGAGTTACTTTCATCTAACCATTCTTTTGTCTGAATGATCCTTTATCTAATGACACGAGTCTAATGACACTTATCTAATGGCACTGGTCCAGATGGCGAAGTTGTGTAGATTGATTATATTTTTTCGTGATATTCATACAATCTAAAGCACTGGTTTATTTCACATTCGTCCAGAGTTACTTTCATCTGACCATTCTTTTGTCTGAATGATCCTTTATCTAATGACACGATTCTAATAACTCTTATCTAATGGAACTGGTCCAGATGGCGAAGTTTTGTAGATTGATTCTATTTTTTCGTGATATTCATACAATCTAAAGCACTGGTTTATTTCACATTCGTCCAGAGTTACTTTCATCTAACCATTTTTTTGTCTGAATGATCCTTTATCTAATGACACGAGTCTAATGACTCTTATCTAATGGCACTGGTCCAGATGGCGAAGTTGTGTAGATTGATTCTATTTTTTCGTGATATTCATACAATCTAAAGCACTGGTATATTTCACATTCGTCCAGAGTTACTTCCATCTAACCATTCTTTTGTCTGAATGATCCTTTATCTAATGACACGAGTCTAATGACTCTTATCTAAGGGCACTGGTCCAGATGGCAAAGTTGTGTAGATTGATTATATTTTTTCGTGATATTCATACAATCTAAAGCACTGGTTTATTTCACATTCGTCCAGAGTTACTTTCATCAGACCATTCTTTTGTCTGAATGATCCTTTATCTAATGACACGATTCTAATAACTCTTATCTAATGAAACTGGTCCAGATGGCAAAGTTGTGTAGATTGATTCTATTTTTTCGTGATATTCATACAATCTAAAGCACTAGTTTATTTCACATTTGTCCAGAGTTAGTTTCATCTAACCATTCTTTTGTCTGAATGATCCTTTATCTAATGACACGAGTCTAATGATTCTTATCTAATGGCACTGGTCCAGATGGCGATGTTGTGTAGATTGATTCTATTTTTTCGTGATATTCATACAATCTAAAGCACTGGTTTATTTCACATTCGACAAGAGTTACTTTCATCTAACCATTCTTTTGTCTGAATGATCCTTTATCTAATGACACGATTCTAATGACTCTTATCTAATGGCACTGGTTCAGATGGCGAAGTTGTGTAGATTGATTCTATTTTTTTGTGATATTCATACAATCTAAAGCACTGGTTTATTTCACATTCGTCCAAAGTTACTTTCATCTACCATTCTTTTGTCTGAATGATCCTTTATCTAATGACACGATTCTAATGACTCTTATCTAATGGAACTGGTCCATATGGCGAAGTTGTGTAGATTGATTCTATTTTTTCGTGATATTCATACAATCTAAAGCACTGGTTTATTTCACATTCGTCCAGAGTTAGTTTCATCTAACCATTCTTTTGTCTGAATGATCCTTTATCTAATGACACGAGTCTAATGACTCTTATCTAATGGCACTGGTCCAGATGGCGAAGTTGTGTAGATTGATTCTATTTTTTCGTGATATTCATACAATCTAAAGCACTGGTTTATTTCACATTCGTCCAGAGTTAGTTTCATCTAACCATTCTTTTGTCTGAATGATCCTTTATCTAATGACACGAGTCTAATGACTCTTATCTAATGGCACTGGTCCAGATGGCGAAGTTTTGTAGATTGATTCTATTTTTTCGTGATATTCATACAATCTAAAGCACTGGTTTATTTCACATTCGTCCAGAGTTACTTTCATCTAACCATTCTTTTGTCTGAATGATCCTTCATCTAATGACACGATTCTAATGACTCTTATCTAATGGCACTGGTCCAGATGGCGAAGTTGTGTAGATTGATTCTATTTTTTCGTGAAATTCATACAATCTAAAGCACTGGTTTATTTCACATTTGTGCAGAGTTAGTTTCATCTAACCATTCTTTTGTCTGAATGATCCTTTATCTAATGACACGAGTCTAATGACTCTTATCTAATATCACTGGTCCAGATGGCGAAGTTGTGTAAATTGATTCTATTTTTTCGTGATATTCATACAATCTAAAGCACTGGTTTATTTCACATTCGTCCAGAGTTACTTTCATCTAACCATTCTTTTGTCTGAATGATCTTTTATCTAATGACACGATTCTAATGACTCTTATCTAATGGCACTGGTCCAGATGGCGAAGTTGTGTAGATTGATTCTATTTTTTCGTGATATTCATACAATCTAAAGCACTGGTTTATTTCACATTCGTCCAGAGTTACTTTCATCTAACCATTCTTTTGTCTGAATGATCCTTTATCTAATGACACGATTCTAATAACTCTTATCTAATGGCACTGGTCCAGATGGCGAAGTTGTGTAGATTTATTCTATTTTTTCGTGATATTCATACAATCTAAAGCACTGGTATATTTTACATTCGTCCAGAGTTACTTTCATCTAACCATTCTTTTGTCTGAATGATCCTTTATCTAATGACACGATTCTAATGACTCTTATCTAATGGCACTGGTCCAGATGGCGAAGTTGTGTAGATTGATTCTATTTTTTCGTGATATTCATACAATCTAAAGCACTGGTTTATTTCACATTCGTCCAGAGTTAGTTTCATCTAACCATTCTTTTGTCTGAATGATCCTTTATCTAATGACACGAGTATAATGACTCTTATCTAATGGTACTGGTCCAGATGGCGAAGTTGTGTAGATTGATTCTATTTTTTCGTGATATTCATACAATCTAAAGCACTGGTTTATTTCACATTCGTCCAGAGTTACTTTCCTCCTAACCATTCTTTTGTCTGAATGATCCTTTATCTAATGACACGAGTCTAATGACTCTTATCTAATGGCACTGGTCCAGATGGCGAAGTTTTGTAGATTGATTCTATTTTTTCGTGATATTCATACAATCTAAAGCACTGGTTTATTTCACATTCGTCCAGAGTTACTTTCATCTAACCATTCTTTTGTCTGAATGATCCTTCATCTAATGACACGATTCTAATGACTCTTATCTAATGGCACTGGTCCAGATGGCGAAGTTGTGTAGATTGATTCTATTTTTTCGTGATATTCATACAATCTAAAGCACTGGTATATTTTACATTCGTCCAGAGTTACTTTCATCTAACCATTCTTTTGTCTGAATGATCCTTTATCTAATGACACGATTCTAATGACTCTTATCTAATGGCACTGGTCCAGATGGCGAAGTTGTGTAGATTGATTCTATTTTTTCGTGATATTCATACAATCTAAAGCACTGGTTTATTTCACATTCGTCCAGAGTTAGTTTCATCTAACCATTCTTTTGTCTAAATGATCCTTTATCTAATGCCACGAGTCTAATGACTCTTATCTAATGGCACTGGTCCAGATGGCGAAGTTTTGTAGATTGATTCTATTTTTTCGTGATATTCATACAATCTAAAGCACTGGTTTATTTCACATTCGTCCAGAGTTAGTTTCATCTAACCATTCTTTTGTCTGAATGATCCTTTATCTAATGACACGAGTCTAATGACTCTTATCTAATGGCACTGGTCCAGATGGCGAAGTTGTGTAGATTGATTCTATTTTTTCGTGATATTCATACAATCTAAAGCACTGGTTTATTTCACATTCGACAAGAGTTACTTTCATCTAACCATTCTTTTGTCTGAATGATCCTTTATCTAATGACACGATTCTAATGACTCTTATCTAATGGCACTGGTTCAGATGGCGAAGTTGTGTAGATTGATTCTATTTTTTTGTGATATTCATACAATCTAAAGCACTGGTTTATTTCACATTCGTCCAAAGTTACTTTCATCTACCATTCTTTTGTCTGAATGATCCTTTATCTAATGACACGATTCTAATGACTCTTATCTAATGGAACTGGTCCATATGGCGAAGTTGTGTAGATTTATTCTATTTTTTCGTGATATTCATACAATCTAAAGCACTGGTTTATTTCACATTCGTCCAGAGTTAGTTTCATCTAACCATTCTTTTGTCTGAATGATCCTTTATCTAATGACACGAGTCTAATGACTCTTATCTAATGGCACTGGTCCAGATGGCGAAGTTGTGTAGATTGATTCTATTTTTTCGTGATATTCATACAATCTAAAGCACTGGTTTATTTCACATTCGTCCAGAGTTAGTTTCATCTAACCATTCTTTTGTCTGAATGATCCTTTATCTAATGACACGAGTCTAATGACTCTTATCTAATGGCACTGGTCCAGATGGCGAAGTTTTGTAGATTGATTCTATTTTTTCGTGATATTCATACAATCTAAAGCACTGGTTTATTTCACATTCGTCCAGAGTTACTTTCATCTAACCATTCTTTTGTCTGAATGATCCTTCATCTAATGACACGATTCTAATGACTCTTATCTAATGGCACTGGTCCAGATGGCGAAGTTGTGTAGATTGATTCTATTTTTTCGTGAAATTCATACAATCTAAAGCACTGGTTTATTTCACATTTGTGCAGAGTTAGTTTCATCTAACCATTCTTTTGTCTGAATGATCCTTTATCTAATGACACGAGTCTAATGACTCTTATCTAATATCACTGGTCCAGATGGCGAAGTTGTGTAAATTGATTCTATTTTTTCGTGATATTCATACAATCTAAAGCACTGGTTTATTTCACATTCGTCCAGAGTTACTTTCATCTAACCATTCTTTTGTCTGAATGATCTTTTATCTAATGACACGATTCTAATGACTCTTATCTAATGGCACTGGTCCAGATGGCGAAGTTGTGTAGATTGATTCTATTTTTTCGTGATATTCATACAATCTAAAGCACTGGTTTATTTCACATTCGTCCAGAGTTACTTTCATCTAACCATTCTTTTGTCTGAATGATCCTTTATCTAATGACACGATTCTAATAACTCTTATCTAATGGCACTGGTCCAGATGGCGAAGTTGTGTAGATTTATTCTATTTTTTCGTGATATTCATACAATCTAAAGCACTGGTATATTTTACATTCGTCCAGAGTTACTTTCATCTAACCATTCTTTTGTCTGAATGATCCTTTATCTAATGACACGATTCTAATGACTCTTATCTAATGGCACTGGTCCAGATGGCGAAGTTGTGTAGATTGATTCTATTTTTTCGTGATATTCATACAATCTAAAGCACTGGTTTATTTCACATTCGTCCAGAGTTAGTTTCATCTAACCATTCTTTTGTCTGAATGATCCTTTATCTAATGACACGAGTATAATGACTCTTATCTAATGGTACTGGTCCAGATGGCGAAGTTGTGTAGATTGATTCTATTTTTTCGTGATATTCATACAATCTAAAGCACTGGTTTATTTCACATTCGTCCAGAGTTACTTTCCTCCTAACCATTCTTTTGTCTGAATGATCCTTTATCTAATGACACGAGTCTAATGACTCTTATCTAATGGCACTGGTCCAGATGGCGAAGTTTTGTAGATTGATTCTATTTTTTCGTGATATTCATACAATCTAAAGCACTGGTTTATTTCACATTCGTCCAGAGTTACTTTCATCTAACCATTCTTTTGTCTGAATGATCCTTCATCTAATGACACGATTCTAATGACTCTTATCTAATGGCACTGGTCCAGATGGCGAAGTTGTGTAGATTGATTCTATTTTTTCGTGAAATTCATACAATCTAAAGCACTGGTTTATTTCACATTCGTGCAGAGTTAGTTTCATCTAACCATTCTTTTGTCTGAATGATCCTTTATCTAATGACACGAGTATAATGACTCTTATCTAATGGCACTGGTCCAGATGGCGAAGTTGTGTAAATTGATTCTATTTTTTCGTGATATTCATACAATCTAAAGCACTGGTTTATTTCACATTCGTCCAGAGTTAGTTTCATCTAACCATTCTTTTGTCTGAATGATCCCTTATCTAATGACACGATTCTAATGACTCTTATCTAATGGCACTGGTCCAGATGGCGAAATTGTGTAGATTGATTCTATTTTTTCGTGATATTCATACAATCTAAAGCACTGGTTTATTTCACATTTGTCCAGAGTTAGTTTCATCTAACCATTCTTTTGTCAGAATGATCCTTTATCTAATGACACGAGTATAATGACTCTTATCTAATGGCACTGGTCCAGATGGCGAAGTTGTGTAGATTGATTCTATTTTTTCGTGATATTCATACAATCTAAAGCACTGGTTTATTTCACATTCGTCCAGAGTTACTTTCATCTAACCATTCTTTTGTCTGAATGATCCTTTATCTAATGACACGATTCTAAAGACTCTTATCTAATGGCACTGGTCCAGATGGCGAAGTTGTGTAGATTGATTCTATTTTTTCGTGATATTCATACAATCTAAAGCACTGGTTTATTTTACATTCGTCCAAAGTTACTTTCATCTAACCATTCTTTTGTCTGAATGATCCTTTATCTAATGACATGAGTCTAATGACTCTTATCTAATTGCACTGGTCCAGATGGCGAAGTTGTGTAGATTGATTCTATTTTTTCTTGATATTCATACAATCTAAAGCACTGGTTTATTTCACATTCGTCCAGAGTTACTTTCATCTAACCATTCTTTTGTCTGAATGATCCTTTATCTAATGACACGAGTCTAATGACACTTATCTAATGGCACTGGTCCAGATGGCGAAGTTGTGTAGATTGATTATATTTTTTCGTGATATTCATACAATCTAAAGCACTGGTTTATTTCACATTCGTCCAGAGTTACTTTCATCTGACCATTCTTTTGTCTGAATGATCCTTTATCTAATGACACGATTCTAATAACTCTTATCTAATGGAACTGGTCCAGATGGCGAAGTTTTGTAGATTGATTCTATTTTTTCGTGATATTCATACAATCTAAAGCACTGGTTTATTTCACATTCGTCCAGAGTTACTTTCATCTAACCATTTTTTTGTCTGAATGATCCTTTATCTAATGACACGAGTCTAATGACTCTTATCTAATGGCACTGGTCCAGATGGCGAAGTTGTGTAGATTGATTCTATTTTTTCGTGATATTCATACAATCTAAAGCATTGGTATATTTCACATTCGTCCAGAGTTACTTCCATCTAACCATTCTTTTGTCTGAATGATCCTTTATCTAATGACACGAGTCTAATGACTCTTATCTAAGGGCACTGGTCCAGATGGCAAAGTTGTGTAGATTGATTATATTTTTTCGTGATATTCATACAATCTAAAGCACTGGTTTATTTCACATTCGTCCAGAGTTACTTTCATCAGACCATTCTTTTGTCTGAATGATCCTTTATCTAATGACACGATTCTAATAACTCTTATCTAATGAAACTGGTCCAGATGGCAAAGTTGTGTAGATTGATTCTATTTTTTCGTGATATTCATACAATCTAAAGCACTAGTTTATTTCACATTTGTCCAGAGTTAGTTTCATCTAACCATTCTTTTGTCTGAATGATCCTTTATCTAATGACACGAGTCTAATGATTCTTATCTAATGGCACTGGTCCAGATGGCGATGTTGTGTAGATTGATTCTATTTTTTCGTGATATTCATACAATCTAAAGCACTGGTTTATTTCACATTCGACAAGAGTTACTTTCATCTAACCATTCTTTTGTCTGAATGATCCTTTATCTAATGACACGATTCTAATGACTCTTATCTAATGGCACTGGTTCAGATGGCGAAGTTGTGTAGATTGATTCTATTTTTTTGTGATATTCATACAATCTAAAGCACTGGTTTATTTCACATTCGTCCAAAGTTACTTTCATCTACCATTCTTTTGTCTGAATGATCCTTTATCTAATGACACGATTCTAATGACTCTTATCTAATGGAACTGGTCCATATGGCGAAGTTGTGTAGATTGATTCTATTTTTTCGTGATATTCATACAATCTAAAGCACTGGTTTATTTCACATTCGTCCAGAGTTAGTTTCATCTAACCATTCTTTTGTCTGAATGATCCTTTATCTAATGACACGAGTCTAATGACTCTTATCTAATGGCACTGGTCCAGATGGCGAAGTTGTGTAGATTGATTCTATTTTTTCGTGATATTCATACAATCTAAAGCACTGGTTTATTTCACATTCGTCCAGAGTTAGTTTCATCTAACCATTCTTTTGTCTGAATGATCCTTTATCTAATGACACGAGTCTAATGACTCTTATCTAATGGCACTGGTCCAGATGGCGAAGTTTTGTAGATTGATTCTATTTTTTCGTGATATTCATACAATCTAAAGCACTGGTTTATTTCACATTCGTCCAGAGTTACTTTCATCTAACCATTCTTTTGTCTGAATGATCCTTCATCTAATGACACGATTCTAATGACTCTTATCTAATGGCACTGGTCCAGATGGCGAAGTTGTGTAGATTGATTCTATTTTTTCGTGAAATTCATACAATCTAAAGCACTGGTTTATTTCACATTTGTGCAGAGTTAGTTTCATCTAACCATTCTTTTGTCTGAATGATCCTTTATCTAATGACACGAGTCTAATGACTCTTATCTAATATCACTGGTCCAGATGGCGAAGTTGTGTAAATTGATTCTATTTTTTCGTGATATTCATACAATCTAAAGCACTGGTTTATTTCACATTCGTCCAGAGTTACTTTCATCTAACCATTCTTTTGTCTGAATGATCTTTTATCTAATGACACGATTCTAATGACTCTTATCTAATGGCACTGGTCCAGATGGCGAAGTTGTGTAGATTGATTCTATTTTTTCGTGATATTCATACAATCTAAAGCACTGGTTTATTTCACATTCGTCCAGAGTTACTTTCATCTAACCATTCTTTTGTCTGAATGATCCTTTATCTAATGACACGATTCTAATAACTCTTATCTAATGGCACTGGTCCAGATGGCGAAGTTGTGTAGATTTATTCTATTTTTTCGTGATATTCATACAATCTAAAGCACTGGTATATTTTACATTCGTCCAGAGTTACTTTCATCTAACCATTCTTTTGTCTGAATGATCCTTTATCTAATGACACGATTCTAATGACTCTTATCTAATGGCACTGGTCCAGATGGCGAAGTTGTGTAGATTGATTCTATTTTTTCGTGATATTCATACAATCTAAAGCACTGGTTTATTTCACATTCGTCCAGAGTTAGTTTCATCTAACCATTCTTTTGTCTGAATGATCCTTTATCTAATGACACGAGTATAATGACTCTTATCTAATGGTACTGGTCCAGATGGCGAAGTTGTGTAGATTGATTCTATTTTTTCGTGATATTCATACAATCTAAAGCACTGGTTTATTTCACATTCGTCCAGAGTTACTTTCCTCCTAACCATTCTTTTGTCTGAATGATCCTTTATCTAATGACACGAGTCTAATGACTCTTATCTAATGGCACTGGTCCAGATGGCGAAGTTTTGTAGATTGATTCTATTTTTTCGTGATATTCATACAATCTAAAGCACTGGTTTATTTCACATTCGTCCAGAGTTACTTTCATCTAACCATTCTTTTGTCTGAATGATCCTTCATCTAATGACACGATTCTAATGACTCTTATCTAATGGCACTGGTCCAGATGGCGAAGTTGTGTAGATTGATTCTATTTTTTCGTGAAATTCATACAATCTAAAGCACTGGTTTATTTCACATTCGTGCAGAGTTAGTTTCATCTAACCATTCTTTTGTCTGAATGATCCTTTATCTAATGACACGAGTATAATGACTCTTATCTAATGGCACTGGTCCAGATGGCGAAGTTGTGTAAATTGATTCTATTTTTTCGTGATATTCATACAATCTAAAGCACTGGTTTATTTCACATTCGTCCAGAGTTACTTTCATCTAACCATTCTTTTGTCTGAATGATCTTTTATCTAATGACACGATTTTAATGACTCTTATCTAATGGCACTGGTCCAGATGGCGAAGTTGTGTAGATTGATTCTATTTTTTCGTGATATTCATACAATCTAAAGCACTGGTTTATTTCACATTCGTCCAGAGTTACTTTCATCTAACCATTCTTTTGTCTGAATGATCCTTTATCTAATGACACGATTCTAATAACTCTTATCTAATGGCACTGGTCCAGATGGCGAAGTTGTGTAGATTTATTCTATTTTTTCGTGATATTCATACAATCTAAAGCACTGGTATATTTTACATTCGTCCAGAGTTACTTTCATCTAACCATTCTTTTGTCTGAATGATCCTTTATCTAATGACACGATTCTAATGACTCTTATCTAATGGCACTGGTCCAGATGGCGAAGTTGTGTAGATTGATTCTATTTTTTCGTGATATTCATACAATCTAAAGCACTGGTTTATTTCACATTCGTCCAGAGTTAGTTTCATCTAACCATTCTTTTGTCTGAATGATCCTTTATCTAATGACACGAGTATAATGACTCTTATCTAATGGTACTGGTCCAGATGGCGAAGTTGTGTAGATTGATTCTATTTTTTCGTGATATTCATACAATCTAAAGCACTGGTTTATTTCACATTCGTCCAGAGTTACTTTCCTCCTAACCATTCTTTTGTCTGAATGATCCTTTATCTAATGACACGATTCTAATAACTCTTATCTAATGGCACTGGTCCAGATTGGGAAGTTGTGTAGATTGATTATATTTTTCGTGATATTCATACAATCTAAAGCACTGGTTTATATTACATTTGTCCAAAGTTACTTTCATCTAACCATTCTTTTGTCTGAATGATCCTTTATCTAATGACATGAGTCTAATGACTCTTATCTAATGGCACTGGTCCAGATGGCAAAGTTGTGTAGATTGATTCTATTTTTTCTTGATATTCATACAATCTAAAGCACTGGTTTATTTCACATTCGTCCAGAGTTACTTTCATCTAACCATTCTTTTGTCTGAATGATCCTTTATCTAATGACACGAGTCTAATGACACTTATCTAATGGCACTGGTCCAGATGGCGAAGTTGTGTAGATTGATTATATTTTTTCGTGATATTCATACAATCTAAAGCACTGGTTTATTTCACATTCGTCCAGAGTTACTTTCATCTGACCATTCTTTTGTCTGAATGATCCTTTATCTAATGACACGATTCTAATAACTCTTATCTAATGGAACTGGTCCAGATGGCGAAGTTGTGTAGATTGATTCTATTTTTTCGTGATATTCATACAATCTAAAGCACTGGTTTATTTAACATTCGTCCAGAGTTACTTTCATCTAACCATTTTTTTGTCTGAATGATCCTTTATCTAATGACACGAGTCTAATGACTCTTATCTAATGGCACTGGTCCAGATGGCAAAGTTGTGTAGATTGATTCTATTTTTTCGTGATATTCATACAATCTAAAGCACTGGTTTATTTCACATTCGTCCAGAGTTACTTTCATGTAACCATTCTTTTGTCTGAATGATCCTTTATCTAATGACACGATTCTAATGACTCTTATCTAATGGCACTGGTCCACATGGCGAAGTTGTGTAGATTAATTCTATTTTTTCGTGATATTCATACAATCTAAAGCACTGGTTTATTTCACATTTGCCTAAAGTTACTTTCATCTAAAATTCTTTTGTCTGAATGATCCTTTATCTAATGACACGATTCTAATGACTCTTATCTAATGGCACTGGTCCAGATGGCGAAGTTGTGTAGATTGATTCTATTTTTTCGTGATATTCATACATTCTAAAGCACTGGTTTATTTCACATTCGTCCAGAGTTACTTTCATCTAACCATTCTTTTGTCTGAATGATCCTTTATCTAATGACACGATTCTAAGGACTCTTATCTGATGGCACTGGTCCAGATGGCGAAGTTGTGTAGATTGATTCTATTTTTTCGTGATATTCATACAATCTAAAGCACTGTTTTATTTCACATTCGTCCAGAGTTAGTTTCATCTAACCATTCTTTTGTCTGAATGATCCTTTATCTAATGACACGAGTCTAATGACTCTTATCTAATGGCACTGGTCCAGATGGCGAAGTTTTGTAGATTGATTCTATTTTTTCGTGATATTCATACAATCTAAAGCACTGGTTTATTTCACATTCGTCCAGAGTTAGTTTCATCTAACCATTCTTTTGTCTGAATGATCCTTTATCTAATGACACGAGTATAATGACTCCTATCTAATGGCACTGGTCCGGATGGCGAAGTTGTGTAGATTGATTCTATTTTTTCTTGATATTCATACAATCTAAAGCATTGGTTTATTTCACATTCGTCCAGAGTTACTTTCATCTAACCATTCTTTTGTCTGAATGATCCTTTATCTAATGACACGAGTCTAATGACTCTTATCTAATGGCACTGGTCCAGATGGCAAAGTTGTGTAGATTGATTCTATTTTTTCGTGATATTCATACAATCTAAAGCACTGGTTTATTTCACATTCGTCCAGAGTTAGTTTCATCTAACCATTCTTTTGTCTGAATGATCCTTTATCTAATGACACGAGTATAATGACTCTTATCTAATGGTACTGGTCCAGATGGCGAAGTTGTGTAGATTGATTCTATTTTTTCGTGATATTCATACAATCTAAAGCACTGGTTTATTTCACATTCGTCCAAAGTTACTTTCATCTAAAATTCTTTTGTCTGAATGATCCTTTAACAAATGACACGATTCTAATAACTCTTATCTAATGGCACTGGTCCAGATTGGGAAGTTGTGTAGATTGATTATATTTTTCGTGATATTCATACAATCTAAAGCACTGTTTTATTTTACATTCGTCCAAAGTTACTTTCATCTAACCATTCTTTTGTCTGAATGATCCTTTATCTAATGACATGAGTCTAATGACTCTTATCTAATGGCACTGGTCCAGATGGCAAAGTTGTGTAGATTGATTCTATTTTTTCTTGATATTCATACAATCTAAAGCACTGCTTTATTTCACATTCGTCCAGAGTTACTTTCATCTAACCATTCTTTTGTCTGAATGATCCTTTATCTAATGACACGAGTCTAATGACACTTATCTAATGGCACTGGTCCAGATGGCGAAGTTGTGTAGATTGATTATATTTTTTCGTGATATTCATACAATCTAAAGCACTGGTTTATTTTACATTCGTCCAGAGTTACTTTCATCTGACCATTCTTTTGTCTGAATGATCCTTTATCTAATGACACGAGTCTAATGACACTTATCTAATGGCACTGGTCCAGATGGCGAAGTTGTGTAGATTGATTATATTTTTTCGTGATATTCATACAATCTAAAGCACTGGTTTATTTCACATTCGTCCAGAGTTACTTTCATCTAACCATTCTTTTGTCTGAATGATCCTTTATCTATTGACATGAGTCTAATGACTCTTATCTAATGGCACTGGTCCAGATGGCGAAGTTGTGTAGATTGATTCTATTTTTTCTTGATATTCATACAATCTAAAGCACTGGTTTATTTCACATTCGTCCAGAGTTACTTTCATCTAACCATTCTTTTGTCTGAATGATCCTTTATCTAATGACACGATTCTAATGACTCTTATCTAATGGCACTGGTCCAGATGGCGAAGTTGTGTAGATTGATTCTATTTTTTCGTGATATTCATACAATCTAAAGCACTGGTTTATTTCACATTTGCCTAAAGTTACTTTCATCTAAAATTCTTTTGTCTGAATGATCCTTTATCTAATGACACGATTCTAATGACTCTTATCTAATGGCACTGGTCCAGATGGCGAAGTTGTGTAGATTGATTCTATTTTTTCGTGATATTCATACAATCTAAAGCACTGGTTTATTTCACATTCGTCCAGAGTTATTTTCATCTACTATTCTTTTGTCTGAATGATCCTTTATCTAATGACACGATTCTAAGGACTCTTATCTAATGGCACTGGTCCAGATGGCGAAGTTTTGTAGATTGATTCTATTTTTTCGTGATATTCATACAATCTAAAGCACTGGTTTATTTCACATTCGTCCAGAGTTAGTTTCATCTAACCATTCTTTTGTCTGAATGATCCTTTATCTAATGACACGAGTATAATGACTCCTATCTAATGGCACTGGTCCAGATGGCGAAGTTGTGTAGATTGATTCTATTTTTTCTTGATATTCATACAATCTAAAGCATTGGTTTATTTCACATTCGCCTAGAGTTACTTTCATCTAACCATTCTTTTGTCTGAATGATCCTTTATCTAATGACACGAGTCTTATGACTCTTATCTAATGGCACTGGTCCAGATGGCAAAGTTGTGTAGATTGATTCTATTTTTTCGTGATATTCATACAATCTAAAGCACTGGTTTATTTCACATTCGTCCAGAGTTACTTTCATCTGACCATTCTTTTGTCTGAATGATCCTTTATCTAATGACACGATTCTAATAAGTCTTATCTAATGGAACTGGTCCAGATGGCGAAGTTGTGTAGATTGATTCTATTTTTTCGTGATATTCATACAATCTAAAGCACTGGTTTATTTCAAATTCGTCCAGAGTTACTTTCATCTAACCATTCTTTTGTCTGAATGATCCTTTATCTAATGACACGAGTCTAATGACACTTATCTAATGGCATTGGTCCAGATGGCGAAGTTGTGTAGATTGATTATATTTTTTCGTGATATTCATACAATCTAAAGCACTGGTTTATTTCACATTCGTCCAGAGTTACTTTCATCAGACCATTCTTTTGTCTGAATGATCCTTTATCTAATGACACGATTCTAATAACTCTTATCTAATGAAACTGGTCCAGATGGCAAAGTTGTGTAGATTGATTCTATTTTTTCGTGATATTCATACAATCTAAAGCACTAGTTTATTTCACATTTGTCCAGAGTTAGTTTCATCTAACCATTCTATTGTCTGAATGATCCTTTATCTAATGACACGAGTCTAATGATTCTTATCTAATGGCACTGGTCCAGATGGCGATGTTGTGTAGATTGATTCTATTTTTTCGTGATATTCATACAATCTAAAGCACTGGTTTATTTCACATTCGTCCAGAGTTACTTTCATCTAACCATTCTTTTGTCTGAATGATCCTTTATCTAATGACACGATTCTAATGACTCTTATCTAATGGCACTGGTTCAGATGGCGAAGTTGTGTAGATTGATTCTATTTTTTTGTGATATTCATACAATCTAAAGCACTGGTTTATTTCACATTCGTCCAAAGTTACTTTCATCTACCATTCTTTTTTCTGAATGATCCTTTATCTAATGACACGATTCTAATGACTTTTATCTAATGGAACTGGTCCATATGGCGAAGTTGTGTAGATTGATTCTATTTTTTCGTGATATTCATACAATCTAAAGCACTGGTTTATTTCACATTCGTCCAGAGTTAGTTTCATCTAACCATTCTTTTGTCTGAATGATCCTTTATCTAATGACACGAGTCTAATGACTCTTATCTAATGGCACTGGTCCAGATGGCGAAGTTGTGTAGATTGATTCTATTTTTTCGTGATATTCATACAATCTAAAGCACTGGTTTATTTCACATTCGTCCAGAGTTAGTTTCATCTAACCATTCTTTTGTCTGAATGATCCTTTATCTAATGACACGAGTCTAATGACTCTTATCTAATGGCACTGGTCCAGATGGCGAAGTTTTGTAGATTGATTCTATTTTTTCGTGATATTCATACAATCTAAAGCACTGGTTTATTTCACATTCGTCCAGAGTTACTTTCATCTAACCATTCTTTTGTCTGAATGATCCTTCATCTAATGACACGATTCTAATGACTCTTTTCTAATGGCACTGGTCCAGATGGCGAAGTTGTGTAGATTGATTCTATTTTTTCGTGAAATTCATACAATCTAAAGCACTGGTTTATTTCACATTCGTGCAGAGTTAGTTTCATCTAACCATTCTTTTGTCTGAATGATCCTTTATCTAATGACACGAGTCTAATGACTCTTATCTAATGGCACTGGTCCAGATGGCGAAGTTGTGTAAATTGATTCTATTTTTTCGTGATATTCATACAATCTAAAGCACTGGTTTATTTCACATTCGTCCAGAGTTACTTTCATCTAACCATTCTTTTGTCTGAATGATCTTTTATCTAATGACACGATTCTAATGACTCTTATCTAATGGCACTGGTCCAGATGGCGAAGTTGTGTAGATTGATTCTATTTTTTCGTGATAATCATACAATCTAAAGCACTGGTTTATTTCACATTCGTCCAGAGTTACTTTCATCTAACCATTCTTTTGTCTGAATGATCCTTTATCTAATGACACGATTCTAATAACTCTTATCTAATGGCACTGGTCTAGATGGCGAAGTTGTGTAGATTTATTCTATTTTTTCGTGATATTCATACAATCTAAAGCACTGGTATATTTTACATTCGTCCAGAGTTACTTTCATCTAACCATTCTTTTGTCTGAATGATCCTTTATCTAATGACACGATTCTAATGACTCTTATCTAATGGCACTGGTCCAGATGGCGAAGTTGTGTAGATTGATTCTATTTTTTCGTGATATTCATACAATCTAAAGCACTGGTTTATTTCACATTCGTCCAGAGTTAGTTTCATCTAACCATTATTTTGTCTGAATGATCCTTTATCTAATGACACGAGTATAATGACTCTTATCTAATGGTACTGGTCCAGATGGCGAAGTTGTGTAGATTGATTCTATTTTTTCGTGATATTCATACAATCTAAAGCACTGGTTTATTTCACATTCGTCCAGAGTTACTTTCCTCCTATCCATTCTTTTGTCTGAATGATCCTTTATCTAATGACACGATTCTAATAACTCTTATCTAATGGCACTGGTCCAGATTGGGAAATTGTGTAGATTGATTATATTTTTCGTGATATTCATGCAATCTAAAGCACTGGTTTATTTTACATTCGTCCAAAGTTACTTTCATCTAACCATTCTTTTGTCTGAATGATCCTTTATCTAATGACATGAGTCTAATGACTCTTATCTAATGGCACTGGTCCAGATGGCAAAGTTGTGTAGATTGATTCTATTTTTTCTTGATATTCATACAATCTAAAGCACTGGTTTAGTTCACATTCGTCCAGAGTTACTTTCATCTAACCATTCTTTTGTCTGAATGATCCTTTATCTAATGACACGAGTCTAATGACACTTATCTAATGGCACTGGTCCAGATGGCGAAGTTGTGTAGATTGATTATATTTTTTCGTGATATTCATACAATCTAAAGCACTGGTTTATTTTACATTCGTCCAGAGTTACTTTCATCTGACCATTCTTTTGTCTGAATGATCCTTTATCTAATGACACGATTCTAATAACTCTTATCTAATGGAACTGGTCCAGATGGCGAAGTTGTGTAGATTGATTCTATTTTTTCGTGATATTCATACAATCTAAAGCACTGGTTTATTTCACATTCGTCCAGAGTTACTTTCATCTAACCATTTTTTTGTCTGAATGATCCTTTATCTAATGACACGAGTCTAATGACTCTTATCTAATGGCACTGGTCCAGATGGCAAAGTTGTGTAGATTGATTCTATTTTTTCGTGATATTTATACAATCTAAAGCACTGGTTTATTTCACATTCGTCCAGAGTTACTTTCATCTAACCATTCTTTTGTCTGAATGATCCTTTATCTAATGACACGATTCTAATGACTCTTATCTAATGGCACTGGTCCACATGGCGAAGTTGTGTAGATTAATTCTATTTTTTCGTGATATTCATACAATCTAAAGCACTGGTTTATTTCACATTTGCCTAAAGTTACTTTCATCTAAAATTCTTTTGTCTGAATGATCCTTTATCTAATGACACGATTCTAATGACTCTTATCTAATGGCACTGGTCCAGATGGCGAAGTTGTGTAGATTGATTCTATTTTTTCGTGATATTCATACATTCTAAAGCACTGGTTTATTTCACATTCGTCCAGAGTTACTTTCATCTAACCATTCTTTTGTCTGAATGATCCTTTATCTAATGACACGATTCTAAGGACTCTTATCTGATGGCACTGGTCCAGATGGCGAAGTTGTGTAGATTGATTCTATTTTTTCGTGATATTCATACAATCTAAAGCACTGTTTTATTTCACATTCGTCCAGAGTTAGTTTCATCTAACCATTCTTTTGTCTGAATGATCCTTTATCTAATGACACGAGTCTAATGACTCTTATCTAATGGCACTGGTCCAGATGGCGAAGTTTTGTAGATTGATTCTATTTTTTCGTGATATTCATACAATCTAAAGCACTGGTTTATTTCACATTCGTCCAGAGTTAGTTTCATCTAACCATTCTTTTGTCTGAATGATCCTTTATCTAATGACACGATTCTAATGACTCCTATCTAATGGCACTGGTCCAGATGGCGAAGTTGTGTAGATTGATTCTATTTTTTCTTGATATTCATACAATCTAAAGCATTGGTTTATTTCACATTCGTCCAGAGTTACTTTCATCTAACCATTCTTTTGTCTGAATGATCCTTTATCTAATGACACGAGTCTAATGACTGTTATCTAATGGCACTGGTCCAGATGGCAAAGTTGTGTAGATTGATTCTATTTTTTCGTGATATTCATACAATCTAAAGCACTGGTTTATTTCACATTCGTCCAGAGTTAGTTTCATCTAACCATTCTTTTGTCTGAATGATCCTTTATCTAATCACACGAGTATAATGACTCTTATCTAATGGTACTGGTCCAGATGGCGAAGTTGTGTAGATTGATTCTATTTTTTCGTGATATTCATACAATCTAAAGCACTGGTTTATTTCACATTCGTCCAGTTACTTTCCTCCTAACCATTCTTTTGTCTGAATGATCCTTTAACAAATGACACGATTCTAATAACTCTTATCTAATGGCACTGGTCCAGATTGGGAAGTTGTGTAGATTGATTATATTTTTCGTGATATTCATACAATCTAAAGCACTGTTTTATTTTACATTCGTCCAAAGTTACTTTCATCTAACCATTCTTTTGTCTGAATGATCCTTTATCTAATGACATGAGTCTAATGACTCTTATCTAATGGCACTGGTCCAGATGGCAAAGTTGTGTAGATTGATTCTATTTTTTCTTGATATTCATACAATCTAAAGCACTGCTTTATTTCACATTCGTCCAGAGTTACTTTCATCTAACCATTCTTTTGTCTGAATGATCCTTTATCTAATGACACGAGTCTAATGACACTTATCTAATGGCACTGGTCCAGATGGCGAAGTTGTGTAGATTGATTATATTTTTTCGTGATATTCATACAATCTAAAGCACTGGTTTATTTTACATTCGTCCAGAGTTACTTTCATCTGACCATTCTTTTGTCTGAATGATCCTTTATCTAATGACACGATTCTAATAACTCTTATCTAATGGGACTGGTCCAGATGGCGAAGTTGTGTAGATTGATTCTATTTTTTCGTGATATTCATACAATCTAAAGCACTGGTTTATTTCACATTCGTCCAGAGTTACTTTCATCTAACCATTTTTTTGTCTGAATGATCCTTTATCTAATGACACGATTCTAATGACTCTTATCTAATGGCACTGGTCCACATGGCGAAGTTGTGTAGATTAATTCTATTTTTTCGTGATATTCATACAATCTAAAGCACTGGTTTATTTCACATTTGCCTAAAGTTACTTTCATCTAAAATTCTTTTGTCTGAATGATCCTTTATCTAATGACACGATTCTAATGACTCTTATCTAATGGCACTGGTCCAGATGGCGAAGTTGTGTAGATTGATTCTATTTTTTCGTGATATTCATACAATCTAAAGCACTGGTTTATTTCACATTCGTCCAGAGTTATTTTCATCTACTATTCTTTTGTCTGAATGATCCTTTATCTAATGACACGATTCTAAGGACTCTTATCTAATGGCACTGGTCCAGATGGCGAAGTTGTGTAGATTGATTCTATTTTTTCGTGATATTCATACAATCTAAAGCACTGTTTTATTTCACATTCGTCCAGAGTTAGTTTCATCTAACCATGCTTTTGTCTGAATGATCCTTTATCTAATGACACGAGTCTAATGACTCTTATCTAATGGCACTGGTCCAGATGGCGAAGTTTTGTAGATTGATTCTATTTTTTCGTGATATTCATACAATCTAAAGCGCTGGTTTATTTCACATTCGTCCAGAGTTAGTTTCATCTAACCATTCTTTTGTCTGAATGATCCTTTATCTAATGACACGAGTATAATGACTCCTATCTAATGGCACTGGTCCAGATGGCGAAGTTGTGTAGATTGATTCTATTTTTTCTTGATATTCATACAATCTAAAGCATTGGTTTATTTCACATTCGTCCAGAGTTACTTTCATCTAACCATTCTTTTGTCTGAATGATCCTTTATCTAATGACACGAGTCTAATGACTCTTATCTAATGGCACTGGTCCAGATGGCAAAGTTGTGTAGATTGATTCTATTTTTTCGTGATATTCATACAATCTAAAGCACTGGTTTATTTCACATTCGTCCAGAGTTACTTTCATCTGACCATTCTTTTGTCTGAATGATCCTTTATCTAATGACACGATTCTAATAACTCTTATCTAATGGAACTGGTCCAGATGGCGAAGTTGTGTAGATTGATTCTATTTTTTCGTGATATTCATACAATCTAAAGCACTGGTTTATTTCAAATTCGTCCAGAGTTACTTTCATCTAACCATTTTTTTGTCTGAATGATCCTTTATCTAATGACACGAGTCTAATGACTCTTATCTAATGGCACTGGTCCAGATGGCGAAGTTGTGTAGATTGATTCTATTTTTTCGTGATATTCCTCCACCTAAAGCACTGGTTTATTTCACATTCGTCCAGAGTTACTTTGATCTAACCATTCTTTTGTCTGAATGATCCTTTATCTAATGACACGATTCTAATAACTCTTATCTAATGGAACTGGTCCAGATGGCGAAGTTGGGTAGATTGATTCTATTTTTTCGTGATATTCATACAATCTAAAGCACTGGTTTATTTCACAATCGTCCAGAGTTACTTTCATCTAACCATTTTTTTGTCTGAATGATCCTTTATCTAATGACACGAGTCTAATGACTCTTATCTAATGGCACTGGTCCAGATGGCAAAGTTGTGTAGATTGATTCTATTTTTTCGTGATATTCATACAATCTAAAGCACTGGTTTATTTCACATTCGTCCAGAGTTACTTTCATCTAACCATTCTTTTGTCTGAATGATCCTTTATCTAATGACACGATTCCAATGACTCTTATCTAATGGCACTGGTCCACATGGCGAAGTTGTGTAGATTGATTCTATTTTTTCGTGATATTCATACAATCTAAAGCACTGGTTTATTTCACATTCGTCCAAAGTTACTTTCATCTAAAATTCTTTTGTCTGAATGATCCTTTATCTAATGACACGAATCTAATGACTCTTATCTAATGGCACTGGTCCAGATGGCAAAGTTGTGTAGATTGATTCTATTTTTTCTTGATATTCATACAATCTAAAGCACTGGTTTATTTCACATTCGTCCAAAGTTACTTTTATCTAAAATTCCTTTGTCTGAATGATCCTTTATCTAATGAGACGAGTCTAATGACTCTTATCTAATGGCACTGGTCCAGATAGCGAAGTTGTGTAGATTGATTCAATTTTTTCGTGATATTCATACAATCTAAAGCACTGGTTTATTTCACATTCGTCCAGAGTTACTTTCATCTAACCATTTTTTTGTCTGAATGATCCTTTATCTAATGACACGAGTCTAATGACTCTTATCTAATGGCACTGGTCCAGATGGCAAAGTTGTGTAGATTGATTCTATTTTTTCGTGATATTCATACAATCTAAAGCACTGGTTTATTTCACATTCGTCCAGAGTTACTTTCATCTAACCATTCTTTTGTCTGAATGATCCTTTATCTAATGACACGATTCTAATGACTCTTATCTAATGGCACTGGTCCACATAGCGAAGTTGTGTAGATTGATTCTATTTTTTCGTGATATTCATACAATCTAAAGCACTGGTTTATTTCACATTCGTCCAAAGTTACTTTCATCTAACTATTCTTTTGTATGAATGATCCTTTATCTAATGACACGATTCTAATGACTCTTATCTAATGGCACTGGTCCAGATGGCGAAGTTGTAAAGATTGATTCTATTTTTTCGTGATATTCATACAATCTAAAGCACTGGTTTATTTCACATTCGTCCAGAGTTAGTTTCATCTAACCATTCTTTTTTCTGAATGATCCTTTTTCTAATGACACGAGTCTAATGACTCTTATCTAATGGCACTGGTCCAGATGGCGAAGTTTTGTAGATTGATTCTTTTTTTTCGTGATATTCATACAATCTAAAGCACTGCTTTATTTCACATTCGTCCAGAGTTACTTTCATCTAACCATTCTTTTGTCTGAATGATCCTATATCTAATGACACGATTCTAATGACTCTTATCTAATGGCACTGGTCCAGATGGCGAAGTTGTGTAGATTGATTCTATTTTTTCGTGATATTCATACAATCTAAAGCACTGGTTTATTTCACATTCGTCCAGAGTTACTTTCATCTAACCATTCTTTTGTCTGAATGATCCTTTATCTAATGACACGATTCTAATGACTCTTATCTAATGGCACTAGACCAGATGGCGAAGTTGTGTAGATTGATTCTATTTTTACATGATATTCATACAATCTAAAGCACTGGTTTATTTCACATTCGTCCAGAGTTACTTTCATCTGACCATTCTTTTGTCTGAATGATCCTTTATCTAATGACATGAGTCTAATGACTCTTATCTAATGGCACTGGTCCAGATAGCGAAGTTGTGTAGATTGATTCTATTTTTTCTTGATATTCATACAATCTAAAGCACTGGTTTATTTCACATTCGTCCAGAGTTACTTTCATCTAACCATTCTTTTGTCTGAATGATCCTTTATCTAATGACACGAGTCTAATGACTCTTATCTAATGGCACTGGTCCAGATGGCAAAGTTGTGTAGATTGATTATATTTTTTCGTGATATTCATACAATCTAAAGCACTGGTTTATTTCACATTCGTCCAGAGTTACTTTCATCTGACCATTCTTTTGTCTGAATGATCCTTTATCTAATGACACGATTCTAATAACTCTTATCTAATGGAACTGGTCCAGATGGCGAAGTTGTGTAGATTGATTCTATTTTTTCGTGATATTCATACAATCTAAAGCAATGGTTTATTTCAAATTCGTCCAGAGTTACTTTCATCTAACCATTTTTTTGTCTGAATGATCCTTTATCTAATGACACGAGTCTAATGACTCTTATCTAATGGCACTGGTCCAGATGGCAAAGTTGTGTAGATTGATTCTATTTTTTCGTGATATTCCTCCACCTAAAGCACTGGTTTATTTCACATTCGTCCAGAGTTACTTTGATCTAACCATTCTTTTGTCTGAATAATCCTTTATCTAATGACACGATTCTAATAACTCTTATCTAATGGAACTGGTCCAGATGGCGAAGTTGGGTAGATTGATTCTATTTTTTCGTGACATTTATACAATCTAAAGCACTGGTTTATTTCACAATCGTCCAGAGTTACTTTCATCTAACCATTTTTTTGTCTGAATGATCCTTTATCTAATGACACGAGTCTAATGACTCTTATCTAATGGCACTGGTCCAGATGGCAAAGTTGTGTAGATTGATTCTATTTTTTCGTGATATTCATACAATCTAGAGCACTGGTTTATTTCACATTCGTCCAGAGTTACTTTCATCTAACCATTCTTTTGTCTTAATGATCCTTTATCTAATGACACGATTCTAATGACTCTTATGTAATGGCACTGGTCCACATGGCGAAGTTGTATAGATTGATTCTATTTTTTCGTGATATTCATACAATCTAAAGCACTGGTTTATTTCACATTCGTCCAAAGTTACTTTCATCTAAAATTCTTTTGTCTGAATGATCCTTTATCTAATGACACGAATCTAATGACTCTTATCTAATGGCACTGGTCCAGATGGCGAAGTTGTGTAGATTGATTCTATTTTTTCTTGATATTCATACAATCTAAAGCACTGGTTTATTTCACATTCGTCCAAAGTTACTTTTATCTAAAATTCCTTTGTCTGAATGATCCTTTATCTAATGAGACGAGTCTAATGACTCTTATCTAATGGCACTGGTCCAGATGGCGAAGTTGTGTAGATTGATTTTATTTTTTCGTGATATTCATACAATCTAAAGCACTGGTTTATTTCACATTCGTCCAGAGTTACTTTCATCTAACCATTCTTTTATCTGAATGATCCTTTATCTAATGACACGATTCTAATGACTCTTATGTAATGGCACTGGTCCAGATGGCGAAGTTGTGTAGATTGATTCTATTTTTTCGTGATATTCATACAATCTAAAGCACTGGTTTATTTCACATTCGTCCAGAGTTACTTTCATCTAACCATTCTTTTGTCTGAATAATCCTTTATCTAATGACACGATTCTAATGACTCTTATCTAATGGCACTGGTCCAGATGGCGAAGTTGTGTAGATTGATTATATTTTTTCGTGATATTCATACAATCTAAAGCACAGGTTTATTTCACATTCGTCCAGAGTTACTTTCATCTAACCATTCTTTTGTCTGAATGATCCTTTATCTAATGACACGAGTTTTATGACGCTAATCTAATGGCACTGGTCCAGATGGCGAAGTTGTGTAGATTGATTCTATTTTTTCGTGATATTCATACAATCTAAAGCACTGGTTTATTTCACATTCGTCCAGAGTTACTTTCATCTAACCATTCTTTTGTCTGAATGATCCTTTATCTAATGACACGATTCTAATAACTCTTATCTAATGGCACTTGTCCAGATGGCGAAGTTGTGTAGATTGATTCTATTTTTTTGTGATATTCATACAATCTAAAGCACTGGTTTATTTTACATTCGTCCAAAGTTACTTTCATCTAACCATTCTTTTGTCTGAATGATCCTTTATCTAATGACATGAGTCTAATGACTCTTATCTAATGGCACTGGTCCAGATGGCGAAGTTGTGTAGATTGATTCTATTTTTTCGTGATATTTATACAATCTAAAGCACTGGTTTATTTCACATTCGTCCAGAGTTACTTTCATCTAACCATTCTTTTGTCTGAATGATCCTTTATCTGAAGACACGAGTCTAATGACTCTTATCTAATGGCACTGGTCCAAATGGCGAAGTTGTGTAGATTGATTCTATTTTTTCGTGATATTCATAAAATTTAAAGCACTGGTTTATTTCACATTCGTCCAAAGTTACTTTCATCTAAAATTCTTTTGTCTGAATGATCCTTTATCTAATGACACGAGTCTAATGACTCTTATCTAATGGCACTGGTCCAGATGGCGAAGTTGTGTAAATTGATTCTATTTTTTCGTGATATTCATACAATCTAAAGCACTGGTTTATTTCACATTCGTCCAGAGTTACTTTTATCTAACCATTCTTTTGTCTGAATGATCCTTTATCTAATGACACGATTCTAATGACTCTTATCTAATGGCACTGGTCCAGATGGCGAAGTTGTGTAGATTGATTCTATTTTTTCGTGATATTCATACAATCTAAAGCACTGGTTTATTTCACATTCGTCCAAAGTTACTTTTATCTCAAATTTCTTTGTCTGAATGATCCTTTATCTAATGACACGAGTCTAATGACTCTTATCTAATGGCACTGGTCCAGATGGCGAAGTTGTGTAGATTGATTTTATTTTTTCGTGATATTCATACAATCTAAAGCACTGGTTTATTTCACATTCGTCCAGAGTTACTTTCATCTAACCATTCTTTTATTTGAATGATCCTTTATCTAATGACACGATACTAATGACTCTTATGTAATGGCACTGGTCCAGATGGCGAAGTTGTGTAGATTGATTCTATTTTTTCGTGATATTCATACAATCTAAAGCACTGGTTTATTTCTCATTCGTCCAGAGTTACTTTCATCTAACCATTCTTTTGTCTGAATGATCCTTTATCTAATGACATGAGTCTAATGACTCTTATCTAATGGCACTGGTCCAGATGGCGAAGTTGTGTAGATTGATTCTATTTTTTCGTGATATTTATACAATCTAAAGCACTGGTTTATTTCACATTCGTCCAGAGTTACTTTCATCTAACCATTCTTTTGTCTGAATGATCCTTTATCTGAAGACACGAGTCTAATGACTCTTATCTAATGGCACTGGTCCAAATGGCGAAGTTGTGTAGATTTATTCTATTTTTTCGTGATATTCATAAAATCTAAAGCACTGGTTTATTTCACATTCGTCCAAAGTTACTTTCATCTAAAATTCTTTTGTCTGAATGATCCTTTATCTAATGACACGAGTCTAATGACTCTTATCTAATGGCACTGGGCCAGATGGCGAAGTTGTGTAAATTGATTCTATTTTTTCGTGATATTCATACAATCTAAAGCACTGGTTTATTTCACATTCGTCCAGAGTTACTTTTATCTAACCATTCTTTTGTCTGAATGATCCTTTATCTAATGACACGATTCTAATGACTCTTATCTAATGGCACTGGTCCAGATGGCGAAGTTGTGTAGATTGATTCTATTTTTTCGTGATATTCATACAATCTAAAGCACTGGTTTATTTCACATTCGTCCAAAGTTACTTTTATCTAAAATTGCTTTGTCTGAATGATCCTTTATCTAATGACACGAGTCTAATGACTCTTATCTAATGGCACTGGTCCAGATGGCGAAGTTGTGTAGATTGATTTTATTTTTTCGTGATATTCATACAATCTAAAGCACTGGTTTATTTCACATTCGTCCAGAGTTACTTTCATCTAACCATTCTTTTATCTGAATGATCCTTTATCTAATGACACGATTCTAATGACTCTTATGTAATGGCACTGGTCCAGATGGCGAAGTTGTGTAGATTGATTCTATTTTTTCGTGATATTCATACAATCTAAAGCACTGGTTTATTTCACATTCGTCCAGAGTTACTTTCATCTAACCATTCTTTTGTCTGAATGATCCTTTATCTAATGACACGAGTCTAATGACTCTTATCTAATGGCACTGGTCCAGATGGCGAAGTTGTGTAGATTGATTATATTTTTTCGTGATATTCATACAATCTAAAGCACTGCTTTATTTCACGTTCGTCCAGAGTTACTTTCATCTGACCATTCTTTTGTCTGAATGATCCTTTATCTAATGACACGATTCTAATAACTCTTATCTAATGGAACTGGTCCAGATGGCGAAGTTGTGTAGATTGATTCTATTTTTTCGTGATATTCATACAATCTAAAGCACTGGTTTTTTTCACATTCGTCCAGAGTTACTTTCATCTAACCATTTTTTTGTCTGAATGATCCTTTATCTAATAACACTAGTCTAATGACTCTTATCTAATGGCACTGGTCCAGATGGCAAAGTTGTGTAGATTGATTCTATTTTTTCGTGATATTCATACAATCTAAAGCACTGGTTTATTTCACACTCGTCCAGAGTTACTTTCATCTAACCATTCTTTTGTTTGAATGATCCTTTATCTAATGACACGATTCTAATGACTCTTATCTAATGGCACTGGTCCAGATGGCAAAGTTGTGTAGATTGATTCTATTTTTTCGTGATATTCATACAATCTAAAGCACTGGTTTATTTCACATTCGTCCAAAGTTACTTTCATCTAAAATTCTTTTGTCTGAATGATCCTTTATCTAATGACACGATTCTATTGACTCTTATGTAATGGCACTGGTCCAGATGGCGAAGTTGTGTAGATTGATTCTATTTTTTCGTGATATTCATACAATCTAAAGCACTGGTTTATTTCACATTCGTTCAGAGTTACTTTCATCTAACCATTCTTTTGTCTGAATGATCCTTTATCTAATGACACGATTCTAATGACTCTTATCTAATGGCACTGGTCCAGATGGCGAAGTTGTGTAGATTGATTCTATTTTTTCGTGATATTCATACAATCTAAAGCACTGGTTTATTTCACATTCGTCCAAAGTTACTTTCATCTAAAATTCTTTTGTCTGAATGATCCTTTATCTAATGAGACGATTCTAATGACTCTTATCTAATGGCACTGGTCCAGATGGCGAAGTTGTGTAGATTGATTCGATTTTTTCGTGATATTCATACAATCTAAAGCACTGGTTTATTTCACATTCGTCCAGAGTTACTTTCATCTAACCATTCTTTTGTCTGAATGATCCTTTATCTAATGACACGATTCTAATGACTCTTATCTAATGGCACTAGTCCAGATGGCGAAGTTGTGTAGATTGATTCTATTTTTTCGTGATATTCATACAATCTAAAGCACTGGTTTATTTCACATTCGTCCAGAGTTACTTTCATCTAACCATTCTTTTGTCTGAATGATCCTTTATCTAATGACAAGAGTCTAATGACTCTTATCTAATAGCACTGGTCCAGATGGCGAAGTTGTGTAGATTGATTCTATTTTTTCGTGATATTCATACAATCTAAAGCACTGGTTTATTTCACATTCGTCCAGAGTTACTTTCATCTGACCATTCTTTTGTCTGAATGATCCTTTATCTAATGACACGATTCTAATGACTCTTATCGAATGGAACTGGTCCAGATGGCGAAGTTGTGTAGATTGATTCTATTTTTTCGTGATATTCATACAATCTAAAGCACTGGTTTATTTCACATTCGTCCAGAGTTACTTTCATCTAACCATTCTTTTGTCTGAATGATCCTTTATCTAATGACAAGAGTCTAATGACTCTTATCTAATGGCACTGGTCCAGATGGCGAAGTTGTGTAGATTGATTCTATTTTTTCGTGATATTTATACAATCTAAAGCACTGGTTTATTTCACATTCGTCCAGAGTTACTTTCATCTAACCATTCTTTTGTCTGAATGATCCTTTATCTGAAGACACGAGTCTAATGACTCTTATCTAATGGCACTGGTCCAGATTGCGAAGTTGTGTAGATTGATTCTATTTTTTCATGATATTCATACAATCTAAAGCACTGGTTTATTTCACATTCGTCCAAAGTTACTTTCATCTAAAATTCTTTTGTCTGAATGATCCTTTATCTAATGACACGAGTCTAATGACTCTTATCTAATGGCTCTGGTCCAGATGGCGAAGTTGTGTAGATTGATTCTATTTTTTCGTGATATTCATACAATCTAAAGCACTGGTTTATTTCACATTCATCCAGAGTTAGTTTCATCTACCCATTCTTTTGTCTGAATGATCCTTTATCTAAGGACACGAATCTAATGACTCTTATCTAATGGCACTGGTCCAGATGGCGAAGTTGTGTAGATTGATTCTATTTTTTCTTGATATTCATACAATCTAAAGCACTGGTTTATTTCACATTCGTCCAGAGTTACTTTCATCTAACCATTCCTTTGTCTGAATGATCCTTTATCTAATGAGACGAGTCTAATGACTCTTATCTAATGGCACTGGTCCAGATGGCGATGTTGTGTAGATTGATTCTATTTTTTCGTGATATTCATACAATCTAAAGCACTGGTTTATTTCACATTCGTCCAGAGTTACTTTCATCTAACCATTCTTTTATCTGAATTATCCTTTATCTAATGACACGATTCTAATGACTCTTATGTAATGGCACTGGTCCAGATGGCGAAGTTGTGTAGATTGATTCTATTTTTTCGTGATATTCATACAATCTAAAGCACTGGTTTATTTCACATTCATCCAGAGTTACTTTCATCTAACCATTCTTTTGTCTGAATAATCCTTTATCTAATGACACGATTCTAATGACTCTTATCTAATGGCACTGGTCCAGACTGCGAAGTTGTGTAGATTGATTATATTTTTTCGTGATATTCATACAATCTAAAGCACAGGTTTATTTCACATTCGTCCAGAGTTACTTTCATCTAACCATTCTTTTGTCTGAATGATCCTTTATCTAATGACCCGAGTTTTATGACGCTTATCTAATGGCACTGGTCTAAATGGCGAAGTTGTGTAGATTGATTCTATTTTTTCGTGATATTCATACAATCTAAAGCACTGGTTTATTTCACATTCGTCCAGAGTTACTTTCATCTAACCATTCTTTTGTCTGAATGATCCTTTATCTAATGACACGATTCTAATAACTCTTATCTAATGGCACTTGTCCAGATGGCGAAGTTGTGTAGATTGATTCTATTTTTTCGTGATATTCATACAATCTAAAGCACTGGTTTATTTTACATTCGTCCAAAGTTACTTTCATCTAACCATTCTTTTGTCTGAATGATCCTTTATCTAATGACATGAGTCTAATGACTCTTATCTAATGGCACTGGTCCAGATGGCGAAGTTGTGTAGATTGATTCTATTTTTTCGTGATATTTATACAATCTAAAGCACTGGTTTATTTCACATTCGTCCAGAGTTACTTTCATCTAACCATTCTTTTGTCTGAATGATCCTTTATCTGAAGACACGAGTCTAATGACTCTTATCTAATGGCACTGGTCTAGATGGCGAAGTTGTGTAGATTGATTCTATTTTTTCGTGATATTCATAAAATCTAAAGCACTGGTTTATTTCACATTCGTCCAAAGTTACTTTCATCTAAAATTCTTTTGTCTGAATGATCCTTTATCTGAAGACACGAGTCTAATGACTCTTATCTAATGGCACTGGTCCAGATTGCGAAGTTGTGTAGATTGATTCTATTTTTTCATGATATTCATACAATCTAAAGCACTGGTTTATTTCACATTCGTCCAAAGTTACTTTCATCTAAAATTCTTTTGTCTGAATGATCCTTTATCTAATGACACGAGTCTAATGACTCTTATCTAATGGCTCTGGTCCAGATGGCGAAGTTGTGTAGATTGATTCTATTTTTTCGTGATATTCATACAATCTAAAGCACTGGTTTATTTCACATTCATCCAGAGTTAGTTTCATCTACCCATTCTTTTGTCTGAATGATCCTTTATCTAAGGACACGAATCTAATGACTCTTATCTAATGGCACTGGTCCAGATGGCGAAGTTGTGTAGATTGATTCTATTTTTTCTTGATATTCATACAATCTAAAGCACTGGTTTATTTCACATTCGTCCAGAGTTACTTTCATCTAACCATTCCTTTGTCTGAATGATCCTTTATCTAATGAGACGAGTCTAATGACTCTTATCTAATGGCACTGGTCCAGATGGCGATGTTGTGTAGATTGATTTTATTTTTTCGTGATATTCATACAATCTAAAGCACTGGTTTATTTCACATTCGTCCAGAGTTACTTTCATCTAACCATTCTTTTATCTGAATGATCCTTTATCTAATGACACGATTCTAATGACTCTTATGTAATGGCACTGGTCCAGATGGCGAAGTTGTGTAGATTGATTCTATTTTTTCGTGATATTCATACAATCTAAAGCACTGGTTTATTTCACATTCGTCCAGAGTTACTTTCATCTAACCATTCTTTTGTCTGAATAATCCTTTATCTAATGACACGATTCTAATGACTCTTATCTAATGGCACTGGTCCAGACTGCGAAGTTGTGTAGATTGATTATATTTTTTCGTGATATTCATACAATCTAAAGCACAGGTTTATTTCACATTCGTCCAGAGTTACTTTCATCTAACCATTCTTTTGTCTGAATGATCCTTTATCTAATGACCCGAGTTTTATGACGCTTATCTAATGGCACTGGTCTAAATGGCGAAGTTGTGTAGATTGATTCTATTTTTTCGTGATATTCATACAATCTAAAGCACTGGTTTATTTCACATTCGTCCAGAGTTACTTTCATCTAACCATTCTTTTGTCTGAATGATCCTTTATCTAATGACACGATTCTAATAACTCTTATCTAATGGCACTTGTCCAGATGGCGAAGTTGTGTAGATTGATTCTATTTTTTCGTGATATTCATACAATCTAAAGCACTGGTTTATTTTACATTCGTCCAAAGTTACTTTCATCTAACCATTCTTTTGTCTGAATGATCCTTTATCTAATGACATGAGTCTAATGACTCTTATCTAATGGCACTGGTCCAGATGGCGAAGTTGTGTAGATTGATTCTATTTTTTCGTGATATTTATACAATCTAAAGCACTGGTTTATTTCACATTCGTCCAGAGTTACTTTCATCTAACCATTCTTTTGTCTGAATGATCCTTTATCTGAAGACACGAGTCTAATGACTCTTATCTAATGGCACTGGTCTAGATGGCGAAGTTGTGTAGATTGATTCTATTTTTTCGTGATATTCATAAAATCTAAAGCACTGGTTTATTTCACATTCGTCCAAAGTTACTTTCATCTAAAATTCTTTTGTCTGAATGATCCTTTATCTAATGACACGAGTCTAATGACTCTTATCTAATGGCACTGGTCCAGATGGCGAAGTTGTGAAAATTGATTCTATTTTTTCGTGATATTCATACAATCTAAAGCACTGGTTTATTTCACATTCGTCCAGAGTTACTTTTATCTAACCATTCTTTTGTCTGAATGATCCTTTATCTAATGACACGATTCTAATGACTCTTATCTAATGGCACTGGTCCAGGTGGCGAAGTTGTGTAGATTGATTCTATTTTTTCGTGATATTCATACAATCTAAAGCACTGGTTTATTTCACATTCGTCCAAAGTTACTTTTATCTAAAATTCCTTTGTCTGAATGATCCTTTATCTAATGACACGAGTCTAATGACTCTTATCTAATGGCACTGGTCCAGATGGCGAAGTTGTGTAGATTGATTTTATTTTTTCGTGATATTCATACAATCTAAAGCACTGGTTTATTTCACATTCGTCCAGAGTTACTTTCATCTAACCATTCTTTTATCTGAATGATCCTTTATCTAATGACACGATTCTAATGACTCTTATGTAATGGCACTGGTCCAGATGGCGAAGTTGTGTAGATTGATTCTATTTTTTCGTGATATTCATACAATCTAAAGCACTGGTTTATTTCACATTCGTCCAGAGTTACTTTCATCTAACCATTCTTTTGTCTGAATGATCCTTTATCTAATGACACGAGTCTAATGACTCTTATCTAATGGCACTGGTCCAGATGGCGAAGTTGTGTAGATTGATTATATTTTTTTGTGATATTCATACAATCTAAAGCACTGCTTTATTTCACATTCGTCCAGAGTTACTTTCATCTGACCATTCTTTTGTCTGAATGATCCTTTATCTAATGACACGATTCTAATAACTCTTATCTAATGGAACTGGTCCAGATGGCGAAGTTGTGTAGATTGATTCTATTTTTTCGTGATATTCATACACTCTAAAGCACTGGTTTATTTCACATTCGTCCAGAGTTACTTTCATCTAACCATTTTTTTGTCTGAATGATCCTTTATCTAATAACACGAGTCTAATGACTCTTATCTAATAGCACTGGTCCAGATGGCAAAGTTGTGTAGATTGATTCTATTTTTTCGTGATATTCATACAATCTAAAGCACTGGTTTATTTCACACTCGTCCAGAGTTACTTTCATCTAACCATTCTTTTGTCTGAATGATCCTTTATCTAATGACACGAGTCTAATGACTCTTATCTAATGGCACTGGTCCAGATGGCGAAGTTGTGTAGATTGATTCTATTTTATCGTGATATTCATACAATCTAAAGCACTGGTTTATTTCACATTCGTCCAAAGTTACTTTCATCTAAAATTCTTTTGTCTGAATGATCCTTTATCTAATGACACGATTCTAATGACTCTTATCTAATGGCACTGGTCCAGATGGCGAAGTTGTGTAGATTGATTCTATTTTTTCGTGATATTCATACAATCTAAAGCACTGGTTTATTTCACATTCGTCCAAAGTTACTTTCATCTAAAATTCTTTTGTCTGAATGATCCTTTATCTAATGACACGATTCTAATGACTCTTATGTAATGGCACTGGTCCAGATGGCGAAGTTGTGTAGATTGATTCTATTTTTTCGTGATATTCATACAATCTAAAGCACTGGTTTATTTCACATTCGTTCAGAGTTACTTTCATCTAACCATTCTTTTGTCTGAATGATCCTTTATCTAATGACACGATTCTAATGACTCTTATCTAATGGCACTAGTCCTGATGGCGAAGTTGTGTAGATTGATTCTATTTTTTCGTGATATTCATACAATCTAAAGCACTGGTTTATTTCACATTCGTCCAGAGTTACTTTCATCTAACCATTCTTTTGTCTGAATGATCCTTTATCTAATGACAAGAGTCTAATGACTCTTATCTAATAGCACTGGTCCAGATGGCGAAGTTGTGTAGATTGATTCTATTTTTTCGTGATATTCATACAATCTAAAGCACTGGTTGATTTCACATTCGTCCAGAGTTACTTTCATCTAACCATTCTTTTGTCTGAATGATCCTTTATCTAATGACACGAGTGTTATGACTCTTATCTAATGGCACTGGTCCAGATGGCGAAGTTGTGTAGATTGATTCCATTTTTTTGTGATATTCATACAATCTAAAGCACTGGTTTATTTCACATTCGTCCAGAGTTGCTTTCATCTGACCATTCTTTTGTCTGAATGATCCTTGATCTAATGACACGATTCTAATGACTCTTATCTAATGGCACTGGTCCAGATGGCGAAGTTGTGTAGATTGATTCTATTTTTTCGTGATATTCATACAATCTAAAGCACTGGTTTATTTCACATTCGTCCAGAGTTACTTTCATCTAACCATTTTTTTGTCTGAATGATCCTTTATCTAATAACACGAGTCTAATGACTCTTATCTAATGGCACTGGTCCAAATGGCAAAGTTGTGTAGATTGATTCTATTTTTTCGTGATATTCATACAATTTAAAGCACTGGTTTATTTCACACTCGTCCAGAGTTACTTTCATCTAACCATTCTTTTGTCTGAATGATCCTTTATCTAATGACACGAGTCTAATGACTCTTATCTAATGGCACTGGTCCAGATGGCGAAGTTGTGTAGATTGATTCTATTTTTTCGTGATATTCATACAATCTAAAGCACTGGTTTATTTCACATTCGTCCAAAGTTACTTTCATCTAAAATTCTTTTGTCTGAATGATCCTTTATCTAATGACACGATTCTAATGACTCTTATGTAATGGCACTGGTCCAGATGGCGTAGTTGTGTAGATTGATTCTATTTTTTCGTGATATTCATACAATCTAAAGCACTGGTTTATTTCACACTCGTCCAGAGTTACTTTCATCTAACCATTCTTTTGTCTGAATGATCCTTTATCTAATGACACGATTCTAATGACTCTTATCTAATGGCACTAGACCAGATGGCGAAGTTGTGTAGATTGATTCTATTTTTTCATGATATTCATACAATCTAAAGCACTGGTTTATTTCACATTCGTCCAGAGTTACTTTCATCTGACCATTCTTTTGTCTGAATGATCCTTTATCTAATGACATGAGTCTAATGACTCTTATCTAATGGCACTGGTCCAGATAGCGAAGTTGTGTTGATTGATTCTATTTTTTCTTGATATTCATACAATCTAAAGCACTGGTTTATTTCACATTCGTCCAGAGTTACTTTCATCTGACCATTCTTTTGTCTGAATGATCCTTTATCTAATGACACGATTCTAATAACTCTTATCTAATGGAACTGGTCCAGATGGCGAAGTTGTGTAGATTGATTCTATTTTTTCGTGATATTCATACAATCTAAAGCACTGGTTTATTTCAAATTCGTCCAGAGTTACTTTCATCTAACCATTTTTTTGTCTGAATGATCCTTTATCTAATGACACGAGTCTAATGACTCTTATCTAATGGCACTGGTCCAGATGGCAAAGTTGTGTAGATTGATTCTATTTTTTCGTGATATTCCTCCACCTAAAGCACTGGTTTATTTCACATTCGTCCAGAGTTACTTTGATCTAACCATTCTTTTGTCTGAATAATCCTTTATCTAATGACACGATTCTAATAACTCTTATCTAATGGAACTGGTCCAGATGGCGAAGTTGGGTAGATTGATTCTATTTTTTCGTGATATTCATACAATCTAAAGCACTGGTTTATTTCACAATCGTCCAGAGTTACTTTCATCTAACCATTTTTTTGTCTGAATGATCCTTTATCTAATGACACGAGTCTAATGACTCTTATCTAATGGCACTGGTCCAGATGGCAAAGTTGTGTAGATTGATTCTATTTTTTCGTGATATTCATACAATCTAAAGCACTGGTTTATTTCACATTCGTCCAGAGTTACTTTCATCTAACCATTCTTTTGTCTGAATGATCCTTTATCTAATGACACGATTCTAATGACTCTTATCTAATGGCACTGGTCCACATGGCGAAGTTGTGTAGATTGATTCTATTTTTTCGTGATATTCATACAATCTAAAGCACTGGTTTATTTCACATTCGTCCAAAGTTACTTTCATCTAAAATTCTTTTGTCTGAATGATCCTTTATCTAATGACACGAATCTAATGACTCTTATCTAATGGCACTGGTCCAGATGGCGGAGTTGTGTAGATTGATTCTATTTTTTCTTGATATTCATACAATCTAAAGCACTGGTTTATTTCACATTCGTCCAAAGTTACTTTTATCTAAAATTCCTTTGTCTGAATGATCCTTTATCTAATGAGACGAGTCTAATGACTCTTATCTAATGGCACTGGTCCAGATGGCGAAGTTGTGTAGATTGATTTTATTTTTTCGTGATATTCATACAATCTAAAGCACTGGTTTATTTCACATTCGTCCAGAGTTACTTTCATCTAACCATTCTTTTATCTGAATGATCCTTTATCTAATGACACGATTCTAATGACTCTTATGTAATGGCACTGGTCCAGATGGCGAAGTGTGTAGATTGATTCTATTTTTTCGTGATATCCATACAATCTAAAGCACTGGTTTATTTCACATTCGTCCAGAGTTACTTTCATCTAACCATTCTTTTGTCTGAATAATCCTTTATCTAATGACACGATTCTAATGACTCTTATCTAATGGCACTGGTCCAGATGGCGAAGTTATGTAGATTGATTATATTTTTTCGTGATATTCATACAATCTAAAGCACAGGTTTATTTCACATTCGTCCAGAGTTACTTTCATCTAACCATTCTTTTGTCTGAATGATCCTTTATCTAATGACACGAGTTTTATGACGCTAATCTAATGGCACTGGTCCAGATGGCGAAATTGTGTAGATTGATTCTATTTTTTCGTGATATTCATACAATCTAAAGCACTGGTTTATTTCACATTCGTCCAGAGTTACTTTCATCTAACCATTCTTTTGTCTGAATGATCCTTTATCTAATGACACGATTCTAATAACTCTTATCTAATGGGACTTGTCCAGATGGCGAAGTTGTGTAGATTGATTCTATTTTTTCGTGATATTCATACAATCTAAAGCACTGGTTTATTTTACATTCGTCCAAAGTTACTTTCATCTAACCATTCTTTTGTCTGAATGATCCTTTATCTAATGACATGAGTCTAATGACTCTTATCTAATGGCACTGGTCCAGATGGCGAAGTTGTGTAGATTGATTCTATTTTTCGTGATATTTATACAATCTAAAGCACTGGTTTATTTCACATTCGTCCAGAGTTACTTTCATCTAACCATTCTTTTGTCTGAATGATCCTTTATCTGAAGACACGAGTCTAATGACTCTTATCTAATGGCACTGGTCCAAATGGCGAAGTTGTGTAGATTGATTCTATTTTTTCGTGATATTCATAAAATCTAAAGCACTGGTTTATTTCACATTCGTCCAAAGTTACTTTCATCTAAAATTCTTTTGTCTGAATGATCCTTTATCTAATGACACGATTCTAATGACTCTTATGTAATGGCACTGGTCCAGATGGCGAAGTTGTGTAGATTGATTATATTTTTTCGTGATATTCATACAATCTAAAGCACTGGTTTATTTCACATTCGTCCAGACTTACTTTCATCTAACCATTCTTTTGTCTGAATGATCCTTTATCTAATGACACGAGTCTAATGACTCTTATCTAATGGCACTGGTCCAGATGGCGAAGTTGTGTAGATTGATTCTATTTTTTCGTGATATTCATACAATCTAAAGCACTGGTTTATTTCACATTCGTCCAAAGTTACTTTTATCTAAAATTTCTTTGTCTGAATGATCCTTTATCTAATGACACGAGTCTAATGACTCTTATCTAATGGCACTGGTCCAGATGGCGAAGTTGTGTAGATTGATTTTATTTTTTCGTGATATTCATACAATCTAAAGCACTGGTTTATTTCACATTCGTCCAAAGTTACTTTTATCTAAAATTCCTTTGTCTGAATGATCCTTTATCTAATGACACGATTCTAGTGACTCTTATGTAATGGCACTGGTCCAGATGGCGAAGTTGTGTAGATTGATTCTATTTTTTCGTGATATTCATACAATCTAAAGCACTGGTTTATTTCACATTCGTCCAGAGTTACTTTCATCTAACCATTCTTTTGTCTGAATGATCCTTTATCTAATGACACGAGTCTAATGACTCTTATCTAATGGCACTGGTCCAGATGGCGAAGTTGTGTAGATTGATTATATTTTTTCGTGATATTCATACAATCTAAAGCACTGGTTTATTTCACATTCGTCCAGAGTTACCTCTTATCTGACCATTCTTTTGTCTGAATGATCCTTTATCTAATGACACGATTCTAATAACTCTTATCTAATGGAACTGGTCCAGATGGCGAAGTTCTGTAGATTGATTCTATTTTTTCGTGATATTCATACAATCTAAAGCACTGGTTTATTTCACATTCGTCCAGAGTTACTTTCATCTAACCATTTTTTTGTCTGAATGATCCTTTATCTAATAACACGAGTCTAATGACTCTTATCTAATGGCACTGGTCCAGATGGCAAAGTTGTGTAGATTGATTCTATTTTTTCGTGATATTCATACAATCTAAAGCACTGGTTTATTTCACACTCGTCCAGAGTTACTTTCATCTAACCATTCTTTTGTCTGAATGATCCTTTATCTAATGACACGAGTCTAATGACTCTTATTTAATGGCACTGGTCCAGATGGCGAAGTTGTGTAGATTGATTCTATTTTATCGTGATATTCATACAATCTAAAGCACTGGTTTATTTCACATTCGTCCAAAGTTACTTTCATCTAAAATTCTTTTGTCTGAATGATCCTTTATCTAATGACACGATTCTAATGACTCTTATCTAATGGCACTGGTCCAGATGGCGAAGTTGTGTAGATTGATTCCATTTTTTTGTGATATTTATACAATCTAAAGCACTGGTTTATTTCACATTCGTCCAGAGTTGCTTTCATCTGACCATTCTTTTGTCTGAATGATCCTTGATCTAATGACACGATTCTAATGACTCTTATCTAATGGCACTGGTCCAGATGGCGAAGTTGTGTAGATTGATTCTATTTTTTCGTGATATTCATACAATCTAAAGCACTGGTTTATTTCACATTCGTCCAAAGTTACTTTCATCTAAAATTCTTTTGTCTGAATGATCCTTTATCTATTGACACAAGTATAATGACTCTTATCTAATGGCACTGGTCTAGATGGCGAAGTTGTGTAGATTGATTCTATTTTTTCGTGATATTCATACAATCTAAAGCACTGGTTCATTTCACATTCGTCCAGAGTTACTTTCATCTAACCATTCTTTTGTCTGAATGATTCTTTATCTAATGATACGATTCTAATGACTCTTATCTAATGGCACTGGTCCAGATGGCGAAGTTGTGTAGATTGATTCTATTTTTTCGTGATATTCATACAATCTAAAGCACTGGTTTATTTCACATTCGTCCAAAGTTACTTTCATCTAAAATTCTTTTGTCTGAATGATCCTTTATCTAATGACACGAGTCTAATGACTCTTATCTAATGGCACTGGTCCAGATGGCGAAGTTGTGTAGATTGATTCTATTTTTTCGTGATATTCATACAATCTAAAGCACTGCTTTATTTCACATTCGTCCAGAGTTACTTTCATCTGACCATTCTTTTGTCTGAATGATCCTTTATCTAATGACACGATTCTAATAACTCTTATCTAATGGAACTGGTCCAGATGGCGAAGTTGTGTAGATTGATTCTATTTTTTCGTGATATTCATACAATCTAAAGCACTGGTTTATTTCACACTCGTCCAGAGTTACTTTCATCTAACCATTCTTTTGTCTGAATGATCCTTTATCTAATGACACGAGTCTAATGACTCTTATCTAATGGCACTGGTCCAGATGGCGAAGTTGTGTAGATTGATTCTATTTTTTCGTGATATTCATACAATCTAAAGCACTGGTTTATTTCACATTCGTCCAAAGTTACTTTCATCTAAAATTCTTTTGTCTGAATGATCCTTTATCTAATGACACGATTCTAATGACTCTTATGTAATGGCACTGGTCCAGATGGCGAAGTTGTGTAGATTGATTCTATTTTTTCGTGATATTCATACAATCTAAAGCACTGGTTTATTTCACACTCGTCCAGAGTTACTTTCATCTAACCATTCTTTTGTCTGAATGATCCTTTATCTAATGACACGATTCTAATGACTCTTATCTAATGGCACTAGACCAGATGGCGAAGTTGTGTAGATTGATTCTATTTTTTCTTGATATTCATACAATCTAAAGCACTGGTTTATTTCACATTCGTCCAGAGTCACTTTCATCTAACCATTCTTTTGTCTGAATGATCCTTTATCTAATGACACGAGTCTAATGACTCTTATCTAATGGCACTGGTCCAGATGGCAAAGTTGTGTAGATTGATTATATTTTTTCGTGATATTCATACAATCTAAAGCACTGGTTTATTTCACATTCGTCCAGAGTTACTTTCATCTGACCATTCTTTTGTCTGAATGATCCTTTATCTAATGACACGATTCTAATAACTCTTATCTAATGGAACTGGTCCAGATGGCGGAGTTGTGTAGATTGTTTCTATTTTTTCGTGATATTCATACAATCTAAAGCACTGGTTTATTTCAAATTCGTCCAGAGTTACTTTCATCTAACCATTTTTTTGTCTGAATGATCCTTTATCTAATGACACGAGTCTAATGACTCTTATCTAATGGCACTGGTCCAGATGGCAAAGTTGTGTAGATTGATTCTATTTTTTCGTGATATTCCTCCACCTAAAGCACTGGTTTATTTCACATTCGTCCAGAGTTACTTTGATCTAACCATTTTTTTGTCTGAATAATCCTTTATCTAATGACACGATTCTAATAACTCTTATCTAATGGAACTGGTCCAGATGGCGAAGTTGTGTAGATTGATTCTATTTTTTCGTGATATTCATACAATCTAAAGCACTGGTTTATTTCACAATCGTCCAGAGTTACTTTCATCTAACCATTATTTTGTCTGAATGATCCTTTATCTAATGACACGAGTCTAATGACTCTTATCTAATGGCACTGGTCCAGATGGCAAAGTTGTGTAGATTGATTCTATTTTTTCGTGATATTCATACAATCTAAAGCACTGGTTTATTTCACATTCGTCCAGAGTTACTTTCATCTAACCATTCTTTTGTCTGAATGATCCTTTATCTAATGACACGATTCTAATGACTCTTATCTAATGGCACTGGTCCACATGGCGAAGTTGTGTAGATTGATTCTATTTTTTCTTGATATTCATACAATCTAAAGCACTGGTTTATTTCACATTCGTCCAAAGTTACTTTCATCTAAAATTCTTTTGTCTGAATGATCCTTTATCTAATGACACGAATCTAATGACTCTTATCTAATGGCACTGGTCCAGATGGCGAAGTTGTGTAGATTGATTCTATTTTTTCGTGAAATTCATACAATCTAAAGCACTGGTTTATTTCACATTCGTGCAGAGTTACTTTTATCTAAAATTCCTTTGTCTGAATGATCCTTTATCTAATGACACGAGTATAATGACTCTTATCTAATGGCACTGGTCCAGATGGCGAAGTTGTGTAGATTGATTCTATTTTTTCGTGATATTCATACAATCTAAAGCACTGGTTTATTTCACATTCGTCCAGAGTTACTTTCATCTAACCATTCTTTTATCTGAATGATCCTTTATCTAATGACACGATTCTAATGACTCTTATGTAATGGCACTGGTCCAGATGGCGAAGTTGTGTAGATTGATTCTATTTTTTCGTGATATTCATACAATCTAAAGCACTGGTTTATTTCACATTCGTCCAGAGTTACTTTCATCTAACCATTCTTTTGTCTGAATAATCCTTTATCTAATGACACGATTCTAATGACTCTTATCTAATGGCACTGGTCCAGATGGCGAAGTTGTGTAGATTGATTATATTTTTTCGTGATATTCATACAATCTAAAGCACAGGTTTATTTCACATTCGTCCAGAGTTACTTTCATCTAACCATTCTTTTGTCTGAATGATCCTTTATCTAATGACACGAGTTTTATGACGCTAATCTAATGGCACTGGTCCAGATGGCGAAGTTGTGTAGATTGATTCTATTTTTTCGTGATATTCATACAATCTAAAGCACTGGTTTATTTCACATTCGTCCAGAGTTACTTTCATCTAACCATTCTTTTCTGAATGATCCTTTATCTAATGACACGATTCTAATAACTCTTATCTAATGGCACTTGTCCAGATGGCGAAGTTGTGTAGATTGATTCTATTTTTTTCGTGATATTCATACAATCTAAAGCACTGGTTTATTTTACATTCGTCCAAAGTTACTTTCATCTAACCATTCTTTTGTCTGAATGATCCTTTATCTAATGACATGAGTCTAATGACTCTTATCTAATGGCACTGGTCCAGATGGCGAAGTTGTGTAGATTGATTCTATTTTTTCGTGATATTTATACAATCTAAAGCACTGGTTTATTTCACATTCGTCCAGAGTTACTTTCATCTAACCATTCTTTTATCTGAATGATCCTTTATCTAATGACACGATTCTAATGACTCTTATGTAATGGCACTGGTCCAGATGGCGAAGTTGTGTAGATTGATTCTATTTTTTCGTGATATTCATACAATCTAAAGCACTGGTTTATTTCACATTCGTCCAGAGTTACTTTCATCTAACCATTCTTTTGTCTGAATGATCCTTTATCTAATGACACGAGTCTAATGACTCTTATCTAATGGCACTGGTCCAGATGGCGAAGTTGTGTAGATTGATTATATTTTTTCGTGATATTCATACAATCTAAAGCACTGCTTTATTTCACATTCGTCCAGAGTTACTTTCATATGACCATTCTTTTGTCTGAATGATCCTTTATCTAATGACACGATTCTAATAACTCTTATCTAATGGAACTGGTCCAGATGGCGAAGTTGTGTAGATTGATTCTATTTTTTCGTGATATTCATACAATCTAAAGCACTGGTTTATTTCACATTCGTCCAGAGTTACTTTCATGTAACCATTTTTTTGTCTGAATGATCCTTTATCTAATAACACGAGTCTAATGACTCTTATCTAATGGCACTGGTCCAGATGGCAAAGTTGTGTAGATTGATTCTATTTTTTCGTGATATTCATACAATCTAAAGCACTGGTTTATTTCACACTCGTCCAGAGTTACTTTCATCTAACCATTCTTTTGTTTGAATGATCCTTTATCTAATGACACGATTCTAATGACTCTTATCTAATGGCACTGGTCCAGATGGCGAAGTTGTGTAGATTGATTCTATTTTTTCGTGATATTCATACAATCTAAAGCACTGGTTTATTTCACATTCGTCCAGAGTTACTTTCATCTAAAATTCTTTTGTCTGAATGATCCTTTATCTAATGACACGATTCTAATGACTCTTATGTAATGGCACTGGTCCAGATGGCGAAGTTGTGTAGATTGATTCTATTTTTTCGTGATATTCATACAATCTAAAGCACTGGTTTATTTCACATTCGTTCAGAGTTACTTTCATCTAACCATTCTTTTGTCTGAATGATCCTTTATCTAATGACACGATTCTAATGACTCTTATCTAATTGCACTGGTCCAGATGGCGAAGTTGTGTAGATTGATTCTATTTTTTCGTGATATTCATACAATCTAAAGCACTGGTTTATTTCACATTCGTCCAAAGTTACTTTCATCTAAAATTCTTTTGTCTGAATGATCCTTTATCTAATGAGACGATTCTAATGACTCTTATCTAATGGCACTGGTCCAGATGGCGAAGTTGTGTAGATTGATTCGATTTTTTCGTGATATTCATACAATCTAAAGCACTGGTTTATTTCACATTCGTCCAGAGTTACTTTCATCTAACCATTCTTTTGTCTGAATGATCCTTTATCTAATGACACGATTCTAATGACTCTTATCTAATGGCACTAGGCCAGATGGCGAAGTTGTGTAGATTGATTCTATTTTTTCGTGATATTCATACAATCTAAAGCACTGGTTTATTTCACATTCGTCCAGAGTTACTTTCATCTAACCATTCTTTTGTCTGAATGATCCTTTATCTAATGACAAGAGTCTAATGACTCTTATCTAATAGCACTGGTCCAGATGGCGAAGTTGTGTAGATTGATTCTATTTTTTCGTGATATTCATACAATCTAAAGCACTGGTTTATTTCACATTCGTCCAGAGTTACTTTCATCTGACCATTCTTTTGTCTGAATGATCCTTTATCTAATGACACGATTCTAATGACTCTTATCTAATGGAACTGGTCAAGATGGCGAAGTTGTGTAGATTGATTCTATTTTTTCGTGATATTCATACAATCTAAAGCACTGGTTTATTTCACATTCGTCCAGAGTTACTTTCATCTAACCATTCTTTTGTCTGAATGATCCTTTATTTAATGACAAGAGTCTAATGACTCTTATCTAATGGCACTGGTCCAGATGGCGAAGTTGTGTAGATTGATTCTATTTTTTCGTGATATTTATACAATCTAAAGCACTGGTTTATTTCACATTCGTCCAGAGTTACTTTCATCTAACCATTCTTTTGTCTGAATGATCCTTTATCTGAAGACACGAGTCTAATGACTCTTATCTAATGGCACTGGTCCAGATTGCGAAGTTGTGTAGATTGATTCTATTTTTTCATGATATTCATACAATCTAAAGCACTGGTTTATTTCACATTCGTCCAAAGTTACTTTCATCTAAAATTCTTTTGTCTGAATGATCCTTTATCTAATGACACGAGTCTAATGAATCTTATCTAATGGCTCTGGTCCAGATGGCGAAGTTGTGTAGATTGATTCTATTTTTTCGTGATATTCATACAATCTAAAGCACTGGTTTATTTCACATTCATCCAGAGTTCGTTTCATCTACCCATTCTTTTGTCTGAATGATCCTTTATCTAAGGACACGAATCTAATGACTCTTATCTAATGGCACTGGTCCAGATGGCGAAGTTGTGTAGATTGATTCTATTTTTTCTTGATATTCATACAATCTAAAGCACTGGTTTATTTCACATTCGTCCAAAGTTACTTTTATCTAAAATTCCTTTGTCTGAATGATCCTTTATCTAATGAGACGAGTCTAATGACTCTTATCTAATGGCACTGGTCCAGATGGCGAAGTTGTGTAGATTGATTTTATTTTTTCGTGATATTCATACAATCTAAAGCACTGGTTTATTTCACATTCGTCCAGAGTTACTTTCATCTAACCATTCTTTTATCTGAATGATCCTTTATCTAATGACACGATTCTAATGACTCTTATGTAATGGCACTGGTCCAGATGGCGAAGTTGTGTAGATTGATTCTATTTTTTCGTGATATTCATACAATCTAAAGCACTGGTTTATTTCACATTCGTCCAGAGTTACTTTCATCTAACCATTCTTTTGTCTGAATAATCCTTTAACTAATGACACGATTCTAATGACTCTTATCTAATGGCACTGGTCCAGATGGCGAAGTTGTGTAGATTGATTATATTTTTTCGTGATATTCATACAATCTAAAGCACAGGTTTATTTCACATTCGTCCAGAGTTACTTTCATCTAACCATTCTTTTGTCTGAATGATCCTTTATCTAATGACCCGAGTTTTATGACGCTTATCTAATGGCACTGGTCTAAATGGCGAAGTTGTGTAGATTGATTCTATTTTTTCGTGATATTCATACAATCTAAAGCACTGGTTTATTTCACATTCGTCCAGAGTTACTTTCATCTAACCATTCTTTTGTCTGAATGATCCTTTATCTAATGACACGATTCTAATAACTCTTATCTAATGGAACTGGTCCAGATGGCGAAGTTGTGTAGATTGATTCTATTTTTTCGTGATATTCATACAATCTAAAGCACTGGTTTATTTCACATTCGTCCAGAGTTACTTTCATCTGACCATTCTTTTGTCTGAATGATCCTTTTTCTAATGACACGATTCTAATAACTCTTATGTAATGGCACTGGTCCAGATGGCGAAGTTGTGTAGATTGATTCTATTTTTTCGTGATATTCATACAATCTAAAGCACTGGTTTATTTCACATTCGTCCAAAGTTACTTTCATCTAAAATTCTTTTGTCTGAATGATCCTTTATCTAATGACACGATTCTAATGACTCTTATGTAATGACACTGGTCCAGATGGCGAAGTTGTGTAGATTGATTCTATTTTTTCGTGATATTCATACAATCTAAAGCACTGGTTTATTTCACATTCGTTCAGAGTTACTTTCATCTAACCATTCTTTTGTCTGAATGATCCTTTATCTAATGACACGATTCTAATGACTCTTATCTAATGGCACTGGTCCAGATGGCGAAGTTGTGTAGATTGATTCTATTTTTTCGTGATATTCATACAATCTAAAGCACTGGTTTATTTCACATTCGTCCAAAGTTACTTTCATCTAAAATTCTATTGTCTGAATGATCCTTTATCTAATGACACGATTCTAATGACTCTTATCTAATGGCACTGGTCCAGATGGCGAAGTTGTGTAGATTGATTCTATTTTTTCGTGATATTCATACAATCTAAAGCACTGGTTTATTTCACATTCGTCCAGAGTTACTTTCATCTAACCATTCTTTTGTCTGAATGATCCTTTATCTAATGACACCATTCTAATGACTCTTATCTAATGGCACTAGTCCAGATGGCGAAGTTGTGTAGATTGATTCTATTTTTTCGTGATATTCATACAATCTAAAGCACTGGTTTATTTCAAATTCGTCCAAAGTTACTTTCATCTAAAATTCTTTTGTCTGAATGATCCTTTATCTAATGACACGAGTGTTATGACTCTTATCTAATGGCACTGGTCCAGATGGCGAAGTTGTGTAGATTGATTCCATTTTTTTGTGATATTCATACAATCTAAAGCACTGGTTTATTTCACATTCGTTCAGAGTTGCTTTCATCTAACCATTCTTTTGTCTGAATGATCCTTTATCTAATGACACGAGTCTAATGACTCTTATCTAATGGCACTGGTCCAGATGGCAAAGTTGTGTAGATTGATTCTATTTTTTCGTGATATTCATACAATCTAAAGCACTGGTTTATTTCACATTCGTCCAGAGTTACTTTCATCTGACCATTCTTTTGTCTGAATGATCCTTTATCTAATGACACGATTTTAATGACTCTTATCTAATGGAACTAACCAGATGGCGAAGTTGTGTAGATTGATTCTATTTTTTCGTGATATTCATACAATCTAAAGCACTGGTTTATTTCACATTCGTCCAAAGTTACTTTCATCTAAAATTCTTTTGTCTGAATGATCCTTTATCTAATGACACGAGTGTTATGACTCTTATCTAATGGCACTGGTCCAGATGGCGAAGTTGTGTAGATTGATTCTATTTTTTCGTGATATTCATACAATCTAAAGCACTGGTTTATTTCACATTCGTGCAGAGTTAGTTTCATCTAACCATTCTTTTGTCTGAATGATCCTTGATCTAATGACACGATTCTAATGACTCTTATCTAATGGCACTGGTCCAGATGGCGAAGTTGTGTAGATTGATTCTATTTTTTCGTGATATTCATACAATCTAAAGCACTGGTTTAATTCACATTCGTCCAGAATTACTCTTATCTAACCATTCTTTTGTCTGAATGATCCTTTATCTAATGACACGATTCTAATGACTCTTATCTAATGGCACTAGTCCAGATGGCGAAGTTGTGTAGATTGATTCTATTTTTTCGTGATATTCATACAATCTAAAGCACTGGTTTATTTCACATTCGTCCAAAGTTACTTTCATCTAAAATTCTTTTGTCTGAATGATCCTTTATCTATTGACACAAGTATAATGACTCTTATCTAATGGCACTGGTCTAGATGGCGAAGTTGTGTAGATTGATTCTATTTTTTCGTGATATTCATACAATCTAAAGCACTGGTTCATTTCACATTCGTCCAGAGTTACTTTCATCTAACCATTCTTTTGTCTGAATGATTCTTTATCTAATGACACGATTCTAATGACTCTTATCTAATGGCACTGGTCCAGATGGCGAAGTTGTGTAGATTGATTCTATTTTTTCGTGATATTCATACAATCTAAAGCACTGGTTTATTTCACATTCGTCCAAAGTTACTTTCATCTAAAATTCTTATGTCTGAATGATCCTTTATCTAATGCCTGAGTCTAATGACTCTTATCTAATGGCACTGGTCCAGATGGCGAAGTTGTGTAGATTGATTATATTTTTTCGTGATATTCATACAATCTAAAGCACTGCTTTATTTCACATTCGTCCAGAGTTACTTTCATCTGACCATTCTTTTGTCTGAATGATCCTTTATCTAATGACACGATTCTAATAACTCTTATCTAATGGAACTGGTCCAGATGGCGAAGTTGTGTAGATTGATTCTATTTTTTCGTGATATTCATACAATCTAAAGCACTGGTTTATTTCACATTCGTCCAGAGTTACTTTCATCTAACCATTTTTTTGTCTGAATGATCCTTTATCTAATAACACGAGTCTAATGACTCTTATCTAATGGCACTGGTCCAGATGGCAAAGTTGTGTAGATTGATTCTATTTTTTCGTGATATTCATACAATCTAAAGCACTGGTTTATTTCACACTCGTCCAGAGTTACTTTCATCTAACCATTCTTTTGTCTGAATGATCCTTTATCTAATGACACGAGTCTAATGACTCTTATCTAATGGCACTGGTCCAGATGGCGAAGTTGTGTAGATTGATTCTATTTTTTCGTGATATTCATACAATCTAAAGCACTGGTTTATTTCACATTCGTCCAAAGTTACTTTCATCTAAAATTCTTTTGTCTGAATGATCCTTTATCTAATGACACGATTCCTAATGACTCTTATGTAATGGCACTGGTCCAGATGGCGAAGTTGTGTAGATTGATTCTATTTTTTCGTGATATTCATACAATCTAAAGCACTGGTTTATTTCACATTCGTTCAGAGTTACTTTCATCTAACCATTCTTTTGTCTGAATGATCCTTTATCTAATGACACGATTCTAATGACTCTTATCTAATGGCACTGGTCCAGATGGCGAAGTTGTGTAGATTGATTCTATTTTTTCGTGATATTCATACAATCTAAAGCACTGGTTTATTTCACATTCGTCCAAAGTTACTTTCATCTAAAATTCTATTGTCTGAATGATCCTTTATCTAATGACACGATTCTAATGACTCTTATCTAATGGCACTGGTCCAGATGGCGAAGTTGTGTAGATTGATTCTATTTTTTCGTGATATTCATACAATCTAAAGCACTGGTTTATTTCACATTCGTCCAGAGTTACTTTCATCTAACCATTCTTTTGTCTGAATGATCCTTTATCTAATGACACCATTCTAATGACTCTTATCTAATGGCACTAGTCCAGATGGCGAAGTTGTGTAGATTGATTCTATTTTTTCGTGATATTCATACAATCTAAAGCACTGGTTTATTTCAAATTCGTCCAAAGTTACTTTCATCTAAAATTCTTTTGTCTGAATGATCCTTTATCTAATGACACGAGTGTTATGACTCTTATCTAATGGCACTGGTCCAGATGGCGAAGTTGTGTAGATTGATTCCATTTTTTTGTGATATTCATACAATCTAAAGCACTGGTTTATTTCACATTCGTCCAGAGTTGCTTTCATCTAACCATTCTTTTGTCTGAATGATCCTTTATCTAATGACACGAGTCTAATGACTCTTATCTAATGGCACTGGTCCAGATGGCAAAGTTGTGTAGATTGATTCTATTTTTTCGTGATATTCATACAATCTAAAGCACTGGTTTATTTCACATTCGTCCAAAGTTACTTTCATCTAAAATTCTTTTGTCTGAATGATCCTTTATCTAATGACACGAGTGTTATGACTCTTATCTAATGGCACTGGTCCAGATGGCGAAGTTGTGTAGATTGATTCTATTTTTTCGTGATATTCATACAATCTAAAGCACTGGTTTATTTCACATTCGTGCAGAGTTAGTTTCATCTAACCATTCTTTTGTCTGAATGATCCTTGATCTAATGACACGATTCTAATGACTCTTATCTAATGGCACTGGTCCAGATGGCGAAGTTGTGTAGATTGATTCTATTTTTTCGTGATATTCATACAATCTAAAGCACTGGTTTAATTCACATTCGTCCAGAATTACTCTTATCTAACCATTCTTTTGTCTGAATGATCCTTTATCTAATGACACGATTCTAATGACTCTTATCTAATGGCACTAGTCCAGATGGCGAAGTTGTGTAGATTGATTCTATTTTTTCGTGATATTCATACAATCTAAAGCACTGGTTTATTTCACATTCGTCCAAAGTTACTTTCATCTAAAATTCTTTTGTCTGAATGATCCTTTATCTATTGACACAAGTATAATGACTCTTATCTAATGGCACTGGTCTAGATGGCGAAGTTGTGTAGATTGATTCTATTTTTTCGTGATATTCATACAATCTAAAGCACTGGTTCATTTCACATTCGTCCAGAGTTACTTTCATCTAACCATTCTTTTGTCTGAATGATTCTTTATCTAATGACACGTTTCTAATGACTCTTATCTAATGGCCCTGGTCCAGATGGCGAAGTTGTGTAGATTGATTCTATTTTTTCGTGATATTCATACAATCTAAAGCACTGGTTTATTTCACATTCGTCCAAAGTTACTTTCATCTAAAATTCTTATGTCTGAATGATCCTTTATCTAATGACACGAGTCTAATGACTCTTATCTAATGGCACTGGTCCAGATGGCGAAGTTGTGTAGATTGATTATATTTTTTCGTGATATTCATACAATCTAAAGCACTGCTTTATTTCACATTCGTCCAGAGTTACTTTCATCTGACCATTCTTTTGTCTGAATGATCCTTTATCTAATGACACGATTCTAATAACTCTTATCTAATGGAACTGGTCCAGATGGCGAAGTTGTGTAGATTGATTCTATTTTTTCGTGATATTCATACAATCTAAAGCACTGGTTTATTTCACATTCGTCCAGAGTTACTTTCATCTAACCATTTTTTTGTCTGAATGATCCTTTATCTAATAACACGAGTCTAATGACTCTTATCTAATGGCACTGGTCCAGATGGCAAAGTTGTGTAGATTGATTCTATTTTTTCGTGATATTCATACAATCTAAAGCACTGGTTTATTTCACACTCGTCCAGAGTTACTTTCATCTAACCATTCTTTTGTCTGAATGATCCTTTATCTAATGACACGAGTCTAATGACTCTTATCTAATGGCACTGGTCCAGATGGCGAAGTTGTGTAGATTGATTCTATTTTTTCGTGATATTCATACAATCTAAAGCACTGGTTTATTTCACATTCGTCCAAAGTTACTTTCATCTAAAATTCTTTTGTCTGAATGATCCTTTATCTAATGACACGATTCTAATGACTCTTATGTAATGGCACTGGTCCAGATGGCGAAGTTGTGTAGATTGATTCTATTTTTTCGTGATATTCATACAATCTAAAGCACTGGTTTATTTCACATTCGTTCAGAGTTACTTTCATCTAACCATTCTTTTGTCTGAATGATCCTTTATCTAATGACACGATTCTAATGACTCTTATCTAATGGCACTGGTCCAGATGGCGAAGTTGTGTAGATTGATTCTATTTTTTCGTGATATTCATACAATCTAAAGCACTGGTTTATTTCACATTCGTCCAAAGTTACTTTCATCTAAAATTCTATTGTCTGAATGATCCTTTATCTAATGACACGATTCTAATGACTCTTATCTAATGGCACTGGTCCAGATGGCGAAGTTGTGTAGATTGATTCTATTTTTTCGTGATATTCATACAATCTAAAGCACTGGTTTATTTCACATTCGTCCAGAGTTACTTACATCTAACCATTCTTTTGTCTGAATGATCCTTTATCTAATGACACCATTCTAATGACTCTTATCTAATGGCACTAGTCCAGATGGCGAAGATGTGTAGATTGATTCTATTTTTTCGTGATATTCATACAATCTAAAGCACTGGTTTATTTCACATTCGTCCAGAGTTACTTTCATCTAACCATTCTTTTGTCTGAATGATCCTTTATCTAATGACAAGAGTCTAATGACTCTTATCTAATAGCACTGGTCCAGATGGCGAAGTTGTGTAGATTGATTCTATTTTTTCGTGATATTCATACAATCTAAAGCACTGGTTTTTTTCACATTCGTCCAGAGTTACTTTCATCTAACCATTCTTTTGTCTGAATGATCCTTTATCTAATGACACGATTCTAATGACTCTTATCTAATGGAACTGGTCCAGATGGCGAAGTTGTGTAGATTGATTCTATTTTTTCGTGATATTCATACAATCTAAAGCACTGGTTTATTTCACATTCGTCCAAAGTTACTTTCATCTAAAATTCTTTTGTCTGAATGATCCTTTATCTAATGACACGAGTGTTATGACTCTTATCTAATGGCACTGGTCCAGATGGCGAAGTTGTGTAGATTGATTCCATTTTTTTGTGATATTCATACAATCTAAAGCACTGGTTTATTTCACATTCGTCCAGAGTTGCTTTCATCTGACCATTCTTTTGTCTGAATGATCCTTGATCTAATGACACGATTCTAATGACTCTTATCTAATGGCACTGGTCCAGATGGCGAAGTTGTGTAGATTGATTCTATTTTTTCGTGATATTCATACAATCTAAAGCACTGGTTTATTTCACATTCGTCCAGAATTACTCTTATCTAACCATTCTTTTGTCTGAATGATCCTTTATCTAATGACACGATTCTAATGACTCTTATCTAATGGCACTAGTCCAGATGGCGAAGTTGTGTAGATTGATTCTATTTTTTCGTGATATTCATACAATCTAAAGCACTGGTTTATTTCACATTCGTCCAAAGTTACTTTCATCTAAAATTCTTTTGTCTGAATGATCCTTTATCTAATGACACGAGTCTAATGACTCTTATCTAATGGCACTGGTCCAGATGGCGAAGTTGTGTAGATTGATGCTATTTTTTCGTGATATTCATACAATCTAAAGCACTGGTTTATTTCACATTCGTCCAGAGTTACTTTCATCTAACCATTCTTTTGTCTGAATGATCCTTTATCTAATGACACGATTCTAATGACTCTTATCTAATGGCACTGGTCCAGATGGCGAAGTTGTGTAGATTGATTCTATTTTTTCGTGATATTCATACAATCTAAAGCACTGGTTTATTTCACATTCGTCCAAAGTTACTTTCATTCACAATTTCTTTGTGTGAATGATCCTTTATCTAATGACACGAGTCTAATGACTCTTATCTAATGGCACTGGTCCAGATGGCGAAGTTGTGTAGATTGATTCTATTTTTTCGTGATATTCATACAATCTAAAGCACTGGTTTATTTCACATTCGTCCAAAGTTACTTTCATCTAACCATTCTTTTGTCTGAATGATCCTTTATCTAATGACACGATTCTAATGACTCTTATCTAATGGCACTGGTCCAGATGGCGAAGTTGTGTAAATTGATTCTATTTTTTCGTGATATTAATACAATCTAAAGCACTGGTTTATTTCACATTCGTCCAGAGTTGCTTTCATCTAACCATTCTTTTGTCTGAATGATCCTTTATCTAATGACACGAGTCTAATGACTCTTATCTAATGGCACTGGTCCAGATGGCAAAGTTGTGTAGATTGATTCTATTTTTTCGTGATATTCATACAATCTAAAGCACTGGTTTATTTCACATTCGTCCAGAGTTACTTTCATCTAACCATTCTTTTGTCTGAATGATCCTTTATCTAATGACACGATTCTAATGACTCTTATCTAATGGCACTGGTCCAGATGGCGAAGTTGTGTAGATTGATTCTATTTCTTCGTGATATTCATACAATCTAAAGCACTGGTTTATTTCACATTCGTCCAAAGTTACTTTCATCTAAAATTCTTTTGTCTGAATGATCCTTTATCTAATGACACGATTCTAATGACTCTTATCTAATGGCACTGGTCCAGATGGCGAAGTTGTGTAGATTGATTCTATTTTTTCGTGATATTCATACAATCTAAAGCACTGGTTTATTTCACATTCGTCCAGAGTTACTTTCATCTAACCATTCTTTTGTCTGAATGATCCTTTATCTAATGACACGATTCTAATGACTCTTATCTAATGGCACTGGTCCAGATGGCGAAGTTGTGTAGATTGATTCTATTTTTTCGTGATATTAATACAATCTTAAGCACTGGTTTATTTCACATTCGTCCAAAGTTACTTTCATCTAAAATTCTTTTGTCTGAATGATCCTTTATCTAATGACACGATTCTAATGACTCTTATCTAATGGCACTGGTCCAGATGGCGAAGTTGTGTAGATTGATTTTATTTTTTCGTGATATTCATACAATCTAAAGCACTGGTTTATTTCACATTCGTCCAGAGTTACTTTCATCTAACCATTCTTTTGTCTGAATGATCCTTTATCTAATGACACGATTCTAATGACTCTTATCTAATGGCACTGGTCCAGATGGCGAAGTTGTGTAGATTGATTCTATTTTTTCGTGATATTCATACAATCTAAAGCACTGGTTTATTTCACATTCGTCCAGAGTTACTTTCATCTGACCATTCTTTTGTCTGAATGATCCTTTATCTAATGAAACGATTTTAATGACTCTTATCTAATGGAACTGGTCCAGATGGCGAAGTTGTGTAGATTGATTCTATTTTTTCGTGATATTCATACAATCTAAAGCACTGGTTTATTTCACATTCGTCCAAAGTTACTTTCATCTAAAATTCTTTTGTCTGAATGATCCTTTATTTAATGACACGAGTGTTATGACTCTTATCTAATGGCACTGGTCCAGATGGCGAAGTTGTGTAGATTGATTCTATTTTTTCGTGATATTCATACAATCTAAAGCACTGGTTTATTTCACATTCGTGCAGAGTTAGTTTCATCTAACCATTCTTTTGTCTGAATGATCCTTGATCTAATGACACGATTCTAATGACTCTTATCTAATGGCACTGGTCCAGATGGCGAAGTTGTGTAGATTGATTCTATTTTTTCGTGATATTCATACAATCTAAAGCACTGGTTTAATTCACATTCGTCCAGAATTACTCTTATCTAACCATTCTTTTGTCTGAATGATCCTTTATCTAATGACACGATTCTAATGACTCTTATCTAATGGCACTAGTCCAGATGGCGAAGTTGTGTAGATTGATTCTATTTTTTCGTGATATTCATACAATCTAAAGCACTGGTTTATTTCACATTCGTCAAAAGTTACTTTCATCTAAAATTCTTTTGTCTGAATGATCCTTTATCTATTGACACAAGTATAATGACTCTTATCTAATGGCACTGGTCTAGATGGCGAAGTTGTGTAGATTGATTCTATTTTTTCGTGATATTCATACAATCTAAAGCACTGGTTCATTTCACATTCGTCCAGGGTTACTTTCATCTAACCATTCTTTTGTCTGAATGATTCTTTATCTAATGACACGATTCTAATGACTCTTATCTAATGGCACTGGTCCAGATGGCGAAGTTGTGTAGATTGAATCTATTTTTTCGTGATATTCATACAATCTAAAGCACTGGTTTATTTAACATTCGTCCAAAGTTACTTTCATCTAAAATTCTTATGTCTGAATGATCCTTTATCTAATGACACGAGTCTAATGACTCTTATCTAATGGCACTGGTCCAGATGGCGAAGTTGTTTAGATTGATTCTATTTTTTCGTGATATTCATACAATCTAAAGCACTGCTTTATTTCACATTCGTCCAGAGTTACTTTCATCTGACCATTCTTTTGTCTGAATGATCCTTTATCTAATGACACGATTCTAATAACTCTTATCTAATGGAACTGGTCCAGATGGCGAAGTTGTGTAGATTGATTCTATTTTTTCGTGATATTCATACAATCTAAAGCACTGGTTTATTTCACATTCGTCCAGAGTTACTTTCATCTAACCATTTTTTTGTCTGAATGATCCTTTATCTAATAACACGAGTCTAATGACTCTTATCTAATGGCACTGGTCCAGATGGCAAAGTTGTGTAGATTGATTCTATTTTTTCGTGATATTCATACAATCTAAAGCACTGGTTTATTTCACACTCGTCCAGAGTTACTTTCATCTAACCATTCTTTTGTCTGAATGATCCTTTATCTAATGACACGAGTCTAATGACTCTTATCTAATGGCACTGGTCCAGATGGCGAAGTTGTGTAGATTGATTCTATTTTTTCGTGATATTCATACAATCTAAAGCACTGGTTTATTTCACATTCGTCCAAAGTTACTTTCATCTAAAATTCTATTGTCTGAATGATCCTTTATCTAATGACACGATTCTAATGACTCTTATCTAATGGCACTGGTCCAGATGGCGAAGTTGTGTAGATTGATTCTATTTTTTCGTGATATTCATACAATCTAAAGCACTGGTTTATTTCACATTCGTCCAGAGTTACTTTCATCTAACTATTCTTTTGTCTGAATGATCCTTTATCTAATGACACCATTCTAATGACTCTTATCTAATGGCACTAGTCCAGATGGCGAAGTTGTGTAGATTGATTCTATTTTTTCGTGATATTCATACAATCTAAAGCACTGGTTTATTTCAAATTCGTCCAAAGTTACTTTCATCTAAAATTCTTTTGTCTGAATGATCCTTTATCTAATGACACGAGTGTTATGACTCTTATCTAATGGCACTGGTCCAGATGGCGAAGTTGTGTAGATTGATTCCATTTTTTTGTGATATTCATACAATCTAAAGCACTGGTTTATTTCACATTCGTCCAGAGTTGCTTTCATCTAACCCTTCTTTTGTCTGAATGATCTTTTATCTAATGACACGAGTCTAATGACTCTTATCTAATGGCACTGGTCCAGATGGCAAAGTTGTGTAGATTGATTCTATTTTTTCGTGATATTCATACAATCTAAAGCACTGGTTTATTTCACATTCGTCCAGAGTTACTTTCATCTGACCATTCTTTTGTCTGAATGATCCTTTATCTAATGACACGATTTTAATGACTCTTATCTAATGGAACTGGTCCAGATGGCGAAGTTGTGTAGATTGATTCTATTTTTTCGTGATATTCATACAATCTAAAGCACTGGTTTATTTCACATTCGTCCAAAGTTACTTTCATCTAAAATTCTTTTGTCTGAATGATCCTTTATCTAATGACACGAGTGTTATGACTCTTATCTAATGGCACTGGTCCAAATGGCGAAGTTGTGTAGATTGATTCTATTTTTTCGTGATATTCATACAATCTAAAGCACTGGTTTATTTCACATTCGTGCAGAGTTAGTTTCATCTAACCATTCTTTTGTCTGAATGATCCTTGATCTAATGACACGATTCTAATGACTCTTATCTAATGGCACTGGTCCAGATGGCGAAGTTGTGTAGATTGATTCTATTTTTTCGTGATATTCATACAATCTAAAGCACTGGTTTAATTCACATTCGTCCAGAATTACTCTTATCTAACCATTCTTTTGTCTGAATGATCCTTTATCTAATGACACGATTCTAATGACTCTTATCTAATGGCACTAGTCCAGATGGCGAAGTTGTGTAGATTGATTCTATTTTTTCGTGATATTCATACAATCTAAAGCACTGGTTTATTTCACATTCGTCCAAAGTTACTTTCATCTAAAATTCTTTTGTCTGAATGATCCTTTATCTATTGACACAAGTATAATGACTCTTATCTAATGGCACTGGTCTAGATGGCGAAGTTGTGTAGATTGATTCTATTTTTTCGTGATATTCATACAATCTAAAGCACTGGTTCATTTCACATTCGTCCAGAGTTACTTTCATCTAACCATTCTTTTGTCTGAATGATTCTTTATCTAATGACACGATTCTAATGACTCTTATCTAATGGCACTGGTCCAGATGGCGAAGTTGTGTAGATTGATTCTATTTTTTCGTGATATTCATACAATCTAAAGCACTGGTTTATTTCACATTCGTCCAAAGTTACTTTCATCTAAAATTCTTATGTCTGAATGATCCTTTATCTAATGACACGAGTCTAATGACTCTTATCTAATGGCACTGGTCCAGATGGCGAAGTTGTGTAGATTGATTATATTTTTTCGTGATATTCATACAATCTAAAGCACTGCCTTATTTCACATTCGTCCAGAGTTACTTTCATCTGACCATTCTTTTGTCTGAATGATCCTTTATCTAATGACACGATTCTAATAACTCTTATCTAATGGAACTGGTCCAGATGGCGAAGTTGTGTAGATTGATTCTATTTTTTCGTGATATTCATACAATCTAAAGCACTGGTTTATTTCACATTCGTCCAGAGTTACTTTCATCTAACCATTTTTTTGTCTGAATGATCCTTTATCTAATAACACGAGTCTAATGACTCTTATCTAATGGCACTGGTCCAGATGGCAAAGTTGTGTAGATTGATTCTATTTTTTCGTGATATTCATACAATCTAAAGCACTGGTTTATTTCACACTCGTCCAGAGTTACTTTCATCTAACCATTCTTTTGTCTGAATGATCCTTTATCTAATGACACGAGTCTAATGACTCTTATCTAATGGCACTGGTCCAGATGGCGAAGTTGTGTAGATTGATTCTATTTTTTCGTGATATTCATACAATCTAAAGCACTGGTTTATTTCACATTCGTCCAAAGTTACTTTCATCTAAAATTCTTTTGTCTGAATGATCCTTTATCTAATGACACGATTCTAATGACTCTTATGTAATGGCACTGGTCCAGATGGCGAAGTTGTGTAGATTGATTCTATTTTTTCGTGATATTCATACAATCTAAAGCACTGGTTTATTTCACATTCGTTCAGAGTTACTTTCATCTAACCATTCTTTTGTCTGAATGATCCTTTATCTAATGACACGATTCTAATGACTCTTATCTAATGGCACTGGTCCAGATGGCGAAGTTGTGTAGATTGATTCTATTTTTTCGTGATATTCATACAATCTAAAGCACTGGTTTATTTCACATTCGTCCAAAGTTACTTTCATCTAAAATTCTATTGTCTGAATGATCCTTTATCTAATGACACGATTCTAATGACTCTTATCTAATGGCACTGGTCCAGATGGCGAAGTTGTGTAGATTGATTCTATTTTTTCGTGATATTCATACAATCTAAAGCACTGGTATATTTCACATTCGTCCAGAGTTACTTTCATCTAACCATTCTTTTGTCTGAATGATCTTTTTTCTAATGACACCATTCTAATGACTCTTATCTAATGGCACTAGTCCAGATGGCGAAGTTGTGTAGATTGATTCTATTTTTTCGTGATATTCATACAATCTAAAGCACTGGTTTATTTCACATTCGTCCAAAGTTACTTTCATCTAAAATTCTTTTGTCTGAATGATCCTTTATCTAATGACACGAGTGTTATGACTCTTATCTAATGGCACTGGTCCAGATGGCGAAGTTGTGTAGATTGATTCCATTTTTTTGTGATATTCATACAATCTAAAGCACTGGTTTATTTCACATTCGTCCAGAGTTGCTTTCATCTGACCATTCTTTTGTCTGAATGATCCTTGATCTAATGACACGATTCTAATGACTCTTATCTAATGGCACTGGTCCAGATGGCGAAGTTGTGTAGATTGATTCTATTTTTTCGTGATATTCATACAATCTAAAGCACTGGTTTATTTCACATTCGTCCAGAATTACTCTTATCTAACCATTCTTTTGTCTGAATGATCCTTTATCTATTGACACGATTCTAATGACTCTTATCTAATGGCACTAGTCCAGATGGCGAAGTTGTGTAGATTGATTCTATTTTTTCGTGATATTCATACAATCTAAAGCACTGGTTTATTTCACATTCGTCCAAAGTTACTTTCATCTAAAATTCTTTTGTCTGAATGATCCTTTATCTAATGACACGAGTCTAATGACTCTTATCTAATGGCACTGGTCCAGATGGCGAAGTTGTGTAGATTGATGCTATTTTTTCGTGATATTCATACAATCTAAAGCACTGGTTTATTTCACATTCGTCCAGAGTTACTTTCATCTAACCATTCTTTTGTCTGAATGATCCTTTATCTAATGACACGATTCTAATGACTCTTATCTAATGGCACTGGTCCAGATGGCGAAGTTGTGTAGATTGATTCTATTTTTTCGTGATATTCATACAATCTAAAGCACTGGTTTATTTCACATTCGTCCAAAGTTACTTTCATTCACAATTTCTTTGTCTGAATGATCCTTTATCTAATGACACGAGTCTAATGACTCTTATCTAATGGCACTGGTCCAGATGGCGAAGTTGTGTAGATTGATTCTATTTTTTCGTGATATTCATACAATCTAAAGCACTGGTTTATTTCACATTCGTCCAAAGTTACTTTCATCTAACCATTCTTTTGTCTGAATGATCCTTTATCTAATGACACGATTCTAATGACTCTTATCTAATGGCACTGGTCCAGATGGCGAAGTTGTGTAGATTGATTCTATTTTTTCGTGATATTAATACAATCTAAAGCACTGGTTTATTTCACATTCGTCCAGAGTTGCTTTCATCTAACCATTCTTTTGTCTGAATGATCTTTTTTCTAATGACACCATTCTAATGACTCTTATCTAATGGCACTAGTCCAGATGGCGAAGTTGTGTAGATTGATTCTATTTTTTCGTGATATTCATACAATCTAAAGCACTGGTTTATTTCACATTCGTCCAGAGTTACTTTCATCTAACCATTCTTTTGTCTGAATGATCCTTTATCTAATGACAAGAGTCTAATGACTCTTATCTAATAGCACTGGTCCAGATGGCGAAGTTGTGTAGATTGATTCTATTTTTTCGTGATATTCATACAATCTAAAGCACTGGTTTATTTCACATTCGTCCAGAGTTACTTTCATCTAACCATTCTTTTGTCTGAATGATCCTTTATCTAATGACACGATTCTAATGACTCTTATCTAATGGAACTGGTCCAGATGGCGAAGTTGTGTAGATTGATTCTATTTTTTCGTGATATTCATACAATCTAAAGCACTGGTTTATTTCACGTTCGTCCAAAGTTACTTTCATCTAAAATTCTTTTGTCTGAATGATCCTTTATCTAATGACACGAGTGTTATGACTCTTATCTAATGGCACTGGTCCAGATGGCGAAGTTGTGTAGATTGATTCCAATTTTTTGTGATATTCATACAATCTAAAGCACTGGTTTATTTCACATTCGTCCAGAGTTGCTTTCATCTGACCATTCTTTTGTCTGAATGATCCTTGATCTAATGACACGATTCTAATGACTCTTATCTAATGGCACTGGTCCAGATGGCGAAGTTGTGTAGATTGATTCTATTTTTTCGTGATATTCATACAATCTAAAGCACTGGTTTATTTCACATTCGTCCAGAATTACTCTTATCTAACCATTCTTTTGTCTGAATGATCCTTTATCTAATGACACGATTCTAATGACTCTTATCTAATGGCACTAGTCCAGATGGCGAAGTTGTGTAGATTGATTCTATTTTTTCGTGATATTCATACAATCTAAAGCACTGGTTTATTTCACATTCGTCCAAAGTTACTTTCATCTAAAATTCTTTTGTCTGAATGATCCTTTATCTAATGACACGAGTCTAATGACTCTTATCTAATGGCACTGGTCCAGATGGCGAAGTTGTGTAGATTGATGCTATTTTTTCGTGATATTCATACAATCTAAAGCACTGGTTTATTTCACATTCGTCCAGAGTTACTTTCATCTAACCATTCTTTTGTCTGAATGATCCTTTATCTAATGACACGATTCTAATGACTCTTATCTAATGGCACTGGTCCAGATGGCGAAGTTGTGTAGATTGATTCTATTTTTTCGTGATATTCATACAATCTAAAGCACTGGTTTATTTCACATTCGTCCAAAGTTACTTTCATTCACAATTTCTTTGTCTGAATGATCCTTTATCTAATGACACGAGTCTAATGACTCTTATCTAATGGCACTGGTCCAGATGGCGAAGTTGTGTAGATTGATTCTATTTTTTCGTGATATTCATACAATCTAAAGCACTGGTTTATTTCACATTCGTCCAAAGTTACTTTCATCTAACCATTCTTTTGTCTGAATGATCCTTTATCTAATGACACGATTCTAATGACTCTTATCTAATGGCACTGGTCCAGATGGCGAAGTTGTGTAGATTGATTCTATTTTTTCGTGATATTAATACAATCTAAAGCACTGGTTTATTTCACATTCGTCCAGAGTTACTTTCATCTAACCATTCTTTTGTCTGAATGATCCTTTATCTAATGACACGAGTCTAATGACTCTTATCTAATGGCACTGGTCCAGATGGCAAAGTTGTGTAGATTGATTCTATTTTTTCGTGATATTCATACAATCTAAAGCACTGGTTTATTTCACATTCGTCCAGAGTTACTTTCATCTAACCATTCTTTTGTCTGAATGATCCTTTATCTAATGACACGATTCTAATGACTCTTATCTAATGGCACTGGTCCAGATGGCGAAGTTGTGTAGATTGATTCTATTTTTTCGTGATATTAATACAATCTAAAGCACTGGTTTATTTCACATTCGTCCAAAGTTACTTTCATCTAAAATTCTTTTGTCTGAATGATCCTTTATCTAATGACACGATTCTAATGACTCTTATCTAATGGCACTGGTCCAGATGGCGAAGTTGTGTAGATTGATTCTATTTTTTCGTGATATTCATACAATCTAAAGCACTGGTTTATTTCACATTCGTCCAGAGTTACTTTCATCTAACCATTCTTTTGTCTGAATGATCCTTTATCTAATGACACGATTCTAATGACTCTTATCTAATGGCACTGGTCCAGATGGCGAAGTTGTGTAGATTGATTCTATTTTTTCGTGATATTCATACAATCTAAAGCACTGGTTTATTTCACATTCGTCCAAAGTTACTTTCATCTAAAATTCTTTCGTCTGAATGATCCTTTATCTAATGACACGAGTCTAATGACTCTTATCTAATGGCACTTATGTCTAATCTATTTACCCTTTAGTATATTTAAGGTAAAGAAAAGATTTTTTAAATGAAATTTATTAAAATTCATTCAAATTTAAAAATCATATATGTATGTCAGAACGTAAGACCAAGGAAAGTAATTTTTCTTTGATTGATTATGGTAGTTTGCAACTACCTGAAAGTTATTGTATTTTTTATAGTTGTTTTTTAATTTATTTTTATTAGGGCTTGCCCCTAGGGTGAGTTCGGATAATATTGCTTCGACTACCTGTTATTCTTTTCTTAGCCATCAATAACATAATATAAATTTGAATTCGATCTACCTAAAACACTAAATTCCATATATCATACCTCAACATAGTTATTCGTGTGTGTACAAGCGTTAGGTGTCTGCTTATAAACATTCAACTTAGGGGGAGAAAATAATTGCTTTGACCATCATCCGTATTTTAGGATCTTTCATACTACAAAGGTTTCTTCGGTGTATATATTAAAGTAGAGTTAAACTTCTTCAGGTTTACTTTGTTTCAAGTCTTTAAAAGCTTTAGGTATATCAGCCACGGGCAGCTAGAATTAATTTTTTGATAGAATAAAGAAAGTCTCGAGTTGTTATAAATTACTGTAAAAAAGAATAAAACAGAAATACACAGTAATGTCAACAAACACTTAAAAATGCATAGCTAGCTTCAGTTGAAAGTTTAAGCCTACCTCTGTTCTCTTAGTTTGGATTGCCTGATCTTTCATCTAACGGTAAGTTCTCCTAACTTGCCTGTTAGCAATATAAAAAGTAACGATTCATCATGGAAGTACATAATACTAACTAAATTGGTCCGTAATTCATAACCAAGTGATAATAACAATGAACATGTTCAGGAGAATATGTAAGATGAAGCATTATTTCCCAAGCAAGATCCTCCAAGAGCACTTTAGTCATTCAAGCTCTGTGAGGACAGGCATTATCATGATGGGTGATGACACCCCTATCTGTTGACGAAGGAGTCGCGCCTGTGACCCAAAGCGGGTTTCAAACGACGAAGTTGATTGCAGTGAGGATTAGCATGAATTGTTTGAGTGCTCTCTAAAAGTTCGTTATGGCCTATTTGTTCAATATTCCACCTTACGCGCAACATGTTCTCTTTAAATGAAGTCACCCCGGTTGTTAGCAAATTCTGTTTTCTCGACTGACCCAGGAACGGAGGTGTTTAACGCTATTGTAAAGGATTCACTTCTTCCCACCAGTAAAAAGACTGCCCATAAATATTGCCTGAAGGTGTCTTGAAAGCAATAACTCACAGCAAGCAGCACGTTGAGGCATAGTTGCCTTAGACAGTTCGTGTGGGGCCCATTTTCCAATCACTGGAACCTTTCCAAACCTTTTTGTATATGTCACCATAAATTTTTCTGCGAGTTCTCTCTAATATGTAGCAGAATTTCCTGTAACAACAGCCTCCAACTACTCCAAATCAAGTTATTTGGATCGACCTTCCTTTGCTCCATCTCGGTCATTTAGACTAGAATCGCTACTTCAGAAACGAGAAAACAATATACTGCAACTTACTCCAATTACTGCATCATCCCTATAAGTGCTATGAATGGAATAGATGCTCTGAATTGAATAAGAGCAAGGAATACCTAAGAGTATGAACAATATTTTTAAGATGTGAATGAAAAAAAGGTATAAATTACTCATTTGTCATTCTTAAACGATAGCAAGTCGCGCGAATTTAATAAATACCGGCTCCTAATCCTTGTTCTCCCCTCGTGGATGATCGTGTCTGTTTTATAATTGTTTTGTTCCTATATTATAGAATTATCTTTCTATCTCCATCGCTCATCTAGCCCTAGTATCAGTATATCACTCAAGGTTGCCTTTAAGACCCACGTTTTAGGCGCCATTTGAAACCTTTGAAAAGCGCCATGTCAAACTTTAATACTAAGTTAGTAGATGTAATGATGGTTTACAAACGTGAAACTTTGTAGAGCGTATGTAGGTATAAGGACATAGGATTCGTTCTAGTAGTCGTAGTTATAATCGTAGTATGAGGAATGAATACAAAAAAATCTGAAATGAGAGAAATTATAAACTTTAAATATAGAAAAATATAAGGAAGATAAAAGCTGAATTGTAAAGGAAAATACAATAAAAAAACATGAGCAGAGAGAGTCACTTTTAAACTTTAAACCTTCTTTGTTTATTTCCATATTTCTCACTATCCATCCCGTGAATGAATTTTATTCACTCGGTTATGTCACCAAGTTACAAAAATCCTGGTTAAGTAATGGGTCCTAACTAGGCTTTCCGTTATTCAGGCGTGATGCCTCATACCTTTCTGACCCGCAGTGAGACATCAGCCACACTCGAGCGAAGGACTAATCTTTTATTCATTTCATTCCTTTATTTTCAAGCTCTGAGCTAAAACTTAAATATTATCATGGTTTTCAACACTTACCTTAACTTATTACTAGTTCAATCTAAAATTTAAAAATGAGAATAAGATTATTTATATCCAAATGAAAACTACAAAGGGACATAACTCCTAGGTACTTTTAAAATGACATTTGTCAAAACAGTGGTAAAGATAAGAGAATAGAAAACAATGAGCAATATCATAATTACAAAAAGTAAACACAATTTAAGGAGCGGGAGTATAACCCCTATAATCTGTGTTCTTTCTACAAATTAGGTTGAAGTTATCAAGTTGAGTATAATGATGTAATTATATATTGTAAGGGTGCAATTATATAATATGTGAGTCTATATAAAATGCGAGAATATCCACCAAATTATGACTGAGAATTCATCAAGTGGCCATTTTATTATCATCAAATTTTGCTAACATATGAAGGGATGCAATGTAAAATTAATTAAACTACTTTCATAAAACCCTACTTTCTTTTATGCCAGTGAATAATTGAAAGAAGGGTCAAAGAATAAATCAAAAATATCCATCAAGAATATCTAGTAAGAATGGCGATCTAATTGAAACAGAGTGGGAATATCGTCTCAGTTTCGTTATTTTGTATTTTTCTCACATCTATATTTATGTCACACTTCGTCTTACTCTACAGTTTTCTGAGCAAAAAAATTCTAACCAAGAAAACGTAAATTAGCTGTAACGTACTCAACCAGTATTATTAATAACTCCCACCATAATTTCTTTTAAAAAATATTGTGTTCATTAGCAGTAAAATAATAAAATTAATAATTATAGGTTTCTAAAATTTAAGGAAGAGTCGATTCAATTCATAATATTCGAAGTGATTCGATAACATTTTAAGGCATTCCCTACAATTTGGGGAGCCAATTGTTTAATAAGTAGATCAGAATTTTAAAAAATTCAATGATCTATGGGATTTATCGGATTTAATTTTCAGTATCTGTAACTTTCACCTTCTGTTTCTTGTCCAATTTAGGACGCCCTCCAAACTTTATTGGTTTGCCTACAAACCATTTTGCTCTAAACGGATAGAAATTGAATTCCTTCTAGCTCTTTTCCCGGATTTTTATCTCTTTCTGAGTATCAAGTTGGGGTCCATGACAGCATATATTCTCTAACATTGTTATATTTGGTGGGTGGGGCTGGGGAAAAGTATAAACATAATTTTTTTACCTTCATCGGAAAAAAAACAAGATCTTAGAGCCACGACAGTCTGGAATATTGGTTTGTGGATTACGAATCGGTGCTTTCTGAAACCGGGAAGGAATTGTTTACATGATATTTGGGGACCCCGACCTTTTGCCTTATTGCCAGGTTACGCAACGGTACGCTGTATGAATTTTATTATAAAATTAATTGTTAAAATTCAATTATGTGTCGGATGAAACTAGGAGAAAATTCATTTATCTTGAGGATATGAAAAAATATGATATGCCAAGAAGAGCTTTCCTTACGGTACCTATAATGCTGATGCGGCATCCTTGAAACAAAAGGAAAACAACTAATATATTGACCCGCTTGTTTTCATATATCTTACCAGATTTCTATATTACTGTTGCATGAAATATATATCTCCTTATTCACGAAATATTTATCCGTGAAAATATTCTCATTTAATGGCCTCCTGATATATAGTGTTTATTTTTATTGTAGTGTTTCACGTAGTTGGTCTCAATTTACCTTACAAAACGATCCACTTGTTTTATATATAAGTCATAGTATCTTTATTATGAATATTAACTTATGCTAACTTATTCTAATGGAATACACAAAAACGATGACAATAACTATTACATTAGTTTTCTATTAAAGATTTTTTCCACAGATGAAATTTGAGTTATTCTTCAACTTTTAGCTACTGAAAAGGAATTAAGAACAACTAAACAAATAAGATTAAAAGGTAATGAATTTTTAAACACACGCTGGAATGTGCTGTTCTAACCAAACAACAAAGGGCATAATTTGCAAACAGATTAAAAAACGATTTATTTGAATATAAAAACGCTATTGTTTTTTAAAATAATGTAATACAGTCGCCTATGAAAATAAAATACCAATGCGTTAGATTTATTAAAAGAGTGTAATAAAACGAATAAATTTCAGCGGGAGCTCATTAGATGGCTTGTTTTTAGTCACGTGCTACTCTATATCTCAATATTTCGATTGGTTGGTCGGTTGGTCCGTCAGTCAGTCGGTCCCTGTTTTGATTTTTTTAGGGTTTGGTAATAACATTGTAACTATTCGGACGATTTTTAGCGAAATTTGAAACCAAAGTCATCCAAAGGTTAGCCGGGGAAATTGTTAGCAATAACATCATAACTATTCGGCCTATTCTAACAAGATTTGAGACATTTATGTTGTTTTAAATTTTCTTTCGAATGATATACGTGACAAGGTTCTTGTAAGCTTATTCCGGGAATTATTGAATAAGGGAGAGCTCGCGACTTTTATGAGCATACATTGTTTGTATAACTATATGAATTGTTTTTCTGTATAACACTAGTTGGTTTGTTTTTGTATGGCGCTAGATGGCTCTTTTTAGTATAGCGCTAGAGGGCTTGTTTTTTGTCTAGCATTAAATGTCTTGTTTTTGTATAGCACTAAATCCCTTGGTTTTAAATAGCCGTATACGAGGGCCGGACAATAAGTTTTGCAATTCGGATATAAGGAAACGAGATATGAGGAAAAGTGTTTTATTATTTTTCTATATAATTATCCTCTACTTCAATGCACTTGCGCCACTTGTCCCTGAGGCTTCAAATTCCCTGAACCACAAATCTACCGACTGCTGTTCAATCCACTTCTGGACGGTTAGCTGGACATCTTTATCGTTCCCAAACTGGCGTCCACGTAGTACAGCCTTGAGCTGGCGGAATAAAATGTAGTCGCTAGGGGCCAGATCTAGACTGTAAGGGAGATGGTTGAGTTCTTCGAATCTGCACTCGCACAGGGCAGCTTGTGCAACTCTGGCCTTGTGGACTTTGACGACGTTGAAGTCAATCATGGGGCGTGAAGTTTCTAGCCAAATTGTCGTGGATGATGTTGATAACACTTACATGTAAAATTACAAGTTCTCGCTCAATTTCTTCGACCTTCACTCGTCGATTTTCAAGGATCATCCTCTACACACGAACCACATTGTCCTCGTTGGTCACGTCTGACGGGCGTTCTGGATGGGGGTCATCTTCAAGGGACTCACGACCATAGCGGACGTCCCTATTCCAGCGAGCAATGGTTGCATAGTAAGGGGCGATGTCGGTGTACACTGCAACCATGCGTTCATGGATCTCTTTTGCATTCGTGCCTTCCTTGGTAAAAAATTTGATCACTGCGCGGTGCTTAACCTTCTCTATTGTTGAAAGATTTGTGACTGACGATCTGCGATCAGCTACTGCTTCTTAAATAGACGAGGCAGGGGTGTGTGGCTACAGGTCCTGACTTGTCATAACTTATCCTAACACTCCCACCAACAGCCATCCCCCTTTCTCTGTTTTGCCCTACCGATTCGCAAAACATATTGACCGCCCCTCTTTGTATTTCAGAAGATGGCTTGTTTTTGTATAGAACAAGATGGCTTGTCGTTTTATAGCAGTTCATCCGTTGTTTTTACATAGCACCTGATTGCTTTTTTTGTATAGCATAAGATGTCTCGTTTTTGTACACTGCTAGATTGATCGTTTATTGTATAGCAATAGATGTTATTTTTTATATAACTGGATGACCTTTGTATAGCCCAAGTTGGCTTGTTTTGTGTAGTATTAGATGGCTAGTTTTTGTATAGCATTAGATGGCTCATATTTGTAGAACACTGGATGACTTGTTTTTGTATAGTAATAGATTGCTTTTTGTATTGAACGCGATGTATTGTTTTTCTTATAGAACTAGATGGCATGTTTTTGGTATAACTCTAGATCCTTTGTTTTGATATAGCACTAGATGTCCTTTTTTCATATCAATAGATGGCTTGTTTATGTATAGAATTAGTTGTATTGTGTATATCACTAGGCGACTAGTTTTTGTATAGCACTAGATGGATTGTCTTCTGCATAGCACTTGATCCTCTGTTTTTGAATAAAACTAGATAGCTTGGTTTTTGTATATCAATAGATTGCGTGTTTTCTAACACTAGATGGCTTGTATCTTGTATAGCACTAGATGGCATGTTTTTCTATAGTACTAGATGTCTTGTTTTTATAGCATTAATTGGAATTTTTATAACACTAGATGTCTTTATTTGTATAGCATTTGATGGAGCGTTATTTATATATCACTGGATGCATTGTTTTTTTTATATCGCTAGATGTTTTTTATACCATTTAATGGCTTGATTTTGTATAGGACTAGATGGCAGGTACAATGCCCCATAATATTTCCCCCGCTACATTGTCCTTTTATAGCTGTATGCTATTATGATTAGAAGCATGTCGTCCAATCTTTTTTCATTCTCGGGCAACAGGGCCCAAACCCTGTCCCTCAATCCTTCCATGCCTATCTATCATCCACGCGCTCCTCGGTCAACTCTTTCTCTTGCAAACACCCAGTCACACAATAACTTCACCGTTTTGCGGTGTTTGATCCCCTTGCTCACATTGCCCTCTGTTATATATTCTCCTCACAGGTCTATATCTCGCCATTCTTCTTTCATGTCTCTACGGCCTCATAACTTTTATCGTACTTTTTCAAAAAGTAAATATCTCTTACCTACAATTTTCTCGCTCTTTCTTATCTCACCTATGACTGCATAAATGTTGTTCATTTCCTTCACCTTCTTCACCACAACTTTCAAGTAGGACAAATTTTTCATTTTCTTCTTGTTTCACATCATAATTTTAATCTTATACATTAAAGATAGTACCAGAATATCGCTTTGTATAAATAAACTCCCACTGAGCAAATCTTACTTTAGGTACAACTGGAATGTTTTTGAAGATTGATGGGCACCAATGGACTTTCTGATCAGAGTTTCTTGAAACCTATACACCCTGGATTCACCTAATGCCCATACCTGATGCACTGAGAGCAGGGGTAGGACGCTTTATAGTGTACATTTATTGGTCAAAAAAGAAAGGGAGGATTGAGAGTTCTAGTGATGTAATGCCAAATAATTCACTATGAGTAGTCTCTTTCATATATTATATGTTTGCATTCCAGCAAGGACAACTGCAATTGTTGCTGGGCAGTGGGAAGTTTAGGACAGGAGTGCTTTTGCCCAACTCCCATTAGCCTCTTTTTTTGGCTTTACTTTATATTCGTATTTCTAAATTTCACTTCTTTCATTATTTATGTACCTACTTGAGCCAGTCATTCTTTTTCATTCGTTTTCATAGATAATTAATATTTAGAAAACAATAATAACACTTAAAAACGAATATAATTATTCATATTATGTCAAGCACACTTTGAAAATCCATAAAGATATATATAGAGGGGCACACTAAAATACTAATATTTTTCCCTCCCTAAGATATTATTTAGCGAAAGAAAGCGAGCCGTTAATGCACCACTTTCCCCCCGAGTTCACCCTTTTTGGACTTTCCGCCCCAGTCACTGGGAAATTAACACCGAGACATGACGCTGTGATTGAAGACTATCTTCCCGCCGTCTTAACCTTCCCACCCCCCGAGTCGGGAGATAATTCGTCTATTTGTAGGTTTGCCAATTGTCCTTTATTGATCCCCACGAGACAACGTTTATGGCTCCAGCCCATGGTGGTTCCTTCAGACCTGCTGAACCCGGCCTCTTACACTTCCCCGTAAGGACACGCTCTTTTGTCTCAGCCGATAAAGAAGGTTCGAGAAGGTCTCTCTCCCTCTCCCTGTTTTAGAGAAATTCGGGTATATATGCGCCCTCTCAAGGATTACCTGCAGATTTGCTTAGATGACGCTTCCAAGAAGGCAGATTCGTTTGATTGACGCTCTAGCCCGAGAAATGTTTGGTGACTGTCGTAGGCCATGGAAGAGTTAGACATCACACTCGTAACTTTGGGTCTCGGAGAAAAATCGCTTGAGTCAACGTCAGCCTTTGTGAACCGCCTTCGGACCAACGATTGGAGAAACCGTCCTCCAAAGTTTTTCTGGTAACTTTTAGAGGACAAGAGGCCTAATAGCTCGCTCATTACACGTTTGAGGAAGTCGCCCCTTCCCCTCCGGAGTTCGTCCGGTGACCTCTAGAGGTTAAGAGGCCGTACCTCACTAAATCAGTTTAGGGAACGTAGCATCACGCTCTTCGGGTTATCATCTACTCCCTTGAATAAACCATGTCACCAAGCCCCCACCCCCCTCAAAAGTCACCTCGCTTTCCTCTCGAGGTTCAAAGGAACTAAATCTCTCACCACCTGAAATCTCCAATTATGAGTATATTCATTTAATAATCTTGGTTATCCAATCAGTATTCGGAACCTAATTCCCTCTTATTATTGTATATATATATATATATATATATATATATATATATATATATATATATATATTATTGTTTACCTTTTTCGAGTGAATATTAAAAATCTATTTTTGTAGTTGTGTTTGGAATATTCCTTGGTCCCGAGGCTACAACTAACTATTTAAATCGCACTCTTAGAGCAATAAACTTTGTTGCCTTGCTTAGCCAACCTTAGAGCCTGTGTGCGTATATTCCCGTACACTTGGCCATACGTCGACATAAAGATATATAGAAAATAATATATATATTTATATATATATATATATTTTAATTTGGCCTCAGTCTCTGGTTATTTGGAAGAATCCATCCTACCTGATTTTGAATCACTAAGTTCAATTAATAGCAGCTGCATTGCTTGGAATATTTGAACAACAATATATTTGGACAATTTTTTAGGGGGGATTGGCGGTTACTGACTAATTTATATGCTCATTCTTTCGTAGTGTGTCAACAGTTTTCTTAGTTTTTTAAAGAGAATACGAGCTAAGCAGTAATAGTAATTGCTATTTTTGTGTCGTGATTCAGATTTCCTAAGGTCGAAAGTAGAATATCCGGGATATCTTCATTCGATCATTTTCATAAGCAAGTGCAGATCCTAGGCTTATCTGGGAAAGAGTTAATCGCTTACATCCAGGAAGAGGAACGTAACGAATGTGCGGAAATAAAAGCATAGAGAGAAGTCGAAGAAAGAAAAGCACATAAAGAAGACAAAGAGAGGCAAACGCAGAGAGGAGCAGAAGAGAGGGGAAGAATTAGGTAGCACGAGAGAGAGATAAGCCGTGACCAGGTCAAAATAAACTGCGTAGGATCTAAAAATAAACAGGCTCAAATGCAATTACAAAAACTCCCCGCATACAAGGATGAAGAAGATTTATCCTCCTATTTAATGCAATTCAAGAATATCATTGAAGTCAACAATTGGTATTTGGAATCAGATGGTGTCGCCCGGCTACTTCCATTCCTAAACCCTAGTCTTCGGGACATTTTCATTTCGCTTCCTTCAGAGGTAACACTTCATTATTCAACCCTAAAGGCAGACCTTTCTGCTATTAACATGAATCAAGAATTTTATAGTGTTATATTCCGCTCCGCATGAACACAGCCAGGCCAAACCTACAAACAATTTTAATTTACGCTTCCGCGTAACTTCCAATTCTGGGTGGATTCCTCCCAACTATCAAATGAGTATGATTCGCTAGTTGACTTTATTCTAAGGGATCAACTGATGTCGACCCTCCCTCGCGAACTAAGAGCCTTCATAGCAAACAAAAGAGCGTCAATCTTTTAGGAGTGTGTGGAAGAAACCGACTTTCACACTTCCAGTCACGACCTCTACTTCAAGGAGGTCAAGAAGAAACACACAAGTTTCAGTTTAACAGAGGCCAACCCAAGGGCAACCACCGCTTTGTAAAATTCAAGCGCCGAGCATGTACAGGCATCACCGGCCGCGAGAACAAAAGGACATGAAGCCTCCAGTACCCGCCTTCCCGCCTAGCAACTATCCCCGTAGATTGATGTATGCTTTACGTATTGCCCCCCTGGGCACTTTAGTTACAATTGCCCCCAAAATTCTCTACTGAGGACCTCGACAAGTCAAAAGGTACACCAAACCTCTGCAGCCCCCTCGCCTAATCCGCCAGTCACGTCACTAGCGCCCCCTGCTTCCTCTGCTCCAGATCAACAGGTAAATTACCTGTTCAACAAGAGTTCCCCCTGTGGGCTCCATTTTGAAAATTGCGCGGTAAATGGTTGTCGAGTGTCAACCTTGTTTAGAGAAACAGGTAGCACCTGTATAGTAGTATCCAATAACCTACTCTCCCCTGTAAGCCCGCAGCATAACAGGTTCGCGTTGTTACATGAATTTTTAGGTCGGGCCACTAGGTTTCCAGTGGTACGGTGCCATATTTAGTGCCAGTACTTCACCGGATGGGACGATGTATTCGCGGCCATGATAAAATTTTGCTCCGTCCTAATCGGACAGAGTGCAGAGCTCTCCCAAAACCCAATTTCTCACCCGGTCGTTACCAGGGCCCAGGCCGAGAAAGAAGTATTGCTTCCGCTACCTCTATCATCACTAGACGTCAACTTCGCCACTAACGTTCAATTTGCTAAGGCGCAGAAAAATTGCTCCACACTACAACCCAAGTGTGAAAAAGCAAGGAAGAAGAAGACTGAAACGGCTCGAGGCAATCAGAAGATCGAATAAACCGTGAAGGACGCGTTATTATACCGTTCTTCTGTTGAACCGGAGAGTCCTCCGACTAGCACATTGTGTGTGCTGAGATCGTATATCAAGCCGGTTCTAAAGATGGCTCACGATGGCCTAATAGCCAGACATTTCGGCCATAACAAAACGGCTCAGCGAGTATTCAATTATTTATTTTGGCCAGGTGCGGCCAAAGAAATTATCGACTTCTGCAAGTCCTGTGACTTTTGCCAGAATGTCACCTACAAGGGCGTGTGGTCCCCGTACCCCTTTCAATGACTCCGAGAGTGGGAGAGCCCTTCGCTAGGGTAGCAATCGACCTAATAGGCACCATTCGTCCCCCGAAAAGCGAGGGACACTCCTATATTTTAACCTTCGTCAATTGCGCCCACGTTTTCTAGTGGCTATCCCCATAAAGAAGAGTGAGATAATTTCTTGTGCGAGGCTTTAATCTCAATCTTTTCCCGAGTACAAATCCCGAAGGAGATCTTATCCGATAGAGGACGTCAATTCACCTCTGAATTGATGGAGCATGTCGGTAAACTCCTTCTCATCAAGCCCCTCTTCACGACGCCCTGGTACCCTTCCGCTAACGGGTTGTGTGAAAAATTAACGGCACCCTCAAAATGGTAATCAAAAAGGTGTGCCACGACCAGCCACAAGAGTGGAACCGATACCTCACCGTAGCGTTATTTGCTGGTCACGAAGTCCTCCATAAAACTTTATGGTTCGCTCCACTTGAGCCGTTATATGGACGTAACTTCCGAGGACCGATGAGCATTTTTGAAAGAATTGTGGTCCAATCCTAGAATGGATTAGGAAATTTAATCCTCTTACGCGTATGTTTTAGACCTGCATACGCGGTTAGAAAAATGTGCAGCCATCGCTCTCCCGAACACCGATGTATACTTGGAAAAATACCGCACCTACTCGACCTAAAATCAAAGGCGCGTTCGTCCAATCCAAGGAACAAAGTATTACTCTTTCTTTCTTTCGAAGCAATACCTTTCCCCGTTTTAGAACCCCTCAGCTCAGTGGAATACCTAATTGAAACTCCCTACGGTAATAAGATTAACCATATCAACCTCCTAAAACAATTCCCCCGCAGAGCCGACCTAAATAACGTAGTCGCCATGGACAAAGAACCCATCCGCGAAGCCACCTATCCCATTGAACCTTTGTGTCTGGTCTAAACGGTGTTCGTAGAAGCAAACGATGAGTATCCCCTAACGTTCCTTCCTTCCCCCCAAGCGGAGCCTAACTCCGACTTGGACGTAAATCGCAATTTCGCCCCTAATGAGAGGGCTCAATTGCTTGCCTTTTTGAAAACTTTCCCGACGTCATTTCAAAATTTCCAGGTTGCTTAACCCAATTTACACATGAAATTGTCTTCACTACTCAAGAGGTGCTAAAAACCAAGCTCTTTCCCAAACCCTTACATTTACTGCCGACTTTCGATGCAGAGAGAGAGAATTATTAAAATTAGGCATAATAGAAGCCTCGTCGTCAGATTTTTGCTCGCTTATTGTCATGGTTAGGAAGCCTGAAAAATCGTTTAGGATGCGCGCCGATTTTTGCAAATTAAACGTGGTTAAACAGTTTGACGCTCAAGCGATAACCCTAATCGAACAAAGTTTTAATGTTTTCGAAGACACATAATTCTTCTTCGAGATCGACCTCTGCAAAGCCTACTACCAAGGGCCGCATTCAGAGCGATCAAAACGCTTTACCTTTTTGGCTACTGAAAAAGGATTACTACAATTTACTCTGCTTCCCTTTAGGTTGGTAACTTTTTGCGGAAGTTATAACCAGTTCACGTGCCGGTTGTTATATGGCCTATTGAATGTGACTATTTATTTCGATAACGTGTACGTAGCTACTCGGACCTGGGACCAACACGTAAAGTCCTTTTCGGTTACGCATACACGGGTTTACGGTAGGCTCTACACAGTGTCACTTCGCTTATGACACTATTAACTACCTTGGCTTCCAGGTCGGAGGCTATCTCAGAAATGACGCTCCCCCGAACGAAGAAACAGGTTCGTTCCTTTTTGGAATCCCTGTCGTTCTATCGTCGTTTTGTGCCGAATTTCGCTGCAATAGCCTCGCCCCTTAAGTAGATGATTAAGAGAATGGTCCGTGATCCAGTAAATTAGATCTCATCCCTGGAAGATCGCTTCCACCAGATAAAGAACAAACTCATCTCTACCACAATTTTGAGATTACCTAATACTAATAAAACAGTCGGGATTCCTACCGATTCCTCTCAGGATGGGTTAGGTTGTGCCTTCTTCCAATATGACGGCAATGGAGTGGAATATCCTGTAGGATATGCTAGTAGGAAGCGGTCCCATCGCGAAAAGGCGTATGCCACCATAGAGCTCGAAGCTTTAGCCATAGTGTGGTCTATTCGTAAATTTAGGATGAATTTCATAGGTAAAGAATTTATTTTCGAAAGCGATCACAAACCACTGGCGTACCTAAAAAACTGTAAGAGGCAAAATGGCTGTTTAATGCGTTGGAGCCTACTACTCATGGAGTACCAATTTCGCATAATGTATCTTAAAGGCACCGACAACTGCCTAGCCGATAGCTTGAGTGGGAATCAAATAGAAGAGCACTCACCAACCACCTGAGTGAATAGCGAAATTCGTGTTTGACTCATTTTTAAATACTAGTTTCTTCTTTTTGTTTTGTTGATGTTGTGTGTGCGTATGCATAAATGAATTTCTCTGTAGTTAAACATTTGTAAATCCCGTGTAGTGTTATTCTTTTATGTTTGCTAAACGTTAAAATTGTAACTGTATTAGTTGCCCTCTTCATGAAGTCAGTTGTAGACATTTTTTTCACCCTAAAGTTTTCTTTGCTGTAAAAATGTCTTTGGATAGGAAGGAGTGTAAAGGGACCCACTAAAATATTAATATTTCCCCTCCCTCTAAGATATTACTTTGGGAGAGAAAGCGAGCCGTTACTTCCAAACCCACCTTCACCTTTTTGGACTTTCCGCCCGGTCACTAGGAAATTCACACTGATGCATGACGCTGTGATTGAAGTCTATCTTCCCGCCGCCTTAACCTTTCCTCTTTCAGAGTCGGAAGATTAATCAACTATGTGTAGGTTTGCCAATTACCTTTTTTTCATCCCTTCGACACAACTTTTATGGCTTCAGCCGGTGGTCGTTCCTTCAAATCCTCTGATTCCGTCCTCTTACACTTACCCGTAAGAACACACTCTGTTGCTCAGGTCGATAAAAAAAGGTTCGAGAAGGTCTCTCTGCCTCCCCCAGTTTTGAAGATGTCCAGGTACATATGCGCCCTCTCAAGGATTACCCGCAGATTCGCTTAGACGACGCTTCCCCGACCGCAGATTTGCTTGAACGAGGCTTCCTCCCAAGAAGTGTTTATTGACTGTCGCAGGCTACGGAAGAGCTGGATAGCACACGCGTAACTTCAGTTCAGGGAGAAAAGTCTCTTATGGTAACCTATTGAGGACAAGAGGCCCAATAGCTCACTCAATCTGAGTTTGGAGAAGTCATCTCCCACCATCCCTCCGGAGTTCCGACTTATTCTTTCTATATATATATATATATATATATATATATATATATATATATACATATATATATATATAAATATATATATATATATATATATATATATATATATATATATATATATATATATATATATATATATATATATATATATATATATATATATATATATATATATATATATATATATATATATATATATATATATTTATTTATTATGTACCCTTTGTATAGTGTATATTAAAAATCTATTTTTGTAGTTGTGTTTGGAATATTCCTTGGTCTCACAGCTGCAGCTAACTATTCAAACTGGACTCTTAGAACAATAACCTTTGTTGCCTTGCTTAGCCAACCTTAGAGACTCTGTCCGTATATTCCCGTACACTCTGCCATACTTCGACAATATACAATATTGAACAATTGATATGATTAAGATGATAATTAAAGTTTAAATTTTCATATTACAGCCTCAATTAGAATGTCATAAGAAAGAAGTATTTTAGGAAACAATTATTATAGTAATGCGACATGGGGACGCTTTCAACCTAGGTTATTTCGTCACATTTTTTAAATTTTTAGGTTTGGTATTTGACCTCTTTGCATGCTGACTTGTGCTGATTGTGAACTTTAATTTTCAGACATCGTAAAATAGTTTCACATCGCTCCTTATAGTAACTTAGAATTTTTGTTTGCTAATAGTCTTTTTTCAGACACACCACTAATAAGGCTTGTTCTTATATATTTTTATTTTGAATATTTATATATATATATATATATATATAGATCAGCATCACATCGAAGTAAACTTGATATAATGAAGACGCAGAATGTTAGGGATCAGAGAATTTGTCTAAAAAGGTTTAGTGTTTAGAAATTTTATTTAAATGTTTCTTGCCTTCCTGTTTTATAATTCCAAGTTTCGCTAGAATAAGGAAAAACAAAACATCACTGAACCGATAAAGAGTCCGCACGACTGCTAGTTAAGGTTGTTATTTTTTCTTGTAATATTGTAGGGTATTTGACCAAATTTTAATTATTTTTTGGCTGCCATAAGGATAAATGTAGCAAAATTGAATCTTATTTCAACCAAACCGGATACACAGTGTCTATTACCGAAAAATGTATACCAACTGTCAAAACGGAAGAACCTATTTGAACAAAGCCCCCAAAAATGCTACAAGATAAAGTAATATAATATACAGAAAAGTGATCACGGGAAATTACTTAATAACCCCCGGGACTCGACAAAATAGTGAAGTTCACATAAAGTGCCGAATTGCAATCTTGATCACATGAGCGCTCCTCTTTGGAAAAGAATGTGCAAAAAAATTGTAGCACTATGGTATAATAGTGAACAGCAAGCAGGAAACTCTTACCATCCGGAGGGATTCCATCCTCTCTTCATCAGGGAATTTTGGATTTACAAAACAGTTTCCCTTTTTCCGTGACGGAAAAGGGAGAAGGCAGAGACATGGTGTTGTGCTTGTCAGTATTCAATTGCGTAAGTGGAATGAGCTGCCTGCGCCCAAGCGTCTGAGTCAGCAACTTTTCCATATAGAGTACAGTGGAAAAGATTAGAATGCCTGGATTTCCATTCCAGAGAAAATCCAAGGTTCTCAAAGTTGCTCTACGATAACAACTTGCATGTATAAACATACTTAGGGATAAAGTTTATAAAAATTTGGGCTGAATTAAACAAAAATTAACAGAAGATAAGTAATTCACTGCGAAACTTAAATTGTCTAAAATGATCCGAACACTTATGTTTTTTTGAGAGAAAATTAGCATTATTTACATCCCAACTAACTTCAGTTCCAGCTATCGTCTAGGTAACATCCCTAAAAAATCTGATACTCATGCCTCTTTCCGCAATCGGATCTTGAAGTTGAACCATGATGATGGTCTTTCAATTTGAGTCATTGTAAGCACTGTCAATACTTCCAAAATATATTTCATAATATTCTTTCAACTTATCTAAGGAATGCTTTATGTGAGGCTGATAAATGCCCGCTAGTCTAAGGAAGATCGAAAATATGAAAGACTTAGCTATTACCCAAATTGTGAACAAGGACTTTTTCAAGACCGTTACAGCAAATTCTCGAGAAATAAGTGAGATTTGGGGAATCAATATCTCCAGGAAGGTTATTTTCACACTGGCTCACGCGCGGTCAAGCCATTGATTATGTTAAAAAAACGAGAAGGCTCGTTTTGCATTCGCCACTAAGGACATAACATGGACTGACGACAAATGGAGGGAATTCGCTGACCAATTCAAGTTAAACTCGTTTGGTTCGAATGGCAGAAGATTCGTTTGTCACAGAACAGGAGAAGAGTTGCCTGTCAATTAAACTAAAAGTAGTATAAAGCTTAGCTAAGGAAGCGAAATGGTCTGAGGCGTGATTTCATTTGAGTTCAATGGGCCATTTGTGCGAATACAAGGTTCCATCAAATAATGCACAAGTTGGCAAGAAATGGCTGCGACTGTTTATTTTGACTCAACTGAAAGCCTTTGAAACACAACCTGCAATTCTCATGTAAGAAAACGCCATCCCCCTATCTTAAGGCCAATTCAGTGAAGACCCTGGACAACGAGCTTACCACTGTTATGAGCTAGCCTGCTCAGAATATATCCCAAAAGAGAACTCTAAAAACATTTAAAAACTCAGAGAAATCCTGATGATGAATGGAGCAAGATTACTGCGCATGAGTGGTAACAGTTTGTTGATTAGTGTGGTATGAAATACACTAGTCAACAATGATTTTGATACTTGGGTATTGGCTTGTGATTCATACTAAATCGAGTATGCTAATTCCCAATCTGTTATCAGAATTGTTCTAGCACGTAAGGTTATTGAGTTACACACATACTCTTTAGTTACTCTTATGGGCAGTGTTGCTTCGGCTACTGTAGTGAAGGATATATTGTGTGTCTTTGGATCCTGTATTACACTCATGCTTTATCACCTTGTTAAATTTAACCATTATAGTAGTGGTATTGAAACGGTATTCACATACAGTAATTAGTTGCATTTTTCTTTCAGATTTATCTCTCAATTAATTTGTAAATGAAATAAGATTGTACAAAAGTATATGACAGGATATATACAACATAGTTAAAAACATGAATCGGCGAGGATGTATAAATAGCCCAGATAACATTTGTTATACTCGTATTTGTGCAAGATATACTCTAAGCAACCAGAGAAAATATTTAGCTAAAAAAGTGAAAACTGCATAAAATTATTACTTTGGTTGTAAAGTTGGTGACCAAGACAAGCACTGGGCACCTCAAAAATTATATACTGTGTGTTATAAGCGGCTCACACAGTGATTAAATGTCAAACGTAAGGGTATGTATGACTTTTGCAGTTCCAATGGTGTGGCATGAACCAACAAATCCTACTTTGGATTGCTACTTTGGTATGGCAAATATTGCGGGATTCTCAAATAAGAACAAGTCAAAAATTGTATATCCAGATTTTAAGTAAGCTATAAAACCAGTATACCACAATAGGGATATGCAAATCGAAGTTCTTCCATCACCTAGTGCAGTTAAAGAAGATGATTCATCGCCTGAAGAGGAGGATAACAATGAGGATGAAATGTATGAGGATGATTCTAAGGAAAAGAAGATCCAGTTGATAAATTAAGAAAGATTAAATGATTTGGTGAGGGATTTGTCATTGTCAAAAGAGACCGCAGAATTGTTAGGCTCTAGACTACAGCAATGGAATCTTCTAGAGGACGGTGCAAAAATATCTACTTTCTGTAAACGCCATGAGGCCTTAGCTGCCTTCTATAAAGAAGAATATGAAGCTTGTTGCTGTACTAATGTTAATTCCCTCATGAATCAGCTAGGAAACGAGCATTTAGCTGATGAATGGAGAGTATTCATCGATGCAAGTAATTCTAGCCTCAAAGCTGTGTTGCTACACAATGGTAACAAAAACCTTGAATTCTTGTCACACTTATTGTTGGGATGATAGAAACATATGACTCGATGAAATTTATTTTTAAAGGTGTTCATTACTCATAAGTGGAATATCTGTAGTGATCTAAAGGTAATTTTGTTAAAGCAATGTCCCATGATTCTGATAGATTCCAGTATCTCAAAGAGAAATTTGGTGCAAAGAAAACTGATGCTAAACTTAAAGCTGGCATTTTTGTAGGGCTGGAGATCAGAGAATAGATACGTAAGAGGGAATTCAGAAATGAACTAACTCCACTTTTGTTGGTAGCATGGGATTCATTTGTCCATGTAGTGCAGAACTTCCTTGGTAATCATAGAGTTGAAAACTATAAAAAACTAGTAGAAAACATCCTAAAGGCTTATTAGTGAAAGGGGTCTCGGATGTTTCTTAAGATGCATTTCTTCCATTAGCATCTAGAATTATTTCTATCTAATATGGGTGATATTAATGAAGAACATGGGGAAAGCTTCACCCAAGATATTGCAATGAGGGAAAGCAGGTATCCAGGCCGCTACTACCCCAACATGATGGGTGACTACTGCTAGTTCCTACAACGGGAGGATCTTAAATCCATCTTCAAGCGCAAGAGCAAGAGTCTCAAACATTTTTGAAGAAATTTATAGTTAGTTAAGTACAACCTCTTTTATATGTATTACATATCTTGTCTGGGTCTGCAAAAGGACGTAAATGAAGCCAAATAGGGTGTCCCAATTCCGAACCTTTGCCCAGACATGTCTCATTTTTCCCAAACTCATAATAATTATATCATTAATTGATCCAAAGTGAGAAAGTGAGCCATATAGCCTAGTTGCATAACTCAGGAACCTTACCTGTTAGGACAAATCTAAGCTCAGATTTGGAATTAGTGCACCAAATTTAGTTAGTTACAACAACATTTATTTTAACCGATAATTTGATCGTTATATTCCCAAATTGCTTAACTATTGATAACTTAACTTTTATCAATATAACTTTTCCTAAACTTTACCCATACGTAGTTCATTCCTATAAGTAATCGTACACATATTTTGGAAGCATGAATAATCACGGATAAAAGTTGTGAAAGTTGTTGTGGTAGAAGTATAGGTGGGTTTTTTTGACGGTACGTCACTTCCACCTTCCCTGTGGCACCGAAATGATTTATCCTCTCTCTCTCTCTCTTTGGTTAAACATGCTAGGAAAGCTTGGAAATTCAGCCCCTATTCACTAGAGTAGCAAGAGCACAATTGTTTTCAATGTTTTATAATGAATAATATGTAATCTTAATCAACATAAATAGTGCTGAACTATTTTGTTGTTTTTTTCAGTGCATTGTGTGAAATAAATGTTGTTGCATACTAATTAATAGTAATTTACCGAGAGTTATGCGTCAAATTTATCTACGAATTTTCCCCATTTATCCACGACTAAGTGTAAAAATGTAATGAGTATTATTAGATTGTCAAGAAAATAATTTGTTTCAAGAAGAAATTGAAGTCAGTTTTTTTTTGTTTTTTTTTACTAAAGTTATTTCCATCATTAAGGAAAATTGCCAAATTCTTCACTTGATACATTTTCATTTATAAAGTAAACCGGAGGATTCCACTTGTCTGTTATATATACCATCATCGTTGTTACTATAATGCAAAGTGAATGCCAAATTATTCTGTCTCATTAGCTTTTATTCTTTCTCGTTTTAAAATCAATATTATTTTTTAATCTACTCTATTTCATCAAACAAATTTACCTTCATCTATTACGTTATCTGCTGTGTAAGAGAAAGGGAAGCTAAAGAAGAATATCCCCTTAATTTTTTTCATGAATTCCTTCCCTCTCTCTGTCTTCTAAGTATAACTCCACGTGGAGTAACCTCGGAACCAAAAGAAAAGAGAGAAGAACGAATTTGAATACACGTCAGCTGCCTCACAGGTGCAGTTAATTAAGTTAAGAGTACTAAAAGCTTTGAACCCACCGGTAAAACGCTAATCTCCGTAGTCTGGAGTTTGCTAGCCGAAGGTTCCCCGCCCACATCGTAAAAGGGACAAATGCTAATCCATATTGCTGCCAGAAGTGTTCAGCCAGGCGAGTGAGTCTGCCAACGAGGAGAAACTTTAAAGAGGTGACTGTCATATATATACCCTGGGTTTTCGAATATCTCCAGATTTAGTTTGAAACCCGTTGCCTTCGGTTCAGATCGTATGTCTATTTCCCAAGTCCCTGGTATTAGCTTATACCATCGAGGTTGGATCTCACCAGGCAGACCCATATCTCATTTGTGAAGTCTTACTCTATTCAGAGCAAGCCTCGAATCGTTTTTTTTCCCAAAGGATTTGCTGGGATTTCTCTCGTCTCATCTGGAAGCCCCCTGAAAGATCTCCAGTTTCCCGTGTGAGACTTGGCGCTGAGCCCTAGGGCTGATGGATGGGTCATCCCTAAGTGTTGTCTTCCAGTTCAAGGAGGATAGGATCACCTGCTGGACCTGAAGCAGAGCAGTTGTCTAATTTTGCCATTACCTTAACCGCACCAATTTGTCTTGGATATTTTTCCATATATATATATATATATATATATATATATATATATATATTTATATATATATATATATATATATATATATATATATATATACGCATTGTCTAGGGAGGTGACCTTTTCTTCGAAATACTGGTTATTCTTAGTTTAAACTTACTTTCTCCTTCATTCATGCATATTGTTTATTGTAACTAAATATTCAAAGATTCCCGTGTATGAGTATTTACTTTAGAGAAAGTAACTTTTATTTTTCGTATCGTCGCTCACTCAAGTCGGCTATTCCATCTCAAACCTTGCCAGAAGTGACCCACCATTTAGATTTCATCTCGTAATTTACCATCATATGATTTCCTAATAAATGGAAAGTTAACGTCATCACTGATGGTGTCTCCAGGAATTGTAGGCGATCTCGTAGAAAAATGATCGCAATTTCGTTGACCAATTCGTATGCACTTGTACACTTATCCTTGATTAGAACTTATTTAACACTCTTAAGTTTCGAATGTATTGGGCAGTATTAATAGAGAACAGAAAACCTTTTAGAAATATACATTTTTGGAAAAAAATTTCCAGTCTTATATCATCTTTGCTATCTTTAGTTGAAAGGCAATTTAAAATTGATTACATATCATTTTAGCTGCCTAGGAATAAATAGCGGTTCATCAGTGCGCAATTATTTGCTTCACTTGCAGATCAAGGGTACAGTTTAAAGACGTGCTCTCACCTCTAATCTAGTTCTGCACTCTTTCTTTCGAAAGATTCGAGAAAGTAGCATCCAGTACTTGTATTCCATTTTCCTCAGTTCCATTGGCCAGCTCTGGCTTAGGACAATGATAGGCCATTTCAGACGAGCCACTTTTTTGTACGGAGCTAAGGATCGCCAGCAATTTTCTTAGCCATTTTCAAACTTAATTTTCCTTCTGAGTTCGTACTAGCTATTCCGCGACGATGGAGTAAATTCAACCAATGTTTACCTACTACAAAGAAAGAAACGCACTCTATCTCACCAAAGTAGTTAACACATCCACTTCTCTTTCATAGTGGATTTACAAGTTGTAAAAACCATTAAACCAACCATGCACAAGTCATTTTCCAGTCATTAAACATTCTACCAGGGTTTGCAAAAGTCCTGGTACACTCGTTTTTTTTATCTTTCGAGAGGGATATGTGCGTGATAAAAAAGTTACGTCCAACAAACTACTTTTACAGCACCTATCGTTAAATTCACTTTTTAATTGTGTGCAGGTGTGTTGAAATGGAAATGAAAATATTCTAAATTTCTACTCTCTTGCGCGCAGGCTAAACAAGTCTGATATCGCTAAATGACTTAACTTTAGCTGGATGACTGTCCATAGAGTTACGGAGAAGCTCAAGACCTAGAAAGACCTCGAAATCGACCTTGGTCAGGCAAACATCGAGTTGTCAACCGTTTGGTTATAGGAAAGTCCTTCAAAAGTGCTCCGAAGATCAAAATGACAACGCTCACTTGGGAGAAGTATATCGCTTTGGACACCGTGACCAAGAGGGTCAGGAAGAGGCGTCGACGACTTAAAGAATCATGGCAATCAAATTCTCATTTTCTTGTAATGACAAACATATACGATCGATTCGTCAATCAACAAGAAGAACGACCGCATGGTAAGCTTGATCCAGATAGTCTCTGAGTTAAGTTACCTGGGCATGACTAAGCAGCCGGCCTCCATGATGATGATCGGCATCGTGGTTTCAAATAGCGAGAGGGTGCTGCCGGGGTGATTGCCGCCGTTTACAAGCTCATCTCGGCCGAAAACAGGGAAATCAGGAACACAAACGTAATGCAATAGGTGAAAAAGATCACAAAGAAACCGGAATAGTCTTTCTTCAGCACGGTGCCTCGTCCCACACGGCCAAGACAGTGTAAGAGGTGTTGGAGTCAAACATGAACTTATGGTGGAAGTAATTTTGGCAAGGACTGCAAGGTCCATCACATAAACGCCAACCAGCTCTAGTCCTCTGTCAACCACGCGTGGACCAGAAATTGCAAGGACTTCGTCCACAACGTGTTCACGGCTTTCAGGTCTCTCTTGGATGGCATCCTTGCCAAGGGTGAACACATGGACAAATATTACAATTTAAACGCATATTTATATGTTAAAACAATAAAACCATATCTTACCGTATCATAACTATCCTTTTTTAATTTGTTGTCAGCGCTGTAACGAGTAAACACGATATTTACAATAACTGCTACAATTTTCGAGATTTTAAGGAAGGAGAATAAGTAACGATGCCATTAAGAAAATAAGATTAAAACTGCATTTGTTAATCCTGCAGTGAGAGAGAACAAAAAAGCCATCTGTACATGGTCTTGACGTGCAAGTTTGAGAGCAAAGTACTGATAAATCACTTTTCGCAACTAACTTCTATAGATTAGGATGCTGTATAAAACTGTAGTGCTGATATCATCCTGTGAATAGACATTACACTGAGCTACACTACGATCTTATGGTTTACTCTGTACACGAAGTCTTTGAAAAGTAGTTTGAATGCACGTCACTAGTCTAGGCTTTAAATCATTTGCTTCACTAATAATTGATTATGATTAGTAATGCATTAATGTTGCATATTAATTATAAAGGTAATACAAAATTAAAACCATGAGAGTTACACCAACCTTTAAAAATAATATATTGCAGCATCATTACAAATAAGAATCCAATAATAGTTTACATATAGATTCATGGCTGTCAAACGTTTGTCAAAATTTTATATTAACTAGCCAAATTTTTGACTAGGAACTTTTCTTAATTAATCCTAACTCTTATTTAACTCATCTCCCACGAGAATCCTATATCACCGAACATCTGGCAGTCATTTGGCTAAATCACAGGCACAAATATATGTAATTTGCTGGAATGGACTGATGAGGCGAGGAAATTGATCGTTCTTTGCGAGAAAGAAGGAGCATGGACTATTGAAATAGTAAAACAATTAATTCTGTCCGAAAAATTTGTACTAAAATTAATATCGAATAATTTCGCTAATTCAACTTAAGTTTACTACAAATATGATGGATTGATAACACAGGCCTGCGTTTGAAAAAGATTTTTATGTTCCCCAGGATTTCTTTGTGGTTTCTTAATGACTTCAACCTCCTGAGCTAAAAATGAATTTATATTTGTTCAATCAGGTCAGATTTTCTCAGTACAGCATACACCATTTTCATTGAGATTACCTCATTTTTTCTGAATTTTAAAAAAAAAACTTTCTCTATCTAATAATGCATTATTACTGTTATATAATATAAACAGGAATACACTTATGTAAACTATAATTCTTTTAATAAACAAAAAATAAAAGAATGCAACATAATAAAGAAAATAATTATAATTTCGAAGAACAGACGCCCTTGACGATTTTCGTTTGTGCCTGTCATCTGGTGCATCACGCTTCAAACGCCAACAGTAGTCAGCAAGCATGTTTCCGTCCCATTTACACTGGTACCTGGATTCCATTGTTTTTATGTCCTGGTGGAATCTTTGCCCCTGTTCTTTACTGTAATCCCCGCAGTTGTCGGGAAAATAATCCAGATGGGACTGTAAAAAGTGTATCTTTATAGACATTCGAGCTCCCAAATGTTTGAGACTTGGTAAGAGCTGATTTACCAGGGCAACATATTCTTCTAGGCTTCTTTTATTGCCTAGAAAATGGTTAACTAGAGCTTTGAAAGCTTTCCAGGCATCTCTTTCTATGTCCTTCATTGATGCATCAAATTGCTGATCAAGTTCCTGATTTGAAGTCCATCAAAAATTCCCCCATGGAGCTTAGCGTCACTGATTTGTGGAAATTTTTGAAGAAGAAATTTAAAAGCTTGGCCTACTTTATTAAGGGTTTCGACATAATTTTTCATTATGCCAAGCTTTATATGCAGTGAAGGGAGGAGTATTTTTTGAGGAGGCACTAAAGGTTCAGCTATCCCATTGTGTGATCTAATTCTAAATGCTTCTCGTGGAGGCCAAACCTTCTTCTCATAGTGCATACTATCTGCACGACTGTCCCATAAACATAGGAAACAGGGATGCTTCGTGTAGCCTGTTTGCGTCCCAAGCGTAAGAGACACTACCTGAAAAGAATTTAGCACGGTATGTAAATTTAGTGTAATATTTTCTAAAAACAAATTCAAAGTAATATTTCTTAAAACAATAAGAATATGAATATGTACTGAAAAATCCTGTATGCCGATGCATTAAATTATCGTATTGGAACTAATTGGATATATGTACATCTTATTTTGAGTTTATTAAGTTGTGTTGTATACCTTCTCAATTTGGATAAGTTCCCCATTAACCCAATAGGATGCATTAACCTATAGAGACACACTTCAACAAAAAATATAACTCAAAAATGACTCATGATTTCCAGATTTGCATTCTTGTAAAATGCAAGTTGACCAAAAGGTGTATACAAGTATTAACAATTAAAAATGAAAATGTCAATATCAAAAGGCTTAGAAATGCCAAGTGTAAAATGATCTTACCTTTAAGTCACCACATATCCTCCACTTATAGCTAGAGTAATTTATTGCATCCAGCAATTTTTTCATATTTTCATAACTTTCAGTAAGTTGGATTGAATGGTCTATAGGAACGGAAGCTATCTTGTTACCAATATTCAGTAACACAGCTTTTAAACTTCTACTGGAGGAATCTATGAACAGTCTCCATTCTAATGGGTTGTAGGGAATTCCAAGGGCCTCAACAAGTCCTTTAATATTGGCGCAGTATACTAAAGAGCTGGAAGAATGCTGTAAAAAATAGCTTCGAAACTCTTGTTCTCTATTTCTGTACCCCTCTAAATGTTGTTTCTCAAGCGAGAAGATTACTTTCACGAAGTCGAGAGCCAAGAAGTTGTGTATTAGCCTTTGAAACCCCCAGATCCCTGGTGAGGTCATTTAACTGAACTTGAGGGAATGGACTTGCGACCATATCATGTGTGGAAACCTGATAAGACTCAGATGTGTCATAATCTTGGTGAACTTCCATATTAATCTCTTCATGTAACTCTATATGTTCAGGGGGAGAAGTTATAGGAATTCCTGAGCCATGGGGCAGGGGTTTGATGGCAGAAGAAACATCCGGATATGCCACACTATGTTTATTCTTCTTATTTACACCTGTGGAAAATATAATTGCATATTACATAAAGGAATTGATTTGGAGTTGCAGATAGTACATAAATGTTTAGTAAAGGATATGTTCATGCTGAAGTGAACTATGTTAGTTTTTAATTTTATGCTAAGTCTTTGCATAATAATGACATTTTCAGGAGCCAGTATAATACAGAAAGCTTGAATATTTGATACAATGCTCACCTTTAAGATTTGTCATGCAAAAATAGCAGTCCGTAGTGTGGTCCTTGCCATCTCTCCACACCATGGAAACAACAAAAGAGAGAGAATTCTGTTCCACCTGACTCCAGCTTCTTAAACCTATGTAACATCCCCTGCAGCAGATATGTGGGGCAAAACTTTTATCTTGATCTCTTAGCCTTACTCCAAAATATGCATGATACAAAGATTTAATTACAGGAGGGATTGTACTTTGCTGCTCAGGAAAAGTCACTTTGCCGCAAACATAGCAAAATCTGTCGGAGCTATTCTTACATTTTCTGTTCATTTTTAACTCAACCACTATTATTATTATTCTTATTATTATAATGCTAAGCAATTTTTAACCTGCAAAATATAAACCTGTTTGCATAATTACTTAAAATGTACACAAAATTTACTGCGAATAGAGCAGTGCAAAAACTATTGAAATTTAATGTAATATACGAGATGTATAAACTATAAAATTATTATCATCCCTGTATCGCAAAAACTGGAGGTGATAGAGAAAAACGGATGACAGATTCGGATTTAGGAGGTCAATTTTATTAAGAAACACTATAGAAAACCTAAGGTACATTTTTGACGCAGACCAGTGTAATCCTAACGGAAAAAAAAACGATAAAAATGATAAAAAAATGATAAAAGAATATAACCTGTTGCAATATGCAAATTTTCTAGCATCATTTCACAATTTGTTTGAAACTAAGGAAAAATAACACGGAGAGTTGTGAAACAGCTTGTAAAATGAGGTCAGGGGTTGAAGTATTTAGCAATATGTAGCAAAAAGTGATTATAAGATTCAAAATTGAGTTCGACTGTTCAAGTGATGAGGGGTATTCAAATCTGAGAACGTGTCCCCTCCATTCCTCCCTTTATTTCTCAATGAATACGCAACTAAGACCAATTAGGGAAAATTTGTCCAAAACTCAGAGCTGCGTCACTTCCAATATCGTCACTAAAAGCCTTTCAAATCCACTAATAACAAAGCTTTCACAGCATATTCATTATACAGTTATGTTCCTTGTCACAGGCAAGATTGGACCTAGATTAGAATATTTATTAGAAAATTAACTGTCTTCTTCACCTATCCTATACTTGCCCATTTTCTTTTCTCTTGATTTTCCTACGCTCATTTGTTCCTCTACCTCTATGATAGTTTGCACATGTTTGTCTAGACAAGAAGTTTGAAAGCTATTGCACGATATGCGTTATTATTATCTCTTTGTTTTAAAGATAAATATTTTTAATTATCTTACATGTTTTTTCAATATTTTTGACTAGAGAGAGAAGAAGCAAATAAATCCACGAGTCATTGGTGAAAGGCTTTTATTTATTTTCTTATTTCTTTGTTCATTTAAAAGATAAAAACAACAAAATGATTGGACTTAAAGGTTTGGAGAGAGTGATTTATAAGCACAATGGTGAAATCAGTGAAATACAAATGTGCAGAGAGTTAGTTAGTATAAACAGCATTAAGAGTTAATGAGCATGATAAGGTATAGTGGCAGAATGATTATAATAACCACCTGATTAATACCTATACATCTCATCTGATAGTAACTGTACTTTAGTGTGAAGCCTTTAAAATTCTGAATTATAGCATTAAATAAAAACAAATTAGAAAGTTTATTTACAGGATGTCAATGCTTATTTTTGCTTAACACAAATTTCTATTAGCATAAGCCAACATTTCCACAGCCATTGTCACAAGAGTCATGGCAGAAAAAAAGCCAGTTCACTAAAATAATGTGGGTGAAAATTTTGTTCAAGATTAATCTAAATAACACAAATAAATCCTTATCCTATTTTAAATATCTTATAATTTATTTACCTATATATTTAAAATAATTTTCAACTTTTTTGTCTATTTTCCTTAATGTACGGGAATTAAATCTATTAGGTTGAGAAATAAGTTTTTGCGTTTTTTTTTAATGTTGTGTTGATTTAAGTTTTGTTGACGTGATTTGTGCACATATTAAGAAACAATAATAAATAATGAGAGCAAAATTCGCAAAGGTTAGGCTACGTATCTTAACAGCGTAAACTATTAGGCCTTTGATTAGGCTACGTCTTGAAGATGAGTAATAAATCATTCCGGTTTATTTAAGGGTGGTGTTAATTTAATTTTTGTTCTGTACCCTCAAAATAGAATGTCAAGTTGAAAGAAAGGCGCATTTTCGACACTTGTTATTCATTTTCAATCGAGACGGAAACAATGCAAACGCAGCAAAAGATCGTCGCGATATTTGTGTTGTATATGGAAAAAATGTTAAATCAGAAAGGATAGCTCAATGGTAGTTTAACATTTCAAAAACGGTCATTTCAATCTTAATAACGAAGAATGTTCTGGTCGCCCCATTAAGTTGGATGAAAATCGATTGAACGACCATCTTCATAAAAATCCTCTTCATTCGACTAGAAAATTAGCTTTACATTTGGCGTGTGATCAGAACACTGTACTAAATCACCTTCATTAGATTGGGAAAGTTCAAAAACTCGGTGCATGGGTTCCACACGCTTTGAGCGAAAGCAACAAACTTCAATGCTCCACGATTAGCGCAGGTTTGCTTGCTCGTCACAAGGCTACTCGTCGATATAAGGACAGATTTATCCATCACATCATCACTGGCGACGAAAAGTGGTGTGTTTATGTCAACATGAACCATCGAAAACAATGTCTTAGCCCCAATCAAAAACCACTTCTGCAATTAAAGCAAGAACTTCATCTACGAAAGACGATGCTGTGTGTGTGATGGGATTGTGAAGGCATCATTCTTCATGAGCTCCTTGCGAACAACGAGATTGTCAATGCAGAACTCTACGTTCAACAAATTTATCGACTCACCGAAGCTATTCGTGAAAAGCGACCTCATCTACGTTATGGAGTCCTTTAGCATCACGACAATGCTCGTCTTCACGTTGCTAATATGACATATGACGCCATGTAAAGGCTTAATTAGGAAATCCCGCCGCATCCTCAGATGCGGCATCGCCAGATTTGGCTCCATCGGATTTCCATCTGTTCCGATCGCTCTCCAACAATTTGCGCGGCTCTTCGTTCAATACTGATGTGGAAGTAAGAAGGTGTTAGACGAATTCTTTGAGTCAAAATCAAGAAATTTTTATTGCAGAGGCAGTGAAAAACAGGTTTAACATTGGGAAGAAGTAAATAACAACAAAAAATACATTATTGATTAAATTGCATATTGTTATCAATTAAAAATGAAGTTTTTCTAAAATTGTTAATGGTAATGAATAAATTTGATAAAACCGCAAGAACCTATTCCTCAACCCAATATGTTATTGTTTTCTTTCCAGATCGATTATTTTGTTTGAAATTTAAAAGCACTACAAACATTGTGGGACGTCATACCTTCCAGGAGCGTGCTCAGCTAATGGCACGGTACGAAGTTTGGAGATCCGTTGTTCATGTGCAAGGATGCTGGAGGACCATTAAAGGAAGAGATGCTCAAATTGACTCTAAGACGTTAGAGAATTTTCATGGAAAACTCCTAGTCACAGGATCTGTAACTGATACTCGAAGCAGCCGTCGCACTTTCGATTCCACTGACCGAAGGTACTGTAAGTTGTTCATGAATTGTTGACTCATAGCCAGAAAAGTCAATTCGACAAACGGCAACCGAAATTAAGTTTCATTTCACTGTGTACGAACGGAGCTCAAAACGGAGCTTAAATGGCGTGATTTAAGCCGCACTACTGCCAATCACTCTCTGTTGAAGACTGCAACATTCGTATGGAGTTTGGAAAAGTGATGCTAGCTTGGTATGAATATTAGGCTTATCTCTTTAAAAATATCGTCTGAAATTATGAAGCAGTATTAACATCGGCAGGTTTGTGAACCATCACAACTGCCAATAGTGAGTGGGAGAAGATTCTCATATTACCGTTGAAAAAATGAAGAATAGGCCCAAGGTAAAGTTATGTATGGTGTGGAATGACTTCAGAGAAGATTGTGAATCCCTTCATTTTTTGCAATACCATGAATGCCGAAAGGTACCTAGCATAGTGCAAGATAAAATCTGGCAAGTTATCACTACTTAGAGAATATTGAAGACTTGATTTTCATGAAATATGGCGCTGGTCCACATTCTGCTGTTGTTGTTTGTGAATGGCTGAATGCCCACTTCCCTGGAAGAGGGAGGGTGGTCTTAGCCGCCTGTGTGGCTAGCCAGAATTCCTCAGTTGACACCCTGCGACTTTTTTATTTGGTGTTAATTAAAGGAGTAAGTCTACTTTACCAAACCAACGACTACAGAAGAATTTGAAGAGCAAATGCGAGAAGTTAAGTCTTCCATCCCAGAAGAGTTCCTTGTAAAATCAGTTGAAGTGGTTCGTGGGCTGCTTGAAAAAATGGTAGGGAATGCTGACGGCCATATAGAATTTAATCTAAAACTCCATCTATACATTCTTCTCATATTCATTTCTTGTAAGAATTATAGCTCCTCAAACAATTACAAAAATTTTAAAATAGGGAGTCACTTAACAATCACCATATAAATATATATATATATATATATATATATATATATATATATGCAGAAGAACTTCACAAGACTGAATTTATTTGAGGAGATAAATACACACTTTAGTAGAAATACTAACATCTTAAGTTATACAATGAGAAGACTTAACACACTTGCTTGATATGTAAGAGCAGATGGAGGAAGTGACGACTACTAGCTACTCTCCTGCAGTTTTTTAGCTATTTCACTAAAGTTCCTGTTAAGGAAGCCCTTGATTTCAATATTAAAAACCTGCCTTTGTCTATCGCACATTACCCTTACCATATAACAAAATTGTAAAGTTGGTTCGCTCGTGCATTACAAACAATGTGTTTAAGGCTGAAGATGTTTTTACATACAGAAATATGTCCTGAGCAAAGGTAATCCCCTTTACCAAATCTAATGTAATCTTTTAATGGAAAGCTTTGAGAAACCTATACCCATAACATGGTTCCGGTATGTTGAGGATGTATGTGCCACATTGCCTATTAATGATAAAGCCTTTGATTCTTTCTTTGAACAATTAAACGACACTCCCCCTACCATTGCATTAAAAGTAAAATGGGAACAAAACAACTCATTGCAATTTCTTAATGTAAAAATATCTAAAGTAAATAAGAAAGCATATTGATCTGTATATTTGAAACCAACCAACTCTAATGTCTATATTCACTATTTCTCTAGCAACACGAATCTGTTAAAAGGTCTGTATTTTTCTCCTTTTTCATGAGAGCATATCACATATATATATGTCATCCTAGTTTCCTGCAGGATGAAATTAACACGATCATTCGAAAATTAATCTAGCTGCAGTATCCCCTTTGGTCCTAAAAAAAATTCATTATAACGCCAGAACCAACTTTTGCTCACCACCTATTCGTAAGGAAAAATTATGTAATAATAATCATATTGCATTCCCAAACTCGCCCCATTTAATTAATTTAAAAAGCTGGCACGGGGCAACAAAATCATTTACTTTTCAATAGACACAAATTATCCAAAATAGGCTGTCTAAAAAAAAATCCACTGATAAAGAACAGGTGGATCATTATATTTCATGCAAAATTTGCAATAAAGTATACATTGGCCCAAGCGAACAGATTCTCCAAGAAAATGAAAGAACATGAATGTGAAATGCACCTTGTAAGCATATCTTCTAGCCTATTCATACACATGTCAAAGGAAAACCATTCAATTAACATTGATAATACAAAAATACTTATAATTCTCACAACTATATACATGGGCGGCTAATAGAATCAAATCATATAAAGGAAAGTACCAACTTTAATATTTTGGGATGGGTAATTTAACTCTAATCCCTTGATAAGAGGGATGGTCAATAAGTTTTGCAATTCGGATATAAGGAAACGAGATATGAGGAAAAGTGTTTTATTATTTTTCAATATAACTACCCTCGACTTCAATGCACTTGCGCCACTTGTCCCTGAGGCTTCGAATTCTCGACAACCAGAAATCTCCCGACTGCTGTTTAATCCATTCCTAGACGGTGAGCTGGATATCTTCATCGTCACCAAATCGGCGTTCACGCAGTACTGCCTTGAGCTGGTGGAATAAAATTATAATAGTCGCTAGGGGCCAGATCTGGACTGTAGGTTGGAAGGTTGAGCTCCTCGAATCCGCATTCGCGCAGCGCAGCTTATGCAACTCTGGCCTTGTGGACTTGGACGACGTTGAAGTCGATTATGGGGCGTGAAGTTTCTAGGGACCCAGCGGGCAGATACCTTGATCATGGCAAATTTTCGTGGATGATGTTGATAACATTTCCATGTTATATTCCAAGTTCTCGCTCGATTTCTTCGACCTTCACCCGTCGATTTTCGAGGATCATCCTCTGCACACGGGCCACATTGTCCTCGTTGGTCACGTCTGCCGGGCGTCCAGGACGGGGGCATGTTCAAGGGACTCACGACCATGGCAGAACTTTCTATTCTAGCGAGCAATGGTTGCATAGGAAGGGGTGGTGTCGGTGTACACTGCAACCATGCGTTCATGGATCTCGTTTGCAGTCTTGCCTTCCTTGGTCAAAAATTTGATCACTGCGCGGTGCTCAACCTTCTTCATTGTTGAAGAACTTATGACTGACGATCTGCGATCAGCTACTGCTTCTTAAATACACGAGGCAGGAGCGTGCGGCTGCAGGTCCTGACTTGCCATAACTTGTCCTAACACCCCCACAAACAGCCATCTTTCTTCTTCTGATTTTCCCTACTGATTCGTAAAACTTATTGACCACCCATTGTAAGAAGAAGACTCTTCTGACCTCTGCTTAAAAATGCCGAAGCTCTATACCGCAACATCCTGCCCCACCTCTAATTACATTAAGACTTTTAAATTTTTATGTCCTTAGGCTAAGCGATATCTAATTAGGCTCCATGTAAGGATAACCTACTACATGGTTTAAGACACACTAGTAAATTACGTCGTAGCAGCTGGAAAGCACGCGTAACCGAGTTGAAAGCCGGCGTGAATTTAGTCACGTACACACTTACGGTAAACGTCATAAAAGCCCCCCCACCCCTGATTCGAAGAATGCAGAGCCGTTCAGGAGTTCGTACAGCGAGGACGTACTGTTACATGCAGAGCCTTTCAGACCCCTGTCAGAACTAGTCGCTATTACCTCCGCGGCTCCACTGATTGCAAACTGCCGATTTACTCGTCTCTCTCGCTCTCATCGGATACATATGGGCTCGTTACGACTCCACCCTCTTTCTAGGACAATCACCCTCTGTGTATTGCTTCAGTATTTGGAGTATTTCGTTTCATCCCATCGCCTATTCTTAGGTTCTGGTTATCGATCGAGACCTACACTTATTTATAAAGGACGTAGGATGGGTTGTGGGAGGGGGGGAGGTACATTCCTGTACTGATTTTCCGGAGTATCAGTGCTTACTCAATAACGACGTATTGTCATCTGTAGTTTAATCCTCTGAAATTTGTGTCCTGTTTGTGCACTGTATTTATTTAATGTGACCTGTTTTTGCACTGTATTTATTTAATGTGACCTGTTTGTGCACTCTATTTATTTAATATGACCAGTTTGTGCACTGTATTTATTTAATGTGACCTGTTTGTGCACTGTATTTATTTAATGTGACCTGTTTTTGTACTGTAATTATTTAATACATTTAAGGAATTCCTTGTATTATTTTACCCTAGCAAATATCGAGCACCTTCCTGTTGGACCTCACTTTATTTATGTTGTACCGAGAGAACTTAGATCATCGTTTTGCTTTTACGCTATATAAATAAATTCCATTATATTTATCGTCTATTCTTTGTCCGATGCTTCAGGTTGAGAACCCATTTTCAAGGAAACTGCCCCATAAAATGACAATACTATATAAGAATTCGGAGAAATTTAAGGAAAAATCTTTTCTGCTACAGCTTAGTTTACTGAATTTTTCTTATTGCTAGTACATTTTTATTGACATTTATCTTAAATAATGTAGAAAAACTGTTATCGTTAGTATTTAATTTGGGAAAGATTTATAAGTTAAAATCCGGAAGACTAACGAGCCAACGGGAATTGGTATATAAAATAATATATTTTAACGGTAATATTTTAACGGTAATTGAATGGAAAAGTTATGGATAAATAGTTTAACGCAAAGGGACTAACTTTACTGTTGCCGACTTTTCGCTGTGTCGAAGAGGGAGAAACTAAAAATTGTAGAGGTGTATAACTTAATTTGGGTGTAAGTTAAATGAACAGGCGCTGGATTTCCTTGCTTATATTTGTAATAGTAGAGGAGCGGAGCCTATGATACCAAGGACCACTTGTAAATTTCACATCATACGCAAAATGAAAAAGGGCGACGTTCAATTTACGAAAACTGAGGTAAAGAAAAAATAATTAATCATATGTAGAGGAGTGGTAATATTATTCAATGTAAAAATATATTTGAATCGTAACTTTTATAATGCTAGTTACAAATTTTGTAGTTTTAGCTTCGAATTTTTAATAAAGCGGTTTCTTTTTCCGTTGCAAATTCTTAATTTGGGGACATTTGAATTGAAAGCCAAAGTGTCAGCCAAGCAGGAGCAAAATTTCATGTTTAATCTCAATGGGATATTTGTGTCCCGGTTATCTTATATTAAACAGATAATGCGTTTTTTGCTAACATTCTTTTGGGGATTTAGTTAGTAACCATTTTATACATTTTTTATGATAAAGAAAATTGTTTTTTTCTATGAGTAAAGAGTTATGGGAGTAAAATTTCAATTCAATGACCCATATTTTTGAAGAGCTTTGAACTAATTAGAAGTTACTATTTTGCTAAATTTTATCAGCGTTCTTTTTAAAAGTTATTAAATCGCGAAAAATTAAAGGTACTGGAAGAGTAAATAGGGGCTTAGTGGATAAATCAAAGAAAGAGGAATCGTGAAAATAGATTTGGAGATCATAACAAATATACCTTCTAATCTTAAATGCTGAGTCCCAAAGTATCATCTGAATTTTTTTAATAAATATTACATACTTATTATAATATTAATGTTTGTTGATTTTATTATTATTAACGACCTGCAGCAAAAATAAAAGAAAGTAGTGATGTTGCATTAAGTGGAAATGCTTAGACTATGTAAGGATGATTGATGCCCAAACAGGAGAAGATTTGGAGCATTGCGCATCGCGATGGAGTGCTACTATCCAGGATCTCGTAAGAGGGATGTACAAATAATACCAGGACTCAACATATGAGGAAAGCCACCTTGAGGAAAGTGAGAAAGGATAGAAAGAAAGATAAATATGCAAAAGAAATCCCGCAACTCATCCCTCCCCAATTCAACTCCAAACATCCTAATCATTTTCTAAATGTCTCCCTCAGTCACCCCTCGATGAATGGTCGTCGAGAACCTAAGAACCCCTGAACGGACCCTACTTACAACTTTAAAAAGCGGCCCCCCTCCCTTCGACGAGGCATTATTTGTCTGCTAAATAAAGACCCCAACGTACCTCGGCCACTGTGATTATTAACCCGCAGTGAATCACCCAATAGCCCGGCTAACGGAAGCGCTTTAAATGCGACCCTGTTTGTTTATTACCCTCTAAATAAATATGAGATTTATGCTAATAAGTTCCCAGTTTTTCTTCCGGATGAAAGTTAATGAGAGCAACTGGGGGAAAATGAAACTCTATTTTGTATATATTGATAAAAGGTGGAAACACCCAGGGAATCCCACGGGGAATGTGAGTGATTTTGCTTAGGATTATTGCCTGCGGCTGGGTATACCATAGAATTCTATCTGACTTTAATTAAAAGTTTCAAGATGCCAGCTGGTTAACCACTTATAGGCTGGGCTAACGGTAACCTACTTATTACTGGAGGTGGTATGGAGATTAGAAAAATGGAGGTCTATTCTTTGTCTTATGGTTTACTTGTATTTTTGTCCAAGTATTTGTGTTTGTAGTATCTGGCTATCGGTAGTAACAGCCTCAATTTCCTTGAATTCTCTCTTGGTCGGATTTTCAATTGATGGTATATTCACTCTTTGGAAATATTTGGATAGTGGTAGATTATAGATGGTGAAGGGGGGGTAGGGTTGCCCTTGTTTGAGGGGCATCGCAGGCGTTTTTATTTTTTTAGATATTTATTTTTCATTTTTGTTTTGTTGTTGTTGTTTGTTGTTTGTCTTTGTATTTGTTCTTCTTTAGTGTTCTTCTCTCTGTATTTGTCTTTTGGTCTTATACTCTAGTGTTGGCGTGATGTTGAGCATGCGAGCCTTTATTAGTGCTCAAATATAGTTCATCACTTCGCGTTTTTGTTCTCTTGTGTTTGCTTTTCGTATTTACTGGTAGGTTTGGTGTCTGTCTCTTAGTCGTATGTTTTGTGTTTTGTGATTTTTATGTTCATGTGAATAAGTGTACTATGTTCTTCTCGGAGCAGTGTCTCGTACTGGGGAAACGCTGATTTCGAGCGACCATCCCGCGTAATCTGGCAGAGATGTTAATCCTGCCGCCAATTCTTCTTAGTTCTGGAAGGATATTATTGGCCATTGTATACCAGACTTTTTTGGCACTTTCTGCGTAGCGACATTAATAGGCTCAAGACGTTGTCTGCGGTGTAGTACCCTCTGACGAAGTTGCTCTCTTCTTCTGGTTTTATTGATGCAGAGGGATGCAGAGTTCTGCACTCGCTGGAGCCTCCACATAGTGGTCTTGTTGGCCGCTTGAGTCACTACTGCAGGGTGATATCGTCCCAGATTTCTTTCTGTTTCTCGAGGATTATGTTTTTTAGTTCCTCGCTTAGTTGTTTGATTCGGGCTGTCCTGCCGACTTCCTCGTAAATCTCCCTGTGTTCCCTGGCGATTTTCCTCATTTCGTCCGTCCACCTAGGTTGCGGGAGCATTTTGTACGAGACTCTGCGGACGCATCTTTGGCCAGCTTGAATAAGGAGATTAGTGATCTTATGTATATCCTCATCAATTTCCTCAAGATTAGCGTCATCCAAGTCAGCTGGCTGGTAGGTGATGAGCATTCATCTGTACTGCTCCCAGTTAGCTTTCGCGTAACTTTTCCTAAGTGCAACGGGCTTGAGCATTGGCGCAAGCGAAATGGTAGTGATAATTGGGATATGATCGTTCAAGACCACAGGGCCTGGGGCGTTGGCTATGTTGAAGGGGAATTCTGGACTTGCCAACACAATGTCTGGTTTTGTCGCCGAGCACTGTGTTAGGTAAGTTGGACAGTCTGGTCCAACTCTCAGGAGCTTATTTCTCTCAAATATTAGTTCCAAGTTTCGTCCCCTTGGGTCGATGCACCTGTAGCCAGATGCACGACAACAGGCGTTTAGACTCCCGCCTAGCAACGCTAGACTTTTGTGCCCGAAGAGGGTGTAAAAGTTATTGATCGGCAGGTATTGTCTCCTGGGCGGCTGGTAGGCTGCCGCGACCGTTTGACCTCAAACCAGGGTTGGGATTTCGACAGCCACGAATGTTTCGTCTAATTCTGGAAGCGTTTTGAATTTAATGTTTTTCTTGATAGCGATGGCTGCGCCATCGTATCTTTCTTGTATGGCGATTTTTTTCTATAACTGTGTAGTTGTGTATTTTTATAGTGTCAGTATTTGTTAATACCATATTCTGATAGGAGAATGATATCTGGGTCTTCTTTCCGGAAGATATTGCCGTAAAGAATAGCCTTTCCCTTCCATCCATTCACATTCAAAGTGAGTATTTTTAGAGCGTTGTTTATGTTTTTCCTCTTTTATGGAATTTTGTTCTAGTTTTTGTTATGTCTTAGGTGTAGTGTTCTTTTCCGTTTCTAACTTTCTTGAATTCTGCATCACTTAGGATGTTGCAGGATTCTTTATAAAGTTTCACTGTGCCCTCCATCATTGCTTGCTCAATGTCTATCTCTTTTTCTGATGCTGAGCAGGTCCACTTGAAAGTTCTTTGATGAATACCTTGAAATATCTCCTTGGGGGAGAGCTTCTGTGGGTATGGGTTTAGCTCGCTCGTTATTATCTTAAGGGCAATCTTCTCTCCGTCGTACTTGTAAATACGCTTCAAGGTCTTAGACCTACTTCTAGAGCTTACAGGGCTCTTGGTCGCCCTGTCTTCGACCTCCTCAGCGTCAGACTCCGAAGACGATTGGATCGCTAGGTTTCCTTCTGCTTCCTTAATTCTTCTAGCTGCTCTTCTATCGTTCTTCTTACGACGTTTCTGTGCCTCTAGTCTTGGATCAGTCCTAGTTGTGTTTGTTTTCACAGTCGTGGGTTTCGTTTCCTTTGCAGGCTCCGTCGTTCTATCTTCTTGGGGAAATGGAGTCGGCGGTATCTCGGATGCTTCCTTTGCCAAAAACTGCAGCTGCAGCACGTCACGAGATGGTGGATCGTCTGGAAACCACATCTCAGACATGCCGTTTTTCCTCAGCATGAGATTTAGTGTCTTCGCGAACGATCCTGGATTCGTGAGATAATGTACGTGCGCAAATAATATACACGTGAGTATCTTCATCGAATTCTCATTCTTAAGTTTGAGATAGGTTTTCAAAGGCTGTTTTTCTGCATCTTTTGTTAGGGCTGCTTTAGCTGCTTGGGCATATGAGTTGGAGTTCCTCTAGGTCCTTCTGTCCTCTTTTTCTTTAGATATATTTCTTTTGGGGGCAGGACATGGCCAACGCCCCATGGTTAGGTCTAAAAATGGGCATCTTTCTGCCGGTGCTTTGCATTCGCGCCATCCATGGCATTTCCAGCGGCACCTAGAGAATGTGCAAGTTTGTTCTTTGCAAACTTTCGTTGCGTGTTGCTCCATCTTGTAGCACCTAAAACACATTTTTATGAAGGTAAACTCTTCCATTTCAATTTGGTATGCACAGACCCTGGCGTTGAAGAGTAGTAACCCCCTTTCTTTTGCTTTCTGGGCCATCTGTGTCTCGCTGAATATTATTTTGAATACATGTTGGTATTCAGTGTTATCCCGCTTATTTCGGAATTTCACTATCTCCACCAGGTTAGCCCACGACTGGTTCCTGTTGATTTCCTCTTTGATTTCCTCTTTGCTGTGCTGTCCGATCCACGGATCTAGCTGCTTGCACACCACGATGCGGTGTGCCTGTATTTAAGGAGGAGAACTGGGTTGGAGGCCTATTTCGTTTAGTGCCCTTTGTCCTTCCTCGGTTGTGAGCGTCTCCACATCTGCCTCTCTCTCGCAAATTGCGGAGTAACTAAATCTTATTGGGTTGGCTCTGTTTTTCCTTGGGTGTGTACACAGCTTCGGGTTTATGTGTTTGTATGTGTGTATATATTCGATTTTGGTTTAGTTTTCCTTGGGGGAAGAAGAGAGACCCCCCCACGTTCACCGGCCGTCTGTATGGAAATGAGAATTGCCTTTTAAATGGATGATGACGATGGATGAGATGAATCCGGGTGAGATCCTCTCAGGGGTGTGATTGTATGGCGGACTTATTGACAACGCCGCTCCCCCAGGGTGTTTTAATCGCGACCGCATCCCAACATACCATAGAGACGGTTGTATGTCCTTCTATGGTCCTGCAAGGGCCCCCTACTGTGGTGAGCAGCCGGAGTAGCAACCTGTCCCGTATCCGGAAGAGTTTCTAACATTGTTCTCCACTGTGGGCTATTCCTCATACCAGCTTCCTCCATTGCCTCCAATTATGGCCAAGCAACTGCTTGACATAGTTGGGACGAAATATCAATGGCAATCCACCATCACATCTGACGGCAGTTTACGCAGGAGGGTAGAACGGGGACTTAAGTAGTCATCTACCTAAGTGGGGCCGCTGTAAAGTAAGATGAATTAGGGATGAGATATGATGATGATGAGTGAGACACCAGATTGTTACTCTCTTTTTTAAAATCTGGTTCTAAAATTAGAACCAAGATTTTCGGAGGCGTAGGCAAATATTTCCCACAAACCTTTCCTCCTTTACCAGATCAGGAGATGCGTCGTACGAAGTATTTCTGCCAAGATTTCTGACCAGTCTGATTGTCAGTGTGTTGTATTTGTATTGTATTGTATATATAAAGGACAGAGAGGGACCTCTGTATGTGATACAGGCGGTCAGGTAGTCAGGGAGGAGGGTTGCGGAAAACATTTAAGAAAAGATAGCAAAAGTTGATAGCTCAGTAGCTATACAACGATGCGTTGTGTTGTTGTGGCAGCGTTGGTTATGTGGTTTGGACTGGACGCGGCTTAAATGCAGGTCAGGAGGGCGAGGATGTCTGCTCATTTGGAAACGCTTTATTCATGATGCCTACTGGTTATGCGAAGAATGGTACGAGGGGCGGGTTTTCGTGGGCCGCGGGATATCGCTGCGCCATTGCGTACCTTCTTACGTGTAGCGCTGTGAATAGTGGCCCTCTGGTGAGCTTATTGAGTTGTTTTGTGAGTCTAGTGTGAGCGTTAGTGTTGAGAGGAGCTAATTTTTGTTGTTATGTAATGCGTCCATTCCTGAGTACAACGGCGAACGGCAAGCGCGCTTCAGAGCAGAGTTCTGAATGCGCTAAGCCTTTCGCTTCCACGTGAGAATAGGTAACACGAGTGCTTTGTATAAGTGTAATTTCAGTTTTTCCCTCGCAGAGTAGAACCTACACAGCGATGGGTTTGTTCGTGAGGCTCTTGCTTGTGTTATGTTTTGGTGTATATTGAACCTGAGGGTCTTGTCAAAAGTTACCCCCAGGATTTGGGTGCGTTGAGTGCATTCGAGCCTTGTTGGGTTTAGGTGGTTTATGTCTGGTGTATGTGAGTAGATTTGTAGGTTGTGCATGAAGTGGTCTCTAGCGCCGTAGAGTGTCATCTGCGTCTTTTCAGGATTCGTGGCAATCAGCCATTTATCCTCGTATTCTGTCTTCTCGTCTATTATTGTTTGTGCGTTCAGCGCTATTTCTTGTGGGCCTCGACCGCTGACGAGAATGGTCTCGTCATCGGCGTAGGCAACTGTGTACGTGTGACAGCAGTTTTTTGGTGGGCGTAGGGTCTCATTTGTAAACATAATGAATAGTGTGGGTGCCAGTACGCTTCCTTGGGAAACGCCTGAGCGTGGTGTGAAGGGTCGTGAGATATTGTTATTATATTTAATGTGGCAGCTTCGTTCAGTGAGGTAGTGCGAGAGGAGCATTCTGGTGCAGAGAGGTAACTCCGTATTGTTGGCGAGTTTCCAACGTAGTTCCTCGTGCTACACTTTGTCGAAGGACTTCTCCACGTCCTTACTGACAGAGAGAGTCTTTTGATGTATCCGGCGTTTTTTTTGTATATAGTGGTGAACGATAGTCACGGCCGCCTGAGTGCACCGGCCTCTCCTGAACCCGTATTAAAGGGGGGAAAACCAGTCCCTCTCTTCCAGGAACTCCCGTAGGCGGCAATTGGTCATTCGTTCTAGTATTTTGCCTAGGTGCTCTAATAGAGCAATAAGCCTGTAGTTGTTAGGGTGTTTAGGGTATGTGTGTTGTTTATATAGGAGTATGTTATGAGAGACGTTGAATATTTTGGGGAAGTGGCCTGAAGTTAGTGAGGCGTTGAATAGTTGTGTGAGTGTGGGGTATATTTCTGCGAGAAAGTTGTGTATAAGTGTCGCTGGTAGCCCGGAGGGGCCGGGAGCACGTTTTGGTGTTGTTTTAATGTATGTAGTGTGATTGGAGTGGTTAGTGTGGCTGTGTAGTCGAGCACGTCCATTCGTATCAGGGGGGCAGGTCTTACCTCGTGAGCGTGAGCCTGACACCACTCCTGGATTTCCTGGAAGTGCTCCTGCGCGTGTGGTTTTGGTGGGTTGTGTGTATGTACCGTGTCCCAGTGGTACCTAAATGCGTCGAGGATGACGTTAGTGTCTGTGAGTGTGTGGTTGTTAACTTGGAGGGTGATGGGTTTGTATGGGTTAGTGCCTAACATCCTTTTTAGGTGCCGCCAGAAGAAGGAAGGTTCCGTGCAACGGGTGTCGTCCACGATGCGGACGACCTCTTGCCACTGCCAGTTCCTGTCTAGCTGCACGCACTGTAGGATGAGGGCACGTAGGTGATTTATGTTGTGTTGTCGTGGGCCTCTGGTGGAGTGATTATTGTACTGTGTGATGAGTCTTTGAGTGTGTATTGAGAATGTGAAATGTTTTATGCAGGTATGTTTTTTTGTGGTGAATATAGGTTAAGTGCAGTGGTTATGGTGTTTAGAATTGAGCACCAGTGGTAGTCTATTAGGTCTGGATTGGTGCCCTCCAGGTTGAGGTTTTGTGGTGTATTAGCTGATATGTGACTCCTGAATTCATTTCAGTTAGTGTTTTAGTAATCTTAGAGAGGTGGTGTATGTATTAAGTATTGGAGATGTGGATATGATAAGGCATATCAGTATGTGGTCAGATAGTACGTGGGGACCGGGTTATAGGTGTTTGTAGAAGCGAATAGCATGATCGTTGTGGAAGACACCGTCCGGGGACGTAGTGCCTCCGTGAGGACCGAAGAACGTGGGGAAGGCTGGGCCGATGTGCTCGCATTGGTAGCCCTGCAAGGCACCAGCCAAGTAACTTCCCGCATCATTTATGTTGTTAGAAAGGAGTGTCGGGTGAAAGGCGTTAAGGTCACCCGCGAAGAAGATAGAAAGGTTGTAGTTTGATAGGGCCTGGAGTGAGACTTCTAAGTTTAGCTGTAGACGTGGTGGTATGTAGTGGGTGGCCACTATTATCGGGCCGGACCTTCTCTCTATCTTGCAGGCTAGAAAGGAGGCGTCAAGTGTTTTGATGAGGGAGTAGTGTATGTTGCGCTTTACTAGGATCGCTGATCCTAGGTGCCGTGCCTGTGGAGATAGGTAGGTGTGATAGCCTGTAATGCAGGGTCTATTGTTGGGAGGATGTAAGCTGGTAGATTTCAGGAGTACTATGTCGGGTCTTTGTGTGTTGAGCACCCAGTTGGCGACCGTATGGCGAATACCATGCTAACTGCGTACGTTTAATTGTATGATGTTAAGTCTACCTACTGTCATGGGCGGAGTGCGCAGGAGGCTGACTTACCTGGTACTGTTCCCTTCTCCTTGGTAATTGCCCAGGAGGCGTGGGGAGTGAGTACCTTAACTCGTGTTGGCTGTTGTTTGTTGGGGCTGACGGTGGTGTTATTGGGTGATCGGGCCGTGGTGGAGGGAGGAGTATGTTCTGCGGGCGGAGGTGTCGAGGTAGTGTGCTTGGAGAGGGTAAAGTCTTGGTGGGGGGAGTTAGTAGCAGAGGTGGATAGCGTTGAGTGGGGATGAGGGGCTAGAGATAGTAGGAGAGGTACATATTATGAGAGGATGGGTGTTGTGGGAGAGAGGAGGTTGGGTAGGAGGAGTATTGGAAGGAGGGGGTATGGAAGGACGAGAAGTGGAAGGAGAAGCAGTGGAAAGAGGACGAGTGGAAGGGGAGGAGTGGAAGTGGGAGGAGGGGGGGTTGTTTTTCCTATGCTTGTTTGTGCGGGGGGGGGGCACGGGGTGTTGTGGGCTAAGGGGAGGTGGGGGTTGGGATGACGGTGTGAGTAGGGGTCGAGGCTGTGGAAGGGGGGCGGAGACGGGGTTGGAAGAGGGTTGGTGGCAGCGGAGGGAGGAGTAGAGGTTGCCGAAGGGGGGGAGGTAGGACGAGGTTTTGATAGAGAGGTTGAAGGAGTGCAGGCAGGAGAGGGGGTTGGGAGAGAGGCGGGAGCAGCAGGTGGAGGATTAGGTAAGGAAGGTGCAGGGACAGGAGGACGGGAGGCGGTGGAAGCGTAGTGAAAGTGGGGGCGGGAGGAGTGGGTAGGAGTGCGGGTCTTCTTATGTGCTCGTCTATTAGAGCAAACACCTTCTCAGGGAAGGAGTTCTGCTCTATACTGTTAGAGGCTAATAGTGTGTTAAGTATATTTGCATATAGACGGGGGTCACCCTTTGACATGTCTTTTGCCACCGTTAAAAGCAAGGTGGCCAGGTGTAGTTTCGTGTTTTCGTTAGTTGTGTGATGTGGGGTGGATTTGGATGTGTGGTGTGGAGTGGGGGTGGCTGTGTGGTACGTGGGTGTCAATAGTAGTAGACATTTTTGAGTGTAAGGTGCTTGGGGGAAGGCGGGATGTGTAGGTGAGATGTAGGCGCTGCTGAGGGGGGGAGTGTCAGGGGTGGAGCAGGAGGAGCAGACAACGTTACACCGGCAGCTGAGGCGAATGTTCTAGTGAAGGAGGGGGGGGGGCGGAGTGTGTGGTTGGGTTGACGCCGTATAGCCGCAACGACGTAATAGCGGGGCTTACTCAAGTAAGGGCATTTGGGGTTGACGGCAACGTGGTCGCCGCCACAGTTTGTACAGTGGGCTGTGGTTGCTGGGCATCTCGTGTAGTGGTGCCCCACTAGCCTTCACTTTGAGCCGATTAGGTCTGCTGTGCATTTGCTAGTAGTGTATCTGGTTTTGTAGCACCGGTGGCATTTCGTGGGTCTTATATTGTGCTGTGATTCCATGTTTTGTGGGTGTGTAAGTGTGCCGCAGACCTTGATGCCTTGGTCTAGCAGCATTTGTTTTGTGTTTTCACTGGACAGTGTGACCACCGCCCAGTTTTTTGTCCTGTTATCTGTGGTGTGTGATAGTATTAGGTGGGAGTTGCTGCACACCATTTTTACTTTTTGCAAACTTACTTTGGGGCGTACTTCCGCCCCTCCGATGAGTACCCCATGAATATGACTCGGATGTGGTGATGAATGATAGGGAAGTATGGACCTGGTTGGGCTCCTCAGAGGGTGTGAAAACATGGCGGACTTAATGATGAGTGAAGCAAGAATCAACTGACTCCAGTTGGGGTGCCGCCCCCTCTATTGGGTTTTGGGTATTTAACACTTACATCCGACATCTCACAGAGACTGTACATATAGTTTCACTATGTGGTCTTGGATGGTGACCGCAGGGTAGGATGTTATGCCTCCCCTCGTTTGTAACTGAAGCAAGTATACAGTTTGCTTCGCGTTAATTAATTATTAACAAATGGCATTATATTTTAGTGTTTGGTTTGTGTGCCCATTTTAAGATTTCATAGTACTAACTGGTGCTCAATGTGTGAGGTTTCTTGTTGGCTCTACTCCACCTTTAATTGGGTACTACATCTTTATTATAAAGGTTGTAATATATTAATTTTCTAGTTTAAGTTTTTTACATTACCTTGTAATAGTTATAGCAGCATTTATTCGACATAGGCGCTTAGTGATCTTAAATTTCCTTTCTTTATTTTTTCTTTTCGCTACTCAAGTTACGCACTTTTTCCCCAAATCCCCTCACCCTCACATAAATTCACCATTTTATCAGATGAATATCGTTTTTGATCGTTGTTGTAGATGCTTTCGTTGGAGTTCTTTATTTATGTCAATACATTCTGATAATTAATTTTACTTTTTATTGCTGAATGACCAAAGGAACATCAAGAAAGGAATTCCTTCGATTTTGTCGTGGGTAATGGCTCTACCAAAATCTTTTGGGGGTCAAAATGATACTACCACGCCACCTGGATACAATCCTGTAGTTGGACCACCCCATTCGGGTTTTATTCCTCGTCATTTAGGTAGAAATGGAACTTACACTTCTTAGCTGTTGCATAGACCGTAGGAGAGGAGGGTGGTCTAAATTTTCCGCAACATGCATAAGCCTCCTTCTACTCTAACCCAGGAGACGCATGCGAATTTTAGATGTCCCCTGCAACTTTTTGTTGCGAGGCATCATTCCTTCAATCAAAGATGATAATCTACATACCTTTTATTCCTAGTTATAGTTTACTTAATTCTATCTAAATTCAATATTTCACGTTATCCTAAAGATATCTTTAAAAGTACAGCAAGTAAGTTTATTTAGGTCTGTACAAATTGAAAAAAGTATAACTTCCAGATATGAATAAAAGAGCACTTTATAATCTAGGCAACTTTCAAAGGCAAACATGGTGCACTTTTCGCTTCGCGAAATCATCGATCAGTTCAGAATAATCAAGCTGAAAGCTAAGCTCATGGTCATTAAATATCATATACAATCTAAAATGTCTTTACTCTGCCATATTGGACCTCAGATATTATTTAAGCAACTATAATTTGGAGAAACTGTGCTCTCCGCTTGCAACACAGAGATTAAAAGGATAATTGGCAAAGCCACTAACACATTACGGAAAATCTTAACAACGCCTGATTTCTGAATATAATCACCCACATTACACAATTTCTTGCATTCAGGTGATAAAAAATACCAAAGTGGACGAAGCTTTTCCACTAACTCTGTCTTCTCAATATCTGGAAACAATTGCACGGTGTTCCAATAGCTTCTCGCTTTCTTAGGATTTCAGGAAAGGAATATTGTAAACAAACGAAATGGTGTCGTTTTGCTTACTTAACATGTTCCAGCGTTCACCAAGGGAGAAAAGAGCAACGTCGATTGGATGAAAAAGAAAGGCACTTTGAATTTTTTCAATGCATCAACGAGAGATTTATCTTTAATTTCATATCCAAAGTGGTGTGGCACACGACGTCGCCTTTCACTTGGCATCTGCGGCGGGTATCTGCAGTTGTTCACATACATCGGTGCGAGGTTTAATGATGATTAGAAAAACGTGTCGTTTTCTCAATAGCTACGCAGCAAGGACTTTGTGGATGGAATAAGCTCCTGGGCAACGTCAATTTGCATATTTTTATGCTGAAGTAGCTTGCTGACCTTATTGATATCCATTATCCGATCGTGCCATATTAGCAAAGACAGAAGAAAGCAATTTTTACGCCTAACTCGTTTCCTTCTGATTATGATTTGGATTATTTGTCTATTGAAGCATCACAAATGCTTATCAACGCGCTGTAGGTGTCCTTATTTTTTTTAATCGAACGGTTTTATGTTTCTAATTTCCCAACAAGTGTCTGATGGATATTTTATCTAGGATGGAGCAGAATTCCTTCAAATTGTTCTATCTTGTATTTGATGCAGGGAAAAATGAATATACTCGCTGCAATTAACCAAAAAAAGACTAGTCATCACTGATGAGCTTGCTGCCTCGCACACAACAAGGTTTAGAGTGTAATTCGTGCAGGGGCAAATAGAAGGCTCGCGGATACTTCTTTACCACTCTTGCTTGAACACCAAAATATTTTTCATTCATATTACTGCTATTATCATATTTTTGGAATCTACAAATCATCAGGTCCACCCCCAACGAAGTCAGCTTCTCCAAGAGCGATTCAAAAAGTCCGGCTTCACTTGTGTCAGCAACTTTAAAAAAGCCAACAAAGTACTCTTTGATTTCGTCTTTGTCTTTTTGAGTTCGACGAAAAGGATGATCATGGTCATTTGTTTCTGATGGCTGATATCTGACATGCAATCGAATATAATGCTGTAGAATCTAGCAGCCTTCGCCCAATTGGCGATTTCTCACAAAATCTGTCAGAAATTTGTATCATTTATTTTGACTTTCAGGTCCCCAAATATGATCCACCCTTTCTGCATTCTGAATACGTCTGAGGTGTTCTACTAAAGTGTGATTGAACGTTTCAAGCAAATGCGGGGGAAAAATCAGTGTTGAATGGACAATTATTTATTTTCCAAATAGTCGCCACGGATGATTACATTTCGCGACCGAAGAAACCTATCACCCTCTTTCAGTGGATCTGATAAAAACAGCTGTTTATAAAAAAAATCAAATTTGCGTATAATTCGATCGTATCAACAAAATATCAAATCTGATTTTCCCTTTTCAATTCATGCGAGTAATAATGGCCATAGGGTATAAAAAAGCCTATTTACGTTGGGACGTTCGTGCTACAATGTAATATTTTTACAAGAAATTTGGCTGGTACGAAGTTTAACTGTTTTATTACTTAAGATTTTCAGTTAACATAGTTTAATTCTTCCTTATCCTTTTTACCAAAGTAAATAGATGACTCATTTACTTAATTCAATCTTAACATGTGCCCCTCAACCACGTAGACAGTACGACCACAGGTGTCGCAGGATCTTAACGAGTCCTGGTCTCTCAGGACTCTCACAGAAAGAGTGGACCCATTCAATTGTGGTAATATTAACGGTATCTACCTGTCTAGATTAAGTGATCAGCCCATTTAAAGTTGATAACCAGATTTCCTTGCTACGGTTTTTAATTAATTAATAAGTATTAATCCTTAAAATATTATGTTGGACCTTCCTAAATATTAGTTTAATAATTTTTCCTTAAATTCCACGTAATATTAATTAATTATATAATTTTGGCGATTGATTTGAATAAATTAAGTACTTTGTGTTAGAGTTTTAATTTAGAATTTACACGTTATAAACGTTCTAAAGAATAATCAAGAAATATTGAATACTTCCGATAACAAAATGAAGTCATGTGACTCGAAACTAGAATAATTTTACTTCTGTTGAAAGATAAGAATAAGATCCTAATTTATATTCATTTTTTTTTATTACTCGATCAATCTGTGTCAAGGTTTCGAGAGAGCTGGTTTATAGAATGTGACAGTTAAATATGCATGTGATGTCACATGTTGTTTATCTGTATATAGGTCTAGCATAAAGGCGATTAACGTGAAATGGATTGCATGGAGTATACGATCAAGTGTGACTCATAGGAGTAAAAGTAAGGCAGGGCAGGTCGTGTTATGGACGAGGTTTGGCATGATGTAATGTTTACGCATGAAAGTTTAAGTTTGAAACCTCCATGGTGAAACTTTGCGTCGCTGATACGCAACGATCAAGAAGTGAACCCAAGAAAGACAGTCCTGGAATTAATAAAGACGTGTAGTGAATAAATATAGAAATGGGGATTTTGTCACAACTAGAGATAATTTTAATGTAGTGTGTGATAGAGTACTGTGCTGAAAAAAATGCACTAATTATATAAATTAAAAGAGATCTGTATAGAAGAATAAACGAACTACTAGTGCAAAAGAATAAGGTAAGTTGGTGGTTAAGGTTAGTTTCTTTGGCGTGTGTTTGCAATAAATAAAGAAAGTAGTAAGGAAATGTAGAACAAGAATAGACAAAAGTAGACTGAATTGTACAAAAAATTAAAGAGAGAGCCAAATGATTTGGTAGAGGGACAAAGTTTGGTCCACCATACCTTACGAGTACTTATGAGCGATGCTCAAAAGGCGGAAGGGTAAGCAGAAGCTTACTAACCGTGACAAGTTCCAAGCACTTTTAAAACAAAAATGGGACACAAGCGCTCAAAAGTTTTCCAAAGTGTGTTATCGTGTATTTTCTAAAGATAGTTACATAATTTATAAAAATCGAATATTAACAGAGTTATTATTATATTTAGGAATAAATTTGCTTGTTTACAGTAGAAAACTTTAGAAATATATACATATTATTTTGATTCTCCTGTATGCGCTTGTAATCCTTATTAGTGTTTTGAAACAACGATATTTGTGTTTATTCCCATCTTTTTGGATATATCTCTTTGTGACTTTACTAGAAATGGAAAATTAAAGGAAACTGGAGAGGGAAATAAAATTGAGACATAAGTAGGGGCAGTTAATACTACAGATGAGGAATGTCAGAGAGATTTCGAAGCATGCTTTGAAACGGCAAAAATAACGGCGAAGCAGGTAATGAAAGATCTGAAAATAAAATATTTGCAAGGAAGATAAAAAAAAAAATCTTACCATGAAATTATTTTGAAATAAAGTTAGAACTGTCAAAATCTAAAGAATGTCTAAAAGACTAACAACGATGCAATAGGGAAACAAACTTAAAATTCATTGATTTGGAGGTTGCTAGACTTATGATATTTGATGGTAAGACAACCGATAAACATGCTAGACATTTTTAGGCCTACTAGTGGCAGGAAAAAGGACATGGATTTTATAGTAGGTGGCCTACTTTAAGGAAAAGAAATTGTTTTAAAGCCTAGGAAAATAAGTTCATGCAAAAATAAAGGAAAGATAATTGATTACAATAACTAGTGGAATAAGTTATTTGAGTATTGAAGGGCAAATGCATGGGAAAATTTGATTGAGTGTCTAAGAAGAATAACAGTGGGCATGATAAGCGATGAGCAATTAACGCTTCAATTGCTAATGTGTTCCAATTATTTATTTGCTGTATATGGTGTAATCCTTCTACAAATCTTCCAAGTGTGATGTTTTAAGTATCTAGCGTTAATACTTACTTATGGCTGTCCTTCGAATATGAAGACGCCTCAAGCTTCACTCGATGAAAATGGAGAAGTGTTTATGGGTATGACTTTATGGTGGCTGTTGGTTGTGCCAACGAAGATGACTATGTAGTCGGATGTGCAATGCACACACTCTGCAACAGGAATAACACTCTGTTCCGAGTTATTTGGCTGCTGGACTGGTGGATTGTAGCGTCTTCTCGCCTCTCTCTCGTTGTGGATGGACTGTTTATGGTGCTACAGTCCCTCTATACACGTCGATCTCCATGCTGGACGGTCACTGGCTTTGACTACCAGATTCAGGGGTTAAATATTACACCTTTTAAGGGTTGCCTTTACTTGATATTTAAAGCGTTTTATTGGCCCGCCTTGTCTACGCTGTCCCATTGGGAGTTGTTTATAAAGGATTTGTCGAGGTAGTCTGTCATCACTCATGCGAATTATATGTCCAGTCCATTCTAATTGTTTTTCTGCAAGCATGCTCTCAAATGAGGTTGTGCTGGCGCGTCGAAGGATTTCTACATGGGCAATTTTGTCCCTCCATGTTAGCTTGAGAATCTTTTGCAGATTTCTTCTATGAAATGCTTCCAATTGCCTTGCATGCCTTCTGTAAGCAGTCCATGTTTCATACAGTGGTGTAGACTGCTCTCCTCTTTTTTAGGTTGAGGTTATCGCTTTGGAAGACTTTTATGTGCAGTTTTCCGAAGGCTACAGAAGCTTGATATATTCTGTTGCACACCTCTTCATCTATATTATACTTATCCGATAGGATGCTGTCCAGATATTTTCAACTTGTGATCTGTTTAATGTCATCACCGTTGATTTGGAAAATTAGACGTGGTCCTGGATTTTTTGGTTGCATTAGTATCTCTGATGATTTGCATTCATTTTCGGACCCATTGCTTTGGAAAGACAGGTTATGAGATTGAAGCATCTTTGTAGAGCAAGTAGCGTGTGCAATCAGCGCACAGTCGTCTGCATATTGAAGTTCCAGAATATGATTGGTCACGGTTTTCATGCGGGCTTGAAGTCTTCTTAAATTAAATAGGTTGCCATCATGTCGGTACTGGATAGCAACTTTTTCCACCTGAGGAATTGTATTCTAACTGTTTAAGGTGATAGCAGATATAAAGATGTTATATAACACTGGGGCTATGACACATCCTTGCTTTACACCAACTTAAACGCTGAAAGGTTTGGATCTTTTTTCCTGAGGCAAGTACTGTTGCTGTCCTGCCATCGCGTAATTTATTCAGAATTGAGAGGAATTTTTGAGGGGAGCCAAACTTTTCTAAAAGGATCCATACTAGTTCCCTATTGACTGTATCAAAAGCTTTTTGAGGGTCAATAAAAGATATGTAGAGGTATGTATTTTTCTCATTGCACTTCTCCTGTAGTTGTCTTTCACAGAATATCATGTCGCAGGTGCTCCTCTCCTTACGAAATCTGCACTGTATTTTTGGCAAGGTGCTATCTGATATATGGTGACAAATCTACCAAGCATAATTCTGGTCAGAATTTTAGAGGCCACTATCAGAGATTACTCTGCTATTTCCACAGAGTTCTCGATCACCCTTCTTTTTGTACACAAACACCAGGTCAGATTTCTGAAATTCAGCGGGAGGTTCTTCTGTATTACAGATGACCGACATAAGCTAAGGTATCATTAAGTGTAAGAAATAGCCACCTTCTTTGTATAGTTTAGATGGACGGCCATCTGGGCTAGGTGATTTATTATTTTTTAAGGATTTATATGGCGTTAAGTGTTTTTTCAAAAGTGGACAGTTCGTCCATGTCCATTGCTAGAGGTACCTGGGGAATTGCATCAAAAAGGTTTTGCTCTATAGGGTTTCTTTGATTTACTATTTTGCAAGTGCGGTCCCCAGCGATTTAGAATGGCTGTTTTGTCTTTTAGAAGATTGCCATCTTGTGATCTGACAGGGGCTAAATTGCGTTTTACAGGCCTATAAATAGTCTTGAGGCCGTTATAGAATCCATGTTTGTTGTTATTGTTAGTTGTTGGTCCACCATTCATTTTCCATTTCACGAAGATTGGATTGAGTTTCCTTTCTTGAATTATCAAAAGTTAGTTTGAGATGTGCGTAACTTGGGTTTGAGAGCTAGGCCTCATGGATATGTTCTTCTGTGTCAGCAATATTTGAATGTCTTTCGTATTTTCGTCAAACCAGTCTTTATGGTGTCGAGGTTGAAAACCTAGAGTCTCCTCTGCACACTGATTCAGAGTGGAATGAAGAGTGGTCCAGACGTCGCTAACTGTCACAGTTGGGGAGTTGTGGCCTTGCATCAAATTTACCTATAATGAATTTCTGTAAGCATTTCGTTTTACTTGATCTTTCAAATTGTTGGTATGTAGCTTTTTTGAGGTAGATATACACTGAGATGGGGAGTGTATTATAAGATTTAGTTCGCAGATAATATAGTATGATATGTTGACCACTCTGTGCTCCTCTCATTGCTCGTGTGACGTAACCTCCTTTTGGTCACTCCGTTGGTTATTATAAAATCAACCATATGCCCATGCTTGGAACGTAAGAGAGTCCAAGTGGTTTTATATTTGTTCGGAAGTTGAAATGTAGTATTAGTGATTACAAGATTATGCTCTGAAGAGAGTGTTAGCAGTCTGAGACCGATACTGTTCATTTTCCCAATTCCATGTTTGCCAATTACCTGTGGCCAGAGATGGGCTTGTTTTCCTACTCTTGCATTGAAATCACTAAGCAATAGGATTTTGTCTTCTTTCAGTACTGCAATTAGTGCTGAATGTAGCGATTCATAGAATGCATAATTTTGTTTTTCACTAAAGTCTAGTGTTGGAGCATATGAACTAATTAGGCTTGTAAAGCGGTACTTTACAAGAGGTATACGCCATGTCATCAGTATTGTGGATATGCCTACTGGCGATTCAGTTATTTTGGCAAGTAATTTGTTACGTATGGCAAAGCCAACTCCATGGATTTTTCGTTCATATTCATCATAGCCTTTTCAGTAGATAATATCCCTCACCAAATTCTGTTAAACTATTTCGGCCTGGTAATCTCGTTTCGCTCAGTGCCACAATGTCAATATTCTATCAGTTTAGTTCATGAGCTATAATAGATGTTCTGTGTCGACGTCTGGTTTGAGGTTCATTATCTAATAAGGTTCTGATATTCCACTAAGCAACTCTAAGTGGTATTTTCCTTTTCTTGAGTTTAGGACCGCAGTCAGGTATGTCTTGGCAGACAAGGTCTTCTGCCCAGGTTGTTGTAAGGCTGCCTTTTTTTAAACTAAATCTTGGTATCGGTCCTTCCCACTCCTGGGTGAGCAATGAGGGTTCTGGTTGTGGCTATTTAGACATGTTGAGAGCACACGAAAGCTGAGCCAGCCTTTTTCGCCACTCAGCCAGCGGCGAGAGTGAGAGAAGTGCAAATTGATAACATCAGAGGGATACTGGGTATGAGAAGGATGTAGGGAGTAAAAAACGATTTGGTAATCGCTATATATAAAGTAGTACAAAAAATAAAAAGGAAACAACACACTATTCTAGTTTTACGAAGTTGCATGCAGACACTATTTAAGTTAACTTTACTAAAGTTCACCTTCTTGATCAGTGATGTTTTCTTATCTGATGGAAGGAAAAAACAAAATATTATTACTTAAAGACGTGATCAGTCTTTGGTTTGAGGCATAGTGTTTGTCCAGTATGTGTTGAAACAAATCAACTGTACTGCAGTCAAAGAGGTTACCAGAGAGACCTTTCCTTGAGTTGACAATTCAGGTGAAGAGACTTTTTCTTAGTTAGAGCCATCGATTCAAATGGTTTACTAATAATTTTACAACCCTTTTCCATTGTGTAATGAGATCGATGGATTATACAGTACTTTTCACAATTCATATTAATTATGCCTTTGTAGAATTGATTTACTTAAATTTAGTCACTTTTCACTCTTAGCTTTTTACTCTACCATTACACTACGGCGAAGTCCGTCTTGACTTGGAAATTTAATGGGCTATTTATATTCTTGCTTTGGAAGGAAGTTTTTCTCTTATACATCTTCGTCGCACCCCTACAAGTCTAGTTGTCGAGCCAATTCTCAATCTCTCTTAATATTTCGCCTTGTATAGGATTTTATCCTAAACTTCTATAGGAATTTTCCGAATGACTTCTGGAAATCCAGGTATATGATTTTTTTTATTTAATAGTTTTTACGCACCATCCTTATTTAGGCTCAGTGTGTTGAAAGAAAGAAGAAGAAGAGGCAGGGCTGTGGCCGGACAGGGCAATGAGTCCCGTCAGCCCGGTGGCCAGGAAGGCAAATAGCCGCGCCCTTACAGGATGCAGGTATATGATAAAAACAGCTTTGCTCTCTTCGAAAAGATTAAGAATATCGTAGAGGTTTGAGTGTTTGGAACGTTTGTTACGGAAGTCATGCAGGATGTCTTTAAGAAGGTTGTTTGCCTCCAAATAGTTCACGATTCTGCTCCTTAGGAGTGTTTTAAGAATTTTGCGTATAAATGTGGTTATACTATTTGTGCGATAGTTGAAAATTTTAGATTTTCTAACCCTTTGAGTCACGTGCACGCTACTGTATAAGTTAATATGTGGGTTTGTAGGTTGTTCGGTTGGATGGTAACCATTAAACTTTTCAATAGGTATTTTGGCAATAACATCGTAACTATTCGGCCGATTATAAGATGTTCCTAAGGTTAGTTGGGGAATTATTAAAAGAAAACTAACTATGGGGTGGATTACTCCCACTTGTTGATAGTTTTAAAGGTCGTAAGGTCATATGGTCATAAGGTCATTAGGTAATAAGTAGAGTAATTGAGAGCACGCAATCAGGTCTTTTGAACTTTTTAAATATTGGTGTTACATTAACGAGCTTTCACTTGTCGGGCAAAGAGCTCCTCTGCAAGGATCTATTGAAAAGAAATGTAAGTGATTTGAAAAGCTTATACTTAGAACTCTTTGCGAGATAGTTTTCAGCACTACTTTTATTTATTTAATTTTTCCTAAAATTTTTACCACTTTGCTTACAGTTACGGGGGCCTTTTTGCTTTCCTTGATTATTTTTTTGGCTTTGTGCCGAATGATTATAAGATTATTTTGTTCATCCTCATCGTAGAATAATGTCGAAGGGCGACCTCGTTTCCTTCTGTAGTCTCGAGATCACCGCATGGAGCGTTGGAAGTGAGGCTGGTCTACGGCGAGGATTAGGTTAACGCCGTTTTATTGCACCCCAGCTGAATTTCCTTAAGGAAACATTTTCCTCATCTAGCATGGCCTTTCAGCCACCCTCCTGCCTCCGGCATAGATCGAAGCTCTTAGAAACATTCTAAGCGGAGTATGTCTCGGTTCCCCTGAAGGAGTCACCCCCTTCCCCAAGATCGCGCGAGTCGTGGAACTTCCCGCCAGGCAATCTCAGTCACCAGCGGAGCGTCCATATAATCTCCCCACACACGGCTTAGCGTGCAGCAGTTCAATACTATCCCGCCTAAAACCCCGTACGAGCAAAGGACACGCTCCCCCATCGCGATCGTAGATATCGGCGATTTCGATTCGACGACGAAGGCTAAATCGACATCCGTGAACTCCGCCATAGTCAATCGGCAAGTATCTGACGAGGAATTCCATCTCTGAAGGCCAACCTACGTGTGTTTCCTCATCCTCCCTCTGAGGTAACCCAGCTTCCCCATCACAGTCATTTCATCCCGAATGGCCCTTTCCTTAAACGAACACGTACGCGGTTGCTATCTTGGACGCCTACAGATTATTCTATAATCTTGTCCACCCGGATTAAAATTCCCTTTTTAATCACCGACTTGAACCCGACCACTAATCCCATATTTATCCCTCCTGTGTCCCATGCCGACATTTAATTTTGCATGTATGATCATTCCCTTTAAACCCTCTATCTGTATATATTTCAACTCTATTTTATTTATTAGTAAAGGTATATTTTTGTTGTCGCCTTTTTTTGCAACCCTAAACGACTACCAGATACCTGATAATCCTTTGGCCAACTTGCACTCTTAATTATTTGTTTTAAAAGGACCCTGCAATTAAAAGTAATCCATACCCACTGAATTTTTAACTAATTGCAGTTAACAAACCAGCTAGGTAGACTCGCAAACGACTTCGACCAAACTCCCGAAAGTTATATATATATATATATATATATATATATATATATATATATATATATATAAAGAGAGAGCCCAACCATTCCACGATACTCATTATTGGTGTATTTAAAATTGTCATCAGCTTTTTCTTCGTAAGTAAACAGTCCGCGATATCTTTGTTACACTAGTCGTGTTTATCATTATGTACTCGACATCTAATTCTCAATGGGATACCTACCGTCCAGGACTTACTCTTTACCAAAAATAAGTAGTTAAAAAAACAACAAAGTAAGCTTTCTTCATCCACATATTCAAGAATAGAACATCTAAATTGATTCAAACCTGTCAGAACTCATCAAGGCGTGGAAGAAAATTTCTTTATTTCTAGCCTTTCACTTTTAAATGGAAAGATTGGTTTTGCCCCATGAACTCCTTCCCTGTGTGTAATGGGTTGCGCAGCCTCCTGCCGCCGTGCTTGTGTGCATATGGCTTTCTCACTTTTTCTGCATTTGACCTTATTATTTGCGATTTGAACACATCTTGTATTTTAAAACTTTACTTCTCTCAATTTATCCTATCCCCCAGCCACAGCCATGGAAATATTCTTGACATTGTTGTTCCCGCTTCACAATATTATAGCCACGCTATTTCCGCCCTTTTCTTATCCAATTCTGTTTATCGCTTCCTGTTGCACCAAACTCACATATTTCCTGTGTCAAAGTCTTACCATCGAGCTGATGTTGAGGGATATACCTCACCTTTTCGCTCTTCAAACATATTTTTCCCTCTTTTCCCCTCAACAAGGGTCTTTATTTCTTTCCCGAACCCTCATCTCCTACTTTGATATCATCGCTTTCTTTTTTCCAATCTCTCCTCGCCACAACCTGTCCCTTGGGGGTCCAGCACTATTGCGAATGAAAGAAACATAAATGAAATAAAAATGTGAGGAGCCCCTTTGGAATGCAAATATCTTTTCGTTACCTCCCGTCTCTATCATTGAGACCAGCTTCTCACTATTTCAAAGGCTTCCTCTGGTTTCCTGAAATGCCCAGATTTCACATTCAACACCAATCACCTCGAAGGTCCTTCTTCTTACATATAAGTTCATAAACACCGTAACCCACTACTTTCTGTCTGTTGCATTGATCCTAACCCGTCCCATGAGTCAGATTCGTGCTGGATCTCCCAACTTATTATTTTTTTCTTTTTAGTTGTTTGCACTACATTGTTGATTGGGCTTTCAACGTTAAGGACAATCATCCAAGAAAACAAAATCAAAGTAGAAAACGTTGTAAAATATATGTACGAGTATAATAAAAATTTATTCCTAAATATATTTTAGCAACGGGAGTTTTGGGATCGGTTGAATAATAATATTTTTTCTCTTAGTTTGTATATACAAATTGACCAAGAGCAGACGATGAAGTTCTGGAAAATAAATATAATCGAATTATTTAAAAAAAAAAAAAAAAACGAATTATAGATGAAATTTAGAAAATTATTAAAATTAAATATGGCTGTATATTTCGGTTTTTCATTCATATATTCGAATCTTTTATCAAACTTCTTTGTAAAATAAATTTTCAACTTTAATATTTATCAGGAAGAAATAGCTACCATCTGAAAATAAGTAGTAATTCATGACTTTCACTCTAAAGAGTATTGAAAGGTCTCTATCTTTTTCGATGAAGCGTTCTTAACTTATTAACCCGATGCGAGAGCCACATGATCGATCGCAAACAGCGTAACTGAAGTTCTGGGTCCACTTTTGAAGTCAAAAAGGCTCTAGTGCGTAGAATTATTTAGGGTGGGAACCTATAGCACGTCAGAGAACCGATGATCTTCATCAGAACAGCAGTTGTTTTAGTTGCACGAAAGAACGAGATGCCTGAACCATTGATATGATAGCAACTTTCGTCCGCCTTTGTGATCACAAATTGAGTAGGTTCGTTCGCTCACTCTGCCGTTAGGGATTTTTAGCAGGTGCCATCTAACTAGGCCTGATGTTCGCCGGCCGTTGGCACATCGACCCCTCTAGTGCTTGTCCGCAAGCAGAACTCTTCTATGTCTCTCGTAGGTTGAATTTCTAGCCATGAAACAAGTAAAGGTGGTGGCTCGCTCTCCATTCTGTTAAGCTTGATGCAAAATGAAAATATTAAATCAAACTTTTGATGGGAAAAATGTGCTCTGAGGATTTTTTGTCCGTATTTCAAAACATTTTCAAAGTATTTCTTTTACCTTTAGGCCTAGAAAATATGGATAAATCTGAAAATAAAGATCAAGAGTAAATAATTATTAGAGAACTAATTCTTTCTAAGAATATATTTATCAATCGAACAAGAGGAGCAGCTTTGCCACTCCTCCTCTCAGAAGGAGCTTGCGCTTCGCTGGCAGACTTTCGGTCTGTGTCCTATGGCCTATTATGATGCTTTTTCTCTCCATCTAAATTTACTCAAATAATTTCCATGCCAAAATTTGAATAAATTTTATGAACTTCATCATTTGTAATTCTTTTAGTTTTCAAAATGTCACAAAAAGTCTATACTTATATTTATTTCTGAACTTCACCATTTTATTTTTTTTATATTATAAAGGAATTATTAAAAATAACTTTGATAAAGGGTGTATATATACTTAGGTTACAACCGAACTAAAAGAAAAAATCGTATTCAAACCTTCAAAAAATCTCGTTCTTAAGATATAGCGTTATGGATGGAGGATATGAAGGATTATGGATTATGGATAATTAATTAGAGCGCAAGGCTGTTTTATCTCACCTTACCATTTTTTCTCACCTTATACTTTTTACTGACTGAAAGTAAGCATGGAAAGAAATTATAAATCAGGAAGTTCATAAAATGAGTTAAAATTAAGCCCTGGCTGATTTATATGGGGCGGGGGCAGTATGTTTTAGTATATCAAATAAAATTTAGATGAAAAAGAAAGGGGTGAGGAATGTTTATTCGGTTTATGAAAAGAATTCCGCTAAAGCATTGTATTGAATTTAGGCCTATTAAATATATAATTATGGATATGATAAAATAGAAAGAATAAATTATTAGGGAATATTTGATGGAAATATTTTAATTTTTCACCTCAAATCCCCTTTGCTAGAGCAAGGTAGGCGGTAGGCCAAAAACCGAAGGTTAATCTGCGCAGCGAATGCTGCTGCTGTAGAGAGAAGTGGCGAAGTCACTTCTCTCTATTCTTTTATGTTATCTGCTTACTTTTTTGGCCTAAACGGAAGAAAAAAGGTTTAATGGGATGTTCTTTTGATTTACGGAAAAACACCTCAGAGGTTTCGTCTATCTAAATCTGTTTTATATGCGATTAAAACAACAAAATCAGCTATGCTTTAATTTGAATACATTTCTGAACTTCTCGATTTTTAATTATCATTTTTCTAAAATTACAAAATATTCGATAATCCTAAAAAACGAAAAACCAGGCTTAATTTTAATAATTTTGGAAAATCTTCGGAATCTCATTTTTATTCAATCCTAGTTCCTTTACAAAAAACTCCGAACCAATGAATAATAGCCTTTAAGTTCGAAGTTTCATATTTAATTTTTTTTTAGCAAATAATAACAACATGCAAAGTGCCACTTGAACAAAGAGAAAATTTAAAATAACAATATATAATGTTAGGGATATGTCCTGAAAATCTTTGATTTTTTTTACCAAAACCGCGTTCTCAGAGCCGGATCGGGAGTAGGACAGAGCGCAAAGCACTTCAATCAAAACGCAAGCTCCTTCTTACAGTGGCGAAACAGCTCCTCTTGTATTTCAATTAAATAAAATGTAGTTAATTTTTTTATTGAAAATTTGCATTATACCTGTATCTAGAATTTAAGCACACCCTGTATATTCCACATGCGTGTTATTTCACTTTACCCTTACATTTTTAGTCGCATGCGAGTCTAGTCGCGGGCAACTGTATATCTAACTACGAGTATATTGGTCGGTCGGTCCCCGTTTTGCTTTTTTTGTTGTTTTTTAATAACATTGTAACTATTCAGCCGATTCTTACGAAACTTTAAACTATAATGTTGTTTTACATTTTCTTTCGAATGATATAATTGCCAAGGTCCTTCCATAGTTTAGCCGGGGAGTATTTTTGTTTTGGATATGACATCATAACTATTCGGCTCATTCTAATGAAATTTGAAACACTTATGTTGTTTTACATTCTATTTCGAATAATGGAATTGCTAAAGTCTTACCAAGGATAGCCGCAGAATTATTTGATCAATAACATCATAACTATTTGGTTGATTCTAATGAAATTTATAACCCTTATGTTTTTTTACATTCACTTTCGAATGATATAATGGACAAAAAATCTCAATCTTAGCTGGAGAATTATTTGGCAATAACAACATAATTATTCTGCTGATTCTAAAGAAATTTGAAACCCTTATTTTGTTCTACATTCTCCTTAGAATGATATAATTGTTTGTAAGCTACACGAGGCCCATCACGTGGAGGTAATGCTTTTTAGCGACGTTATTTCTCCCATCACGTGCTTGTTCCCTCACTTTCGGCTTCAAATATCGACAGCACTCTGCGATCATTGGAGGCTTGTTATTCGTCGCCTTGGGAAAGCCATGGGACAGGGTTGGTTTGTCGAAAAAAGAACATTCACCTATAAGAGACCACATAATAAATTGTAAAACGTCAATAACAATAAATAACTTTAGAATCAATATATATTGAATCTTTAAAACCAGCTCTTAATTCAGATAGTTCGTCAGTTCCTCTTCATGTTCTGTAAAACCCACAACCTACCAAACCATACCCAATAATATTGTTCAAATATTCGTCAGTTGAAATATTTCACCGCTTAGCGTTAAGGTGTGTTCTTCACTATAGTTACCAAAAAAACCTTTGTAAATCATAACTTTGTAGTGTTATTTATTTAACTTTCATTCAGTGAATTTTGCATTTACCCTTATTTCTCTAGTTATTACAATCCATTTACGTAACTAATATAAACCTATATTTTTCATTATCGTTAAATTGCTAATGAATTATCATATATTCCTAGGAACTAGAAGATGAGTGCACAAGCTCGAAACGTTATTAATTTGAATAAATGGATTTGAATAAAAAAAATGCTTGGTTTATTTTTCGTCATTGGCTTCATATTGTAAATTAGATTGCGCCTCACCGGCAACTCACCCCATCGCATATATATATATATATATATATATATATATATATATATATATATATATATATATATTACATTTTGTCAAATACCATAGTATCTTTTGCATTTTTTCCTTGTCTTTGGAAACTTTCTATTTTTTTTATTGTCTTTTCACTTCAGCTTGTAGATGGTAAACAACCTCCTACGTTCATCTCTTTTTTTAAATGAAAAGTGTTTGGTAAAACTAAACTGGACTTTAATTGCTGAGCTTGCTTTCGATCTCTGCGATGATCTTCAGACTGTGTTTCTTCCTTTATCGTTGAAGAAATAATTTTAATTGTTGTGTCTTTACTTTGTTGTTTTGGTTATTAAATATGATTTATTATGGCGTTCAAGCCATTTGACTTAAAAACTTAATTTTGGGGGGTATTTTAAGTGCATTGCTGATGTTATGGCTAATTATTTTTAACTTATCTGCTTATTTTATTTGTTTTTGGTTGGCTTTATAGTGATTGTATTTCGTGTCTTTTTATCTCTTCTTTCTTGAGCTCTTGTTCGGTGATTCTTTGTTCTTCATTGGTGAATTCCTTTTTGTTAATTGGTGATTTTTCGTTAATCGGGGTTTGGTTCATATGATCGGTTTGCCTCGTTATCAGTTTGGTAATTTCAATTCTTTTTATGCATAGAACGGCAGTTTAGCCTCGTCGTCCAGTAGTCTAGGAAATCTGGCGTGATTTGAAGCAATTCTGTTCTTATTAATCCTTTGAAGAATATCCTCGTTCAATTTCTGATTAAGCAGCGTGTGCATATTCCGTGTTCGTTCCTCGATGCCAACGTTAATGGGAGTTATTCCTGATTCCCTGTGTAGTTCTTCTTGGCGTCTTCCTTGTCGCCTGCATGTACGTAATTAGGTATACGCATTTATTTTAAGGTGTTTGTAGTCTCCTCATTTGCGTCTTCGAGATGCAAGAGAGGGCGGAAGGGGGATATAGGAACGTAGATCTTCCAATTGAATTGAAGATCTTCTTTTTTTTGCTTTCACAGAGATTTTTAAACATATATAGAGTGTGAGCTGCAGCTTAAGCCTTAGAAATTCGTTCTGCGACGTGTTTCCTGTACCCGGAAGACGTAATTTTCATTCCGAGTACATTGCACTACGTGGTGTATCCCCCACTCTGACATCGGAAAGTAGTCTCCTGATGATATGGACTATTTTGAATTGCTCCTGGTTAGTACTTATTTTAAATTGGGCCCCGTACATGCTTATTCTTCCAATTTCTGCCTCTGTCATTTGAGCTTGCATAGGCGCATTCCTCCAAAAACATATTATCTGGCTGAAACCATCGGCGAATTGAATGTTGAGGCAAGTAGGTTTCGCAGATGCTGGAACATCTCCGGTGTAAATCGAGTGGAGAGTGAGGGAAAGACACCCCCCCGGCGGAATTTCGGTCCGTCAGTGCAACCTAAACTGACATACGCCACCCTCTCTATGACATGTTTGCAGACAGTTATCTTTAAGTTTACACTTAAGCCCAGCTGTAAGATCTTGCACTGCATTCCCCGTTGCCACACTTTATCAAACGCCCTTGATAAATCCAGACAAACAATGTCCACGTAACTCTTTTACCATTTGGCTTGTGCAAGTTTTACTGTGATGATGTTTATCGCCATCTCCGTACTTCGCTCTGTAGAGGGAGATCTCCTCTCCAGGTACGACACCAGTATTCGGTTGAGAATCTCCTCGAAGAGCTTCACGCCAAATTCTACAATTGAAATTGGCCAGTATGTACCTCTAGAAGATCAGTTTTGCCGTTTTGTAAGCATCTGGAAAGTATCCCCTGTTCAGGCAGGCGTTAAAGATTCTCTCTAGTCCTTCGATTAAGTTTTCTCGTGCTTTTTCGAAGTTTAGGTTCGTAAGCCCTGATTGTTCTGGGGCAGAATGAGCGGAGCGCACCGAGTAGTTCCTCTTCGGCGATCTCGGCGTCCCCATCGCGCTGTCTATCCACCTGGTAGTAAGGGAGTGTCCTATGTATCTGATCGTTAAACTAGTCTATGATGTTACCTTCTAATTCTATATAGTAATCTTAGTTTTCCTTTTCGATGATACTGTAGATTTTTCCCAATAACTTCGGAATATTTCTTTCATTTTTTCGTCTTCTGTTTCTATGTTTCTGTTTTCTTTAATTATTTATATCGTCTTCTTCCCTATCGATCCTTAGAGATATCTGATTTTGCTCCAGAAATCTTTAGGAGATGCATCGTGATCGAGACTGTCGATCGCATCATCCCATCGTCTCAGCTTTTTCTCTAGGATCAACTCGTTGAGCTCTTCTTTGATCTCTTTACTTCGTTGTAATGAGTTATATGATGCATTTCTGATGTTAATCTTATCCAATAGTTTCAGTTCATCGTAATGTTCCTTCTTGTGCTCAGTCAATCTATAGGTTTAGATGGTTTTGTACTTAGAATTAGGGATACAAGCTTTGTTCGCGTTTATAAGATGCTTATTAAGGGCATCGAGTGCCTCGTTGATCTCGTAAAGAATTTGCTTATCCAGGTTTGGCGGATGATAGGCCTCGAGAAAGCGCGCGTACCGTTCCCAGTCTGCTCTTCTGTAGTTCTTCTTTACCGCAGTTGGGACTTGAATAGGGTTCCTGTTGGTGGTAAGTTGAATCCCAATGTGATCACTACATGTTGCTTTAACTCGTTCCATGTAGTAATTAAATGGCATCTAACGATTAACTAAACATATGTATGTTTTTATAGCAATCTCTTCTCTGACAAAGGTGGGGAAATCTTGGCCTATCCGCTGGATTATATTCCTTTCAAGCAGGATGTCTAAGCTTCTTCAAATTCTATTAAAGGTCCTGTAGCTGAATTCACGGCATCTGGCGTTCATATCCTAATGATTCAATGCAAGAACTTGTCTTTTATAAATTCTAGAAGTCGCGATTCTGCATTGTCCACATTGCATTCATGAAATATACATTATGGGAAATTGAAATCACTGCATATAACCCTTACTTTTTAGCAACATAGGTCGAAAATGTTTCTAAAATAATAATATCAAACTCTTCTACTTGCCTTGGTGGTCTGAGTTCATTTCAATACTATTTATAAATAAGATAGTTAAAACCTCACAATTAATATCTACATATATTGAAATCTGTCATTATATCGACTGATATTTTTCGTGCTAAAGAGCACCTCCGCCTTTTTATCTAGACTGTTCAATTAATAAGGAAGTTTTCTTTTAATACTTTCAATCAATGTCTCTGTAACTCCAATAATCTCAAATTCTTTCTCTGCAACTAATACCTTCACTCCTTTAATTTACTTTGTTGAAAAGTTCGCGTATGTATACCTACATGATAATTTTCGCCTAGAGTTTCAGATGTACTGTATAGTACATAATTGTAGTCAAATCTTTGAAACACACATGAGCGCTAAAGGTAGAGAATTATCTAAAAATCTGCCGAACCAGTTAGATCATACTTTGTTTGGAAGCGGTCACTCTGTCTTATACAGGTCGTCGTGTAAAAAAATGACTTCCTCAAATTTTCAAAATGTCCTGCTTGCTCCTAACAAAGAACTTTTAAAAATTATAATTAATATAAAACGTTTGGCCTAAGAAGTTGCTGCCTCAAACCATTCGCAGCTGAATACCTGAAAGGATAATTTTATATCACCTTTCTTTAAGTTCTCTTAATAGCAGAACTATAATTAGAACCCACTTGATCTAAAAAAGTATTATTTTCCGTTGCTTTGTCTGCAAAATCATAAAAGGAGTTAGCTTAGGCTTTCATAACACAGGATCAAACTTAGTCAAAAGAAGCGTGATTTATTGCTTTATGAAAAGAAACTCGAGTTCTGTGTGTTGCAGACGGGTACAGCATCGACCTTGCTTGAATCACCTTTCAAATGGGCTATAAGAAATCTTCCAACGAACTCTTAGCTGATTCTTTTATGGAAAGCCAATTTAATTGATATTCAAAAGATAGCACTGGTCAACAATCGTTGAAAAGTTGTGTGCTTCTTAAATGAGATTAGTGAATTATTATGGATTTCCATGGAGTGAATCCAAATATCAACTAAAAAGATTTTATTTGATTAATTTATTATTACGTACATTATATGTCATTATGTTTTAAACACTAATCCATATCCACTCTCTGCCTTTTTTATGTTTATAGTGTGCTCTATTTCATAGTTTCCTTCTCTTCTGTTCCTGATAAATCCCTTCGCCACTAAATTGAATTCTTCCCAATCAGCTTTCTCTTGCCCATGAAGGGCTAATTTAAAGTCACCATCTTTAAGAAGCTCTTGAATCTGAGGACCAATCAAAATCTCTTTTATCTTAGCGTCCCTCAGTGAAGGGAATTTTGAGGTTAAATACTTGAATCCCTAACCAGATTTGATTATAGCTTTTAAAAAGTTTTTTATGAGCCCTAGTTTTAACGTGTATTGGTGGTAGCAAAGTTTGTTTGGTTTAGTGAGAGGTGGATGTTGAACATTTTTTCTTCCAGGCTCCAATGATTGATGGTGTGGCCAGTCATTCCTGATATAGTGGGAACCTCTTGCACGACTGTCACTTTCACACATAAAGAACTAGTACTTGGTGAATCCGCCTCTCAAACCCATCACAAGAGCAACAACCTTTAACTCACCACTGAGCTGCCATTAATGTTTATTCTATTTTTATACATTACAACATATGCTTTATATTATCATAAGTTTCTTTTATATGTGGTGCAAAGCCTACAAGAACTGATGGTTCACCATTACCATTGTGCAGAAAGAGAACTTTCAGACTCGTTTTTGATGAATCAATGAACAGCATCCAGTATCTGGGTTCGTAGTTGAAGCCAAGTTCATCCATCAGACCATTAATATTTTTAAAGGCCACTAAATCACCTTCCATTAGGAATATATCTTTGAACTACTGCTGATGGTCACGAAGTTTGGAAAATTTCTCCAATTTACTAGAAAATCCCACTGTTGAAGAAGAGAACCTAGCAGTTCTGCCTTCTTCTTGGTTAGTTGCAAATCGATTACAAGGTCATGGAGTTCCCTTTAGGTTATGAGATGTGACCTAGAGGAGAGTGCTTCATCAAAATTTGGGGCACTTTGTAATCCATCATTGTCATCCTTCTCTGCTTACTCCTCGCTACTTTTCTCATCTGACTCAAAGGATACCGAAGTTAGTGCATCAGGAACAGGGAGACTTTCTCTATATTGAATCGGCGAATAGTTGATGGAATGTTTGGATATTCAATGGACTCCTTTCTTTTCTTTTACAAGTCTTTTTGTACTGGAGGTACTATGCAAAAATAACAATTGGTGGAATAGTCTGGTGGCTCCCGTCACGTCATTGGCACAGCAAAAGGCATCCCTTTCTTCTTCCTGTTCAACAATGGGGGAAGTTTGTAGCATAAGTGTTTCAGCATATGAGACGAGCCCAGTTCTTATCCTAGTTACCAAACTTGCAACCAAAATATAGGTGATATCCTTATCTAACCAGAGCAGTTATAGTGCGCTTCTATGAATCCAAGGTCACTCCACCACAAATGACGCATAGGTTGTCTGCCTTATTCACAAGGTACGAGGCACCTGAAAGAAGAAAAAAGGAAACAATTAGAAGATAAACAGAAAATTTATTAAAAAATTAATATAAAATGCCTCACATGTATATCAATAGCTTGCTCAATGAATATTTATTATAATTTCAAAAAGGGTTTAAATCGGAAAGTCACCTACATTTCACCTCAAAATGTAAACTTGCACAGCAGAACCAACTTCTATGACTGCTGGAATAATACTAAAGGGCAGTGAGACTCTGCATGGGGTAAGAAAAATAAAAATAATTAAAAATAAACAGAAAATTCATTCATAAATTTATCATTATAATACAGAGCATGACAGCCTAGCGGAAGTATTTATATCATTCAGTAGGAAAATAAAATGAATATAAAATGCATATCAATAACTTGCTCAATGAATATTTATAGTAAATTTAAAAACTGTTTGACTAGGAAAATCTCCACCTTTCTCCTCAAAATATAAACTTGCTAAGCAAAAAACCTTCTGACTGCTGAAAAAATACTGAAGAGAAGCGAGACTCTGAGTGTGGTAAGAAACACACTGCCGCAATCCCATCGAAACCTATTGTTACACGTGGGTGTATCTCGAAAAGTAGAGCTAACAAATAATTTTCACCATGATATTCATTACCAGCGACCTAAGATTATTTGGAAAGTGCTACTCTGGTCTTAGAAGCATTTTGGTTGTTGACTAGTGTAATTGATTCCAGATTGGTTAGGGGTACTATGGTTAATTCTACATATATTAATGAAAATAGGAAAATTTATTTGTGCGTCTGAAGGGCTAAAAATAAAAGACTTCTTTATAAGAAGGTTTTTGATGAGAAAATCCTTTTTTTTGTACCCCCTAGATAGAGAGGAATTAAGATCTCTTTATATATAAAGACAGACAAATATTTTGGCAGGAAGCACGGAATAACGATTAACCTATGGAAATGTATCAAATTTCGCCGGAATATATACCACTTGCTAAAATAATGCAAAGGTTTGATTTGCCATTTTGGACATATAAATATGCTATGAATGAAATGGAAACTTGCAAATAAATAGTTTGGTTAAAAAGCAAATATGACGAATACAAGCAAAAATATTTTTCAAAATAGATGTACGCAAACTAATTTAATTTTTAGCCGCCGTTCAGCCGAATCAACAAAATGAAACAAATATTTACTCTGGCAAATAACACACAAATTCACTGTTGAATAAATGACACAAGATAATGATATATTAGTAAAACTAATAATAAGAATAGTAGTAAGAATAATATAAATCATAAAAATAGTGAAAATAATAATAATAACAATAAAAATGATAATAATAATAGTTATGATAATAAGTTATAATGACTAAGCGTCACAAGATAATACACTTGCTTTCTTCCGTCCACTTAATCGTGCTGAATGAACAAACCTTTCCTTAAAACACTTAAATTTTCCTTAAACGCTCAAAAATAATGATATCCGGCCTAACTCAATTCCAAATATGACTGAGAAAAGGAAAAGTTACAAATTAGATGTACTCTGTACAATAAATAAAATGCGACGCCAAACTTTCTCTCAAAGGTTAACACACTAATTTGCTGTAACAAAGTGTTAAACAAATTTGACAGGACAAAATTAGGATCAATTTATGATTAGGCTCCTGAGGTGCATAATCTTTAATTGATCAAAACGCAGAAGCTTTACCTTAAATTGAACAAAACGCCGGTGCTTATTCTTGAATTGTAAATATTTGGAAGGTCGCTTAGTAGATCTTAACTTATCTTCAATTTTGTTTACTACGAGAAAAAGTTAAATTTACCTAAATTTAGTTTACTGAGACTAAAATACTGGTTTTCACACACAAAATGGAGAGTCTGATTGGAATAAGCAGAAACAAAAAATTAAAACAATAAGAGGTTGCAAACAAGATTTTCTACATACATATTTGTTTCAATTTATGTGGCAGGACAGGTTTGCATAACCCATTTCAAAGCAAATATAATCATATAAGTGAACAATATAATATTAACTGATCCTTTAAATATTTTTTCTATTCAATAAAAATTTCCTTAGTAATTTGCAATATTTATCTTTTTCCTTACAAGTCACCCTGTGAGTCGTTAACAGAGCGACTTTAGGTGCCTTCTCTTAAATTAAACAAAACACAGGTGCCTTATCTGGAATTGAACGAAATGAAGGTGCTTATTGTTTGGTTTGAGTGACTTCAGGTGCCTAATCTTAAATTCATTTCAATATTATATATGTATTAACCCATTATGAATTGTCAAAACAAGCAAAGTAAAATTAATTTTCTTCCGGCCGTCAAATCACGTTGAGTCAAAACTCCTTTCACATACAACATTATATTTGTCCCTATATACATCCATAAAGCGATGGAAAATATCAATCTGCAAAATAGACGAGACAAAAGTAAATGTGAATAAAACAGAAGGTATCTTCGTAGAGCACTTTGCAATACAATCTCTCAGTAAGCCGTGAGCTCAAATAATGTATAAGCATTCATTAGTATTGCGGGGTAAATTTCGAGTCTTCCCCTCCTTACTGTGATTGCCGAGTATCCTCTACCCCCTCACCCCCCCACCTCATACTTTGTTTAGTGACCTTTATTCTAAGGAATTAGAGTCTGAACACACAAACACACATATACCATACACAATGGAACTTTCTAATGAATTAGAGTCTACACACACATACGTTGGGTTAGATTAGGAGTAAACTGGCGCCCCATCCCGCTCCCCCTGTAGCATTGGTCACTACAAGCTTTGGTCGCCTGCAGGAAAAAACAAGCGATATTTAGTACACACAGATACACACACAAAAACTGGATCAAATTGTTAGAGGGGAGATAAAGACTGCATCGAGCGGATTTTTAACGTCTCCAGTTTATGGATTTAGAAGATTTAATCATCGGTGAAAAATTCAAAAACGAGCTTATGAATTAGTTTTTCTTTGTCGGAGGACTATCCGATCGTTACAAAACATGGGTGGATAAGTTTTCCTGTATATTGCATTCTAACATAGTTAATGATGGTGAGAATGTAGTGAACATCGCTATATTTGACACAAAACCCCTGTTATTTCGCTTTCTTTCATGGTATTCCCATCAGCTCACTGATATTACTAAAACCAAGATTGAAGAGGCAAGAATGAATGAATTTTCCAAGATCGAGAGAATGTTGAGTTATTTTGTAGATAAATTAAAACATTGGTAATTGAACGCTTTTTTTTATTTCATCTTTATTTTATTTATATTGATAAAAACATTGTTAATGATTAAAAATATATGCATAAAGAGCTACTAATAACTGACAGGGATTTAATGGATATTAACTTTTTAAATATCATGTAAGATCTCTTTGAACCTGAAAGGTATGCTGCGATAATTCGTTGGGAGTTCAGTGCGTTTGTGAAACGTTTTTTCTCCAAATCTTTTCCCCTTCACCTTTTTCCTTTTATCCTATTCCTCGGCTCTGAAACCTCAAAATGGTACAGAGCTGTGAATATCATCATCGACTCAAACTAAGCGTTTGATAGCATTGTAGGTTATATCCTTTTTCTCAGTGTAATAATGCGGGGTAAATATCGAGTCTACCCTCCTCATCCTTACTCTGAATGCCGAGTCTCGTCGCCTTTGCTCCCTCAATACTTTGGTCAGTGACCTTTTTTCGAAGGAATTAGAGTCTACTAACACACATACACAGTGAAGCTTTCTCAGGAATTAGAGTCTACACAGACACATACATTCGGTTACTACCAGCCTGGGTCACATGCAAGTGTTTTCTCGTTTCATTTTGAAAATAATTAATATGTTTAATGATGCGAATGCTAGCTATCGGAGTATTAATCAAAAAAATACTAATGTCTAGACAGTTTTATCATATAAATGTATATAGCATCAGCAGTAGGAGACAAAGATCGCTTAAGCGACTTTTTTTGAAGGAATTAGACTCTACACACACACACACAAACACACACATATACGGACACACACACACTTTGGAGCAAATCATACCTGTAATCTAAAGATTATGAACGTCTAGACCATATTTATGATATCTGCTAATATCGCTTCTCTCTCTGATGAACCCTCTCCTTACCCTTATTTATTTATCGTCCTAAAACACCATTTGTAGAGATAGGAAAACCAATTCGAAACATTGTGCCTCATAGTTTTTGCTGGGCCAAAGACATTTCTTCTGTAATTAGGAACTTGTAAGTAATCATAAGAATATTGAGTCATTAACAGAAGACTAATGGAGTTCATGTGGTGAAATATCTGACTTTCTCGAGCATTTGACCCTTTCACAGTTGACAACTTCGTTCACAAGTTAAGTCATTTTCCTTTTGTTACTTGTTTAAAAAGGTCGAGGTTGTTATAATGTTATATTTTACATTTTGATTCAAATATGCATACATTTTCTACAGATTAATAAATCGAAAAAACATTTAATTGATGCTAACTTTATTATATAATGGTACATAATAAATACAGGTGAGGTGATAGGCTACACAATTACATATTTTACAAAATTAATTATATTGAGTGTACAGTATAATTTTTTTTCCATTCTATTAGAAGTATCCATTACAACGATTTTTTTCTTTTCTTTGATCATTATAAAAATCAAATTGCTGAATAAAATAGACAATAAATAAGCCACATGAGTTTGAACTTCGAATTGATTCACGATAATAATTTTATTTACTTTTACTAAGTTTTTACAAATATAAACATCATTCGGGAACCCTAGACATAGGCTGTCGAGAAAATACAAACTTTTTTATTAACAAACAAAGCGATTCAATGAGAACTAGGTCGATGGTAGCGGTTCAGATTAATTATATAAGCTTCTGGGAGCTTTGAAGGTTGACATAATTTAGTGTCTCTCCCAAAACAGCCATTTAAAGCTTGCTTTGTAGTTTCATTTCAATACAATAGTTTTTCTATTTTTATTGCATTAATTTTATTAAGACTAAACTATTACATTTCTAGAATTATCTATCTCAATAATAGACTGAAACTCTGCATATAAAACAAGGGAAACCGGGTCTATTAATGGAGATCTAAACTGTAATTGTATTGATAATGTACCCTGTTTTATAGGATTGGAGCATTCACCAATACAAGTAGTACACTTATCCTGATTTAGGGTAATGCAATAAATATTTGTATTTTTTAGAAACTGTTCATACGTAAGTCCAATTCTCTGCCCACCTACAATACACCCTATTCGGTTATAGAACGAGTAAAAAGCTCTTGGAGCAAATGTAACTGCATCGTCCGAATAGTCTAATTCAAATGGTCTTTCAACTTCATTTCCGTTTATATAGAAAGTGACACGATTCACATTATAAGGTTTAGGTTCAAAACGTGATGTATCATAGATACCAAAAATGCTGAATAGTCAATCATGCCAATTACCATCCTTTTAGGTATTTTTTCCATGAAAATATTATCCGCACTTTTCATTGATATTCCATTGACAACTGTAAAATTTCGCATACGAAATTGTGTGATAGTGTACTTAGGGTTTGATGTAAGCAACCTATTTTCCATCTCCAGATGAGTTGATACTGAAAGGTGGAATTTTCTTAGGTAAAGGAAACTCTCTAATAATTCGATTTTTGCTTCTAAACCGGTCTGGCTTCTAAATAGTTTGAATAAATGTGGTGCTCTGGATAACTTTATCTTTATTAACAGCTCATGTTTCGAGAAGAAATCGGCGTGTAGTTTTCCATATACATGAATTAGTTTTTTCTTCTATCTGCTATATTTCTTTTGTATACGTTCTTTACTAGAGTAATATCCTGTAGTGAAAAGAAATGTGGATTTTTTTCTTCGGTAAAATTCAACAGGGTCTCTAAATATGCACGAAAAGTGTAATTATTTGTAATGGAATTCGTATATGTTTCATTTAAATATATGTCAGCATTGCTGAACAAAGTGGAAAGAATATTATTTTCCGTAAAAATATTTTCGCCATCTTTAATTTCGCTTCCATCTACCTTTACAATTCTTGCTATAATATAAAGATAAACCTCACTCGGATCTATCTAATACTGTCCGCTACCAAATACATAATATTCATCTTGGGTAAGTTCTGAAGAAATATTGCTAAGTGGCGAGTAAGACTATGGAATTTTGGATCGTTGGAACGGTGAACAAATCGAGTTCTGTCTCCGAAAAGATATAGCTTGTTAGATAAAGAGCATTTATTTTTATACGTATATGAGTTAAGGACGATGATGACTTTATAAGGACATCTATGAAACGTATGCATGTTTATATTATGGGAAAAAATCATCTGCTTCCTCTTCATCATCTATATTCAACCTTTTCTCTTCTTCAACTTTTTATTCATCCATTTCCGCTTATTTATTACACCCATTCTTTCGGACTTCATCTCATTAACACTGTGAGATTTTAACTTTCTTCTAATATATTGTCTAGTAACTTTAGTAATAGTATTTTTCGCCCTTCCAAGCTGATCTTTCAAAGCTTGCTTTGCGGACATTCCTAGCATAATATCCTAAACGGTATCGAAACCAGCATAAATGGCCGTCTTCTCTAGATAGCGAGCCTTGCATTTCGAAATAGGGAGGAGAATAGAGATCCAAAACCATGCGCTCTCTGAGTTCTTAATCCTTTACACACTTATGGGACATTTAACATTTTTAATTACTTTAATGTCTTCTACTAATGTGTAGTTTGATCACCAAATGACCAAGCACGATTGGAAAATTTTCCCCTTCAACCGTTCTTATATAGATATGAATTGATCTGAAGTCACCAGAGCTTAGATTCAGATAGTTTGGATTTTCAAAAGTTAAACTGAAATACACAGCATTGAAAGGAAGGTGAATAATTCTTAGCAGCATCAACTGGTTCCACCTACTAACTGATAGTGTACAAGGATAGAGTAAATATAATATGATCGATGAGATATAAGAGCCAGGAAATCTATATTAAATGCTATACAATAATTTAATCGGGAGATATCATCTCTGAGAGATCTTTTAATTATATTGCAAAGTTCTTCTGAGAACAAATAATAGATTTTTTTCCTTTTCACATTGAGCAATGAACGTGAAGTGAGCATTAACGCATAGTTAGTAGATATTTTCCGTTGCATTTTGTCATTAAAACGTAAATCTTGCGATGATAATTTCTGTCTCATTTTCAGATTCATTTTCTTAAGGAGTGATTTTTCATTTTTATAATATCCCACGTCTATCCATATTTCATCGTAAGCATAGTCAATTCCTTTTATTTTTGTTTCCTTTCGTTTTGCCAATATAGTATTTGAATCATAATTATTTACTTCCGTCATTTTCCGATAGACTGTGAATGCTTGTGTAGGCTTAATAATATTATAGATATTCACTGTAAATTAAAACTCACAAAGCCCTACCTTATACTGACAGTTGTCTGTTATAATAGATTTGTGCAATTCAATTCTATAGTCATACATGTCATTTTGAGATTAAATATCCAGGGAGGATGATGAAGGAAGGGTGACATAAAAACTCTCTGATTCTATCTTCACAACTGAAAAAAACCTTCCTTATCTCCTACATATATATAATCTCACGAATGCATGTGGTCAAGATTGGTAGGTAATATCACATGCCTTGACGTATAAGCTAAACGAATTTAAGACGCCTTCGCATTTTACTAAATATAGCTTGTTATTTCCAAGCCCGTTCGCTTTCACTATCCTTTCCACTACATATTTATTAAGGTAGTCAAACTTCTCTTCCTGAAGTTCTTCTTCATAAACCCCCACCTTGAATATGTTATCCATTTAAATCTTCAATATAATACAGCTCTAATAGTTTTGAAATCATATATATCTTGTAGATTTCCTCAATCTACCCAGCCTCGTATCCTTTTTTAAAATTACTGGGAACGCGTGAGATTTGAACATAATCACCGATTTTATATAAAAAAACTTCTTTTTTTAACTTCAGTTCTCTGTTGCGGTATAGTAACATCATGTATAACTTTAAATGGTGTGTTCCCAATCATTCTATGTCTAGAATAATTATAAGCCCTTGTAAAAATCATCTAACACGTCGATGTATTTCCATGTATTATTAAATGTAAAATATCTGAAAAGTCTTTCCTTTATTGTTCTTTGCACATGCTCTACAAGACTAGCTTTGTTTAATTAGGGGAACATGATATACATTGATATTATATTCACTCAATAAGCCTTTTATCTTCTTTCCTTTAAACTCTCCTCCATTATCAGAACATATATAGCCTGGAATCCATCTGGTTTCTTCCATGAGATTTCTTAAAGCATTTGTTACCACCTGATTCGTCTTTTCCTTCAAATGAATTAGCCATAGATATATAGAATATACGTCAATTACAAACAGTATGTTAGGTACACCATTATTAAAACTTCCAAACTTAAACAAAATAGTTAGACTAGTTGCCACATCTCGTTTGAACCTTGTGCATTTACGTGTTTGTCTTGAATCTTTTTCGTACGTGTTTGTGTAGTGTATAGCTATCCAAATCTGACAGAAAGCTTTCCATATCAGATCATTTAGTGATCTTTTTTGCAGATTAGATTAACCGATTTACACCACCAAAATATGTTTGGAGACTCGGGGATGTATATAAGTGTAACAATGTACGGTTCATTTTAGACTGAATATCTTATTCGTTTACACTGTTATATAACTATTAAATAAAAGACAGCTCAACTTAAAAACAAACTCATTTTTATTTTACATCTAGGTTAAAATACATAAGTTTAATTAGAATTTCATGGATGTCCGCAACCTTATTACTTTGTACACATTTACTGATTCTCTGAATCTCAAAAGAGCTGGGTTAATCCGGTCAGGAAAACGGTATTCTATGTGCAAAGGATCAAAGTTTTCAATATGAATGTTTAATCTAACTTTATATTTTAAAAAATTAATATCAGAAGATTTTTTTAAATTATCTAGAATATTAATAAATATACTTGTTAAAGAATCGTGCTCTAATAAAAAAATTATTTCTATTTGGGGTGAACTTAAACTTTATTCTTGCAAGTCTTGATGACGAATGTTAGTGACAATCCATCCTCTGGAATTCCATGAAGAGACTGGTTGATAGATAGATATTCTATTCAATTTTCTTTATACGTAATGGTGACGTAGTCATAAAGATCCCTGATGACAAATTCTTACAAAAGTTCGATAGTGCTTCCTCTCCTGTTGAAAATACAATGGAACTTATCAAACGACACATTTTTAATATACTTATCTTCTGTGATGGTAAGTTAAAGTTTTGGACAGTCATCGAGTCCATTGTTGAATGCAAGATAACAAGCATCCACCGAATTCTGTAAGCACTTCATTCAAGGAAAACATTTATAAAACTCGTCTTTAAGATTTAGAGAGGTATCTACTTCATACTCATTGTACAGAGCACTTTTAAATCGTGTAGGAATGAACTCGTCATCCATTTTCCAGTAAATCACGAAATGTATACTTGGAAATAGACTGTTTGTATTTGCTCTCACTACACACTTTAGCTGTTTTACACCTTAATTCTTCACTACTCAATTAACATAAGGAAAATTTTCCTGTTTTAACCTGTGTATTGACCTGAGCACAAGCCAAAATTTATCCAAACTAAGAAATAGTTTATCGTTATATCGAGTTCTTCTGTAGGTATTTCAGAGATAACTCTAACATAACCGGATTTTGTTCTAGTAATCTTCAAAAGACTGAGTATATTAATTCTATATACTTCTTGTATAATTTGCTTTACTTGGAATCGAGACATATCTTCTTACGTGTGAGTATTCGACGAGATCTGGAGAGTCACTGATACAAACTCCGATAGGATAGGGTTTCTTTGACACAATTTGAATATTCATGAATTACCATGTGTAGAGTTGCTACTTAACTTTTTACATTTCCTTGATTGGTCCGTCTATTTTCCATTTTTCAATGGTTAAATTTATTACTAATTCAACTGGCTCCTTCGTTTTTTTTTGTTGATGATAAAGAAAAGTAGAACGTGTGATTGCGTGATTCACTGAGCTTGACGTAGAGAAAGTTTATGTGTGAGTAATACTTTCTAACTCTTTCCCACGTCGCGAGTTTTTTATGATAGATTGAGGGAAATTAGAAGATATTAATTTTATTTTTAATTCCTTCTAGTAGGTGGGTGGTGATCTTGTCCACGTTTTGGCTAAATCATTGAGTAGGTCGATAATGTTATATTGTAGAAGTCGTTTACCATCGATGGTAATCACGCCATCATTATCCCAACTAAATACCTTTTTATCTTTTAGTGTCTGATAAATTAATCTATCTCTTTCACAAACACTAGTCTCCAGTGTTTCCCGTACTTTATCTGTATAACCGTTTATTTGATCCATGCTACTCTCATCGACTTTAATGTTAGATATGTTTGCAACCTTATAATACTGTGTTAAATAGTGTTCCAACTGTTTCTGGTAAAGGATAACACGTAAATCTTGTGGGATGGGCGAAATATTTTGTATAGTAGTCAACTCTCTCTTGTAATGCGATTAAGTTTGAGGGGACTTCTCTCTCTTTTTCGGGATAAACAATAATTTTTTTTCATCTTATAAGGTTGGAGAGGATAGGTGCTACAAGAGATAATAAGATCGGTAGAAGCGATCCTCCACGCTGATTTATTATTTTTTTCTATAGACGTATATGAGCTGGCTTGCGAGCTAAAATACGTATCAACCGTTTGAATCGTGATAACTTTTGTTTCGGCAATGATGTCATAGGAACATTACCTTTTATTAGGTTAAGACACATTTCACATATACATTTGACCAAATCACTATTCATGCTTCCTAGGATTGATATTTTCATCTTTTTAGAGAGTGTGGGGAACGTATGAAATAAATACACGTATCTTTTCATTCTATGGTTCATTCCAAAAAAAATACTTTCTCGATATCGTTTGGAAATATTCCTGGCTGTAATGTAAATCGTACAGCGTTTCTCGGACTTAAGTCGCAGAGCAGATAGCCATAGGGCATTAAAACGGCCTCTTTATATATTATCATGAAGCTGTTTCGTTCGCTTGGCATTATTTGTCCAGCAAATATATTTATCTAGGAGCTGTCTCTTCTTTGGTTAAATAAGACTAGATTGTGACAATTTAAGGCACTCTCACGCATATAAGAATTTTTCTGAAAAAGAATTTGAGCCCCAAGGAATTTAGATATATTCTTAGGGTGTGATGTTACTGTAAATATCTCTGATATATTTGAATTTATGTTCCGCATTAAGTCATCAGAAAATAATAAGTGTATGACCCCGTCCATCCAAAGATGACACATCATACATACCTTGGTGAAATATTACTTCGTTTTAAATTCTTCATAATCTTTCTGCCATATAGTTTAACACAAAATGATTCTATCAACGTGTTGAATAAACATCTTATCTCTATTTTTTAAAAAACGGAATAGGAAGTCGGGGTTCCCCGTAAAATGTTGGCTCAATGATTGTCGTAGAATGACTCCCGACGATATACCATATATCACTATTCGTTGAGGGAACTTCCTTAATTATCTTTAGAGTGCGTTAATGTCTAGCGGCCGATATTATGTATCTTCGATATGCTTAAGAAGTGGAACTGAGCTCAAGGATAATAATATTGCTATCATTAATAAAATAGAGTTTTATTAATAATAACTATCAACAAACACAAGACGGAAAATATTGACATAAACAGAGAATGGAAAGGGTCGTGGAGACTCGGGCTAATCAGAAGATTTAAAGGATTTAAAAAGGTAAAACAAATATAGAGTTAAAGAGATGGGATGGTTCGATAAACCATTTAAAGCACAGGATAGAATTGACAAAAGGGTTAAGTACTCAGAGATCACGTTTGGCTTACGTAACTTTATGCTAGTGGTGCAGTGGAAGGTGGCTTGAAGGAATTTTTGGTCCGCTGGCGAGTTCCAGCCGAAGGGGGCGAATAAAAGGATCCGGACGTGGCGTCTTGGGAATGAGAACCGTTTCTCGACCAACGGCTTGAAGAACAATGGCTCTTCTACGTTGTTCTCTTCTAAACAAAGGGGAGGTGAGAACCGTCTCTTGTCTACGGGTTCAAAAACAATGGCTGTTCTAATGTTGTTCTCCTCTGAACAACAGGGGGGTCAGAACCGTCTCTTGTCTACGGGCTCAAACACAATGGCTGTTCTAATGCTGTTCTCCTCTGAACAACAGGTGGGGCCGAGAACCGTTTCTAGGCGAAGGACTCAAAAGAACAATGGCTGTTCTACGTTGTTCTATTTTAAACACGAGGGGGAAGCCTTGGGGACTTGCGTTGCGGAAGGCTAGAACCTTTGGCACTCAAGGGATATTGTCCTCCTTCTGGACAAGTGATGGTGAATCTCGAGGTCGAGGTCCCTTGGCTCACAGAGGGAGAGAGGGTCGTGGTGATGTTTCGCAACGAAAATCTGGATCTCCAATCGGATCTTAGTGGTAAAGATTCCATATAAATAGCCAGGACATCTCCTTGGCGTGGGGGACAATGGAGTAAGAGCTTCGAGGGAACGCACAGCCGAGCCGGAGAACAATGCCTTATCTGCCCAAAAGCCTAACTCAATCTGGCGAGGTCAGCGTATGGGGGAGAACGGGGGGACGATAACCTCCTTGTTTAAACATTGACATCCGGTGGCTGCGATAAGGCGCCAAGCTTCGAATCGAAGATGCACGTGGGCAACATCGTGGTTTTAAATAATATGTGATAGAGGTTGAAATTAACGCAACTTCAACTCGTTCTATCACACCCCTCCATTGCGGGGGAAGTTGTCAATTCGAAAAAAAAAGAGAGAAGGGACAACGATAGAGCTCCGTTGTGGGGAACTCGTTTTCTTGTACCAACCGTACCTTCCTGCACGTAACTAGTATTACCTCAAAACATATGATTATTTTGATCTTCAGATTACAGGGGAAAATAACCTTTAATACAACTTAATCAAAGAAAAAAAAGGGCATAAAAAAATGAAATGATATGAAATTAGTACATACGGGACAAAATAATTTATACGTAAATTAATGGGTACAAATATATATACAAAAAAATTAGACATTGAGCGTTACAAAATTCAGACATATACATTAATTAATTATATTACAAGAGAATCTTAATTTAAGTCGTCTAAGACGGTATATACCTACATGGAGATACTAATTCTATGAATACACTTACTCTACGCTGTTCGGTAACGCATTCCTACTGAGTGCGTCAGCGACCTGGTTATCGGAACCTTTTATATAATTTATTTTAAACTGATACTCTTGGAAGAGTAAACTCCAGCGCATGATGCGGCCGTTTGAGTGTCTCACATTCCTAATATAGGCTAACGGACGGTGGTCAGTTCCTATCTGAAATTCTTTAACTATCAAGTACATCTTGAATTTGTCTATGACCCAGATAATTGATTGAGCTTCCTTTTCTATAGTGGCATATCTCTTTTCGCATGGTAATAATTGAAGACTAGCATATGCAACCGGATGACTCGTGCCGTCATCCTCGTATTGAAGGAGTACACCTTCAATGCCCTCGTTGGTCACGTCGACTTAATCCCAAAGGATTTTTCCGGGTTGGGCTATTTTAAAATGGGGGCAGAAATGAACTTACTCTTGAGCTGATTAAAATGGGAAACAGCGACATCATTCCACGTAAACGATCGGGGGAATTCTTTTTTTGAAGGGGGCTGAGGGGGCCGAAATTGCAGCGAAATTCGGAACAAATCGCTGAAAGTGAGAAGCTGATCCTAGGAACGATCTTAATTGCTTCTTTGTAATCGGGAGGGGCATGTCAGCGATTGCCTTAATCTTGTTCTCTTGGGGACCTAACTTGCTTTTTCCTATTTTGAAACCCAAATATTTGATGGTTTCGTGGGCAAAATGGCATTTGCTGGGGCCAATGATGAGGCCATTTTCGCGCAGTCGCTCGAAAAGAGCTAATAGGGTGGTTGAATGGTGACTCCATTCAAATAGCTCTTGTAGCTGACTCTTCTAACGTGGTGTCAGCTGTGCATCACTATCCAGGTCAGAGGGTTCCAAAGGCTCGCCTGGTAGGGAAGAAGGAGGGTAATCGGCATCAGGTTGGATGCACACTGTCTGGATTACATTAAGGCACTCCGCGGGGTAATCTTCTTCAAGCACCGATGCTTCGTCCAGTGCTACGAAGGTATCTCCATGGGCGCGTTGCAGGTTCTTTTTTTCTTGGGGTCCACGGACAGTCTCCGTGTCCTTGTCTAGGGCCTTATTACCTAAGGGTGTTAGTGATTCACACTCCTCTTGTGCCGTCCTCAAGTCCTGGTTAGGGGTCTCCGAGAAATCGGACGGTATCGGGGTTCTGATGGGGATGGGCTGCTGGGCTTCTTTCTTATCTCGGCCTCGAGGAAGGGCGGCGTAAAACGCAGTGTCGAAACTTACTTGGGGGCTCTGTCCTATAGATACGGAACAGAATTGTATGGGAGCTGTAATGACTTCAGCCCAGCCATCATAATATTGACACTGCAGGTAACATCTAACGAAGGGGAATCGGTTCGCCCGCCCAAGGTGGTCATGTACCACCGCAAATTTTTCGTAGTTAGAGGCAACTAGGAGGAGTTCGTCGGACACGATGAAACACGTACATCCTGTGTCCCTGACGAGAGTCGATACTCGGCAGCCGTCCACGCTGCCCTCCTCATATTTCAAAGTTCCCGATGAACTTTTATCAAAAATCAACTTTACCTGGTGGCCTGACGGTGGGGGAGAAGTTTCTGCTTGGGTCTGTACTACAGGAAGAGCAGGGGTTGTATTAATCTGGTGAACTTGGTAGGCTGGTCCGCTTTCAAGCCTAAAATTTTGGGGGCAATTCCAGCTCATGTGGTTTTCTACACCACAGGTAAAGCATATTATTGGTCGCTTCGGGAAGAGAGATGGAGAAGAAATCTTAAGGGGAGGTTTGGATTCCCGTTGTTGGTTTGAGGGAAAAAAGTTTGGGGGTTTAACGGGGCTCGGAAACTTTGTCAGCTTTCCTGGGAAGGATGGCGAATCCTTCCTTTTTTCTTCTCGATTGATTTCTCTTTCTCGTTCTTCTCGAGGTATTTTTCTTTCTCGTTCTTCTCGTTGTATTTCTCTTTCTCGTTCCTCTCGTTGTATTTTTCTTTCTCGTTCCTCTCGTAGGATTACTCTTTCTTCCTCTTTTCTTTGCATTTCTGCTTCAATCCGAGAAAATTCAATCTGATGGTGAAGCTCAGGTTGTATTATCCGTTCCTCTCTTATGTACTTAATTAGTTCTTTTCCGGAAAGTCCCAAGGATTCTCCTTGCGCTTTAAAGATTTCGAACTGAGTCATCTTTGCACTTGGGGGCGCACTAGTCAACCAACTAAAATTCCTTGCAACAAGAATTATGCCTTCTATAGAATAAGCCTACCTAAATATGGGTACTGACCTATTCGTACTTGGTTTCTCAATCTAAATAACCACTGACTAAAATCACAAAAAAAAACACAAACAAATTATAATAACAGTTCCTCGAGCTACTCCAGCTTCTTAAGTTTAAAAAAAAAACGGATAGCAATCGTTAAAACAAAAGGGAACTACTATATTCTATTATTATAACGATTAACACTATGCTTTACTCGACTGAGACCAGTGTTTGCAAATATATAGCGTTAAAAACCACACCTGACACCAAATTTAAATAGTATATATATATATATATATATATATATATATATATATATATATATATATATATATATATATATATATATATGTCGTAAAAATGACTCCCGACGATATACCATATATCACTATTCGTTGAGGGAACTTTCTTAATTATCTTTAGAGCGCGTTAATGTCTGGCGGCCGATATTATGTATCTTCGATATGCTTAAGAAGTGAAACTGAGCTCAAGGATAATAATATTGCTATCATTAATAAAATAGAGTTTTATTATACCCATAATAACTATCAACAAACACAAGACGGAAAATATTGACATAAACAGAGAATGGAAAGGGTCGGGGAGACTCGGGCTAATCCGAGGATTTAAAGGATTTAAAAAGGTAAAACAAATATAGAGTTAAAGAGATGGGATGGTTCGATAAACCATTTAAAGCACAGGATAGAATTGACAAAAGGGTTAGGTACTCAAAGGTGACGTTTGGCTTACGTAACTTTATGCTAGTGGTGCAGTGGAAGGTGGCTTGAAGGAATTTTCTGTCCGCTGTAAAGTTTTAGCCGAAGGGGGTGAATAAAAGGATCCTGACGTGGCGTCTTGGAAATGAGAACCGTTTCTCGACGAAAGGCTTGAAGAACAATGGCTGTTCTACGTTGTTCTCTTCAGAACAAAGGGGAGGTGAGAACCGTCTCTTGTCTACGGGCTCAAGAACAATGGCTGTTCTAATGTTGTTCTCCTTTGAACAACAGGGGGGGGGGGGTGAGAACCGTCTCTGGTCTACGGGCTCAAGAACAATGGCTGTTCTAATGCTGTTCTTCTCTGAACAACAGGGGACGGGGGGGGGGGGGCGAGAACCGTTTCTTGGCGAGGGACTCAAAAGAACAATGGCTGTTCTACGTTGTTCTCTTCTGAACTCGAGGGGGAAGCCTTGGGGACTTGGTGTCACGAAAGGCTCGAACCTTTGGCACTCAAGGGATATTGTCCTCCTTCTGGACAAGTGATGGTGAATCTTGAGGTCGAGGTCTCTTGGCGCACAGAGGGAGAGAGGGTCGTGGTGATGTTTCGCCACAAAAATCTGAATCTCCAATCGGATCTTAGTGGTAAAGTTTCCATATAAATAGCCAGGACATCTCCTTGGCGTGGGGGACAATGGAGTAAGAGCTTCGAGGGAACGCACAGCCGAGCCGGAGAACAATGCCTTATCTGCCCAAAAGCCTAACTCAATCTGGCGAGGTCGGCGTATGGGGGAGAATGGGGGGACGATAACCTCCTTGTTTAAACATTGACATCCGGTGGCTGCGATAAGGCGCCAAGCTTCCAATCGAAGATGCACTTGGGCAACATCGTGGTTTTTAATAATATGTGATAGAGGTTGAAATTAACGCAACTTCAACTCGTTCTATAACACCCCTCCATTCCGGGGGAAGTTGTCACTTCGAAAAATAAAAGAGAGAAGGGACAACGATAGAGCTCCGTGGTGGAGAACTCGTTTTCTTGTACCAACCGTACCTTCCTGCACGTAACTAGTATTACCTCAAAACATATGATTATTTTGATCTTTAGATTACAGGGGAAAATAACTTTTATTCCCCCTTAATCAAAGAAAAAAAAAGGCATGGAACAATGAAATGATATAAAATTAGTACATACTGGACTTAATAATTTATACGTAAATTAATGGGTACAAATATATATACAAAAAAAAATTAGACATTGAGCGTTACAAAATACAGACATATACATTAATTAATTATATTACAAGAGAATCTTAATTTAAGTCGTCTAAGACGGTATATACCTACATGGAGATACTAATTCTATGAATACACTTACTCTACGCTGTTCGGTAACGCATTCCTACTGAGTGTGTCAGCGACCTGGTTATCGGAACCTTTTATATAATTTATTTTAAACTGATACTCTTGGAAGAGTAAACTCCAGTGCATGATGCGGCCGTTTGAGTGTCTCACATTCCTAATATAGGCTAACGGACGGTGGTCAGTTCCTATCAGAAATTCTTTACCTATCAATTACATCTTGAACTTGTCTATGACCCAGATAATTGATAGAGCTTCCTTTTCTATAGTGGCATATCTCTTTTCGCATGGTAATAATTGACGACTAGCATATGCAACTGGATGACTCGTGCTGTCATCCTCGTATTGAAGGAGTACACCTCCAGTGCTCTCGTTGGTCACGTCGGTCTTAATCCCAAAGGATTTTTCCGGGTTGGGCTATTTTAAAATGGGGGCAGAAATGAACTTACTCTTGAGCTGATTAAAATGGGAAACAGCGACATCATTCCAACGTAAACGATCGAGGGAATTCTTTTTTTGAAGGGGGCTGAGGGGGGCCGAAATTGCAGCGAAATTCGGAACAAATCGCTGATAGGGAAAAGCTGATCCTAGGAACGATCTTAATTGCTTCTTTGTAATCGGGAGGGGCATGTCATCGATTGCTTTAATCTTGTTCTCTTCGGGACCTAACTTGCTTTGTCCTATTTTGAAACCCAAATATTTGATGGTTTCGTGGACAAAATGGCATTTGCTGGGGCCAATGATGAGGCTATTTTCGCGCAGTCGCTCGAAAAGAGCTAATTGGGTGGTTAAATGGTGACTCCATTCAAATAGCTCTTGTAGCTGACTCTTCTGACGTGGTGACAGCTGCGCGTCACTATCCAGGTCAGAGGGTTCCAAAGGATCGCCTGGTAGGGAAGGAGGAGGGTAATCAGCATTAGGTTGGATGCACACTGTCTGGATTACATTAAGGCACTCCGCGGGGTAATCTTCTTCAAGCGCCGATGCTTCGTCCAGTGCTACGAAGGTACCTCCATGGGCGCGTTGGGGGTTCTTTTTTTCTTGGGGTCCACGGACAGTCTCCGTGTACTTGTCTGGGGCCTTATCACCTAAGGGTGTTAGAGATTCACACTCCTCTTGTGCCGTCCTAAAGTCCTGGTTAGGGGTCTCCGAGAAATCGGACGGTATCGGGGTTCTGATCGGGACGGGCTGCTGGGCTTCTTTCTTATCTCGGCCTCGAGGAAGGGGCGGCGTAAAACGTAGGGTGAAAACTTACTTGGGGGCTCTGTCCTATAATTACGGAACAGAATTGTATGGGTGCTGTAATGACTTCAGCCCAGTTATCATAATATTGACACTACAGGTAACATCTAACGACGGGGAATCGGTTCGCCCGCCCAAGGTGGTCATGTACCACCGCAAATTTTTTCGTTGTTAGAGGCCACTGGGAGGAGTTCGTCGGACACGATGAAACACGTACATCCTGTGTCCCTGACGAGAGTCGATACTCGGCAGCCGTCCACGCTGCCCTCCTCATATTTCAAAGTTCCCGATGAACTTTTATCAAAAATCAACTTTACCTGGTGGCCTGACGGTGGGGGAGAAGTTTCTGCTTGGGTCTGTACCACCGGGGGAGCAGGGGTTGTATTAATCTAGTGAACTTGGTGGGCTGATCCGCTTTCAAGCCTAAAATTTTGGGGGCAATTCCAGCTCATGTGGTTTTCTACACCACAGGTCAAGCATATTATTGGTCGCTTCGGGAAGAGAGATGGAGAAGAAATCTTAACGGGAGGTTTGGAGTCCCTTTGTTGGTTTGGGGGGTTTTACGGGGCTCGGAAACTTTGTCAGCTTTCCTGGGCAGGATGGCGAATCCTTCCTTCTTTCTTCTCGATGGATTTCTCTTTCTCGTTCTTCTCGTTGTATTTTTCTTTCTCGTTCTTCTCGTTGTATTTCTCTTTCTCGTTCCTCTCGTTGTATTTTTCTTTCTCGTTCCTCTCGTAGGATTACTCTTTCTTCCTCTTTTCTTTGCATTTCTGCTTCAACCTGAGCTAATTCAATCTGATGGTTAAGCTCAGCTTGTCTTATCCGTTCCTCTCTTATGTACTTAATTAGTTCTTTTCCGGAAAGTCCCAAGGATTCTCCTTGCGTTTAAAGATTTCTAACTGAGTCATATTTGCACTTGGGGGCGCCCTAGTCAACCAACTAAAATTCCTTGCAACAAGAATTATGCCTTCTATAGAATTAGCCTACCTAAATATGGGCACTGACCTATTCGTACTTGGTTTCTCAATCTAAATAACCACTGACCAAAATCACAAAAAAAACATAAACAAATTATTATAACAGTTCCTTGAGCTACTCCAGCTTCTTAAGTTAAAAAAAAAGGGGATAGCAATCGTTAAAACAACAGGGAACGACTATATTCTATTATTTTTTACGAATAACACTATGCTTTACTCGACTGAGACCAGTGTTTGTAAAGATTCTAGCGTTAAAAACCACACCTGACACCTAATTTAAATAGTATATATATATAGCTATATATGTCGTAGAATGACTCTCGACGATATACCATATCTCACTATTCGTTGAGGGAACTTCCTTTATTATCTTTAGACTGCGTTAATGTCTGGCGGCCGATATTATGTATCTTTGATATGCTTACGAAGTGGAACTGAGCTCAAGGATACTAATATTGCTATCATTAATAAAATAGAGTTTTATTATACCCATAATAACTATCAACAAACACAAGACGAAAAATATTGACATAAACAGAGAATGGAAAGGGTCGGGGACACTCGGGCTAATCCGAGGATTTAAAGGATTTAAAAAAGGTAAAACAAATATAGAGTTAAAGAGATGGGATTGTTTGATAAACCATTGAAAGCACAGGATAGAATTGACAAAAGGGTTAAGTACTCAAAGGTGACGTTTGGCTTACGTAACTTTATGCTAGTGGTGCAGTGGAAGGTGGCTTGAAGGAATTTTTGGTCCGCTAACGAGTCCTAGCCGAAGGGGGGAATAAAAGGACCCTAACGGTGCCTCTTGGGAATGAGAACCGTTTTTCGACGAACGGCTTGAAGAACAATGGCTGTTCTACGTTGTTCTCTTCTGAACAAAGGGGAGGTGAGAACCGTCTCTTGGCTACGGGCTCAAGAACAACGGCTGTTCTAATGTTGTTCTCCTCTCAACAACAGGGGGGGTGAGACCTGTTTTTTGTCTACCGGCTCAAGAACAACGGCTGTTCTAATGCTGTTCTCCTTTGAACAACAGGGGGGGGGGCGAGAACCGTTTCTTGGCGAAGGACTTAAAAGAACAATGGCTGTTCTACGTTGTTCTCTTCTGAACACGGGGGGAAGCCTTGGTGACTTGGCGTCACGAAAGGCTTGAACCTTTGGCACTCAAGGGATATTGTCCTCCTTCTGGACAAGTGATGGTGAATCTCGAGGTTGAGGTCCCTTGGCGCACAGAGGGAGAGAGGGTCGTGGTGATGTTTCGCGACGAAAATCTGGATCTCCAATCTGATCTTAGTGGTAAAGTTTCCATATAAATAGCCAGGACATCTCCTTGGCGTTGGGGACAATGGAGTGGGAGCTTTGAGGGAACGCACAGCCGAGCCGGAGAACAATGCCTTATCTGCTTATAAGCCTAACTCAATCTGACGAGGTCGTCGTATGGGGGAGAACGGGGGGATGATAACCTTTTTGTTTAAACTTTGACATCCGGTGGCTGCGATAAGGCGCCAAGCTTCGAATCGAAGATGCACGTGGGCAACATCATGGTTTTAAATAATATGTGATAGAAGTTAAAATTAACGCAACTTTAACTCGTTCTATCACAATGATGAAATGAAGTTCATAGGAATATAAATTTAAATTTATTCACACTTTCTTCATTTATACTTTCCTTTTGTATAATGAAAGATGCAACTTCTTTCAGATAACTATATACAAAATCGTTACTCTCATTTAGTTCTTTTCACACTACCTTCATTTATGCTTTCTTTTTGTATAATGAATAAGTCAGCTTCTTTCAGACAACTATATACAAAATTTTCTCATTCTTCCTTTACTCATGCTTTCTTTTTCTATAATGAATTAACTAACTTCTTTCAGATAAATATATAAATAATCTTTTTTCGCTTTTTTTAGTTCATCAGAAATGATGTTACCCAACCCATCATCGAGTGAAGGTATCAGCGGTCACATTTTACCCATATCCTATTCTGCTCCGACTCTTGTGTCTAATGAAGACGAGGACAACGATAATGTGCATGATAAAGTTTTTCATTGGTAACTTTTTCATACTTCCTTTACTCATGCTTTCCTTTTGTTGATTGAATGCATGATTCAACTTCTTTCAGATAAGTATATACAAAATCTTTTTCTTTCTTTTTTAGTTCATCAGAAATGATGTTTATTCCTCCTGCGAAACGAAAGCGGATCTACCGAAACAAGCAAAACACTTACTCTTTACCCAATCCCTCATCGAGCCAAGGTGTAAGCGGTGAAATTTTCCCCATATCCTATTCTGCTCCAACTAGTGTGTCTGATGAAAAAGAAGATGAAACTGATTTGGATGATAAGTTTTTCATCTAAACAATACCAACAGTGTCATTGCAGTCAGCTCCGACGATGAAAATTTAGTATTTGCACTAGTAGGTAAACATTCCGACATACAAGTTAGATCATGTAGCAACACCATTCCTTTTTCGGAAAGAACAGTAAATGAACTGTGTAGAAGTTCGTACCCTCATACGCAAGAAAATTCTTTAAAGCAAAAAGAAAATTATTCCCATGTAAAAATTAGACTCTTAAGAGAAAACAGACATGGAAACCTTCCTCATCATTTTCTACCGTATAATTGTGAATAAACCAGAAGAATCTAGTCTTGGTCGAGTAATGCGTGAGCTTTCACTGTATATATTAAATCTGTAATGGTTTCAGGATGGTAATTATCGTGTAAATATAAGTTCTAAAATTATGGATGCAAACAGTGATATGATCTATTTACACATTGCATTAGTTAAAACGCGTGAATCGACACTATTTGATTATATCTTGGGACGATTCGAGACTGCATTCCAGGCTGCGGACACAATCGAGTTTCCAACTTTCAATCTCGTAGTTTGTATTTATAGGATTCCTGCAGACCATGTAAAATTCCATCGAATGTTCGATTTGATCGATATAGAATATATAGAGGACATATAAAATTCTACAGGATGCGCCTTTGTTTCCGTAATCCTCGCATTAAAAAATGAAAGAGAATCTTCTTTCAAAGAAGCTTTGGCTTCCAACATTAGCAAAAGAAGTTCAGGAGGTAGCAAGAAAATGTAATCTCGTGTACGAAGAGGTTGCAACGGTAGATGAGTTCTCCTTAATAGAACGCGAGCTTAGATGCAGGAGCCTCGTATGTACGACTACAGGGGATGAGCGCAATTTCAAATTACTTCATCGACCAACATATCCTGAGAAATTAGTTCCAACCATATTCATTGATCTAGAGGATGAGAGCTACTATCCAATTCGAATCATTAGTGATACATATAATAAGAATAAGATACTTCCTTTTAATCATGATATTTTTTTTCTCGCTATACGTTTCATTACAACGTAACGGCCCATCTAAAAGAATGTAGAGGTGTGTGCAGTCAGTGTCTTGGGCATTGTGATGGAGAAAGAAATCGAGATATTTTATGTAATTAGTGTAATCGGAGATTCTATAACCAGTCGTGTCTTATCACACAGAAAAAGCTATATACTTTGATTAAAATTTGTGATTTGCCCTAAATGTAATCGTGTAATCATACATAGTACAAACTGAACGAGATGACACGAGTGTGAGAAGTTGTTCTGTTCAAAATGTTATACATACTATAAAGCAGATGGAGCAGAGCATGTGTGCTGGATGAAGAGCTATAATAGATCGGTGGCCATGAAATAGAATGCAGTGTATTATGACATAGAAACCTAGAAAAAAGTGAGATCATTGATACTTTATCCATATATATTGGTTATGCCGATAATCTGTGAACTCTGTTTTGATAATGAGAATAAAACTTATTATAAATGTATGAATTGTGGTCCACGAACAAAGACTTTTAAAAGAGCTGGTGAAAACTCTCCTTGTAAACCCTGTATAGAAGAGTTAATAAGAATAAGAAAATCGAGAGTAAATGTGAAAACATATGTGATGGCACATAACAATGCCAAATTAGATGTCCAGTTCATCTATGACGAGTTGTTTCAATATTTTAATTCTAATCTCTTCACTTAAAATCTAATGAAGCGGGTATGAAAAATCTTTAAGTTAGAGCTCGTTAAGGACATAATATTTATTTATGCCATTATCATTGAAACAACTGCTAAAAACAATGGGTATCTTCGAAGTGGAAAAAGGTTATTTTCCTTATATTTGTTCTGTTCCAGAAAAAATGTATTTTAAGAATGGGAAAATGAAAATGAGGAAAAATTACATTTTGACAGTAATTTTTACCCGAATTTTCAGGATGAAGAATACAATATTCGTACAGAGTGTATTAAGTATTGCATTAAAGCTGTTTCTATAGTCCGCTTGTGTTTTGAAAAGTTTAGGTTTTCATTCATCAGGAGATTTAACATTGATCCTATGCAGTCTTGCATCAGAATAGCCTCCTTATGTTACAAGGTGTATAAAGATGTCTTCTAACCAGAAAATTAAATTGCAAATATCAATAGGAAAAAATCAAAAGCTTTTCTTATAGGGCTATACGGTGGCTTATGTATGTAGAATATGTTAGAGGAATCCCAATTTTCCATGCAAGAAACGGTGGTGAGCGAAGTCTTTCTGTTGGTGGGAGATTATTTTTTTCTGACGGGTTTTCACTATCAGGAGGAGGAATCGTGTTTCTCTTTTATGGATGTCACTGGCATGGGTGTCAGAAAGAGAACTGTAATCTCAAACAATAACTTTCAATTGGTGGATGTGTGTCGTTGGACCGTTACTATCACAAAATAGAGAGTGATCGAATTCTAGGTAGTAAATATCAAGTAATCATTCTCTGGGAGTGTGAAATTGAAACCTTGATGCAAACCATCCTAGGACGACGTAAGGTAGTTAATAAAATTTGCGCCGATGTAGTTAATGGTGTATTGAATGTGGGAAGTGCACATTTTGGCTGCAGATGTAACCCATTTATACTATACTAACTACCAACCAAAGGTGTCAAAATACATTATGTCAATTTTTGCTCCTTAAATTGGTACTGCATGCAAAACAATCCATACCCCGTAGGATTACCTCGCGTTGCGTATCTGTGCGAGAAATTCCGTCTATTCATGAATTCACCGATGGTATGAATGAAACATATTTCGGTATCGTGAATGTTGTTGTTCTCCCTCCCCATGATCTATATATTCCAGTTCTTCTTCAGTCCATAGATGGTAAACTTACTTTCACACTATGTACCACATGCGCTCAGCCAAACCCACGCGAGTCTCATCACTTTGAAAAGCAACGTATGATTTGCGGAGTGTACATGAACCACTCCGGAACTAAAACTTGCGATGGAAAAAAGTATAAGATCAAGAAAATTTACGAGTTTAGGGAGTTTGAAAAGAGGGATGGTTTGTTCGTAGAGTATATAAAAACATTTCTAGAAGAAAAAATAGAAGCTTCTAGATTCTCCTAAGGAGTGGTTGGAGAGGTTGAGAAAATGGAATATGTGAAGAGGTGAATCAGTCTGAAGGGATAAACATAAATATACGTGATATCGAAATTAATTCTGGAAAGCGTTTTAGGGAAAACTCTGTCTAAACAGGTAAGGATTTCATCCTGTGACTACTTTTTTCTGCAATATTACCACATTGTACAACGAATATGAAGTCAATCATTTCTAAAACTTGAAAGCGATAATAATGATAATATAAACTTGAAGTAGATAATAATAATAATAATAATGAAAACTTGAAGTCGATAATGATAATAATAATAATGATAATAATGAAAACCTGAAATCGATAATGATAATAATAATAATGATAATAATAATAAAAACTTGAACTCGAAAATAATAATAATAATAATAATGCAAAAAAAACACCCGATTAATCCTGATCATATTTACTTCCTTTTATAGTCTATGGGGAAAACTCGTTCAGATGAATCGTGGTATAAAAACGGTCATCTGATCATGATGTAATCGAGCTGATCAGAAATAATGAATTCATTGTGTACACTTTGGATGGGGTCGGCAATGCATATAGCGCAAAAGTGGAGAATGCTGAACATGTAGAAGTTGAGTCACAACCGCCTATGCTCGAATCAAGCTCTATGGCCTCTTAGACTCGTTGAGCGAACGTTTGTTGTACTGTTACAGATACAGTGCCATCTTCATTGCTAGGAAAGATCACTCACAACTTCGACTTGGAGAATTCCTCCGTAATCTCATCCATGAGATCAAAGATGTGTACTGTGCCGAGGCGTATGGAGATTCATTCTGCTCAACGGGTCCCAAATCCTATTCGGTACGTATCCAAGTGACGAGTGGGGTGAAGTATATATGTACTTCGTACTAAGGATTAACCATTAACACTCAGACAAAAGATATAATAACCTACGATGCTATGAAACGCCTAGTTGGAGCCGATGATGATAGTCACATATCTGTACCATTTTGGGGTTTCAGAGCCGAGGAAATCGGTGGAGTGAAAGAGGTGGTACGGGAAGAGAATTTGAGAAAAGCCTTTCGTAAACCCATTGAACTCCCAATGAATTATCGCACCCTAAATTTCGGTTTCAAAGGGATCTTACATGATATTTAAAAATTTAATATCCATTAAATCCCTGTCAGCTATTATTAGCTCTTTATGCATATATTTTTAATCATTAACAATATTTTTGAATCAATATAAATATAATAAAGATGAAATAAAAAAAACGCGTTTAGTCATCAAGGTTTTTATTTGTCTACAAAATAACTCATAACATTCTCTAGATTTTGTGAGAAAGAGAATTCATTCATCCTTCTCTCTTCAATCTTGGTTTCCATCATATCCGAAAGCTGATGTGAATACCAAGAGAGAAAGCGAAATAACAGGTGGTTTTGTGTCTCATATAGCGATGTTCACTACTTTCTCATCATCATTAACCAGATTAGAATGCAATATACAGAAAAACCTATCCACCCATGTATTATAACGATCGGATAGTCTCCGACAAAGAAAAACTTGTCCATAAGCTCGTTTTTGAATTTTTCACCGATGATTCAATCTTCTAAATCCATAAACTGGAGATGTTCAAGAACTTGTTTTCTGTTATTGTAGTTGAAAGGTGATTGGACTGACCTACTATATGTACAGAAATTCAATCCCATCAATTGGGTGTTCATTAATAAGTCGACGGACATGATCGAGGAAATCAACTGTAGATGAATACTCTGAGCTAAATTTATAATCCGAATCACACACATCTTCGGTTGCAAGATATTTAGCAAGTCTGGGTGTGCTAAAGTGTGGATAAAAGATCATCTAAGGACGTTTGACATACAGAGATGTTTAACAATAATGATTTAGAAGATTGCAAATAGACGGACCAATTGAAAAAGTTAAGTGGTAACTGCACTGTTGACGGACAAAATAATACATGATAAATCAGCTCGATGCAGTCTTTATCTCCCCTCTATCGATTTTATCCAGTTTGTGTATATTTGTGTGTACTAAATATCGCTTGTTTTTTCTTGGATGTGACCAAGGCTGGTAGTGAGCAATGCTAGGAGGTCAAGGAAGGGGGGGGACACCATTTTACTCCTAACCTAATCCAATGTATGTTTGTGTGTAGACTCTAATTCTTTAGAAGCTCAAGTATGTCTGTGTGCGCGTGTGTGTAAACTCTAATTCCTTTGGAAAAGGGTCACTGGTCAAAGAATTGGGATGGGGCGAGGGGATCGGGGAAGACTAGGCATTCACTATAATGGTGGAGGAGTCGAGAAGACTCAGCATTCAGGGTGAGGGGAGGAGACTCAGTATTTACCCCGCATTATTACTGCCTCCAAGTCAGGTAATAATTAAGATTTGAGGTCAAGTAATGAGTGAATTGGTAAAGACTAAGTCGTAAATTTAGGTAATATATAAGTCATTAAAATAGGTAATAAAAAAAACCGCCATATCAAGTAATAAGTAGCCGTCAGGTTAAGTAATACATACACCGTTAAGTAAAGTTTCACTGCTACTGCTTTCGTCTGAAAAGAAATTGATACTATACTCGCCGCAGCGAGAAATATACGATGAGAAAGAAAGAGAGAGAGAGAGAGAGAGAGAGAGAGAGAGAGAGAGAGAGAGAGAGAGAGAGAGAGAGAGAGAAACAGAGAAAGGGAGCGAGAGAGAGAGGGAGGAGGCGGGTCGCTGATCTGTGGAGATATGGCACAGTGGGGGACACCTGTGACGGTGCTCGCCAAACCCCATTCGCCCATTTCTCGCTGCAGCGAGTATTTCGCGCGTATCTTCAAGAGATAACTTTTTAAAAAATGTTTATGAAGAAATGAAAATAGGTTAAATAGAGTAAGCCGATAGACTACTTGAGAGGCTTGACCTATAGAGTGCTTAGCTTTTCTGACCTTCCACCCTTTTCGCAAAGTAGGTAAGTTTGGTGTGTGTAGATGGGAAATGGATTGGTGCAATGGGTGACGCTTTTTGGTGCCTTTCCCCAAAGGATCATATGTAGGCTCATTTCTTGTGGTCATCTGCCTTTTCGTGTTAGTTCACTAATTGCGCTGGAAGGGTTTTGAGTAATCTCACTGATTCGAGCTGTTGGAGATTAAAATGAGCTGCAGTATCTTCCTTCTCTCAGTAATCAAGCTTTATTATAAATGTACATTTTTCCGCAAATACTGGCGGCATTATTAGTCATGAAAACTTACCTCTATCCGATTAGTCATTCGTGCCATAGAAGGGTTAACAACTTCGTCTCCCTGTACTTTCTTCTTATATAGCTAAATAATTTCACATGAAGGACATTTAATTGAAAGAACCTCTTTTCTCATCCATATACTTGCAGAGTTTTCACGCTAACCCACCCACAGGTATTCCAGCGACTGAAACTAGATTAAGACTAACTTTTGTGTTATTTCCCAAGCCCGCTCTCACCCATTTTTCTTGGACTGTAGCTAAATTGGATGGAATATCACCGACCAGCTTTCGTCCACTCATCAGTGTTCTAGTCCGTGAGATTGGGATATATCCCCCGCTTCTTGGCGCCGGTGGACTTATTTGGGTATTTATCATGTCTGCCGCCTTCCCAGCCTTTTTTTCCGCTACGTCTCCGATTTTCTTTCGAGGATTATGTCCGGAAGCAGAGTGAGGTCTAGCATACAAGAAATAATGCAGCAGATATCAGGATAATTTGCGCGTCCTCCGGGCATAAACGAGACAGCAAATGAATCTAACTCGGCTTCAATGCAAGTATGAGGGTGTGTGGCTCTATTTCTTCGAAACATTTTTGCTTTCTCTAACACTGGCACTTTCTTTACAGATCTCTTATCCTAACTTCCCGCTGAATGTTCACTTTAAAATTTGAGACAAAATAATTTCTTTATGCACTGTTACTCACCAAATTCGGGGCGAACATCTGACTATGACTTGCACTTGTCGCTTTACTTTACTCACTTTATGACCTGAAGACAACTTAAAACCAATCAATCAACCTAAAGGCAATGAATGCAAGAGTCGATTACTAGTGGGCACCAATACTATTATGGAAATAGATTTAAGTAACATCGTTAATAATAAACTTTTGTAGTTGAGCATCCACAATTTGAGGTTCTGGTCATATATACCAGGCATTCAAATCTCATAAATTCCCTACATATAGATCGAAAGGAGTTAGTTTCAGCTTAATTGTAAAATCATAAAGTTTAAACATTCAAATTGTAAACGAAATCAAAGCGTCAAATGTAATAAATAGATTAGCATTGACTAGACCTTCCAAAAACAACAAAATAAGAGTTAAATACAATTCCTAACCTAGCATTGATTAGTTCTTCAAAAAAAAAGCGTTAAAGGAAAATTGTATTATAGCATTTACTAGTGTTCAAAATAAAAAAAATACATAATCGCATTAAATGATATATATAGAAAGGATTGACAAGACATTAAAAATTAATGCGTTAAATCAAAGTTACAGCCTAGCAAAGACATGGCCTTGAAAATAAAAGAACATAAAAAGGTGGAGCACCATTGTTGTATAATTCAGCAATATTATAAACATGGAAGACATTTATAATAATAAAACTTTGATTATACAATTGTATCTCTTCTCTGTTAAATGATAAATAATTTAATGAAAGAAATAAAATTTTAAGAATAATCGGCTTTTACTGCTGGGTCCTATTTTCCTTGATCACACTGTATATTATAACAAATTATTATTATCATCATCCCATATGATGCCGATCAAGAGGCAAACGTATCCACAAGGTCCAAATCTCGAGTTTGATATATAGAAGGAACCTTTCAATGTGTTACTAGGTATAGCATAAGAAACATTTGCTGCAGTTGACATCAAGAGATTTTCATGCCCACCAACGCGGGCATTTATAATTTAAGCCAGTCGGATTACCCCTAATATGTTCTAGGCCTATATTTCTTCGACACTATTTCGACCTCTTCATCATCTCTACTTTCCTTACTGAATTATCCATGCAAACTTTCTGTCAGAAAAGATCTAATAGTTTTTGCGTAAAATTAAAAAAGTTTTGGAGCGAAGTTAAGTTTCTTAATTTGAAACGAGACCAATTGTGAGTCACTTGAGCTTACTCTAGATACGAGGTTTTTGTCTCTGCTCTGATGCGAGATTTATGGCATATTCTCTGCGAATTAATCCTAAAAGATTTGTTTGTTTGTTTCACTTAAGTTTCTGAATAATTTATGAATTCATTATACCTGATGAAATTGATTTGTTAAATAATTCATGATTGCTTTCTAGCCTACCTTCATCTGTCTGCATCTAGTCTGCCTCGTTCCTTGGTTTGATTTTTCAGTTTAATATGCGTAAACGAATGAGGTCATATGAATTTTGTCTCTGACAAGGAAATTGTCAAGCTGAGACATTAAAAGTAGTCTGGTAACTGCCTAATGATTTAATAGTTAATTTTACAGTACATAAAGGCATTAATTTTCCTTCATAGGTGAGTGTGGTTTGTGGTGATTGCATTATCATTATCTATTAATCAATTTTAGGAATAACAGAAACGAAAGTAATATGGAATCGTTAGTAAAGTGAAATTGATTAAATTTACCACATTTATTATAGAATGCCAAGTCTCATTTTTTCACAACTGTAAATAGCTTTTCTAAGATGGGGTCTTCTTGTTTCCTTTCATTTTATAGGCGTATGTGATCAATGAGTGTGATCAAGAGGACAAAGTGGCATTATTTTATATGTAGGAGATTATTTTGTCTGTTTTTTTCTTGGTGCAGAATTCTATCAATTACTTCGCTGTAATGATTGGTGGCCAACCTGGGATTAATATATAGGGAGTCTAATTATTTCTAAAACAGCATCTTGAGGGATTAATTGCATAAGAGCGTTTGGATTATTTTTATTTTGTTCCTCTATGTTCTTTAACAATATGAATATATCTTTCTTATTTCTTTTAATCTCTACTATGCATTCTAATAATAATCAGTCCATCTATCGGAAAAATAGTTTTCTTGATCTGAAAACATAAGTATAATTTTGCCATTTATTTTTAAATAACTTGAGAATACATGTGTACACTAAACTGTGATTTTCTTTATAAATATGAACATTACCCAAGTTTGACAAGGAAAATTTTCCTGCCGGATTTAACGATTGCAGTCGCAATTCTTGTAAATCTTCTTGTTATGTTTTTTTAGCACGCACATATCGACAATTGAGAAGAATTAGGACTTAGATTTTGATACTATGTATTAATCATAGGAAATTACGACTTCGGGACATTCGCCTAGATTATTGGAAAAGTAACGTTGCATAAAATACAACAAAACCCCTTCACAACATGGAAAATTTGCAGAATTTGACAAGGATTAAAAAGATCCATATTTCTTTGAGGTTGGTGTAATATATTTTGGTGTTGACAGCAGAGATGGAACGCCAATAATTTATTTTTTTCTTGTAAGATACAAAAAACAAATTGAGTATTTACATAACTAGTTTGAAAAAAAATTAGGAACCCATCTTCTGAGTGTTGTATAACTTTTGGTACACATTAGTTGTAGCAGCGCTGGGTACAATTGCAAGGTCTTAGAAGTTTGTTAAGAAATATCTATAAAGAACGTGGTCAAGAGAGTGAAAGTGAAATAAGTGGAAAAAATATATTCGCAGATAATTCTGCCTTCTGACATGCATGCTAGCCCAGCCTGAGTAAATATTAGGAAAGTAATTTTACTGGGTTGACATGCACTCTCTGGTGGGCCCTGGGAAAAATTGGAGCAATTTTTCCCTCAATCTCTCTCAGCACTATTTTTTTTAATTTACAACTAACTCTTCGGCCTTTTTTGATACCTGCACTTGGTACCAGGAGGAACTGTTGTTACCCGTAGACAGTGAAAATTAGAGAAGTTCTACCTTGCTCCCAATCAGCATTGCTCTTGCTCTACGACTATCTCCTTAACCCTCTATCTTGCCCTAAGAATCTGGCCAACTAAACTTAAGCTGTATTAGAAGAGAGGTTCTAGAACCTCTATTATTAACGCCCTTTAAGGCCTAGGAGGTTGCAAACGATCAGGCTTTTATGGAACCTGGTCGTTAAGGCGTAAATAATAGAAATTTCGGTTTTGCCCCAGTAAACACTACTCTCCGTGTATTGGGCTGTTCATGGGTACATATGGCTTTAGTGCTTTGAAGGTTCAAGCTTTGCTGCCTTATAGGCTGCCCAGCCAACTCAAAGTCTGGGGTCGCGTCTCTGGCTCTGCGACAACAGATCATAAAGATTCTGGCCGTCCTTGTGAGGATAAGTACATCATACTAAAGATATCCTCCCTGTCGCCCACCGTATCTGTCTGCCCACTTATGCAATGCGAGCTATGAATTAAGTCCGGCTTGTCATCGACCAGCCTTTGTCCACTCTTTACTCTCTAGTCCGTGATAGATTGGTGTAATTCCAGCTTCTTGTTTCATGTGGGCTTTTGGGGGTATTTATAATTGTCGTAGGTCAGGCATGAGCTCCCTGACCTTCGCTTGCCTCCATGAATGCGGGGAAATGAGGCTAAAAGCATTCGTGAGAAAATACTCCATTTTGGCGTGGGTCACAACGAAATTATATACGAGTGCTTCTTTAACCTTTGGTCGATTTTATTCAAATGGCTATGTGATTTTTGAAATTAAACAGGGAAAACAAAAATAATCTTTACTACTCTATAAAGAATCAAATTTAGCAAGAAAAGAGAAACTATGGGAAATACACCAGATTAATTAGAAAGAAAAATTGATTTAAATGGATGCTTCGTCATGCACCGCAAGCATGCATAAACCACTAAACGAAGGAAAACATGTCGAGGAGATCAAGGGTGAATCTTCGAGGTTGAATAGCGTCAGGCCTCTTCAAAGTTGTGAGAGAGAAAACATAATTTTCCTGGCAAGCCTCGTAAGTTTAGATCTAGGGAGAATTCTCCCTCGAAGTAGCGAAGCTGGTTATTGCCTAAGAACGAGTCTTCACGTTGCTTGACTGGCGGTGCGGAAGTCGCTTGAGAATTTTCGCGTCGTGGCCTTGGCTGATTCTGGACAATACTGGAGAATACTGATTTTATCATGCACGTGCTTAGAATTATATACGCCAAGCCGGAAGTGATTTCACTATCTGAAGGAAGCAGGCCTCACTCCATCTGAAGGGGTGCAGTAAACGTAAACATCACACCCTCTCGCTGACCTTTTCCCGGGGTCCAGTTTGGCTCGTCTCAGGTCGTCTTATCGCCTCGGTAGTTTACCGAAAGACGCCGATTGAAGGTTATCGCATTTGTGAGATACTCCCTAGGCCTCTGCGCCCGCGTGACTACCTCTCTCTCTCCCTCTGACAATGTGGGGTATCAACTTCTACACTTTTTCTCCCCCTACGTTTCCAATATTTTTCGATTATTATCTCAGAAAGATGAGTAAGGTGGAGCATAGAAGTTATAAGGCAGCAAATATCTTGATAATTGCGTCACTTTTGGACCTAAACTACAGAAGATGCATCCAACTCGGCCTCAAAGCACGTAAGAAAATATGTGGCTTAATTTCTTCCAAACATTTTTCCTTTCTCTAACAGTGCCACTTTCTTTGCAGATCTCTCATCCCAACTTCTCGCTGAATGTTCTCTTTAAACTTTGAGGCAAAGAATATTTCTTTATACCCACATCCTAACCTACTTCGCAGCGAAAATCTGACTATGATCTTCATTTGTCGCTTATTAGTGATAGCACTAGGAGCATTCCAAAACATTGTATAGTATCGTTAATTATTGCAATTTACCGTTGGCTTTCTAAAATTTAATGTTCTGGTCATAGATAGGGAACAAAATGAAAACCCTGTGATTTTTAAAGCATAAGTTCTTTCTTAAATTTTTACTTATAGATCGAAATCAGATAGTAGATATATAAATTGCTATGGTTTAGGCATTTAAATTCTAAACAAAATCAAAGCGTCGAATAGAATTTTTAAATGAACATTGACTAGCCTTTCAAAATAAAACAAAATATTAGTTAAATGAAATTGATAGAAAGAATTGACTAGGTTTCAAAAAGAAAATAGTCAAATCAAATTTATATACTAGCATTTACTTGTGTTTATAAAAATAAATAAATAATTGCGTTAAATGATATATATATATATATATATATATATATATATATATATATATATATATAGAGAGAGAGAGAGAGAGAGAGAGAGAGGGGGAGAAAATAACATTAGCAAGATATTAATATTAATAGAAAAATAAACAGTTAAATGGCTTTTATAGCCTAAAATTGACTGAGCCTTCAAAGTAAAACAGAATAAAAGGGTAATAAAAAATTTATAGAATATTATTGACTAGGTCATCAAGATAAAAACGTTTACTAAAATTTAGTTACAAGCATTTACTATTGTAAAAAATACACAAAATAAAAGCATCCAATGAAATTTATAGAATAGCATTTACAGGACATTCAAAATAATAGCAACATAAAAGCTTTTAGGGATTTTATAGCTTAGCATTGAATTGGCCTTCAAAATAAAACAAAATAATAGAGTTAAATAAGATTTATAGAATAAATTTGAAACACATATAAAATAATCATAAAATTAGAGTGTTAAATCAAAGTTACAGCCTAGCAATGACATTGCATTGAAAAATAAAGAACATGAAAGCGTAATATAAAATTTAAAGACAAGAATTGACCAACACTTCAAGATGGCTTTAAGGTCCGTGGAGCACCATTTTTGTATAATTTTGCAATATTATAAACATGGAAGACATTTATAATAATAAAACTTTAATTATAAAATTGTATCTCTTCTCTTTTAATTGATATATAATTTAATGAAGGAAACAAAATATTAAGAATAATCATCTTTTTGCTGATGGGTCCTATTTTCCTTGATCACACTGTATGTATATTATAACAAATTATTATTATCATCATCTTATATAATGCTGATCAAGAGATAAACGTATCCACAAGGTCCAAATCTCAAGTTTCATATATAAAGGCCTTTAAATGTGTTACTGCAGTTGACATCTAGAGATTTCCATGCCCTCCAGCTAGGCGCTGCCGGTTGGATTGCCCCTAATATGTTACAGGCCTATATTTTTTCCACACAATTTCGACTTGTTCATCATCTCTACTTTCTTTACTGAATTATTCATGCAAACTTTCTGTCAGAAAGGCTTTAAATCTTATTGCGTTAAATTACAAAAGTTTGCCATTGAGCGAAGTTTATCTTCATACTTTCTACTAAGATCTTGTTAGGTTTCCTTAACACTTTGTCTACCAAGCCTATTTGACGTCATATTTCCACGAGGGACCATTTTTAATGTTTTAATAACTTAAATCAGATGGTCTGAAAATTAAAATAGTATAGCAAATTTGTAAAATTTGTAAAAGTTTTACAAATTATTTATATTTTAACTTTTTCTTTATTTTTTTCTTGTAGTCCTTGTCACATAAATAAGTGTGACAGGAAATTATAGTTGGTCATGTTACACATATATATGGGTGACAGCAAGTTGTAGTTATGACATGATACACACTCACTACTTATTATTTTTTTCTCTTCTCAGATTTTCGTATAATAAACAATAGATGAAACTGATAAATAATAAATAAAGCTGAAATTTCTAAAAATAAATAGGTTATAAATAAATAAAATTTACAATACGATATGGTATCCTCGAGAACACTTAAAAGGATGTATTCAGAAAATAAAAGCACTTTAGACGCCCTTGAAGTTTTCGACGATTCTGGCATTGATCCAGAACATCATGATAATTCTCATTAAAAAGCTACCCTTAGAGATAGAGAAGAAAACAAACCACAGCCAGTCCCTTCCCATGAAGAAGCTACCCTTAGACATACAAAAGAAAACTAAACACAGAAAAGGACTTATGTGAAGATGAAGCAAGATCGAAAAGAAACCTGTAGGCATAATAGCTTATAGTAAAGGCAAGATTGGAATCGACATTTGCGGTCAGATAGCCTCTTATGACACTGCTCTAAAGAAAATGCAGAAAGTTGTATCGTAAGCTTGCCATGTCGCTTTTGTTTACATTAGCTCCCATAAATTCATGGATTGCACATGAAAAAGTGATTGGAAAGGAACGAAATTAAAAGAGTTCAATGAAAAACGCTATTTCCGTTTTACAATTTGAAGGTCCACGTCTCGCCCTCTTGGAACTTAAGAAGAAGATAAAATATCTTCTCCTTGAAAAAAACAATGGTAGAAGGAAAAAGATCAGAGGTAGCTTCAGGAAATTCTATCAAAATATGGCTAATGAGAAAAATAGGTCGGAAGCAAGGATAAAAGCTATAAATGGTTATAAAAATTGCATCGCCTTTCCTGGTAAAATTGAACAAAAAAAATTAAAAATATATAAAAGTTTAAATTTTTTTAGTTTACATATTTCTATTGTTTTCGTATTATTTTTACTTTTGTAATCAAATAAAAAAGGTAAGAAAATTAATTTATTTTAGTTTACATATGTCTGTCTTTTGGGGGTATTTTTTTAATTTTGTAATCAAATAAACTCTTTCTTGCCTAAAATGTTTTATTACCCTAAGCATTACGTGTCTAAGGGCCTTTATATAAACTTTAGTGCTCAATAATAATACATAAATCAATTAATTCTTGTTAACTTAAATATATTATAGCTTTTATTTATTACTACTATTAGTTATTTAAGAATTTGAAGCAAAATATATGAAATAAAGAACAAAGTTTCATTTTATAAGTTTCCATTTGGTTCATGTAACTTTCCTCAGCAGTCATATATCGTATCTTTTATTATAACTACAATGAGATTTGTGTGGCGACAACAGAAACGATAAAACAAGTGTCACACATATATGTATGCCATGGCCTGCCCCATGATTGTATGTCTAATCCTACAGTACATACTCGTAAATACTTTCCTTTTCCTTCCAATTTAAGGCATGTTTGTGTTGTTGCATTATCATTATCTATTAATTATTTTAATGAATTAAAGTAACGAAAGTAATATGGCATCTTTAGTAAGTTAACTACAGCTATTATAAAATGCTAAATCTCATTTTTATCACATCTATAAATAGTTTTTCTTAATGATCAATGAGTGTGATAAAGAAGACAAACTGGCATTATTTTATATGAAGGAGATTATTTTGTCTGTTTTTTCTGTTGCTTAATTTCATCAATTACTTCGCTGTAATGATTGGTGGCCAGCCTGGGTTGGGATAATATATGGGGTATAATTATTTCTAAAACAGCATTTTAAGGGATTAATTGCATAAGAGCGTTTGGATTATTTCTATTTTGTTCCTCTATGTTCTATAACAATATGAATATATTTTTCTCATTTCTTTTCTTCTCTACTATTCTTTGAAACAAAACTATATTTGATGCATTTACTTTGGCACAATTTCAGAATACATGTGTATACTAAACTGTGATTACATTTAACATTATGAACATTACCCAAAGTTGCCAAGGAAAACTTTCCTGCCGGATTTTACGAATGTAGTCACAATTCTTGTAAATCTTCTTTTTATGTTTTTTTTAGCACGCACATATCGACAATTTAGAAGAAATACGGCTTGGATTTTGATACTATGTATTAATCAAAGGAAAGTACGACTTCGGGCCATTGGCCTTGATTATTGGAAAAGTAGAGTTGCATAAAATACAACAAAATAGCTTCCCAACATGTAAAATTTGCAGAATTTGAGAAGGATTAAAAAGCTCCATATTTCTTTGAGTTTAATATAATAAATTAGGAGATGGTACAGAGATAGAACGTCAATAATTTAGTTTTTCCTTGTATGATATAAAAACCAACAAATTATAAATCCTTTTATACACATTAGTTGTAGCAGCGCTTGGTACAATTGCAAGGTTTTAGAAGTTTGTTAAGAGATATCTGTATAGAAAGTGGCCAAGATAGTGAAAGTAGCTTCGGGGCCGGGAATATATGCAATCATGCAAATGTTAGCTGCACCACCACTCTCATACGTCAGTAGAATTCTCCTTGTAGAAGATAGATGTGAGCTCTATTTGACTTTAAAAGCCTACGAATCGTTGGTCTCACCTCAATTTGTGTCCAAAAATCAAAGCATGTAATGTATTTGGATTCCAAGGTCACATTGACTATCATCTTAGACCCTCCTAAATTCCAACGGTGAGATGAAAAAAATGGAACAAACTATGGTAGAATAAAAGGTTGGTGGACAGAAATCAGAGTTGTAAGCATATTGTTTACAAAACTTTAAGTAATTTCAATAGGACAGAATCAATTTAATCTTTGAATTTCTCCCCAACAATTCACATGGTATAGATTCAGAAACCCTACTTTTACGATATGAAATGAAAACTGCATAAGAAAGAATTGAGGCTATTACCCCAGAAACTTTAGTGTTTTGAGGTGCAATAATTAGATAAAAGCTGAAAATTGGCACAAGTATAGGGATTTGTGACCTGAACAACAAACTTAAAGTCCCATGTACTCCCGCGCTTGCGTTAGCCGCCATATTGGATATGGTCGCCATATTGGAATTCCCTTAAAATTCAAATACCTCGTTAAATAATAGTTTTAGCAAAAGACATCACTCAATAAAAGTTGTTGAGAACTAATTGTTTTATAGCACTGACGAGGTTATTTCACAAAAATAAGTAAATTTATATGGAAAGAAATTAAAAATATTGAAATTGAAGTAATAATTTTACTTTCAAAGACAATTTCTCCCCAACAATTGACGTGGTGCAGATGTTGCTTTAATTTTAATTATAACGAAAGAAATTGAGCTAGGAGAGATGGATTTGGGGATTTCAAGTCTATAGGATTCAGAAGCCCTACTTTTATGATATAAAATGAAAACTGCATAATTGTTCAGAACTGATTGTTTTATAGCACTAACTGTATAACAAAATGCTTCGAAACAAAGGTTGTAGGGGAAACCTTCTTATTTTGAAATATATACACAAGTTTATGCATATTTAAAAAAATAAGGAAGTTAGAAGGCATAAATGGAGAAAAATGCAAGACACTGACCGATGTTTTCTTCTTCCAGGTACCAGAAGTTATGGAAAGAATCTCCAAGCGTAGAGGTGACTGGAGGACTGCAGACCTTGATAACTGCCAGTTTGTTACGAGTGGATTAATTGCATGAACATTTCAAGAACAAAACTTCTTTACAAGTACATATCGACTGCCGTAAATCGTACACTCAAAGACTTGCTTCAAATAAGGACACAGAGGAGCAACACAAGAAAGTACCTTGTCTGAGATCAGAAGTAACCGAATTTGACATCAAACTGCATAGCTTATTCTGTGGTGAAACAGCTGATAAAGCTGCAGAGTTCAAAAAGCCAAGGAAGTATCGTAGGTCCATAGATGAAGTTACGACATTGACACTACAGAAAACAGTGCGGGCAAGAGCAAAAAAACGCAATAATAAACTTGATTATTTGGTACTAAGCAGGATTGATAGTGTTATTGATCTAGTAGCTGCCTAGTCTAAGTATCATCGGAGGTGTTACGATGATTTCTGAAAAACTAGCTGTGATAGTGGTGCATCCTGTTCTCATAAAACAGTTGAAAGACTATGCTGTTGCATCAGAAGCTTTTAATAGACTGTGTGACATTTTATACAACAACAAGGAGTGCCACTACTCACGTCAGGAATTGCACAGGATGAGATGGAGGCTACAGACACAATTGAGACTGTATACATAGTTAGAACACTGAAACAAAAACTGCTAGACAGTTATGGAGAAAGCATCCCTGTCACTAAATGTAAAGGCAATGGTGTTGTTTCATTCAGTGAAGCAGTCAGTATATCCTTCGCAGGCTCAAGGTATAAAAACAGAGAAAGCAATATTCAAGATGAGAGCCGTGAAATTGTACTAACGCTGCAGCCAGTATACGTTCATATGTGTATGACAATTGCGTGTATCCAGTATGTGAAAACATTACTAATTCCTTAATAAAGTAGGTGCCAGACACTCCCCATGACTTTGCTGAAGAAGTAAAAAAAATCAAAGCATAGGGATGAACATAAGGAAAATGATCAAAAGCGCTTAAGCATACAGCATGCAATCATATCTGCAGCACGAAAACCGAGGTCATTCTTCTCTTCTCTCCAGATATCTTTATCTGTTTTCCTACATAGGTGCTTTGCTTCTCGCCAGCTAAGTGATATTCTGGCGAAGGTAGGAGTAGCATCGTTATATAAAAAGACTCTACGTTACGTTAACTCAGTAGTTATAACAGCATCTGTCAATATAAGAGATTATGGTTTTCTCCAAAATATATTTGATAATACAGATTCAACATTCACACTCTTGATTGATTGGGAACGTTTCACATTATGGGTGGTGTAAAATGTGTAACTCCTACCAGTGCAGTATTAACGAGTATTGCATTTCAGAAAGTCGTGGGTGCTAAGTATTTCAAGTAACGCTAAAGTAACAATTCCAATAAATACATATAGAACACCTACAAGTCTGCAAAATATCACAGCAAAGGAATCTATCTCATGCGATACACATCAACCAGTAACTGAAAAACATGCTCAACAGTTAGAAACTTTATCGATATGTGGAAGCTACTTAAATACCACCAAACTCCAGGCTCGAATGGCTACATGCAGACAGCAATGAAAGGTGGTAACTTTGAAACTATTCATATACTTGCCCTTCCATTCATCAACCTGGACCCAGAAAATCTATCAACTATATACACAACACTCCTGCCTTCTGTCTATGATACTAAGTCCCAGAAACAAACCAACTGTGTGGTAACTTTTGACCAGCCCCTTTATATGAAAGCTCTGAAATAGTTTCTGCTGGTGGTGAAGAAAGTCCCTGGCCAAAAGTAGTTGGACGTTTAGGTTGTTTACATCTCCTCATGTCCTTTATGGGAGGAATAGTCACCACAATGCGTGAAAGTGGACTGAAAGAATTGTTGGCTACAATATGTGCTGGAACTTCAGTGAGGCACATGCTGTCTGGTCAAAAAAACTACCATGCCCTTCGAGCTTACTTCCTTTTACAGGCTGCTCTTACAAAAACTGTTCTAAAAGATGATTTCAATATGAATGATGCAGAACGAAGTGCAATCTTGGGCATCTCTCACTCCTTCTTGACCCATAAAATTGATGTTAAAGATGTTATAAACAATGAACTTCTAAAAGACATTAATGAGAAGCTGATAAACAACTTTAACCAAAACAAGGACTTCTGGCACACAGCACGACTTTGGTTGCAGTATCATGAACAAGTAACCCTAATTAAGTTCTTTGTATGAGCTAAACGTACAGGACAGTCGGATTTGTACCTATATTGTGTACAAAAGTTGCTTCGAAATTTCCATGCTGTAGGACATCTACATTATGCCAAAGCAGCACATATCTTTTTGCACCAAATGAATGGACTTTCAAGTACAATGCCAGAGAAAGAATATGAACAACTGACCACAGATGGAATCTTCACAGTGCGTTGTAGCAATCTTTACTAGTCAGGGGCATGGAGGAATATGATAATTGCGCAGTATCTAATAAGAAGATTGAACTCTTCCGAAGGATTTACGCATGGCAGGGACATTTGTGAGAACACTTTTGCGCAGGTATAAAAGCGATGCCAGCAAGTACACAAGTTTGTAAAGAGGTGGGGAAATCTACTGGTGTTTCCTCTGCAACAACTGAACAGCATGTTAAATTGCAAGAATCTCGCTAGTTAAACATAATGCAAAAGTGGCTACGATCTCACTCTCCATTTTAAGAAACATTTACTTGTTTGGCACAACTTGGAACCGAGATAATTGCTGATGATTTAGTGAACTGTGACATAGAAAAATCCATTGGCTTGAGAGAAATGCATGATATGGATGGCAAGAAGTTCTCAGTTATACACCTGAAACGAAAGAAAACAGTACTTTCACTGTCAGTAATGAGAAATGGACTGAAAGTTCGTGAAGACTTTGTTGCCGTGAACTTTTAACAGCTATTCAGCAGAATAATGTGTGTTTTGAAAGATAATGATCAACTTGCCAGTGATATGACGTATGACGTGGACCCTAACGGACGAGTAATATAACGCCAGTACCACCATCACCACTAGAGGTGTTTTTCTCCAACCTTCTGACTTCCGCAAAAGGGTTCGTCATTGCAATCTTAGGAACCGCTATTGGGCAGCTCCACCTCTGTGACGGAGGTTGTATTTTTCTCCTGCCACTTCAAGACCTTTCTAGCACAGAGGGCGCTTGTCTCTCTCCATTTACGACAGTTTCAGTGTTATCCCTCATACTCTCTTTTGTAAGGTTGCTTCTACGCTACTCTGAAGTTGAGCGGGTGCCCCTTTGCTTTCTGAGAGTCCCGCTAGGAACACCCTAAGGCAGAGCTTGCGCTGCCTCGGTCCCCCCTCCCCTTCGCCCGCCATTGAAGTCAGATTACTCACTAAACCCTCTTAGCATGGTAAGAGGAGGCATTATACCCTGGAAATTGATCAAGTACCCGGATGAAGCAAGGTTTGTCTCGTTGATGGCTCCACTTTTCATCCCAACACAGTTTGGCATGCTGGACCTGGTGACGTCTAGGATTGTTCATATATTGATGATGACGCAGCACCCATTTATTAGGCTACTCTTATAATAAATCCTAAGCACTAATTATATTTAAACATTTCGAAGTACTTCTAAAATTTAAGTAGCGTTATACAAATCAAGGATATAAGATTATCGAGACGAGTGGGACGCGAATGAGGAACGATGAGGTGAGAGAAGTAAGGGAGATTTTCTTTTAGGGGTGGACACTCAAATGTGTGCTTGTGTAGTAATTATATAGGTGCCAAGAGACTAGGCTTTGTTTTGGTGTAACTTTTCAAGATATAATAGTTCTAATTCACTTATGTATATAATTTTCTAGGAATATATAACATCCCCTCCCGAAAGTAAAATCAGGCTCTAATTTCATAGATGATATCAAGTATTTTGCTAACAGATTTTATTATAAATACCATAGCTCTAAAGTTCTAGGCCCTGTATTCAATTTTAACAATTTTAAAATCCTATCCAACCTTCGTAAGGATCGTTCCATTGGGATAAAGGTAAAGGGGTGGTCATTTTGAATCAGACTGACTATATATCTAAAATGCACTCTATTCTTTTGGACACATCTAAATTTTCTAAACTTGATACAGATCCTTTTGAATATATTTTTCAAATTGAAGACAAAATGAACAATTGTTGCGTTCTTTAAAAAGAGAAATATTCTCTGCGACTTTTACAACCAATTATTTGCCTCTGGTAAATCACTTGGCATTATCTATGGTTTACCGCAAATTCAGAAGATAGGAATACCTCTCTGTCCAATATTATCCGCCATCAATACCTCAAGCTTTAACCTAGCTATGTTTTTAGTCACCATCATTGACCCATTCACTCACAATGATTTCACCTTGCAAGATTCATTTGAATTTGTAAAATTCCTTTCGCAATTAGATTAAAACAACATGTTTATGACTTTTATCGATGTGGAGTCATTGTTTACAAACGTTCCTGTCCTGGAAACTTGTATAATCATAACGGATACCCTTTACCAATCCCAAGAGAACGTTTTAGGTTTAACCAAGTCTCTTTTGTCAATTCTCTTAAAATTGGCAGTAGAAAATACATTGTTCCTTTTTAGTGAGATTCTGTACCTTCAACATGATGGGGAGGACATGAGCTCTCCATTAGGTCCTAGCTTTGCAAACACTTTTCTCTGGTATCATGAAAAAAACTGGTTAACGAACTGTCCCGCTGAATTTAAACCGATAGTGTTTAAAAGATATTTTGACGACTACTTCCTCATTTTAAAACACAAAGACCATGCCCCTCTATTTTATAATTACTTAAATCAACAACACCCTAATATTAAATTTTCAATGGAAACAGAAACAAACAATAAAATCTCTTTTCTTGACGGTATAGTTACAAAAATTGGCTCCAGATTCAGTACCTTAGTTCACCAAAAAAGAAACTACCACTACACTTAGCACTCATTTCTTTAGTTGCACTTCTATTCATTTTAAACTTGCCAGCATCAAAAGCCGCATACAAAGATCGTACAAGATTTGCTCAAATTAGTGTCTCTTTAATTCTGAAATAACATACCTTAAGAACTTTTTCAACTTCAATTTCTTCCCAGACCACATATTTGATAGATTAACCTCTAATTTATGCTAAAAAACATTTCCACCGAATTCAACCAACTGCAGTTCCCTAATGAAAAATATTCATGAAGCATCCATATCCTCAACATTTGACAACTAAATTCAATAAAAATTTACTCCCTATTCTTAATAAGTAATTTCCTCAATGCCAGTTCTTTCCTATTAATTTTAATCCTCTTTTTATCAATTCTTTCTTTCGAAACAAGGAATCACTCCCATTATGCTTGCGATCCTCCATTATTTATAAATTTACGTGTGCGACCTGCTAAAGTCGCTATGTAGGCCAAACTAATCTACAATTAAAATGTAGGATTGCTAAGCATATGGGAGTGTCTTATAGAACTAACATTCCTATCTCTAAACCTGAACACTCTTCATTAAGAGTACATTCTCAACCCTTAACTACCCGCTCGACTCTGATTCTTTTATTTTATTATCTTCCGCTTTCTCTTCTCTGGATTTAACAATTCTAGAATCACTTTTTATTAAACAAGTAAAGTCAGAACTTAATGATTATTCCTTCTCCCTCAAATTGTTCACTATATAGTCAAATAAAGTAACGGACAACCAACCAAATTCCCCCCCCTCCCACCTACATAGCTTTAATCCTGGCTAGTCCTGATCATAGTAATCAGGTGATATCATCAGCTCTAACAAAAGAAGGGTAGTTTCTGTCTAAAAGTTCTCAGTTTCATTTTTATTCTTTGTGTTTATTTTAAATCTTTGTCCCAGTGGTTTTCAAAGGACCTTATATATAGAAGTTTTCCCTTAGTTTCATGTTTTTTATTCTTTTTTTTTTGGCTTCACTATTGCTTTATTAAGTTTTAAACTTAAGTAAGGCTCATTAAGTAAGGCTACTACTTTCAAGTTCACATAAATTAGCCACTCATGCTCCTTGTAACGTATGCGGTCTAGAATAAAAGCAAGGTTCTCCTATGTCTCTCTTAAAATGACTGAGTGAGCAAATGGAACTGAAGGCATGATGTTCCCAGTGAGCAAATGAACCGCTTTTATGCTAAATGGGATGCATCTATGAATAATTTGCACTAATTTGGTTTTTAAGTTTGCCCAAGTATGTTTAATATGCATCTAATTTCATTACAATATGTCAATTGTTTTCAAAAGTGAAGAGTTACTGTAGATATGCAGAACGCTTCCTAAATGTTGCAAACGTCAGGCAATGAGTTTACTCTGTTGCTTAGTAAGTGTTAGATCACGAAGTAGATCATTGAAGACCGGTTGGGCGATGAGGTGTGGTTTCTTGTCAGATTAAAGCTGTGCCACATATGGTGTAGCTTGAGGTGCTGAATCGTCTGAGTTGCTCCTTGTCATCGGTTAATATTCAAAGGGAGGCTGTAGTACAGAAAGAGCAATTGAATCTTAAACTGAACGAATAGCAGGCTGAAGATCTGGATACATAATAGATTTCTTGACTTTTCTGTTGTAACCTGCAGTGAAATAAAATAAAATCAGACTAAAAATGGATATTGCTGACTGTGATCAAGTGCAGAAATAGTTAAGGTATGACATAGTATGTATTTTGATATTTTTAATTGATACATCTGTTAAAAATATATTAAAGATCAGGAAAGGAACCACATTGAATACCACCTTTAATATCAGTTAAGCAGAAGTAGCAATCCGTTGAATTGTCCTTTGGCTCTCTCCAGACCATTGGTACGCCAAACATGAGACCAAGGCTTTGCCTTTCACCCAGGCAGAAAGGGAACTTGTGCACCTGACACAACATATGTGAGGTGGCCATCGTTTGTCCTGGTTATCCATTTTACCTCCAAAGTACAGCTCATAAAGTTTCTTCACATGTTTACTCAACTTTTTCTTGTATTGTCTTAATGTAACTGATCCACATATATAACAGAAACTGTCCGGTAAATTTTGCATTCTGTAGGCATTTTATCTCTGTCTCCTACAAAGAAAAACACGGTTAAAATCCGTTTATAACTTTTAGAGTTGTCAGTTCCATCCCAATCCTGTTTGCTAATCCCTACGGAACCATCAGTGTTTTTAACGTAAGTAAGATGGAATTTATCCGAAGCTAGAGGATTGCAGAAAGAAAGGGATGTTATATTCGTGATTTACACAAAAAATACCCATAGAAAGGTTATTCTCATTTTTGTCTTTCATTGTTGTAAGCGTTATAAACTAGAATTGGTTATGAGGAGAAAGAAAAAAGGAAGTGGAATAATTAGTAATAATAAAACTGAATCATGAAATAAAGTTAATGAAAAGAAATTGAGTCTAATTTACAAATAAGACAAACTGGAAACTCTCGGAAAAATCTCTCTATGGCGTTCATGTTGTACTTGCGAGTTCTTGTGAAGTTCTTATCCCTGCAAAAACACACCTGGTTGCAGTATATTGAGTGGATAATATTTGCTATCGTGTTACTTTCCATCCTTAACTGTCACGATATCCTTTCTTTACGTCATCTTATAAGTAACTTGTCAGAAAACAAGCAATTATCTAAAGTTATATATATATTTAAATAAGTAAGCTCACCGGAAAAAATAATAGTCACGTACTGTGTTTAAAATCGTTTAAAATACAAGGGGATGTAATTAGTATTGAACGAGGAGAATCAAGAAGTTCCTACTTCGAAAATGTTTAAAAGCATTATAGATTTCGCAAGTTTGATACGGCGCAGTGCCTATACCCTACTCTGTGTGTAAAAGTTGGCTTAAAGTAAATGTTAATGTTTGGAAAGAAGGAGTGATTGCCTTTGAGTCGCCAAAGGCCATCCTATGAAGGATATAGCCTGTTTTGTCTACGTAAACGGTTATAAGGGGCTACTTGCCCTAGCAAAAATCTCGGCTCGCAGGACTTTTTCGGACAGAATTGTAGCCGAAAGAAGTCACTAACGGAACAGGACCGACGGAGTGTTTCATTGCTTCTGAGTAAATTCAAAGCACTTTAAGGCAGATTTTTTTGTTTATTTCTGATTTTTATTATAAAACTGTCAAGTTTTGAAAATTTTATTATATCTATTCAGCTTAAACATTAAATAGAGTTAATGTTATTATGATAATGGGAAACATTTACATTAATAACACTTGATTATGATATATCAAAAAAAGTAGAAGATAAAAACATAAAAAATAATGCTGAACAATTATTAAAGAGATTGAAACCAATTTCTCTTGCATTAAATAAGTTACAAAGTGACAGCTACAAAATCAGTGATGCTGTGGCAATAGGGAAAGAACTAGTACGAAAAACTGAAATAAATTCCTGTTCTTGTCAACTTACTACCAAAGGTAGTAAGCTGACTCCCTAACTCTCCATTCCTCTCTCGACCCTCTCAGCAGTCGGCAGATGGGCTCCTAAAGCTATCCCGCCTCTCTCCTTTCCCCATCACCCAGACCTTTTCTCCTTCCCCCCTTAACTCCCCCCACCTCTCTTACTCCCTTATTTAGCCCACCTCTCTCTCTCTTTCTCTCTTCTCCTCCCCTTCCCTCCCTCATCTATCTCCACTCCCTCTCTACCTTTCCCTCTTCCTCTCTACCTCCAACTCTCCCCCTCACTACACAATCTGTCTCCCACTCTCTGTCTCCATACCCCCTTTTGCACCCCCCTCTCCCTCTCTCTCTCTCTCTTAAGGAAAGTAGAGGGAGAGGTGACGCCCCCTTGTCGCGGGAAGAGAGCTTGTGTGTATCTTTGACTTTTCGAGCTATGTCGGCGGGGGTACCTCTTCTGGGTACCCCTGGTAGGGCTTCCCTTGTCGATTTAGTCGAAAACGAGATTCCAGACTAAGTGCGTCATTCCTTCCTTTTTCTACTCTATCATTCTCCCTTTTTACTTTCATCCTATCTCTCCCACTTATACAAAAAGAAAAAAAAGAAAAAAAGTCTACTCCTATCATGCCACTCTTTCCCTTTTTTCCCTCTATCTACATATAAGGACCTGGCAGCTACCTCACGCGTCAGAAGAGAGGCTTTGGAACCTCTATAAACAACGCCAATCGACGTTCACTGGTTGCGAGAGACTAGGACTAGAGGTGTCCTAGGCGTTGGGGCACGATGAATGGGATGAGGGTAGTGCCCCGTTAACCCCTTCCCTGGCGCGTAATTATTAACCGTTCCCAGTGCCCGTTGATGGGTGTCTCTGGTAGCATCCGTCCAAGGTGACGGCCCTTTGTTTCCAGGTTGGATGCCAGGCCAATAGAAAGCCTTGGGTCGAGTCTCTTGGTGGGGCGGGATATCCATTGAATGCTGCTCCGAGATCCTGGCCGTTGTGAAGGGAACTAGTAGGAGTTTAGTAAAAGGCGTGTTTCGTTGTTGTTCACCTGGTGAAAAATCGATGGCCCCTTCGGGGACCGTCTGTGCTGTTTGGTTGGGAGCCACGGCACGCCGAGGCTTGACGACTCGGTCGGACGAACAGCAGCACATGGAGCGTGCCTTCTGGAAGACTCCGAAACGACCCTGATCAATAGGCGGGAGCGACTCACGCGGAGAGAACTCACCAACCCCCCTTTTTATCATTGATTGGTCGGGAAGTATTGAAAGAGAGAAAGTGTTCAGAATGCCTGGCAAGAAAGGACCAGGAGCTCTAAAATACACGTGCGCAATATGCCACATAGATAAGTGGTGCGTGGACTTTCCGGAGGGGTGTTTTTCGAAATGCCACCCGGCCAGTTCCTGCACCGACTGTATTTTAAACGGCCAAATCAAGGAGCTAAAGGAAACCTGCAGGGTTTCCGAGGAAAGATGCAGGAAGTTGGAGGAAAAAATAAGCAGCCTCGAAAAAGAACACGCCGGACTGATTCGCAGGCTTAAGGTCAGAATAGCAGAGCTAACGTCAAGCTCTGTACTAAACACTGCATCTGCAGTATTACCCTCAGAGCTATTTCCGCATGTTATGGATAAACCCTCAAAGAAAAAGAAAAGGAAGGGAAAGAAACAGGAAGGAGAGAAAGTTGAAACAGAAGATAAAGTAGAAGCTGAAAAAGAGAAAGTTGAAGCAGAGGAAGAAAAGAGAAAAACAGAAGAGTATGTAACAAAGAAAGATAAGGGGCAAGAGATAAATAAGAAAAAAAACAACAACAAAAATAAGATGGAGAAGAAAGAGGGAACAAGAGTTCGCTTCCGCAAGGAAAGCCTTAAACCTCTGCACGGAAATGTCCGAGGGTTGCCCTTGTGGGCGATTCCCAAGCACAAGGTTTGCAGCCCCTGCTAGTGGCCCGCCTTTGCACTAGTCTGGAGGTATGTTGCCAGCCAGGACGGGAAAACCACCACATCAGGGTAGAGGCTGAGAAATCTCAGATCTCCGAGAATTCAGTCGTTGCCCTGATGGTAAGTGGGAATGACCTCTACCTCCGAGGAGGCAAAGTAGGCCCCAGCGAGAAAATTCTCAACACGGTCATGGGAGCCATGGACGACTGTGGATTGAGAACTCGCAAACGGGTCGTTGTAGGGATGCTCCCAAGAAGAGGTCCTAGCCGGACAGCTCACTCTAGGACCGTGACCCTGAACCAGCGCCTGTCTGACCTCGGGAAGACGGAAGGGGTCTTCTTTCTGGACCCTTACCGCACCTTTTACGGTCGAAACGACCTTTACCAAAGGGACGGAGTGCACCTTTCATTCAAGGGAAAGGCTGTACTCTGTAACTTAATTCAGGATGTTGTAGAGCGGACGCAGAGGAGTGTCCGACCCAGAGGGAAGGTGGACATAAGACAGTATGCCCGTGTCACTCCTGGAACGACGTTCTTAGATGTGGCAAAGAGGGGTACTGCCACGCAAAAGAAGCCGGGAAACGGAAGAGCGTAGGGAGGTTTACACTGGGGGACTCCCTAAAAGTTCTTCTGTCCAACGCGAGGTCAATCAGGAATAAGTTTCTTGAGCTCCATGGCCTCGTAGCAACAGAGGAACCTGAGATGGTGGCCATAACGGAGACGTGGATTAAAACCTCAAGCCAAGATTTTGAAGGTGAATTCACGATTCCCGGTTACCAGCTCTCCCAGAAAGATAGGCCAGACAGAGAGGGTAGTGATGTGATGTTGTATGTCAAGGATACTCTCAACTCGACTGATTGCAACATCGTATCCGACCATAAACTACTAGGTGTTGACCTAGAGATAGGTCCTGCCAACTACAGGACCCTGGTGCTTTATAGACCTCCTGCCTAACTTGTTGAAAAGGACAGAGATCTGTACCAGCTACTAGAAGAACTTGTCGAAGACAGAGTGTGTATCGTCATGGGTGATTTGAACACACAAGTTGACTGGGAAACCAGAGAACCATGTGGCGAGAACGCACTACTCCTGGAGTTTGCGAACAACGAGTTCCTCATTCAATGGGTGAGAGAGCCAACGAGAGGAGACAATATCCTCGACTTGGTTTTCACCTCTAAGGATGACATCGTTGAGGACCTCTCTGTTGGCGAAGAGCTCAGGGGCAGTGACCACCGACTAATTAGATTTGTAGTCAAAGTCCCCAAGGCAGAGGCTGCAACTAGGAAATCAAGGAAACTTGATTTGAGAAGAGCAGACTTTGCAGGTCTACGCGCGGGACTGACTGACGCGAGGCTAGAAGAGTGCAAGGCTGTTGATGATTATTGGAACAGTTTCAAAACCACATTCATGAGTCTTTAATCACGTTTTATCCCTCTGAAATGCTCACGTCGGTCCTCTGTTCAACCAAGGTGGTTTAATCGAGAAATCGGGCAACTGCTTAGGGAGAAGAGAAATGTGTACCAGCAATCGAAGATCTCGGGTGACTTTGACGAATACCGGAGGCTAGCCAGGAGAGTGAAGTCCAGCATAACGGTGGCTAAGCGGTCTGAGGAACTCCGAGTGGCGAGACTCTGTAGAGAGAATCCCAAGGAGTTTTTTGGATATGTGAACAGTCGTAAACCAATCCGTCGAACGATTGGCCCTTTGAAGAATGAGGAGGGGACATTGAAGCATTCAAATGCACAAAATGCTAACTTCCTCAACGACTACTTCTCATCAGTGTTTACTGAAGAGTGTGGTCCCATCCCCCAGCCGACGGATTCCTACTCGGGGGAAAAGTTGGAGGCAATGGACTTCACCAAAGGAGAAATATAGAAAAAGATCGCTGACCTAAAGACGAATAAGTCCCCTGGACCGGACGGGTTTCTACCTAAAGTGTTGAAGGAAGTGTGCGATAAAGTATCACGACATCTGTGCGCTATCTTTAACATGTCAATCCGGACCGGATGCGTTCCTAGAGACTGGCGTAAGGCGGAGGTGACTCCTATCTTCAAGAAAGGAGACCGTAATCAACCGTCGAACTACCGACCTATCAGTCTGACTTCGATAGTCGGTAAACTCATGGAAAGCATCATGGTGGACAAACTGACGTCGTATTTAGAGTCAAACCTGCTACTGAGGAGTTTCCAGCACGGCTTCCGAAGGCAACGGTTATGCCTGACGAACCTTGTGGAATTCTTCCACTTCGTTTTCAGTCAGCACGATCGGGACAAGGCGGTGGATGTGGTCTACCTAGACTTCAGAAAGCCTTTGATAAGGTACCACACCGCCGCCTTCTCCGGAAATTGCAAGCGCTTGGCATAGACGGAAAGGTAGCCGGCTGGATCGAGAACTGGTTAAGTGGCAGACGGCAACGGGTGGTAGTAAATGGACAGTCTTCTGAGTGGGTGCCCGTTGCTAGCGGAGTTTCTCAAGGTTCTGTCCTGGGACCACTACTATTCATCATGTACGTCAACGACATGGACGGTGACATGGTTGCCAAGATTTCCCAATTTGCCGACGATACTAAGCTTGGTATGAACGTTGCAAAGGATGGAAATACTGCCCGCCTGCAGGAAGATCTTGGGAAGATTGGGGTCGTGGTCGGACACGTGGCAAATGCCTTTTAACGTGGGGAAATGCAAAGTGATGCATATCGGCCACAGAAACCCCCAATCTCAGTATATTCTTAAGGGCACTGCTCTTGAATCGAGTGACACTGAGAAGGACTTGGGTGTTACTATCACTAGTGCCCTCAAGTTCTCGAAACAGTGCATTGAGGCGGACAAAAAGGCTCAAAGGATGCTAGGCTATATTAAGCGCAAGTTTAGTTATCGGAACCAGGAGATTGTACTGTGCCTGTACAACTCACTTGTCCGACCGCATCTGGAGTATGCCGTACAATTTTGGAGTCCTTCATTGCGAAAGGACATCGCAAGATTGGAACGCGTACAAGCCAGGGCAACCAAGCTTATTCCCTCTATTCGACATAAAAGTTATGAGAATAGACTAAGGGAATCAGATCTGTTCTCGCTGGAAACCCGTAGACTGCGTGGTCAGCTCATCAAAGTCTTCAAAATACTTCGAGGGTTCGACAATGTTGACTACCAGGATATTTTCACACTGAGTGAGAACAGAAGGCGCATACGGCTTCAAACTTGAACTGAAGCGTTACAACCACAATCTGTATGGAAATTTTTTCACTTACAGTATCTGCGGTATGTGAAACGCACTTCCAGTAGAAGTTGTCAACAGTGAATCTGTTGACCAGTTCAAGTCAAGACTAGACAAAGTCTTGAAAAGTGGCCTTTTAGGTACGCAAAACAATTAAGCAGCCATGTGCCCGCTCGATTGTTAGTCCAAAGGTACCCTCCTTGAATGGACCGTAAGGTCTCCTAGGATACTTACTTTCCTTGTTACTCCTTGTTACTTGTTACTCTCTGCCCTCTCATTCTCTCCCCGCACTCCAACTCAGCTTCCCCTATCGCCGCACACTTCCCATCTCTCCACTTCTTTACCTCTCCCTCCTCCACCTTCTCTCCCACCCCTCTCAATCTTCCTTTACCTCCCGCATCTCCCCCATTTATCTACTTCCTCTCCGTCTCTTTCTCTTCCCCCTCCTCTCCCCTCATATATCCCCCTTCCATTATTTATCCTATATCTACCTACTCTCCTCTATCCCCCTTCCCCCATCCACCTCTATACCCAACTTCGTGCCTCATCATAAGGATATCCAAAGCAGAAGAAATAATTATCTCTTCCCTCTCACACTCCCTTACTGTCCCTACTCTCCCCTAATATATCCCACTCCTTCCCAAACTAACCTGTTTCTTTCCCCTCCCTCTTTATCTTCTCTCCTCTTCTTCCACTATGACCCTTCTTTCCCTTCTCCCATTCCCCATCCCCCTCTATCACCCCCACCCAACTCCCATCTCTCCTCTTTCCCCCATTACCTTCACCTGTCCCCTCATCTCCCTCTATTTATCTCCCTATCTCCCCATCGCCTTCATTACCTTATATCTTACCCATTCTCTTCATCCCACTTCCCTCTTTCCTAATATCTCCTATATTGTTCCTTAACCCCCTTCTTCCACATTCTCTCCCCTCAACCCATCCCATTTTCCTTCCCCTTTTCCCTTCCAACCTCTCTCCCTCCCAGTCTCCCCTCTTTCCAGCCTATCACTTTAACTCTAGCCCCCTCTACCCCGCTCCACCTCTCTACCCGTCTCTCTCTCCCTCTCTCTCCATCTACTTCATATTTCCCCCTCTCTCTTTCCCTCTCTCCTCATTTATCCTCTATCTCTCTCATCTTCTTCGCCGCAAGCTCTAGCCTTCCATCCCACCTCTATTCCCCTCCCCCCCTTATTTCCCTCTTACACAAGGATATCCAAAACAAGAGCAAATTTCTCTCATCCCCTATCCCCCTCCCTTTCCTCTCCTCGTTCCCTCGCCAGATAGGCTCATCCAATTTTGAAAAAAATAAAAAAACTCTTTCATTCTCTTCCTCCATCTCTCCCCACATATCCCCCATCCTCCCTCTATCTCAACTTTCCTTTTCTGCCCGTTGACCCCACACCCTTTCCCTCTCCCAATCTTCAACTCATTCTCCCCTTCTTCTCTCCCCCCTCTTCTCCTCCTCCTCTCCCTCTTCATATAACTTCATCCTCTCTCCCACTGCCCTCTCCCTCTCTATCTCCTCTTATTTCTCATACCCTCTGCCCCAATACCCCCTCTCTCTTCTCCCCCCTCTTTTCCCTATATCTCCCTCTCCCCAAATCCCATTTCCCCCTTTAGCACTATATCTCACCCTCTCTCCCTCCTTTATCCACACTTACAGGAGGAAAATTAACTCTCCTCTTCTCTATCACTCCCCCTCCCCCACTCTATCCACCCTCTCTCTCGATCCAACTCCGCCCCTCTATCCACCTTTTCTCTCCGCCCCACCTACCCCCTCTGTCCCACTCCACCCATCTCTCCACCCTCTCTCTCACAGTTTCTATCCCCATCTCTCCCTCCGCTCTCTCCCCCTCGTTCTCTCTCCCTCAACCACTTCTTCCTTCCTCTCTCCCCCTTCCCTCACCCAGTCTCTACCTCCCCTTTCTTTCGCTCTTTACAAAACGATAACCTAAACAACAAAAATGCTATCCTACCCTCTCCCTACTTTTTTCCCCTCCTTCTCTCCCTCTTTTCTTATATCTCCCCCTTCTTCTTCAATCTCTCCCTCTCTCTGCTCCCCTATCCCCTCTCCCTACCTACAAAAGGACATCCAAATAGAAAAAAAAACTCGTTCTCAAAATATAGAGTTATAGAGAAGAAGAAGAAGAAGAAGAAGAAGAAGAAGAAGAAGAAGAAGAAGAAGAAGAAGAAGAAGAATAGAACAAGATCAGACGTTTGATCTGTTTCTGGCACCCAAAAACTGTTCGCTCCTAACTAACCGTCATTCACGTGTGATCGTAAAATGCCAAGCATGCTTGGTGAAACGTTGAATCATTCTAGGTATATTATATGATTGGGAGAGTCTACACTTCTCCTTAATCTCTCTTCAACCTATAAGTAATAATAATAATCAGCAATTTAAGATAATTTTTTGCCAAAATATCTGTATTCATTTGCGACACGGCTTTTTATCCCCAATTGCATGGAACCTTACGCGAGGCAACAAGAAGAATTCTAGAAGTTGTCGTTTCTTTAAAGATTAAAATCGTTAACTAACCGCTCCAGCTATTTTATTGACTAATGTTGTGCTTTTTTCTTTAAAAGCCTTATGTAAGTGGTCGAACTAACTACATAACCTTCTTTGATAATGGTCTGATTTGGAGATAAGTAGGTCAAGATATATTATGCAATTCGTATCCAACCAAACCCAAAAGAGAATCTTCTGTTTATGAGTCCTTGGTTTCGAACAGGGTATTGTATTCCCCAAATCCTAATATATTCTCTAGACCGTTTACTATTATTGTACACACCCCTCTTCTTGTCTCTTCTAAAAATCTTACTAAAAATGCTTCATTTTTTGTCAAGAAAGGAAGGATGAGAAAACGTTGATTCTTTGTTGCAAGTTTACCTATGACATGTCGTGAGGAATCCATTGCTCCAAATTATGAAACGTGCCTATCTCATTTAAATGACGAACTACAGAGGAATGAGTTCAATATAGATTTTTTGTCAATTGTTTAACATTTACAATTCGATTTTTCCACTCTTCCCTTTAAAAGACATTGATCAAGTTCCACGGGTTCATCTTTGAGATTAAGTTTTTGTGTATGAAATTCTGAAACCCTATTTGCAATTGGCTCATCCGAATTGATCCCTTACCGTATATATGGCACAAATTTCTTTTGTTGACTTAGCATTGTTGATTTTTCTACATGAACTCCTAGGAAATAAATTTTAGACACCATCATAATATTTATCATTTAACAGAAGCCCCGGTATATTAATAATATATATTGCTTATTTCAAGAAAAAATGAATTTAATATTACACTTCCTTTCTATTTTCACAAAAGATTGCACGAGCGCTGACATGAACTGTCCTCTCTAATTGATATTATAAACTATTAAATTCTCGGCAAAGGTGTTATTCTACCTTTGGGATCTGCCCCCTCAATTAGGAAGAATAGCTGACAGCAACTGCCGTTTCACAGGACTCAGCAGAATAAATTAATCATAATTCAGATAATTAAAATCTTGTTTATTTTATGTGGTCGTTTTTATTTTTAGACCGTGGTGAATTTTGGACCCTATATCATTAAGGATATTTTCTGATTATTATTTTTTGATTCCGCATCTCTATTTTTATAGATTAGGTACAATCCAGACGAGTAATTTTTACTCTATCTTTTGCGACTCGTTCATCATCTTACTCGTGAATAAAGTGTTTTTATTTTTTATTTTTTTACCTTATCTTAGCACGCTTCCTTTAATATGTTTCAATAACAGACGAGTAAATGAGGCACCGTAAAAATAAATATTGGCTTTTTAATAAAAAGATGTCAATATATAAACTTCCAACATTTATTTCTACAACCAAATTGTATAGGCTATATAAGAAAAAAAGCATGAGCATACATCCCTTCTTAGACATGCCAAAATCTTAGAAATGTATTTTACTTTCTTCCCTTATTTCCTCACTTACATGCAATTTGCGAAAAAGTGTAGGCTCAAATACAAACAATAAATCTGCATCCATAACAATATATCTTAATTTGCAAATAATTCGGAATATTTCCTAAGATTTTGTAAAAGTTTTTTGAATGACCACTTTTGTTAATTTGAATATGCAAATTTATGAAGAAAATAAACCTTTTGGAAAATGAATAGGATTATCGAATATGTGGGATTCTTTTTAATTTCTATTAAAAAGAATCCCACATATTCGATAATCCTATTCATTTTCCAAAAGGTTTATTTTCTTCATAAATTTGCATATTCAAATTAACAAAAGTGGTCATTCAAAAAACTTTTACAAAATCTTAGGAAATATTCCGAATTATTTGCAAATTAAGATATATTGTTATGGATGCAGATTTATTGTTTGTATTTGAGCCTACACTTTTTCGCAAATTGCATGTAAGTGAGGAAATAAGGGAAGAAAGTAAAATACATTTCTAAGATTTTGGCATGTCTAAGAAGGGATGTATGCTCATGCTTTTTTTCTTATATAGCCTATACAATTTGGTTGTAGAAATAAATGTTGGAAGTTTATATATTGACATCTTTTTATTAAAAAGCCAATATCAATTGGTCAAGTTCTTATGTGTTTGCGTATATTCGAATGTTTTATCGAAATAGAGTTTGCATTTTAATCTTTAGTCCGAAGAAAAAGATACTGGCCTAGAAGTCCCAGTAGACCTAAAATATATTATTATATCAAATTTCGATTAGAAAAAAACAGCCCTACGGATTGTTTTTTCAGCATTTCAATAGAATTTCGATACAAAAAATTGTTCTTGCCTTTAGGCCTAGAAAATAAGCATGAATCTGAGAAAATAGACCATGAGTAAATTATTACTGAAAATAAATCACAAGGAAAAAAAAAGGAGAGCGCAAGCCCTTTCTTCTTTGTTTAGCAAAACGTTTTCAAGGAGAAGAATGGCTCTCCTTTGCTCAGCCCTAATTCCGGGAGACGAAATCAAAGAGAATCTTAGTTTGAGATCCGATATAAAACGTGGTAATGGAATTTAACAAAAATATCCATGAATTTAAATTAAAATTGGCGAAAGGCTTAAGACATATAGCTTATAAAATATTTATGAACGCGTAATAACTATATATTACGATAGATTTGGCGCTATTCCACTTGATTGCGTGATTACAATTAGAAATATAAAAATAGAGCTGATTGCTCACTATGATTGGATAAATTGAGCAGATGTTATTTTAAACGTACCTGGATATTTTTCCCTGTCTGTGCATAATAACATTTAGTAAAATCATTAAAACCTATGAAATAAACCATAGCTGGAAGCACGCGGGATTTCTTGACATGAATGCGATGTAATGATGTAAAGATGACACAGATTTAAATATGACATTTATTTTAAGAGGTTGGAAGAGGCAAGAAATTTTATTGAAATTTTTGTTATAAGGTAACGACATTGTATTTTGGGCATCGAGAATTCTAATATTATCGTCGAAACGATAAAATGATCTTAAACGGAGTTCCTTACAAATGTTTAGGTATTGCTATAAATATTATCTACTTCTTGATCTAAGTATTTAGAGGAAACTATTCGTAAGTGACAGAGAAACATGTAAGAAAAACAGAACGTGCTGGTTTGAATACACTTATATTCCACCCACCACGATATTATAAATCGTTATATTTTTATTTCCATGCAAGTACCTAGGTGTGTTGGGAAATGAAGACGCTTAATCATTTAAGTAAAGGTGAGAATGGAATGGATAGACAATTCTTATTTATCTCAGCGTTTTGAATTTGATGGAGTAAAATATTGACTTACACCACCTCATTAACGCGAGTTTATTCAAAGTCATGTCAATATTTTGCTGACCCATACGACTGGGCAACTATGCGTCTTTCTAGAGGATTATGAATTCCTTACTACTGCCCTTAACTAGCTGCATCAACTTAGACCTTAGTTTTTTTTATCTAAAAGAATAGATGGGAAAAGAGTCAGAAGAATACTCACAATTATCGTTTTCTGTTAAAGCTCCAATAAAGGGCTTCTTGAAATTTCTCTTTTGAAGCAATGGATGGTAGCCAACTTGTATGGGTGGCGCTCCTAAAGAGGGTTAATGAATTATGGAGTATTTTCTAGCCGTTCAAGGATATCTTAATATTTATTGCCCTTACCTAACCTTATTTCCATGGACATTATTTTTCATTTATCTTTTTTTGTTTGGACCTCTCCCCCCCCAAGTGGGGAGATAAGCACCCTTCTTTATTTTTTTTAGGACATGTTAGAAAAGTGAACATGAGCGATATCATTATACATACATAATGAGGAAAGGCTATACGATCATATTGGACACAAGGAGGTGGATGTGGGAGGGTAAGCTATATAATAGTAGAGAAGGAAAGGTAAAATGTGCCCAAAATGAGGGTCAAGATCCCCAAACTTCCATCTGGAGTCGCGGTGCGCCCGAACAAATGATGATTTTCGAAGAATCATAACCACTCGTCCGTGAGGAATCTTCCGGATCTTACAAAGGCAGTATTCAAAGATGAAGAGCTGAAAATCTAAGTGGCGGCTCGATGGCCAGCATCCCCAACGGAGCCCAGGAGTGTCTCGGGCAGTTTTTTCCTCCAAAAGTCGGAACATTTGCTAAGTTGCCTAAAAGAATTGAAGTTTTGAAAATACAACCATCAAAACTGAGAAAATTGTTAGTTTCCCTCGCTCGCACACAATTGTTTGAGTTTTGCATCAGTCAAGGTCACTTATTTTTTCGGTTAAGTTCATCTTGTATTTCTGAGAGTAATAATATAGATCAATTTTTTTAGGATTTAGTTTGTTGGCCTACATTTGTTTAATTTGTGTTAAAGATTTAAATACTAAATAAGTTTCCAAGAAATATAAGTATTTTTGTTTATATTTAAATTTAGGGTAATTTGGCTAATTGGCATTTGATATTCCTAATGTCATGGACATTTTTGTTTAAATTCGGTATTCACTCGTTAGTTTCCTCTCCTGACAAAAAAGGTGGAAAAGATTTTAAGCAGCCTTACTTTTACTTTTCAGTGTCAAAAGTAACAACCATTTTTCATTTACATTCGACATTAACTTATATTTTATTACTTGCTACTTTGTTAGTGGTTTGTGTTTTATATTGAATTAAATCCAGCTTCCAATCGGGAGACAGAGCAGTATAGGTCTGCATCACTGAAATACTAAATATTGCTTAAATATTAAATACTGCTTTTACTGGTTTAGACAATATATCTTAGCAAACCATGTTTGCCAACGGTCATTTGAGCAGAATAACAACTTGGCAAGTTTTTGAGAACCTGGGGTGTGGAAGAAATGCCCCTCCTTGACCACACTTGAACACCAGTGGTCACTGTTTGTCCTTAGCATGCGCATGAGTGTTCATGTTTAAGGGCTCTAGGTATCCCTGGTTCAACAAATGCGGATGAGTAGTTCTACTACCAACGGCATCCTTGGAGTGGATTTACTGAATTATAGCTATTGTTGTACGAGTATGTCCAACATTTTTTAATTCAAGCAGTTCTCTTCTGCTGTGTGACACAGTCCTGCATCTCTTGTTCTTCATTACTTTCCTAAACTTATTTTATCTTAATTCATTTTATCAAAATATGACTTTACTACATTTAGCCATGGCCCCCAGTCCTCACCAGGCCTTCAGTGGTTAAGGGGAGATAAGAATCTCTGGGTTAGTTGTCGTTTTTCTTGTTGAGCTTGTTGTTGCTACTTTCTAAGCTTTCCTGTCTATCGGTTTTTTTGTCGGGTGTTATTCTTTTTTTGTCTGGCGATATTTAGTCTAACCCTACCCGTATCCGTTGTAAATTATACAATTTATTCTACTGCAACATCCGTGGTTTTTATGGCAACTTGAGAGTACTTTTTGTTGCCCTAACTAAATATAATATTATTTCCTGCTATGAGACTCTTGTATCAAATAGGAGACATACTTCAGAACTTCTTTTGAAAAGTTTTAATATGCTTATGTAATTCCTGAGGAACTCCTTACTACCAGGGCAAAGCTTATGTGTATATATTCGAGCGGGATTTAATGTTTCACGTTTTAGTAAGTATGCATGTAAATGTCAAGAGATCAGGATTATTAGAGTATGCAGCCGTTTTGATATTTTGTTATATTTTTAGCCTTTATAAAACCCCAACTTAGATGACAGTATTTATGATTGCCTTCTAAACTCATATATTAATATTTAGGAGGAGGACAAGAAATCTTGCTTCATTTTTATTGGTAATTTAAATGCTCATCAAATTCATTTTCCCCAACCAATCAAATGTTATTGCTGCTCTTGATTTTTCTGATATTACTGTTTATGAGCAGTTAGTTACTGATGCAACTCACACATCCGCCAATCGTCTTGATCTTTTGCTCACTGATGTGAGAGGGGTTGTTGAGGTTCAAACCTCTGCACTAATTGGTTCCTCAGATCATCGAGGTTTAGCTTGTAAAATCCAGTTAGAATTCCCTATTCCAGACTTTACTATCTCCAGGGAGGTTTTTATCAAATTTAGAATTAACTGGAATGGGATTAACTGTTCTTTTAATAGTATTTTCTGGAGGCATATCTATGACAATCTTTGTCCCTTTACCGCATGGCTTAATGACCAGTGTCGCCTGGCCTATCGTGATAAGCATGCTGCCTATAATATTTGCTCTGATAACCGCTCTCTGTTGTGTTGGGAGAACTATGTTGCGGTGAGGAACACGGAAAATAATGATTATAAAGAGGTTGAAGCTCAACCTATTGCCCATTTGAAGAAATAATGTTCTCACAGTTGCATCTCAGCCGCATATTTGGTGGTCAGCACTTAAATTTGCTTTGTTTGGTGTTAATTCTTCTATTCCTCCCTGAATTAAACCTGACGGTAGCTTAACATATCATCCTCTTGATAAAGCCAGCATTCTTGAAGACAGTTTGAATTCCAAGCAAAGTAGGGAAGAGATGCAACTGCCCCTGAGATGTCATCCGCTATCTATTTTTAATACATTTGCCTTATATCCCCTGAAATATAATTTCTTGTATCTAACTTGGATGAGTATGGTCGAACTAATATTATTGGTTTGTTTCCATTGATTTTAATAAGATTAGAACTCAGCTAGCTCCAAAATTGGCGGTTATATTTCGGCTGAATTCTTGCGTTCAGGCAACATTACCCCAATTCCCAAGGGATCATCATCTCCATCTCCCAGTCAATATAGGCCTATTTCCATCACACCAATTTTATCTAAGACTTTTGAACGTCTGCTGTCCAAACGTCTTACTGTTTTTTTTTCTGAGACGGTTTCTTCTAATCACTCAGTTTAGCTCACAAAGGGGTTAGGGACTACTAATGCTCTATTATTGCTGGTACATGAAATACACTCTGCTTTAGACAATAATTGTGAAGTCTAAGTTTCTTTCTCTTGACTTTACTGCCTTTTTGATACTGTTAACCATAATGGTTGATTTTTAAAATAAAGTCTGCTGGCATAAGGGGTAAAATCTTAAGAATTTTCACCGAATTTTTAACTAGTAGACAACTTATTGTTGATGGGTGTTTTAGTCCTTATTCTAGAGTATATTCTGGAGAGCTCTCCGGCGTAGCATTCTTGGGCCTTTGCTTTTTATATTATATACTAGTGAAATGTGGTTTAATATCACAAATAAAATTCTAGCATATGCATTATGACACCTCACTCTATGCTCATGTTTATACTCCTGCAATGAGTGTTGCAGACATCCTCACTGAAGATTTGAATAAAATTCATTCCTGATGTCATCAGTGGAGTATGAAATTGAACCCTAGTAAGTCTAAGGAAATGATTTTGAATCATTCTAGATCTATCTTACCTGCACATCCCAATTTGTTAATAAATCGAGCTTTAATTTAAAAGGCTGGCCAGTTCAAGTTTTTGAGAGTAACTCTAGGCTCGAAACTTACTTTTGAAATGCATCTAAGAGACATTCCTCACGATTTCTCGCAGAAATTTGGCATTATTCTTAAATCTAAGAAATTTATGAGGATAATGTTCTTCTCAAGTGATTCTTTTCTTTTATTCTAGCTCATTTTAAATAGTGCTCGACTGTATGGAGTTCTCCTGCAGACTCTCATCTGAGATTGCTTGATCGTGCATTTAATTCTTTAAAATATTTAATTTTAGATCTGGATTTAGACATTGGGCATCGTAAAGATGTTGGAGCTCTTTGTACTTTATTTAAAGTAGTGAATGATGTGAATCCTCTTTTGCAAAAATTTTGGCTGAGATTTTATCAACCAGCCAAAGTTCCTAGGTATTCTGAGAATTCAAATTCGATGCCATTCGAAATTAGTCGTTATTGTATATTTCAGTTTTTTAGGTGCGTTTTACCAAGCATGTGTAGTTTATGGAATACCTTTCCCACAAATATTTTAACTGCTCCTACGCTTAATAAGTTTAAAAGATTGGCTAATGTTTTTTTGTTGCGTAACCGTGGGGCTGTTTAATTATGTTTCCTTTCTTTCTTACTGTGTTTTGACCTGCACTGACAACTCTTGGTGGTATAATTTCCAAAATTTTCAGTGTGGCTCTTTGCATGGTCTAGATAATATTAATAATAATTAATTTAATTCTTGATTTAACTTTAGGATTTTGTTTTGCAACCTCCAACCTTGTTAGGGATTTTAATGCTGGTATCAGGTGTTTAGCAATAAGATCTTAAATAAAATGTTTTGTTGTTCTTGGGATATCATTGTGATACCAGCATTGAGATTTAGTTTAACTCCGTTAAGAAGGATATCGCTTACATTTGCATTCATAATTTGAACGAAATTAGGCAGGAATGTTAAAAGTAATCACCCGAGTGTTTCGGTGAATCAGTCTCTTGTAAGGGTTAAATATTTGGCAACTTTAGAAATTAGATTTCCATTTATTTAATGTAAGCCCTTGTGGTTTGATTTTGCTCCGTTCAATATAAATTTGTTGTTTTTTAGTTCTTTACGATGATGGATAAGAGAGCAACGAACTGGCCTCTCTTGCTACACGGTACTTTCTTAAGGGTATTATCATTTATTGTTGATTTTATGGGGCGTTCGTAAGTGTTAAATATTCCATGTAAGTAATTTCCAATTGGAACAAGTTTATCACCTATAGGATACTAGTCCCCAAGGGATTTCTGTACGCGTGGTAAGAAAAGTTTAAGAACCTGATAGACAAGACGGCGCTAGGACCTTTGATTAGAAAGAGTGAAAGGTTTCTAGCATCCAACATAGAACCAGGGTTGGTATCCAGGCTAGCCGTGCAGTATCTGCGCTCGAGCGTGAAACCAGCCAAAATTTTACAAGATATGTCCAGGAAAGCCATTCAAATTTATTGAAAACAATGTTTCGGTTTAACTAACCCATATTCGGGCTAAAACGATAATAAGAAATTAAAGAGACAAACGAAAGTACGCATATGTAAATAAAATATAAGAAATAATCTTTAAATCAAAGTTCTAAGGAATTGAAATTCAAATTTAGATTGTTTAAAAAACTAATAATATAACAAATGCAAGGTACGACATTTCAAATCAAAGGCTCAAGTAAGATTACCTAAGGATATTGATTCAATCAATAAAACAAGGTTAAAATTTGAAGCAAAGAGAGATGATCAAAATATACCTGTCATCATTCAGTCGAGAGAAGGACAGAAATTTGAAGAATAGGGCCAGCATTATGCGTCGATGGGTTGTCGCAAATTGATAGCAAGTAGAAATTTCCTGTTTTTTTTATTAACGACAAGGGGTGGCAAGTTGAGTCTTTATTTAATGTGACTGAATTCTTTTAAATAAAATACGACTCTAAAATCGGAGATGTCTGGTATTAGTATTCAAGCAAAGAATCTCTAAATTTTCAATGCTGGCATCAACCTTGCATTTCATGATGTGGGCTTTGAAGTGGGAGACTACTTCCTTCGTGGAGAGAGATTTATCCGTTCTGCAATAACGCCATAATGTGCACATACTCTTGAGTGTAAGAAGCGAATAGTACTTACTATGTATGATTCCTAGGAATATCTAGGGAAAAATCTTTTAAACAAAACTATTATGCGAACAAACAGGTATTATACCATTGGTATGAAAGAAACCACCTATTTTCAAATTGTTTATGAAGATTATTTGAAAATCCGTTTGAAAAAATTTTTGGGAAGAATCTTGCTGTAATGTCTTGACCCCTCTTGGTTCAGAAGACCAGATCCGGAAAGAGGTAAATAACGTAGATCTTTATGAACAGTGATCGCTGCAATCTGTGGTTGGCAATTCGGACTTAATATTCTACCTATTTATTAACTGGTTAACCACATCAAGAGGGAGGGAACTACTGGATAAAAAAATAGTTCCTTAAAAAGTAGCATTAACGGTGAATTAAAGTAAAGCGTAGAAGAACAAATCGAAATTTTTCTTCGTATCAACACATATATACTATTCATTTTAAATTTTCGATCGCAAACGATAAAGAAATTTTTACCTAATCCAGAATATGATGGTTTTCTAAAAAGTTACATGAAGATATAGGAAGAGATATTTTTAAATCACATTATCTAGAAAGGATATAGAGTTTTTAAGATTCCTGCCCCATAGTAAAATTTAAACTTCTTATTTCTCAAGCAGGCTGACCTTCTAATCTTAACTCGCTTAGAGATAATGAATATTTGAAAATCAATAGATCATTTCAGGTCAATATAATTTTTCTTATGAACAAAGCCGATTACCTTAACAAAGGAATAATATGCTTGAGTAGTCTTTAAACTTTCCCAAGTTAAATGAAGAGTATTTATCTTTCTTGGCACAGTTTATATATAACTAACACAGGGCAAAAACTAGCTATAAATTTTACACCAACGTGTATAATCTTGATGGGCATGACCTGATGGTAAGGTATGAGGTAATGTTGCTATTTACAAATCTAGCATTGGTGAGGTCCTCACTATTATTTTAGATAAAGCCTTTCCCTAATGATTCTTTAACTTTTGCGTTCGAAAATTTAAGATGAATTCTTTATATGTGTTGATACGAAGAACCGTTCGGCTTTGTTATTCTTACACTTTAATGCACAGAGAATTCGACTTTCGAAGAAACTTTTATGTCACCAATTTTTCCCCTTGATTTGTTTAACCAATCTAAAGTTAGTTTAGTTTCTCTCTTATCTCCTTGTTTATCCATTAAACCTGAAAATAGAATAAATAATGCGAAAAGTTGTTTGAAATAAATATGATGTCTCAAATGGATTTATCATTAATACTATAATTAAAATTACGCGTTTTCAAGAGTAATCTTGTTGACTATAAAAAAATATATATATATATATATATATATATATATATATATATATTATAAGTAGGCCATTGTTAGGCAGGATTTATTAAAGTCTAAAGTGAGGGCTATATTGTTTAATTTAAATTGCAGCTTCATTATAGCTTTAACTATAATTTCAATTGATGGCTCTAGGCGAAGAAAATTACTCGGAAGAGGCAAGACTTTATTTGCTTAGACGTAGTTCGACCTAGTAGTAGGTCATCTTCGGGGCATAATGGTGAATATGATATTAAAGGTAATAGATATAGGAAATATTTTAAACATAATCGTGAGATAACCGACCAATTAGCTAACTCATAAATGTAATGCTAGTTCCTTATGTAGAATTTAACGGAGCATTTAAGTGTAGATTCTCATTTTCGAAAACAAAAGGACTGATGGCAGATATTAAAATTCTTATTCTTGAAGATTTCACGCAATCAATCCTCAACTACAAAGCTTTCGCAGCGAGCTACATCGTTTTGTTTTTAAGAAAGAAGACACTGAAGAGACAGCGACTGTCTGACGAGACATTGACTGGACTCTCTACAAAGAAGAACATTTCCTTTCCTATCCACTCCGATTTAGGGCGAGTCGGTTAGGGAAGCTTTAAGTCTCCGTAGGCATCTTTTTATGCAGAAGCCATATCTGAACCGGGTGGCTAACTCGGCGTAGGCTGTAGCTTAGCGCGGGACGGGTTAGACCCGTGTGAGCGGCGGACACGAGATAGGTGGGAACAAAAACTGCTAGGGTTAGGAGTGCTATAGGTAGGCAGGTAGGGCAAATCGTCTATCTAGCTTAATAACCATGGAAATAATTGGATATAACAGCAATCTGTATTTACTTTCAGCCTTGCTCTCTCCATTTTTTATTTTTTTCTCGCATTCTTCCTTCTTGAGAAAAGTCAGGATAGTATTGGATAGCTAGAAAATGCACTCCACCAAAAGGGTCCACCTTAAATATAAGCATAAAATCAGGCTATGCTGAGAAATAGACTCTTGGATTGGAGATCACAAGGCAGATGAGATAAGGGAGGAGATAGAGAGGGCTCAGAACTAGCACAAAATCAAAGAAGTAATCAATTTAAACTACCGGAGCAATAACTTAGAATACACGCACGTATTTTAAATAACATTACTTTAAAAAAGCATGAAGATAAATGCCAAAGAGACCGGCCTACTTGCATTTAACCAAAAAATAACTTCAGAACAAATAAAGTGCGATGGTTTCCTAGGCGTGCAGACCTGCTTCAATTGATTCACCCTGGAAAAACAGGTCACTAGAGACTGTGCCACATAAGTCATAAACTGGTGTTGCGAATATAGCAGTAAAAATCACACATGGCGTGAATGTAACTTACAAGCAAAACTTTGCCTTAACTGCAACGGAAGTCACCGCACCATGGCAAAGGCTTGCCCATTAAAAAGAGAAATCATAGATAGAATGAAGAACGAAAATAAACAGAGCTTAAGAAGAAAGAAATAACCTTTGCCAAACTCGCTAGGGCCACGGCTGTAAAACATTATAGAGATTAAACAAAGGGTATCGCTTAATACTTTAACATGCATTTTTCACGTCCACGTATTGAAGGTAGCTAAACCAAGATAATGCAAAAAAGACCTGAATTTACTGCTGAAGAATAATGGGCTTGACGAAATGTGGCTTTCTTAGAGCCCCCTCCCACTCAGCAGCCATCCTTAGCATACAATATAAGGCTTCAACAACAGAACAAAACCAAGAGCAACAGAAGATCAAGAGCCTACTAGAGAAAGCTCCGGAGCCCAAGCTGACAGAGATAAGAGACCCGAGGCTGAGAAGAGGATGCAACTGGACCAGGAAGAAACAATAAAAGTCGAGAGCGCTCACGAAGAAACCACGAAGGAACCAAACAAACATCATCACAAACAGCAATGCAAGAGAAGGTGAGTGCTGAATCTACCTCCCAGGCGGATAGTGAAACAGAAGGCAAAAGAGAGGAATTCAACTCAAAATTCTTCGCCTCAGAAGAAAGAGACTTTCTTCAGCACAATAATTAACTCATACAAGGAATCAAAAAGGAGGACTACAAATATAAGTTTGATGGCCTCTATTCAGATAGAGAGTCCTACATAATAGTAACGAGCCGTAATCTGGAAATCCCTCAAAACTTGTGCTATACTATTATAAAAGAGGAATTCAAGAAAAAAACAACAGAGATAACAAAGTGACCAATCGAACAGGATACGCACAAACCTGAAAGAAGATCAAGCCCCCCAGAAAAAAACACGAAATAATGACCATTTCAGAAAAAATAAAATAATATGTCATTACATTGCTACTTGGAACAAGAAGAGATTCTCTCTTTGTAATTCCTACCTAAAACTAGATCCGGAAATTATCCTATTAAATAAAATAAACATTAATCCAGAAATAAATAAAATCAAAATATTCACCTACAACATTATTACGATAACCACTAATGAGATAAACGGATGGGGTGGCAATAGCAATAAGAAAAGACGTAAGCTTCAAGAAACTAAAAGATCTAGAGGAAGCCTACTTGGCGGTAAGCGTAAGATCCACCACCGTGAAGGGACCTTTTGCCCATCCATAATTTCCTGGAAGGGTTGGGTAATAAAGACCAGGCAATCTTCATGGCAGATTTAAACGCCCGTAGTAGAACCTTGGGATACATTAGTTACTATAACAAGGCAGGAAACAATCTCGATACTATGCTAGAAAGAAGAATAGTAGAACACTTAGGACCAGATTTCCCAACATACATTGTGCCTAACATCGCCACAAAGCCTGACATAGTACAGGCAACACAGAACTTCCAATTCAACTATCTAATCGAAACAGGTGATAACGGTATAATAGTGATGACGCTATGACTAGACCCCATCCAAATTAGATGCCCGCCCCCCAGAAAACTGTACAGGTTAGTCAACTGGACAAGATACTCAGAAGACTTAGCTAGACATCAACAGAATAAATTTCCTGAAGCGACCCTGGAAGAGATTGATCTAGAACATTAGAATCTGACGGAGGCGCTAGTAGAAGCTGATAAGAAGCATTTCCCCATCACAGAATATAGGAAACTGCCGAAACCACCTTAGGACTGCACAAATTGAGAACCTAGAGCAACAATACATAGCGCAGGGGGGAAAAGCCATAGAGTATAATGGTCCACAAAGAGTGGATATGGCTCGATTACAGCAGGTGAAGGAAGAACTGATAAATGCAACAGCAAATGAAAGGAATGCAGGATGGGATAGAATTTTAGAAGATATAGACAGCGAAATTAACCCCACTTAGCTATGGCACAAGAGTAATATAGCCAGAGGTAAAAAAAAGTCAAGGCCCCAAATGGAAATTATTTGAGAGGAAGGAGAAGCTAAAGAGCCCCATGAAGTTAAGACCGCCTTCCGCAGACATTGGAAAGGTGTGTTCAATATCTCCCCATAAGAAAACGAAGACCTCGATAGAGAACACAGACTAGGACTGGTAGAAGAACTGGAAATAAATAGCTCGAATTTGTCGCAAATAACAATGAATCACAGACAATTCTAGAGGAAGAATGAATTGAGCTAGTTACACTAGAAGAATTGAAAATAACAATTATGGCTACAAAACAGAAAGCACCCGGTGAATCATGGCTAACTAGGGATAACCTGATAAGAGCGCCTGACCCCTTTTTGGATAAAATAGTATTGTTATTCAACGCTACACTTAGTGCTGGATATTTTAGGACGAGATGAAAAGAGGTAACATGATATTCCAACCAAGATCCGGCAAACCTTCTAATAGTCCAGGTAATTTCAGACCAATAACATTACAGGAGAACCTGACAAAACTGTTAGAAAGAGTGATAAATGCCAGATTGAACAAATACCTAGAAGATAGATCTTTAATATCAAACCACTAACATGGGTTCATAAAAAATTTAAATACTGAAATGGATCTAGCCAAACATGACGAAACAGTGGCTGGAGCAAATTTAAGAAAAAATTGTACGCATGTAGTAGTATAAGATGTCCAAAAGGCATTCGATAAAGTTTGCAGGGTCGGCCTAAAATACAAGATCAGAAGATTAGAGCTACCCTCAACCTTAGCAAAGGGGATACCTTAATTCCTACCTTCTACACTATCTTCACAATGGATTGACCTAACCCAATCAGCGAAACGACTAAATATATATAATTTGCAGATAATATAACGATAATGGCAAAATTACAGAGTAAACAACAGAGGGAGTTTCAGGAGCGGAAAACCCAACTTGAGAAAGGATCAGCCCCCAATATACACTAGTAGGTGATACTGCTAAGCAACTGCACAAACTAAAACAAAAGAATATACAGTAGACAACAAAAAATAAAACAAAAACAACGAAGAAAAAAAAGAGTGAGAGCCTCTAAAAAACGAGGATAAAAATGTGAAGAACAAGATTTATTAAGAAGAAACCAGGAAATAGCTGGTCACCCAGCAACTATCACTAACTATTAACTTATTCTCTTTTACCACTTTATCTAAACGCCCATTTTCCACTCTTTAACTTCTACGTTTTTCAAGACGTGAGAAGTTAGACGAACACAAAAATTTAAGTCTTGTAATTTTAGAGAATATACAAAAGTATGCAAATTTTAAAAAATATATATTTTTAAAGGAGTTCTGGCTACATTCGGGGGCTTTGCAGATTCTGGCGGTTACACGTTGGGAAGAAGTTTCTAATGCGGATTGAGACATGACACAAAAGGTTTAAAGAGGAAGGCTGTTTTTCAATTGCAAAGGGATCTGGACGTACACCCGCATCGGAAGAGACTGACTATTAGCTTGAAAATAAAACCCTTGAGAAGCTCCAAGAAATACTATAAAGACAAGCCTGGAAATCCTGATTCCTCCAAAGAGATTTTGGCGTGTCCTGAGGAAATGATAGCGAGGTAGCCATATAAGCTGCAGGTCGTTTCAGCCTTAGAGGCAGATGTTAATCGAAAGCTCACAAATTCTTTGCTGATTTGCAAGAGAAGCTTGAAGGAGACGAATTAGATGAACATCTCGTTTTCAGTGCTGTGATCAAATTGCATACGAATGGTGAAGTCACCAGGCATCATTTTCGCTCTTTGAGCGAAGATAACACCCATGCCACGTGTTGCATGATTGGAACTAAGAAAAGCGAATAAGTCCTGCATGAAGATTTTCCACTCAATGGAAACTCTGTGTGAGCTCATTTCAATGAGATTCTGACAGGGAGAGAGATTGAGTGTGATGATGATTTAGGAAATGTACTTTTGAAATGACCCTGGGATTTTACTTCTATAGAGCAATATGATGGAATTGATTTATGCCCCTTACAATCTTCCTGCAAAACTAGCCGAATTCAAACAAATAATCACGGATGCATTATAGACGGTTACAATACCAATGTTTGGCTGCAGCGTATTTAGCAGGAATAGGACTCCCCCATGATGCGTGCACTGTTTCAGCCGGAGCGTGTATATAAATCTTGTTCAATCGTTCAAGTAATCCACATATCTCTAAATTTCTCACTCAACTTTTGAGGAATAAATCTTAAAAAGGCTATGTAGTTCCTGGGATATTTACATCTCAAATGATATAAAATGTCTAGAAACAGCCTGTATATAAATATATATATATATATCTATATATATATATATATCTATATATATAAATATATATATATATATATATATATATATATATATATATGTGTGTGTGTGTGTCTATGTGTGTATATATATGCATGATGACGGATCGATTATGACGGATGTCTTCTTGAGTGCATTAACCTGCCCTAGGTTTAAACGGTAGGAATGTGTGCATTCTTCGGACCCGTATCGTGACCGAGGGAAGAAGGACCCTGGACACGAGAGAGGCTCGAGACGACCAGGCCTCAACTTTGCCTGCGGGGAACTGGCGAGGAACCAAGCTGTTGTCCTGGCCTATAGGCACTCTCGGTCCTGGTTTGTGATCGAGGTATCATTCGTCTAGCCTTTGCCTAAAAAGGCAGAACCCACAAGGCAGGGGTATAGGGGGAACGTTTGGTAGGAGCCAGGGCGTCTCCACATACCGGTGGGCCTGCACTTTAGTTTATTTTTAGAACAAAAATAATACACGGCAACGATAAACATTATCTCAAGAACGTTTTTTGAGGCATTTAACTTACGTTTCTTAAAACCTGGATAACAGTTATTTGCCCATTACAAATTAGCATATACTTGTATTTTAGATTAAATATTATAAATTACGCCATTTTAATTTATAATTTGTTAGTGTTTACTATCTGGTCTTCAAAATAACTATTTTAAAGATTCAGTGTTTGAGAACAAGCTAAATATGAAATTACTTGTAGCCTTAAAAATTCGCTAGTGGGCAACACTGACCAAAGGTGAAGTTGAGCTTGATGTGTTGCCGCGACGATAACTTGTCTGCCTGGCAATGAATATGTTATGATTTTTATATTTCTAGGTTGGCAATAAATAAATCTTCCTAATTCTCTTATGAAACCATGAAATGTTTGCTACTTATTTAGGCGTGCTAACTCGACGCAGTTTTGCATAACAACAACATGTTAACCCTAAATATTCTTAAAAATAGGTTCTGATTCGATGGAACACTGGTCGCTCAATATGACCAAATTCTGAGGAATCTATGTTGTCCTATTAAGTGGAATTAAATATATATATATATAATAAATAACACCCACAAGGAAAATGGAAAAACGATTCAGAGCGCCTTCGTCTTTATTCTAAAAGACCTCTTCATGGAATAACGTAGGTCAGGACAGACAATGTCTTGAATAGTAAGGAGTGGGGGGCTCAAACGGCTACCTGCATCAGAACCCTAACTGGGAGGTACAAATTCTTTAAACACTTTAATTTGTGATTTAATATAATTAGATATGATAGGATCTAGGCTAAACAATCAAGGGCTAATATTAAAATTTGTGAAAGTATTAATAAAAATACACTCCCAAATATTTCTTCAAATGTAGTTTGTACACTTAATAATAGGTTTAGCACTATTCCAATTAATAGTATGATCCTGACTATAGAAATGTAAAAATAATGCAGATTGTTGACAAAAATTACGTCAACTGTTAAACTTCAAACTACAAATGAACAATTATTCAATCTTCGCTGACTTATATAAGAAATGGTGCGATTGCATCACCATTTGAAGGGAGGGGGCATTATTGCATCATCACTTTAGAAATGGGCTCAGAAATCAACAAGCTGAAACCACAATTATTATTGCATCATACGCCGAGTATGTAATAGTCATTTCACTTTTCAGATAAAGCAATATCTTGGTTTTGGGGGGAATTATTGTAATTCATAAGGAATGAGTTATCAGTGAAAAATATATGATAGTATATAAGTAACATCCAATGAATGCCTACTATTAAAAATTTCCAATATTTTGACTGAAATTTAAAAATATGGAGACACATAGCGACCTCTAAATATTCATCTGAGAAACTCACAAAGTAGCGCGTGAGTAGAGCAATAATTGTCAAAAATCCCAAAGCAAAATGAAAGGCGGATTCCAAGTACTTTCGAACTTGTTCAGTTCATTATAAAGAAAGAACGAAGAATTTTACAAAGCTAGTATTTATATGAGAGACAGCAGAGTAATGCCCCGCCCATTTACAACGAAAGGACACAAAATAGAAAATTTTTATCAAAGACGGATATGAGGTATAACACCAAATAGATAAGGGTTACTTCAGGAAATTCCAACTGTGAGCACAGAATGTAGACGTTTATTCAGGTCACTAAGATAATTACATACATACCTAATTAAGAGTACATAAAAAGTAAACAAGAGAAACATTAGTAAATCAATTAAACAAAGGGGTAAGATTTAAAGTGGACAATTTCGTTATAACTAAGTCTTTTACTAACAGGATCCAGTTTAAAGAGGCCGTGGGATATATTAAAATTCGGCGATGAATTAAAGAATCTGCATTCAATAATATTTCTTTGAATAAAGTCATCAGATTTGTAAATAAATTTAGCCAAATTCCAAATGATAGGGTGACTGTTTTCAGATAAATAGACAAAGAAAGCACTAATGCCATCCCCCCTTCTAATATTGTATTTATGCTGCGTCAAGCGTACACTAAATGATTTACCCGTTTGGTCAAAGTATTGCTTAGGGCAAACTGAACAATTGTCAGAATAAACCCCCCCTATACTATTGTTATTATTATGCATCACCATTTTGCACATGGCAGACTGATACTTGAATATGACAGAAATATATAACTTATTCAAGAGTCGGGAAAACAAGGAAATTAATTAAATTATTGGTTAAATTTTCTCCCCAGTTAGGGAGATAGCATCTTTCATAGCATAATAATCAAGAAACGTAATCTCCGCGGTTCTAAAGGTACATTTCGTCGGGTTATTTCAAAGTTTGAGCTTCTATAAACGATCTTTAGTGCGAGACCCCTCAACGCGTGAGTGCTCCTGCATTCTCGTTAGTGAGGGTGCTCAGCACGATTATTGCAGCGGATTGCGAAGTGCTTTTTATTATACAGCTCTCTACCCTCCTTGACCTTTCTTTATGTTTTCATAGTTATGTTATTCATGGTCTCTTCTTCACCACTTTAATCTTCTTCTATTTTATTATTTCATGGCTGAACGGCACTTAAATGAATGTTGTGGGTGCCCGGGACGCGGCTACCTAGCGCAATAGTCTTTGCTCCCTCGAAGGGAAAATCCTGAGATCCATCTTCCCTTTTTGAAACAACGGTGCTGGCTGAAAGGTGCTTTTCCTTTGGGGGATAGCGCATTGGGCGATGAGGTTGCATTTCTGGGTTCAGCACTGCGGAATACTGCCCCTTTTCTATATAATATAAGAGTGTATGAAGAAAAGTAAACAAAAATATAATTTGCACAAGATTCCGAATTCTGCTCCTTGTGCTTCTGGATTTCGTTATAGTTTTTTCTTCTTAGCGTTAGATCCGTTTTCCTTAGAGGTGGACCCTGACTTGGCCTACCACCGCTTTTTTGTCCTTCAAACTAAATGCAGTATTTCCCTTTCCAAAATAATCTTTTCTATATCAGTGATGATTTCGATGAAGGTGCGGCAAACATCGCTGCATGTGATCCCGAAAGGATGGAGCCATTGGAGTGGTGGTTGCCTCTCACCTACAACATGATTCTGTCCAAGGCTTCAAGATTTTCGCTTGCTCAGATGGCTGTCTCATCTCACCCGAACTTTAACACTGCGAATGGTGTTAACTGTGAAAACGAACAGATTGACTATGAATTTAAAGTGATTGAGTCAAAGCTTGCTATCCAGTGGATCTTTAATATGCGTAGACAACAGCGAGCCGTTGGTAGGATTCGGGTGAACATACAAACAATGTTCGTAACATTTTATCTTCCGGATTTTAAACCGCATATTAGGGAAGGTTACTAAAAATACCACTCAACCACTATATATTCAATCCGATCCTCTGCTTCAATTGTCATATATTTGAAGAGTGAGCACTGCCTACCGCCACCCCCATGCAATGCTTTTTGCGCGCAGGCTTATTATTGTAATTTTGCAAACATCCTCACTTATCTACCATTTGTGGATAGTCCCATACCGTATCTTTTTCAAAATGGCGCCTATTTATCTTGGAAAAGAGGTCTTAGCTCTCCCTGGTTCCGGTAAGGTGTATATTCGAGAGGCTTGTTGACTGGTCCGAGAGAAATTCCTTTCCTGCGGCGTCAGGTTCTTTGATATCCTAAACATGGCAAGTTGGATATCCAGTATCCACGAAGGTAACGATGCCTCCAAGTCTGCCTTATCCATATCCTTTCTCTCCGGTCACAACCCCTCTACCGCTGTTATTTGAAACTCTCCGTAACTGCGACTACCGACCTTTCTTCAGACTTGGGCTACACATCTTCCATCACTAGCGATGGACATCCCTTCCCTTTGAGAAACGATGTCCCCATGTCTCTCTTTTCTTTACTACTTCTATGGGGTAACGAACACATGATTTTGGTTTCTCGAAATAAACCGACCTCTCGTAATACTAGCACTCGTCTTTTGGCCACTCCTACTCTTTTTTCAGCTCAGGTTTGAAAGATATTTGAAAAATCAAAGGTAAGTATGCTGGTAACTCCCGCCCTGGCATTGAGATGAATGATAAAATCGACTGCTATGGCGCCAGTAGCGCTGATATATTAGCCTCCTATTTTGCTGAACTAGCAGCGTTGAGTGATATTAAGCGAAGTATAGATGTATCAAGCCAAACTCTGGTGGGCGAAACCTGTGTTTTACGGCTGGAGGGCAAGAGCTCTACATCTGTTTGTTAACTACCGCTGAGATGCGTTCAGCGCTAAGAAAATTTCCAATAAGACTTACTCAGGCATCTAAATCTCACTACAGAATCATTTTTACTAGATATTTTTAAATAGATTTTTATAGAAGGATCCTATAGTACTGCGTGGAGAACGGCATTGTCCGTGCGAATTCTGAAACTTGATAGAGACGGCTTTTCTGCTTCACATTATATGCCAATAGCCCTCACCATCTGTCTTAGTATGTTGTTGGAAAAATGATAAATGCTCACTTAAAGTGGTTTCTGGAAACCATGTCCTCCTAACCCTATACCAGTGTAACTTCCGTAAGAAGCAAAATACTGCAAATCTTCTTGTCTGTATCGAGGAAACTCTCCATGAGGTCATTACTCGTAGATGCCACATGATAGCTATCATCTTCAATGACGAAAAGTCCTATGACATCACTTGGCGCTATGGGGCTCTCCACCATTTGTATAGATGCGAATTAAGGGGACTATTACCAGTTTGTATCCAGGGTTTCTTAGCTACTCACAGTTTGCCCGTTAGAATTAGTAACACTTATTCCAATCTCCATGGTCTGGCGGAGGCTATTCCCCAGGACATTTATTAAGTGGTACTTATTCGCTATTGCGATAGATAATGTGGTCTACTCTCTGTCCGAAGTGAGGTGTTCAACCTTGTTTGTAGACGACCTCGCTCTTTATTGCTCCGCTTTACGCCCGGCATCCGCAAGCCGCAGCATCTAGTTGGCGACTGATACCTTGCACTGCATAACTCTTCATAATTGGCTCTGCTTCTCTGCCTCAAAGACGAGGGAGATGCATTTTCACCGGAATGTGTTTTTTCTCATTACATGACACATCCGTTAAGATATCTGTTATCTCTTCCCTCTTTCTCTGAGCCTATAGAACGTGTGACCCAATCTTCTTTCAGGATGAAATTAACCACCTTATCTGCAAGTTCATTGAACTACAATACCCAATTCACTTCATAAATATCTGCCATTCGAAAGCATGAAAATATTTCTATGCCATCCCCACACCACGAAGAGATGATTTTTAAAAAATGAAATAGTTTTCCATATGCTGCAGCCTTGGCCCCCTTAAAATCATATGCAAACGAAAATAACAAAGATTACATTCAAATATTCTAGTATCATTCGAAAATCCTTGACTAGACTGCGTCGACAAATCTCGATGCGGGAGTATACAGCATACCATGCTATAATTGCAAATTAACATACATCGGAGAGTCGGGCTACTTTAATAAGAGGATGAAAGAACATTTAGCTGATATCAGAAGGTGTACGAACTCTTCAGGTCTCTTTACGCACATACAAAAGCATGACAATAGAATTGATTTCAACTATGCCAAAATTATTTCTAAATCACACAATTATATTGAGAGGAAAATTGCAGAATCGACCATCATTAAAACAAAGTTGATAATTTCAATTTATCTGAAGGGCAATAGAAATTTAACAAATATATATCGAATAAAGTCGAAAATCGTATTTATAGACCCACGGATGCAATGGGTCTCGGAGATTAGCAACTATCCAGATTGTTTCTGGTTCCATTTCATTTTGCTTGTCATTCGCGCCAGATTCACTCGAGTTTTTTCCCAGATTGTTTCCTGCTATTTCCTTTTGTTTAGGATGTGTCTAACCTTATATATACTGTGTTCCTTGCCTAGTTTCTTTATTAATAGTTTAAAATGGCATCTTGCCAGACCTAGTACGATAATTATAAATAAAATCTTGATTTAAATATTGCGGTTTACCATTATCTTTCATATATATATATATATATATATATATATATATATATATATATATATATATATATATATATATATATATATAAATTAAATTACTCCTCATTTAAAATTGATATATATATATATATATATATATATATATATATATATATATATATATATATATATATATATATATATATATATATCTCAATTTTAAATGAGGAGTAATTTAATTTTCATAATGAAGCCAAGGAGGAAAAATAATCAAAGCATTCATTGAAATCCATTTATTCCGAGTTACTATATTTCGTGTTTGTGCTTTCATCATCTGGTTTTTGAAAATATTCGCCAGCTCAAAATCAAAATAGCAAAACTAAGAAATTTACATTTAATGTTCTTACATTCATGAGTGAATTGTAATAACAGTATAAAATAATTGAACTCCTTAAAAGAATAATTATGACAAAGTTTGATGATATGTAAAGGTTTTGATAAATAGAGTAAAGAACAATATTATGTATACCCTAACACTAAGCGATGAAATATTTTAACTGATGACTATTTGAACCAAAAAGGTTGACTTTGGTGTTGTTGCTCATGTTTTTTTTACAGAATAAGAAGAGGAATAGAAGATTTATTTTAATTTACTTGGTTTTATGCAAATGACATGTACAGTATTTGTATTTTTATTCTGCTATCCTGAGTGTTGTCGGCCATTTATTTAGAGCTATGATATCCATACAGACTTGGTATAGTAGAATCAATATATATTAAGTTCATAAATGCAACTTTGAATTTAGATATTCCGGCCGTTCTTCTTCTTGTTTTCATAAAAATCCTAACCAACCAAACCATAGTCTACATTTATTGTTCAAATAGTAATCAGTTAAAATATTCTATTCGTTCTCGTAAAGGTGTGTATAGTAGTGTTCTTTTCACTATTTATCAAAACGTTTAGATATAATCTATCTTTTAATAATTATTTATTTAAACTGTTGAATTACTTAATAATGTTATTACATTTCACTCGTGCATCTAAGTAATTAAAAGTTAAGTGATGAAACCAACAATGACAGCAAAAGAAAATAAGTTTAAGCATCATAATTTGCTCTTAGATATATCTGAGCACATAATTCGACTTCGGCTGTAAGAGGAGCTATGGTTGCCATTTCGGCATGCTGCCAAGAAACCTTTCCTATATGCCGAAATGCGCGAGAAAAGAGATTAGTTTTGTAAAAAGCGCATCAATTGGACTGTTGATGATTGGAAAACAGTTCTCTTTAGGGATAAATCCTCTCTTTAACATTCAGAAGCTCTCCAAGAATGGGGCACCGCTCGCGTGGCTCAGATAGGTTAGATCTTAAATACAATTGTTAGGACAATGGAACACCCTCCAATTGTTTGTGAAGTTTTGTGGTTGCGTTACCTATTTTCGTAGGGGGACTTTATTTTATCTTCCTAAGAAAACAACCTTGAATGGTAAACGATATTTAGCGATGCTAAACGAAAAAGTCCACCAACATTGGCATTGCATGAGAAAACAACCCTTATGCACTATGAGGCACCTTGTCATAAGGAAAAATCGTTATTAAATGGCTCAACAATAGTTAAATTAGTATTTTAGATTAACTGGGTAATATTGCAGATCTCGATCTGATCGAGAATCCAAGGCTAAATATAAAAAATAAGGTCGAATTTCATAATACTGGCACGATCCTCAACCTCACAGAAGCAATCAAAAAGGTCTGGTGCACTGAGGAATCATAAGAAATGTGCCAAAGTTTGATCAAATCGATGCCAGATCGTCTAAGAAAAGTCAGTAAGAACAAAGGAGAATGACGAAATACTAATATAGGATAAGAATGTACATAGATTAGGTTTAAATACGTTTAAACATTGATTGTGTATTAAAAATAGGTACAATTCTCATGGTGATTTGATTTATTCGCCGGCCCTATATATATATATATATATATATATATATATATATATGAGAAACTCACAAAGTAGCACGTGAGTAGAGCAATAAATGCAAAAAAATCAAGGAATAACGAAATATTTTAAAAAGCTGGCATATATATGTGAAACAGAAGGGCAGTGCCCCGCTCATGTACAACGGAAGGACCCAGAATAGAAAAATAATATCAAAGATGGATGTTAAGTATAAAATCAAATAGATATGGTCTACATCCGGAAAATTCCAACCTATGCGCAAAGAATGTATACATTTATGTTACTAAACTAAGTAAATACATACCCGATTGTTTAGGTTTTTATCCACGATGATGCTTTAACATCTGCCACAAGAATATATAAACATGTGTTAATCTTGCGCATTAATCTTGATGAATTTTTCAGTTCTTTAACTGTTTTCTGATTCCTCGCTTTAGACCTCTATTCGAGCGACTTCCATAAATTTTCATTGGGATTCTGGTTGGGATTCTGTACAGGTCAGGAGTGTATTACACTGATGTTCTCATCATCCAAGAAGTTCTTCCTCTACTTGGTTGTGTAGCAGCGGGCGTTATTCTACACTACCAAGTCAACATACCAGCGCTTTCTACCGAAATCATGCCCCAGACCGAGACACTTAGCTCCCCAAAGTTTTCACTATTTTTTTATGAAAATGACCCCCAAATTTTGCCTCCTCTTAAACGAACAAACCATTAACCATTTGGTCCTAACAGATTGAACTTACATACAACAGTGAAGTGGACATTTAACCTACTCTGTAGTGAATGCAAAACAATACTTCGGATTGCTCAAACCTTGCCTACCTGTGTGCAAGCGTGAAGATTGTCTTCCTATCGCCTATGTCACATTCAGCCTGGAGAAAATGATGGCCCATATATCACTAATCTCTTGCGAATCTGCTGCTACCATCTTAAAACTGATCTTCCATTTTTTGTGATTTTGTCTTACGAGGGGCGGTCAATACGTTTTGCGAATCAATCAGGCAAAACAGAGTAAGGAGGATGGCTGTTTGTGGGGGTGTTAGGACAAGTTATGACAAGTCAGGGTCAGCAGCTGCACGCTCCTACCTCGTCCATTTAAAAAGCAGTAATTGATCGCAGATCGTCAGTCACAAATCTTTCAACAATGGAGAAGGTTGAGCACCGCCCAGTGATTAAATTTTTGACCGAGGAAGGCAAGAATGCAAAAGAGATCCATGAACGCATAGTTGTAGTGTACACCGATACTGCCCCTTCCTATAGAACCACTGCTCGCTGGAATAGGGAGTTCCGCCATGGTCGTGAAAAATTGAAAAATAATAAAACACTTTTCCTCGTATCTCGTTTCCTTATATCCGAATTTTAAAAACTTATTGACCGCCCCTCGTACATAAATTTGTCTTGTCATAGGTTAAGAGAATATTACGGACTATAATTTAGGAGATCTAGGCAGTGACTTCAATGGTTCAATTTGAAAGACCATGTTGGTAGCGCAGCTTTACGATCAGCTATCGACAGAGAGATTGATGATAGTTTTCTTAGGCATGTTACCTTGCTGACTGATAGGATCAGAAAAATTACCTAGCATACATGAGATTAAATTGGAGTTCGTCGATAGGTAAACAATGCCGGTTCTCTCTAAAGGAAACTTAATCTTTGGGCACATTTTGGACGATTCAATTTTCATATAAATTACTTATCTGCTCATAACTTTCGTTTTCTTAATCTAAATTAGCATAAAGTTTATTCTTATATGGATTATACGGGTGAGGTCGTTAAACATTCACTTTTTAACCATTTTCATTCTCTCAGAAAAATGTTCTGGAAGATGTTTTATTAGAAACACAATCATCTGATCTTTTCGGACGGTAATGGAGATGCAAGAAACGACAAAAAGACAATAGTGAAGCCCAACTAACTTGATCTTTCTTTGTTTGGTCGAAGTCAGTGTCCTAAACTGTACTATCTTAATTTTTTTATTTTTTTACTTCAATTCACAGTATTCTTGATACCGTCATCTCATTTACGTGTGTTATGAGCTGACTTTCAAAATACGATATACTTTAGTAGTTGTATTGGTGCTTAGAGTAATGAAGCACCAACCATTTGTCTAAACATACCTAGCATTGCTTACCACGGCATTTAGAACGGTCATACTTTATGCACAGCATGGGAAGATACAATTTAAATAAATTGCTATGTAAACGTTTGTTGTTTTCGATGCATCTACCAGAAGACGTTCATGAAGTTAATAGCATTTTCCTCCTGTTTCCCCCTCCTGTATATATTACATGAATTAAAGGAAATATGAAGCTTTTCAATCTTTATCGCATGATACAAAGTTTCAAAGTTTGAAGGTGTTTTACTGTTATTTTGCTTTTTGTGGCAACATTATTCTTTTAATAATCCATGCCAATGGCCCAAAGGCCAACTTTATTTGCTTAAGCCATAGTCTCAAATTTCGAGCAGTAACTGCTTTAGAATTGTCAACATAGATAGTGATAAAAAAATATATAAGGAAGATTTTCTAGAATTGCGAATTTATTATTAAAATCACCCATGCCATTTTACCAAGCCAACTTTCGGAAATTTTCACATATAAATAAACCGCAGTTTATTAATTTTTGCATGAATTTATTTCAAGATACACAGGTATTAGTGGTCTTCACAATAGAAAATTGTTGTTATGACCGAAGGGCCTGATTTTCCTGTATCCTAGGATATTAAAGAAAAAAATATATATTAATATTAACAAACGAATCACAAAACGAAGAAAACACAATTCTCCAATCAGTTCCAAAAACATACCGCTACATAAATAACCACAGTACATGCGAGCATTCGAGGTCTGTTCACTATTAATACAGCGACGTGGACTTGAAAAGGACGATACAAAAAATGCTTATTATATTAGTTAACATAAGTGTAGAGGACAACATCTAGTAGACGGCAAAAGATTAACGATTAGTTAAGTCTCCACGGAATAGTTGTATTGCGAGGGAAAATAAGACGATAAACGAAATTTCTCAGGTGAAAGTGAAAAAGATGACGACAGGTAAGAGACGAAGGTTTAAAAAGTCAAATATTTCAGGAGGAGATCGTTCGCCATGGAATCAACTCCACTTTGAAGCGAGAAATAGTGGCTACCCATTGTGACATCGTAGAATAAAGTTTTACAAAGGTCCTAAAAAGGATCCAAATAAAATTACGATATTGCAATGAATGATAGAGACCTTCTCGAAGTAGAGATGGGATTAGCTGCATTTACTTTCTTCTTATCTTCTGTTGGGCTCTGGTGGTATCCGCGTTTTTTCTGCATTGAGTTTAATACCAATGGATAGTAAAGTCATCATAAAGACGCTCTTCTACTGTATACGTTGCAATTTACTGAAACTTGCACAAATACCGTGCCCGTCGGGAGTGCGAATGCCCTCCTCCCTATGGAAGCCAAAGGTTAAGGGAGACTAGCCAATCGAAACAGTAATTGCAAATGAAAGCTCCCTAAATTACAGCTTAACAGAAAATTTATGTCTGAAAAATATTTCTAACATTGTTACATAGTTACAGAGGACAGCAATGACTACTTGGTCCACTCCAAGGCCAGTCCCATTCGTTACGAATATGCTAGTAGTCCTCCTTTGCACATATTGCCATGATGCTTACCTATCCGACATTCATTCGACAACAGGGCTCCGTATCTAACAATATCATTATACGTAAAATAACTGTAAATTTTGTTTTAAAACTATTCACCCTAGCATTTGGCTCCTCCGCGGGGAGTGTGTTCCATTTATCGATGATTTTAAAGGTGAAATTTGTTTTAGCTATGTTCGTTTGAAACCTCCGTCCTTTCAATTTTATACCGTTGTTAAGTGTGAAATCATGGTCGTACTTTATTTTTCTTTCATAATTTACCTTTTTAAATTTATTTAAAATTATGAATACTTAGATAATTTTACCTCGTAATCGCCTAGTTTCTAGAGTCGGGAGTTTTAATATATTTAATCTTTCGATATACGACTTATTTCTAATCGAAAGAATTAGTTTAGTTGCCTGTTGTTAAATCCCTTCCCTTTTATTGATGTTTATATGTGTATCATGTGACAAAAATTGTATCGCGTATTCTAGGAGTGGCTTTCCTAAACTTTTATATACAGGTATGTTTATATTTTGGTGTTTGTAGTGAAAACTTCTCACAATAAATCCAAGCATTTGGTTAGCCTTCTTACACGTTTCGTCACAATGTTTGTTAAACTTATGATCCTTTGAAACCCGCACCTCGAAATCTTTTTTTTCGGCCATGGAGATAAGATTGGACATTGGACAAAATAAGAGATGAAATATAGGTAGAATTAGAGAGAGAATAGTAGGAGAGTAAAGTGGTTAAAGGGTGAGTTTAAAGAATAGATGATGTGTAGGAGAGAGAATAAAAAGGTCCCTGGAGATAAGATTTTACCATCTATTTCTTATTTAAAACTTAGGATATTTCGACCAACGTGCAAAACTCTACACTTGACTAAATTGAATTTCACGTTTCATTATTAGACCATTCGAAGATTTTATCTAGATCCCGCTGAATTAATTTGCTCTCGTTTTCATTTAAAATTTTTCCCTGAATTTTTGTGTCGTCTGCAAATTTGGATAATTTACCAAGTAGGTCAGTCTTCATAGAATTTGCATAAATAAGAAACAACAATGGTCCTAACACGGACCCCTGAGTCATGCCATTAGTTACATTTTTCCACTCTGAAAATTTTCCGTTTAAAACTACTCTCTGTTTACGATTACTTAGCTACGACTCTATCCTTTGTAGGAGGTTTCCCTTAATTATATCAGCATCGTTTATCACAATATTTATAGCCAATTACACTTAATTTGCTTTTTATATCTCTCTATATGCAAGTTTTGTTATCTACCTCAATGGATGAGGAATTCGATAAGGCATGGTTTAAATTTTGAGAGAGTTGCGGGTTCTTTCTACCACTCCAACTATTCTTTTTTTTAATTGGACAATGAAACATCTACTCCGCTTTACTTGCCTAAGTTCATTACTTCCATAGAAGAAATATGTTCAGTATATTTTTCCGGTAAATAACTTCGTTAGTTGTCAATTTGAACTATTAAACAAATATAAAAAATGCAAATTCTCCGGTGAGTGAATGGTAGGAGCAATTTCCCTTTAATTAAGGCTTTTTCACTCAATCGAGCGAATAATTAAGTCCAATCATTACAAAGCCATTCGTGAAATTAAGTAATCAATAAGGTGATGGAAAGAGAATTGTGCAATTGTAATTTAATTACAAAAACCAACGAGAGTATCTGGGCCGTAAAGGCTTTAAGAGTGGTATGTACAGAAATGAATTTAGTGTAAATAATGAGATCGCTAAAAAGAGGAGTGTATTTAGGGTTATAAACAATATTTAGGGTGTATATAGGGCGATAGGGTAGGGCTCGCATCAGTGCTGAAAGCTATCCTCAACACACTAAGCCGCCTTTATATTACTATAGGGTTTTTTTCAGCAATGCCACTTGGGCGTTGTTCCCCAAAAGTTCTAAGTATTTATAGTCTCCTTTTAAGTCCTGGTTATTACAAATATCCCTCTAATTCGGTATTAGAGTTAGATAAGCTCTTCTGTTATAATTCCTTACGGCCTCGCTATTCAACTTCACTTCTAGTGCAACAGATAATCATAGTAATTGTGCAAAATATGACTAAAGCACGAAATATTTACCAGTGTTTGGAGTCCAACACGTGTAAAAATTTCAATCATGGCGCATTTGCAGCGGCTAGTACATCCCTTCTTGCAGCCGTAATGGATAAGTTCGTGGCAAGATTGTGATGCCTCAGGGAGTGTAGTCCAAAGAGGCTGCCCCTCAGAGGTTTCTTTTGTTCATCCCGAGGCTGATAGGCTTCGTAACTCAGGATTCAGGACCAGAGTTTGTTTGCGGCAGTTGCCCTGAAGAAATACTCGTTCATGTGCTATTGGAGTGCGGCTCTCGTTGTGGAAGTGTTTTCTAGAGCCCTAGACTCGTGTGCGAAGAGCTGCTTCCTAGCATCGTTCAATTCCATGATATCACTAGTGTGGTCATACATTAGCACAAAGAAGCGCTCTAGCAGTGAAATTCACTCCTCACTGACATCACTGGGCATGCATAAGAGTTCTTCAAAGGCATCAGTGACCTCTGGGGACACTTTTCAAATCTCACAGGAAATCTTCTTCCCGCTGCCAGCGAAAAAACTCACGGAGTCGCACCCTGTGGCGCCATGCAAGATGGGGAGAATAACACATTGTCTTGGATCCATGGAGGCAGCCAGTTGGTAAACAACTACGAGGGGAGGTCAATAAGTTTTTCAATTCAGATATAAGGAAACGAGATATGAGGAATAGTGTTTTATTATTTTTCAATATAACTACCCTCGACTTCAATGCACTTGCGCCGCTTGTCCCTGAGGCTCGAATTCTCGATAACCAGAAATCTCCAGACTGCTCTCCAATCCACTCATGGACGGCGAGCTAGACATCTTCATCGTCCCCAAACCGGTGTCCCCAAAGTGCAGCCTTGAGATGGCGGAATTGAAAGTAGTCGCTAGGGGCGAGATCTGGACTGTAGGGGAGATGATTGAGCTCCTCGAACCCGCACTCGCGCAGGGCAGCTTGTGGAACTCTTGCCTTGTGGACTTTGACGACGTTGAAGTCGATCATGGGGCGTGAGGTTTCTAGGGATTCAACGGGCAGAAACCTTGGTCATGGTCAAATTTTCGTGGATGATGTTAATAACACTTCCATGTGATATTCTAAGTTCTCGCTCGATTTCTTCGACCTTCACCAGTCGATTTTCGAGGGTTTTTCCTCTGCACACGGGGCACCGTGTCCTCGTCAGTTAGGTCTGACGGTTGTCCTAAATGGGGGTCATCTTCAAGGGACTCACGACCATGGCGGATCTCCCTATTCCAGCGAGCAATGGTTGCATAGGAAGGGGTGTTGTCTGTGTACACTGCAACCATGCGTTCATGGATCTCTTTTGCATTCTTGACTTCCATGGTCAAAAAGTTTGATCACTGCGCGGTGCTCAACCTTTTCCGTTGTTGAAAAATTTGTGACTGATGATCTGTGATAAGCTACTGCTTCTTCAATAGACGAGGCAGGAGCGTGCGGCTGTCGGTCCGGACTTGTCATAACTTGTCCTAACACCCCTACAAACAGCCATCCCTCTTCCTCTGTTTTGCCCTACCGATTCTCAAAACATATTGACCGCCCCTTGTATTTACAGGACACTGGAAATTACGAAGTGCAATTCAGTACCAAAAGCTCTTAGGATTGATATTGAATCAACCTACAGCCAGTATCACAACATCAGTATCCACAGTGCGTATAGCCACCATCCTCAAACCTATTTGGCACATCATCGGCCACATGTAGAAGTATGCATGTCTCCGCCTCCTTGTGTGAGCATGGGGCAAGGATAATTAAGCTGGACACAGGTGGAGAGCAGAGGACCTCTATTCCACATGTTGCATACATTTCCTTGCCATTAGCTATTGGAAGACGAATGGCCTCTCGTGACAGGAAGCCAAAGAGCTCATTGTTAATTTCATGAACACAAAGGTAGTCCTTACACTTCTTAGTCATGCCTGTAGAGGGAGCCACTCTTTTCCTGACACCATTGCCCCTCTTCTGTCTGGTTGTGCAGTCCAGGCTTTCAGGTAGATATACATCCCAGAGCAGGGCTTTCTGTGGCGCTTTTCCAGGTGAATGGAGATGTAAGGTGCAAAGACTTTGCTAACTGTCATGACCACTGTCCTTCGCCTAGGGCGCTAGCTATATCCTTCTCAAACAAGAGAAGAGTGTCTCAGGTCTGAGAATGGGCCCTCAGTTCAGGAAGCAGAGAAAGGAGTCTGTCCTTCAGTATAGTTGTGTATACCCTATTGGATACCGTGACACACAGATAATCCAGTCTCCTCTTGTAGAGGTTAGCCAATTCTTTGAGTTAAAATATAGGAGCATTCTCCTCATTGGCGTTAAGTTTTGAATGGATACCACTAGCTTAGAAAAGGCTATGCCATTCAGACGATCCGCTTCATCGTCCTTTAGTGCAGCTGGTATGATTTTGCTATATAATGTACGGAGACAGTTGCGATGGAACTTTGCCTCGATGGCAACCATGTCTCCCGCAGACAGCTTGGCCAGCAGTTCAGTGTCCCCCAATTAAGCAGCACATCTCCGAAAGTTCACCTCAATTTCCTTTGTAGATGCTTGGTTTGTCTGAAATCATCAATATTGTGATATTTTGATGTAAGTGACCTCTCGCAGCCCTTAGAGATGAACTCTGACTTACCTCATAATACTATAATGAACCTCATGGTATGTACTAACACTGGTAAAATCTCATGCTTTTGTCTTAATTTACTCAATTCTTCATATTTGAGAGATTATCCGCTGTATTATTCTACTCATTTATCTTTTCTTTCCCTGTCTGCTTGTTGCTATAGACGCTGCATAAATTTGAGGTCACCTAACTTAAGCCAATTATAGTGCGACAGAAGCCTTAAGGTACTGTCTAAGAGGCCAGTTCATGAAAACTAAAGTTGCAGTGTTTTATTAAATCCAGCCAAAGTTCTAAATGATTCCCGAGTGTATTCAAACTTCCAAAGTTACGGCCTGTAAGGGGCGCGGCGATTTGCAATTTTGGCCGCAGTGCTGACGGGACTCAGCAACCTGTCCGACCCCAGCTTAGCCTCTTCTCCTTCTTTTAGACACTTGTGTTTCCCAACTTTTTCTTCGCTTTTCATACAACCTCTCGCACAACTTTTTCTGGTCAGCCTCTAATTTCACAGGGGAGAGCCTGACCTTCTTCTCAGCCAACCGTCCCGTTCGGGGCTGGGGGGGGGGGCAATGTTCCTCAACCCCTGAGCTCCGGTTTGGGATGGTGGGTTTTTAACAACCTGCTTCATCCCTACCCATACCTTTCCTACATCCCCTTTCCTTCGGGCGACAATAACTTTTGGTTGAAGTTGCGTAGCCCTTAAACAATCAATAATCAATCAATCATTTCGAAGTTACGAATAAAACTTCGTCTCAAACGAAATGAATCTGGGTTCAAACAAGGTCAACGTACTCTTAGTTATTCTCAATCATGACCATATATGACCTGACAATCTTCCAAACTTTCAATATTTTCCCGACTAGCCCTGGAAGGACAGTGACAATCTTATGATTCGGAGGAGAATATAAAACAAGATAAGGGTTTTAAATTTCCTTAAAAAGGGCCGAATAGTTACGATGTTATTGCCAAAAAACTCATTGAAAAGTAAAATGTTTACCATCAGACCGACTGACCAACCGACCCATATGGTAACTTATAAAGTCGTGTGAATGCAACTAAAAATTAATCAACAAACTATTGCTTTCCCATAAACAGAGATAGTACCTTTATTTCCAAATTGAAAATGATCAAAATGATATAGAGGAAGATTTAAGGTTGCATAATGATTTATCGGTACCGGTTGGAAATTCTAATTTCTATTAATTAGTTTCGAGCTACCTACTAAAATCCAAATGGGCTCATAAGATTAAAGGGAGGAAAAGGGGGCTTACGGATCGGAGGGCGACAACGACTCAAAGGAGGCTTGGGGGAAGTAGGGGCTCAGGGATACGACCTTGTCGGGTACTTCAAAGGAGATATCTTCGTCAGGAGAAGAGTGGGAAGGAAGGGTATGGTCGGCACCTTACTTCCAGTGCTGTGAAGGCCTAGGTTCTAACCTTAGCTGGGGCTCGAGGGTGAAGCTGGAATCCTAGGCGATTCTCGGGAGAGGTATGGCTACATCAGGGTAACGTCGATGGGGCTGGGTGCTTCGAGGACTCGAGGGAGTAATTCGGCACAGCTGCTTCAAAAGATGGCGGGGGCAGAGGATTCCATTTGAACGTGGATGCTTTACCGGGGAGATAGTTTCCAACCTTCAATTGGGTACACACAAAAATACCGACTGTGGACGAGGGATATCTTCTTGTGAGCGAGCCTTGTCCTTACTCCTGTTCCAAAGCAGCTAAGGGGTTTAAATATGGAGAGTCTCTCCATGCGGAAGATGGGGAATAACCCCCACTTTGGGGAATTCTCAGGGGACAGCCGAGGCGCCAAATTATCGGCGATAAACAGTTCTTTTATCCCCTCTTTCTATCTGCGCAGAGGAAACTGCTGGCATTTACAGCCGCGTAGGGGATGTTCTCCACACTTCAATTGGATCATACTATAGTGTAGGACCCATCTGGGTTTGCTTCGCCATGTGACTCTCGGTTGCATGGGGTCTGGCTAACCAGGTGGCTTCCATCAACGTGCTAAGCATTGCAAAGCATGGGGGAAAAGGTGGGTATCCTTTTACATTGTATAAAATTTTCTTTGAAATTGGCCTTTGATAATGTTTTTGTTTCTTTTACTTTGATAACCGACATAAAATCAAGAAGAAAGTAACGTGGAAATTTAAGAAATGATGCCTTCTAAATAGAGAACGATTATATATCTTTCAGCTTACTTAAGTTTCAAAATTGAAAAAGAGGATATATGGTAACACTGTCCCACTTGTATTGTAGAATTCTACTGATTGTAGTTCTCATTTATCTGAAAGTGGAGGCAAGATAAACCCAACATATCTTTCAGAAATAAAGTTGTTAGTAAAAAGACAGGGCCTTTTTTGGAAGGACCTGAGTAGGAAATTAGGCTTTCGAGGCTATATCTAGACTAAGGTTAGGTTAAGGATAATATATGGCGTTCGAGTCTCGTTGTCTAAGTCCAGTTCCTACTTTCGGTTTTGGAGAAAGCTCTTTTAACACACACACCAAAAAATAGTTGTTGCTATCACTTTGCACCATCTTTAAATGCACTAAACGATTGTTTCACAAGATAATTTTTATTCTTCTAACCAAATGTCTGTTCTCAATTCAACAATGAATTTGTTTCCATGCATATTCGAGTGCCAACCAAATCATCGCGATGATGATAGGCTAAGTTTCATAATAGGTCCATTTTTGAAAGTCGCTGCCATAACTTAACCTATCCTAAACTTAACCTCACGTTGGCCTAGAACGGCTAATTTCCAGCCGGCACTATTATATTAAAGAGCAGAAAAGCGAATGAGTGGCACTGTCTGACATTAAAAGGTGGAAAAAAGTATTTCACGGAAATTAAAGGTTCATGAAGATAAAGTGCCATTTTAGTCGACTAAGAAATCAAACTTTCATAGAAAATAATAGTAAGGGTAAATCTCACAATACAACAGACGTCGATGAAGGGCAAGGACAAAGTTGTCGAGAATCTTCATCCTGAATTGTTCTAGCCAGCCTGTCTCGCGTCTTTTAAGATAGTTTGGACTCGTAGAAGTCTCCTTTTAGGATACCATATATAAGTAAAAAGAAAAGAGTGGCTAGGATGCCCTTCCCTACTCAGCATGTCCGCTAGAGTGCTAAAAAGTAGAAGTGTTTTTCTACGAATAAAGAAAATTTAATTTCTCCAGCTTAGATGAGAGGAAGAATTGAAAGCGACATCCATAGTAAAATAAAATTATCCCATATTGAGCAAAATGACTGTTTAAACCTGGAGGTGGGAGTGTTATGCTGTTAATGATGTTTTCAAGAGCTCGACTCTGCCTGCTATTCTGTGTATCCCGCAAAATAAACACTGCTGTATAAAGGAATAGGATTCAGGAACATTATTCCCGCTCTCCCAGCAAAGATGGTAAAGCAGGTCTTGAATGATAAAAAATTCAAGTGATGAGCCGAAAAGCGCAGAGCACTGATTTAAACCAATTAGAAAACCCATGAAAGTTACTTAGCGAGAAGGCCATGGCTTGGAAACCGACGAAAGTTAAAAGTCTCTAGCAAATATAGGAAAAAGAATGGAATTAAATTGCGGCCAAGAAATGTGACAAATTGGTTGTCTTGTGGCTGAATTTGTACTAAAGTCATTCGGTAAGAGGCCTGAATACTGCTTATTAATATTCTGTTCAATTGTATACAAGATAATTAGGTTGTATTCTGGTTCTCTCGGTATTTAAACTTATCTTTCTCTAGTTTGAACACGCCCTCACTTTCCCAGTGCCAGCAAGCGTGAAAAATACTGGCTTCAATACCTGCAAGAATAGCTGTGACTATAATTACTCGCACATTTTTAAGTGCTCTCTTTTCATTACTCTCTTTACAGATCCCCTTCTTACTAATTTACTGCGTGATGTGGCCTCTTTGGCATTGCGTTTTAAATTGGCTAAAAAAAATTCTAGTTTTGCACCCATCTTCTCTTCAAATACAACATTGTTTTTATCCTAACTATTTTTAATCTCTTTTTATTGAATGAAAATTAGACACTATCAAAAACATTTCAGAGAATATTACGCGAAATTTGAATGAAAATTAAATGAAAATTTGGAGGAATTGGCGATTTGAGTATTTTGTTCTATAGTTTTGGAAGGTATTGCATATTAAACTGGAACATAAAGCTTTATAGATAGAAACTGAATTTATTTTTCTAATAAGAAACCATGTAGAGTCAAACACTAACATTAGCATATCGGCCGGAAAATTATAAATAGGTTCGGAATTAACCCTTAAAGCCCGGTCATCATCCATTGGTGTTCCCTTAAGAAAAACCGGTCATCATCAATAGATGATTTGTACAATCTTTCAATGTACGGCTACCAATTATTGATGTTTTGCACATTTCCGCGCTGTACAGTCATCATCTATTTCATGTTAAATCATCTCGCGACATCTGGTACCTTTTTTGTATACTCCGTTGCAGTTAGTCAAGCGTTTTATTTATATTTAGTCACGTTTGGCCATGTTTGTGTGCTGGTGCGTATTCCGAGGATAATGGCGAGTGTTAGTGGAATTCGTAATAGAAGAAGCGTTTCTTCTAGTTCTATAATACCCTTGATGTTATCTAGTGGTGATGAAAGCAGTGATATCATATCGGATGACAGTGAAAGTAGTGAAGAGGAAGAGGAAAATACTGCTCCAAATAATAGATGGACCAGTTGTAATGTCTTTTCACCTCAAATTCCAAATTTCAATATAGCCAGTGGCGGTATTACCAACGCTTGTACGCTCACAGAGAGTTCTGTAGAATTTGAATATTTTCAGCAAATGTTTGATATAAAAATAGTGGAATTGGTTGTGAAAGAAACAAATGATTTTTTCAAGGTGGGTAGAAATAAAGATGAAGATTTAGCTCCAAGTTCAGCACGGATGAAACGTTGGGAAGACACTAATGTCAGTGAAATGTACATATTTTTTGCACTTACAATGCTGATGCCTCAAGTCAAAAAGCATGCTCTATCAGATTATTGGAAGAATGATCCTTTGATAGGGACACCTATTTTTGGCAAATATATGTCTCGTGATAGGTTCTTCGCAATTTTACAATATCTGCACTTTGCAAGTAGTGAAGAGCCAAACATAAATGATCGTTTATGGAAAATTCGAGATCTGTTGACAATGGTAACTAATAATTTTTCGCAAGTGTTCAAGCCCTTCCAAAGGGTCATCATCGACGAATCCCTCATTCTCTTCAAAGGTCGTGTTGGCTTCAAACAGTACATTCCTACAAAAAGACACAGATTTGGAATAAAAGTATTTGTGCTGTGTGACTGCGAAACAGGAATAATACTTGACATCATAATATACACTGGAAGTGAAGTAGATATTCCAAAAGACGCTCGCTTGGGATTGAGTGGATCAGTAGTCAAACAATTGTTGCCTAAATATCTTGGATAAGGACATATTCTATATACAGACAATTATTATACAAGTCCCACATTGTGCACATTCTTACAGGAAAACAACACTGGCTCCTGCGGCACTGTAAGGATGAATAGAAAAAATATGCCCAAATTTGATAAGAAGAGAAGAGGGGAATTTGAATTGAAGAAAAATGGACCAATCATGGCACTTCAGTGGCAAGATAAACGTACAGTTACAATGCTTAGTACCATTCACAAAGGTGAGATGAAGCTTACTGGAAAAAGGTGTTTTAGAACAGATGCAGAAATCAAGAAACCAGATACTGTATTAGATTATACACTCAACATGAGGCTTGTTGACAAAAGTGACATGCAGATAGGAACAATCGATTGTCTTAGAAAGTGTTTGAAGTGGTACAAGAAGATTTTTTTCCATTTGCTTGATATGGCAATGCTGAATGCATACAATTTATATTTGGTTAAGACAGGCAATAAACCTTCATTGAGGAAATTCTCCTATGAAGTCATAATGCAGCTACTGGAAAAGTATGGGCGACCTACATTTCCCATAGTTGGGAGACATCACATCAACACTCCAGACCGACTTTATGCTAAAGAATTTATGGTTCGTCACTCTCCACAAAATGTACCTTCAACTGGTGGACGAAATGAAGGACAGCGACAGTGTCATGTTTGTCAACATACAGAACGACGAGCAACCAAAAGGAAAATGGTAACAACATGGTGCAAGGAGTGCGGTGTGGGGCTTTGTCTTGGAGCTTGCTACCAAGATTACCACACACGCAAAAAATTTTAAGTGGTTACAATGTGGTGTAAGGAGTGCAGTGTGGGACTTTGTCTTGGAGCTTGCTTCCAAGATTACCACACATGAAGAAGTTGTTAAAATCAACAAAGCAAGGAAAATGAAGATAAATAGGTAAGTAATAATATTTGTACTTAGTTTCTTGCATTTCCAAATGGTAGGGTAAAAAATATTAATACAAACATGCATTTTAAAAATATATATTATTTTCATTTTATTTTGCGTTTGGCGGGTGCGCAAAACCGGACTATACCGGGGATTTAAGGGTTAAAGGGTGTATTAAGTGAGTTATTTATTATTATAGACACTTGCCTGTTTTATTAATCTTTGCTTAAAATGTGCTATATTACCTTTAACATTTTCAAACCTGTCCTAATCTCCGTCATATTTTGTAAGCGAATCTTTACACATGAAAAAAAGTTTTTCTATGCAAAATATAAGCTGACATAATGCTTATTAGGCCAGCCAGTGACTGCTGGCAACCACAACCTCACCGTGGCCTATTAATTCTGGCACTCCGGATAGGCGGATAATTGTCATTAACACGACTGTCACTTGTTCCACTGCAACCAACCATTGACCTTGTTAAGAGATAAATTATAAGCGTGTTTACTTAACCAACCGCTCTGTTAGTTACAATCATCAACGCTCCCATATTCAAAATTATATAAATAATGTAAATTATTTTGTGTAATAATTAACTGGTTGGACACCCGTTAATTTGAATGAAAGAGCCTGTATTCAAAGGATTCCCTTCCTACGCGTTGTGGTTTATTCATATTTTTGACAATATAAGCATTAGACATTATAATTGTCGAGGTATTGTTGAGTTCCTTCATACCTTTCTGTTAGAGAGAGATATATTCAATGACTTCAGCTCCCTATTCTGATACTTCTGATTAGGAAGGCAAACCATTTCTCTATTGGCTGAGGGGACTTATTACCTAATGAATTTAAGAAAGTGCCACAACGTTTAATCCGTTTTAAGAAAAGCGCGAGTCAACACGTAAAGGATCCAGTAAAACACACAAAATTAACCAAAAATATATTTTTTTAATTTATCAATGAACTCAAAATATTTACAATAACATATATAAGTTTACCAAGGTTTGCCAGAATTGATTAAGGACTTATTACCGAGGATAGTCAGGAACAACGTAAGTAGGCTCCATTTAAATAAACCAATTGCCAGTTAGTTAATTTATAGAGATCTTTTAGTATAGCGTTTAGCCACAATTTACGTGCTTCTAATCTTAACTAGCAATATGACAGAAGTCACTAAATATTATTTCTCCTTTAGTTAACTTGGCTACAGTATTAAAAACCTTACTTAATCAAAACAAATATAAATAGTTATTCGAACTTACATGACCTTGAAAGTATCAGGGGTTGGCAGATGTCGCTATATTGGACTTTTCACGCTTCTTTGAGTTGCAGCGGCCAAGGGCAAGTTTTTCCACGATATGGTGGGGAGGGGGGATGCGATGTCAAATTCTTCTTATAAGTTGATGTCTGGATATATGTTTAAATGAAGGAGAGAGGAGTGGTGCTTTCTGTCTCAAGGAGTAGTCTTCTGGGTAGCTCTTGAAGTCTTTTAGTATCCTCGTCTTCTTCGAGGGGTTTCCCACTGGGTTTTGAGATGCGAGGTGATTTCGAAAGTACTTAATAATGGAACTTCCTCGGGTATTACTTCTTCTTCTTTCCCATTTATTGAGATTGCAAATTGAGTGACTCGAGGGTGAACGGGTCTTATTTTCTCTTGCTCCCGAAATTCCTGTTTGTGACTAGGAATGGTGATCCAGCCACAGTTCTTACTAAGCGAGTGGAGGATAAATTTTTAGAAGAACGATTTCGTAACAGGGATAAGGACCGATCTCCTTGATCCAGTCCTCTATCGTCTCTCACAGAATCAACCACTTTCTTTCCTTACGGGCTTATTTATAGTCCGGCGACCGCCCACCTTAAGGGGATGGGGCGAGGCCGCTAAGGGGAGTGCAAGGGGTGAGGGGAGGGGGGCAACGCAGAGCGCAGGTCAGCTTTTTAATTAGAGGCACCGGCGACCGTCACAATATTTCTCCTCCGCGTTTTTTTTTATATCTGGCACCGCTTTTTGAGGCGTTTAACCGCTGGCCTCCAGCTCTTGTAGGTAATCGAATCTTTTGAGCTGCTTAATGGCCTTTTTGTAGTTACCTTGTTCTTGCAGCTTGACTCGACTACCAGCTCGGCGGGGGATCGAAACTTTTGGGCAGTTTAACTGTTAGTCAGACAACGAACATTCTCACACCCCTCTTCTTCTGGTACGCTTCTCTTGCTCTCTCCGACGAGGGACTTCAACATATATGTCCGCCCAGCCCCCTGAAAATTCCTCTAAAATAATTAGCATAAGTAGAGTTGACGAACTAAGCAAACTTTCAATGCACTTCTTATCCATCATTCTACTTTAAACCATTAAATAGATTGGTCAAAAGTAGCCATTTGTCTTTTTGCTCAATGTTATAAAAAGAAATTTAGTTTACTCGGTCGTCATTAAATCCTCTCAAGAAATTAATTTCAACTTAATTGAAGGATTATTTAAATTAGACAATTTCATTATTAATACTTTTTTCTCATTCTAAATATAATTTATCTGAATAAACCGTTATTTTTATTATTCTACGAATATATTTTCATTTTTTAAGTTGTTGGGATTTTCTGAACAATTGTCTTTGTTTGTTTTTCAAATAGTTTAATGAAGTTATGTTTTCTATATAATACTCATGATTTATTTCCCTTTGCTTAGTGTACTTCTGCCCCTGATGATGTAAACACAAAGGGGCTTGGCTTTACTTGTTTTATTGTCCTTTGGGTTACGTCAAGCATTTTAGATCACGTTCCTTTTTTTACTATTATATATATATATATATATATATATATATATATATATATATATATATATGCAACAAAGCCTACAGGGAAAATTAAGAGGATGATTACAAGTAGTTTCTAACTTTATTTCAGTTCTTTATCAAGGAATAACAAAAGTATTAAAAATTGTAATATATATAAAGATGTTACCAAGGAGAGGGAACGCCCCCCAAAAGCAAAAAACCAATCAACAAAATGAATTAATATGAAATGGAAACCTTAGGAGGAGCAAAGTTAAATACCAACTAAGATCACAAACAACTCCACTATCATGATTGATGACCTTAACGCTCGCTGCAGGGAGACAGGTTATACCAGCAATCCCAACGGGCAAGGCAACTCATTAAGCCTCCAAATGGAAAGAGGTATAGTACAAGGGATTGGTCCAGACTTCGCCACCTATCTGGCGAGGAGATCTTCCACAACCCCTGGCATCGTGCTAACGAACGACAACTTCGTATTGAACCAGGTTACCATTCCAGACCCGTATAATCCATCAGGTCATATCAGCATGATCACAACTATATAAACCTTGCCCATCCAAGTCAAACTTCCTTCTCGCAGATGTCTGTCTATAGCTGACTAGCCCCTATTTTTAGAGACTGCTACAAGACTTCCACATAGAACTTAGAAAGAGCTACCTTTGAAGACATTGACGCTCATATTGAGAACATTATGTCAAAAATAGTGGAAGCAGAGAGATTGGCCCTTCCGTAGGTAGAATATAAGACACTCCCAACCTCACGCTGAGTCAAGGAGATCCAACAACGACATAATAGACTGGAAGAGCTCACTTTAGAGATCCTGACGTATGGCAATAATGCAGTCAGATACCATCAAATAAGAAAGCTACGCATGGAGCTCAAACCTTTCATCAGCGAGAAAAATAAAAAGATCGTGGACGGTATCATTGGTAGGATGGGGCTGGAAGACAACCCCAATAAATTCTGGTCGAAAATTAGAAATCTAAGAGGCACGCTCCAGCATAAAAGCCCCATTTCCATTAACTCGGGTGGAAGGAAAGTGACCGATGATCATGAAGTCCAAAGCCACTTCAGGGAACACTGGAGTACGAAATTTGAAATTACGGAGCAGGAAAACTTAGACTTTGATATGGAGTATAAGGAAGAAGTAATGGAACACCTGAGGCGGAGAGGACCCGAAATAACACCCTTCCACTACGTCGACGACACCCGACAACCGAAAGAGGAAGGAAAAAGTGATAGTAATAAGTGAATAAATAAATAAGTGAACAAATCAAAGTGATTAAAATAAGTAATCAAAAGTGCGAATAAATGAACAAATTAAAGTGTCTAGAACAAGCAATAAAAACTGCGAAAAGTAAATGAATGGAAAAAAATAATAATTTAAATGGTCTAACAGTGTAAAATATAGAATAATAAATCAATGACTAAGCTAAAAGGGACTATATTAAAACAAACCATTATAATTCATTTAAAACGCAAAAATTAAATAATTCACATAAGTTAGTTAACAATTAATTGCCAAAATAATATGTGAACTACGAGAATAAAAATATCAGTACAGTTAGTTAACAGATAAGATAATAGTTTAACTCCTGTGGGTAAATAATAACATAAAGTGCTACCTAAATAAAGTGTTAAGCGTAACTAGAGGAAATAATAAAACCAGAAAAATTAATATATCCAAATATGATTAAAAGAACAGCACAATTAAAATTGTAAGTGCTAAAATAAATTAAATCGAATTATGAATGTAATGTGACTATATCAAAATTTAACTTTGAAAATTTTTTCCTAAAAATTTGTACTAAGTTTAAATAACTAAAATTAAAAACCATTCATATATTTTATCAAAGCAATATATAGTTTTTATAAGATGACCTCTGCGATGATTCTGGGAAAATCTGCTTCCCTACTCATAATTATAGGTTATTCTTCTCCGCTGAAATATAACTTCACCACTACATCTAGCTATTTTTTTGTTTTACATGTATATATTTAATTTTAATATTTGTAAACTGGAAAAACCTATTGTATATTTATCGCTCTAAAAAAATCTTGTATCTTGTATCAATTTCACTCTTCGCTGCTCGCGACCAGCAGTGAGCTACCTCACTAGTAAAGGAGGCAAAACCAAAGGGGAACACAAAATCAACGCAGCCTCAACGATAACGAAGACTTCCAACTGAAAATGCCTTAAGAAAGGCGAAAGCTCACGGCCAAAAATCAAATTAGTTGTAAAAAATAAAATGGATCTTCCTCAATTTATCTTTAATATCCAACCAGATAAAAAAAAACTGCATTCGGAGGTTCGAACGTTCCAAAATAAAATTTGATAAAAACAAAATACAACCTCGTCTTTAACAATATATATATATATATATATATATATATATATATATATATATATATATATATATATATATATCCATATATGAGAAACTCACAAAGTAGCGCGTGAGTAGAGCAATAAAGGCAAAAAAAAAAACACAGGAAAATGAAAGGCGGATTCCAAGTATTTCTTATCTTATTCAGTTCATTATCAAGTTCGAAATTACTTGGAATCTGCATTTAATTTTCCTGTAGGATTTTTTGCATATATTTGCGAAGGAACCTTTATGATCACTTTCCAGAATTTTTTTTAAACGAACTGGGCCAGTTGTGCACTTGCGAGACACACGGGTACAATTTTCTTGCACAACGCCCCTGCCACACAGCCAAGCCGGTTAAGACTTTCCCTGACCTCGATCCTATCAGTGTTATTAGCTGGCCGCAAAAAATTTGGTCCTTGTTTTGAGTTAAAATATTTGAAGGAATCTGAGAGAGAAGAGAAAGTAGGAATCCACAAACTGTTCAAGAAATGTGGGGAATTCTTCAATCTTAATCGAGTAAAATTACTCCACAAAGCTGCCAACAGTTCCCTATCTGTCCAAATTTGAGTATACTTAAACTATACCCGTCTGATATCGTACACCCATTTTATAAACGTTTCTTTGTATGGAAGATGTTGTGATAGAAATACAGGCGTGCTTATAGGACGGTAATATATAATCCCATAAGTGTCTACAATCTAGGTTTATATTAGTCCCTAGCAACATTTCTTTGCTCACCACTCCGACTAAAAACCAGCTCTTTCACTTCATCTTCATAGCCTTTTTGATTATCCAATTCTATCATTATTATTCTTAGCTTGTATTCATTGTAACTATTTTCTCCGTTTTACTGGGTCATAATTAAATCTCCTTTGACAATGCCCATGCTAGTTAATTCAATATACTTTTTCTACTAACAGAAAAAAACTTTAATCGCCAAGAATTAATTAATCCAAATAAATGATTTCTGCTAGCTTCGATGATCATGGATTAAAGAAAGCATTTTTGAAGATTTAGAAAAAATAGGAATTTCCCGTAAATTATTATTATACTAGTAGTTGTTAGAGGGAGGGGGGCATCAGTTAAAAGCATCTTCATTACATTGTCAAAACACTCAACTTCGCCATTATACAAGGCTCTTTTATGTAGGTAAGTATAACAAAATATAAAACTGAATCTTTAAATAACCTACCATCAATCAGTGTTAATAACCTTGCATTTTAAATTGCACATTTTTATTTTCCCTAAAAACTATTTTCTCTCTTGTTAACATATGGTAGAAGGTGAGTTTTTGCTTGGCAAATTTACTATTGTAAACGGCGTCTGAAGCAAAAACAATTTTGGCCGCTAATACTTTTTAATTTGGTTATTCAAGTCTATTTTAGTATCATTTTGGAGGTGCATCACTAAAGACCTAGGTTTGCATATTATACTTATTCCAATCATTAACAGACACTGTTATTGTAGAACTCTCCAAATATTTGTTTTCTTATATATATATATATATATATATATATATATATACTGTCATATGAATGATTTTTAAATGGCACAAATATTTTTAATATTTCCTTATATTTCGCCTTGATAGTAATAATTCAATTTTTAACGCGTAGAAAGGCCGTGGTTCCAAACGGTTGGAGTAAATTATTTTTCATTCCAGTTGTTCTACCCATTGGAATGGTCTGACTAAATGTAATATTAACTCTTACTATAAAAACTGGGAAGATAAACAGCTTAAACAACAATTTACAAATTTGTTTGCCTCATAGGTACTCGTAACTGCTAGTACAATTATTACATTATTTGGTATTACAAAAGGTTTTCTCGGAAAAAAATGTTATATTCCATGTACTCATAATGTTTTTATCCAATTCCATCTAAACTTTTCCAATATTCGAAGGATATTTTCCTGTTCTGAAATCGTATTTTCAAAAGAAGATAAAAAAGAATGCTGCCACTTGATTATTTTGGCGGTTTTCCTTCGCCCTGGAGCTCGCGTAGATGGAGAGCTTTCTTGGAGATTATAATTGTGAAGGCTGGCACATTCGGTAGAGCGAACCGGGCAGCCCCACGAGAGTTTTCTGAATGACAACAATCAGCTGGATTCGCCACACCTTTGCAATCAAGAGTGACTCAATTTGGGTTAAATTCGTTTGGACTGTATTTTAATCAAACAATTAGCATCAAAAGCATTATTTATTATAATTATTTGTCTTTTGTGATGTCCTGAATTAATTTTCTTTTAATCTTCATAGATTGACAGTGATAGAGTTCTAAACCATTCATGATGATGTTAAGAACCATTTTGTCTTAACCAATGAGAAGTTTGCTGAATAAGTAGGAATAAAAATAAATTCGTAATATCTGTGTTCAATTTTGGGGGGAAATTTTGGTTCTTCCTTTCCTATATATTTTCCCACGCTTATTATTAATTGTAGGTTTTCGGATTCATATTTATTCATATAAAATGAATAATAGGAGAATAATTAGAGTTAACATTATTACTTTAGAATAAATTCTATACATCCAACAATGAAAGGGATTTAACAAAGGTACAAACAACTTTGTGTAAAACTAATAATACAAAATAACTTTCCTCCCCCCCCCAATTTTCCACTTTATATTTTCTAGCAAATATTGATTTTTTGGTTATACCCCTACAGGGGTTACCTTGTGGATTTTGCTTCGCATTCAACCGACGAGGGCTACATGTCTTTTCGGTTCCAGTGAGAATGGCGAAGTCCTCGCTCCCCGAGTCGACTGGAATTCTTTGAGACTCCTGTGGAATCTGGAACGTTCTGTCTTAACTTTTTTTCTTAGTATATCCCCTACATATTTCTCTTATCTAGTTTTAATGACCAGACTATCTACCTCATGCCAAGTCAGAAGAGATGCTTTGGAATCTCTAGAAAAACGCCTGCTAACAACAGTATGTTGCAAACAACCAGGCGTTGGGGTGGAAATAATGGCATTATCGCATTTGTCATAATAATCTTTCCCTGCACCGTCTGGGCTGATCAACTCATTGCAGGTCTTCTTCAATGCACTCAGGTTTAGTAACCTATAAAATAAATATCTCGAGGCGGGTTTGGTGAGAGTGGATAAATAGGATATAGCTCACCAGAATATTTTCTTTTATTTGTATAGTCATAGATCTAGATTTTTTGTTTTGCAGATATTTTGGGCGGCCAAGATTTCGAACTACATCCTTAATAGTCAAACCTTGCCCAGCAGTGTTGTAAGAGTACTCGAGGGATTTGACAAAACACCTTTTACTAGGAGGAGCTCACTTCCCGCCAATCCTCATTAGTAATTTTGTTTCGCATTTACCATATTTGGATCCCACCTCAGGCAGCCTTACTTCTAAATATGAGAGACCCCTCCCCCTGTGCTGTCTCTGTTGCATCCTTAACTGTCTTTTATCAGACACAAGGTCTACCCCTATTGTATTTTAAAGGATGAGTCAAAACCGCCTCACCTATTTCCTTAGAGTCTTCATTGGATGACTCCAATTTTCTACCGGCGGGAGCCTCTCTTTTTATTTCAGAGGGATCTAACAATAAATAGCAAGCGGTTGGCCTAAAGTTCACCTCTCTCGGTGGAAGCGGCAACATAGGGCCACACTCATTAGAACACGTAAGGGGCGCGGCGATTTGCAATCCTTGCCCCTGTGCTGACGGGACTCATCACCTGGTCCGACCACAGCTTAGCCTCTTCTCCTTCTTTCAGACAGCCTGTTTTTCTCCCCTAATTCGTCAATTTTTATACAACCTCTCCCACAACTTTCTCAGGTCAGCCTCAAATTTAACAGGGTAGATGCTGACCTTCTTCTCAGCCAACCGTCCCGGATCGGGGCTAAGGGGAAAGGGGACAATTTTCCCTAACCTATAAGCTCCGGTTCGAGATGGTGGGTTTTTAACAACCTGCTTCATTCCCACCTATATCTCCCTCACAGCCCCTTTCCTTCTCATTTCATAAACTTTTTTTTACGCCGTCTCTAAGTTAGAATCGCCATGCAGAGGGAATGCCAGGAAGCCAAGCGGGAGGGGTGGTCTTGAATGGCGGCACTTGGCTCTGCCAGGGCTGTACGCACTTCTTGCAGGATGGGCTACTGCAAGGTGTGATGAGCTATTGCATCCCGTTGTAAATTTAGGGTCACCATGCCCAAAGATGAGAAAATTAAAAATTTTCCCTTGTACATCGACGGAGCTGCACTCGGGCAGCTCCACAGAAAAAATTGAGGTCCCCCCACTGTGCTTGCGCAGGGGACCCTCCAAACTTCTCTAAGCAGAGAGGACCTCTCCTACGCTTACGAGTGTAGGAGACTTCCCCTCACCGCTTTCTCTAGACGTACTTACGGGCACCTCGCTCTTCCCAGCCTCAGTGCACCTTTTTCTTTTTAAGAGGACTGCCAAGAAAGCCAGCAGACATCCCATAGCCGATCGCTACCCATTGAAGCGTCTCAGTAGGGAAAACCCCCTTAGGGGGGAGGATGAAGCCAGGGCCCTTCGGTTGCTACGCTCAAAAGAACTGCTGGCAAGAATATTGAACCTTGCCGGGGTCAAGGCCTGTGCCTCCCCATACATGACTTGTAACAACGCCGCCAACGCCAACCTGTGGTGGGTGGGTGGTGGGATGGGAATAACTGGAGGCCCCTTCTGAGATGGACATGGTCCTTGAGGCAATCCAACCTCAGACGGTAGGGTCTTCCATTAGAGGGAATCCGGGCTCGGAGCCATGCACCGAACCCGATCCGCTTTTATGCAAGGTACTCCTCAAATGGCTAGGGTTTCAGGGGCAGTACGAGGAGGGGGAGGGTCACCTCCAACCGGTGCCCCTACGACTGCCATGACCTTCTCCATTTCAAAGAAGGACCTGGCTGAGGCCGGTTCATATGGCCTGGGGGCTCCTTCAGGCAGATGGGAGAAGTGGGTTCATTCCCCGCCGTTTCATAAAAATAAAAAAATAAGAAAAAGACTAAGAAGACTCGGGGCTCCTCTCCAACCGTGGGGGCTGCAGGGAATCATCAGTCAGCTGCCATTTTGGTAAGCGACTAAGCCAAAATTGGAAAATTAGGCCCATTTCTCCCCCTCCCTACGGGTGCGGAGACCCTGACTATGACAAGAACAAAAGTGCAAGGGGTGGAGCCTCGATAACATTGGAGCCGCAAATTCAGAGGTTACCTGGCGATTTCAAGCCTACTGGCTTTAAGCGGTTCTTCCTTATTCGCTCCACTAATGGCAGCATGTTGGGCAAAGGTCAACATGATCAATCAGAGGATAGCATTAGCTAGTGTAATTAGTAGAGAGCCGAAGATTAGTGCTCTTCGGACACTTCATGGCACCCCGGTGAGTGTGACACCGCACTCTACAATGAACTTTATTAAAGAAGTTTATGCGAGGGAACTCGTTGACTATTCAATAGAGTACAACAGCTTAGAGCTGGCCGACCATGAGGTGGTCAAGGTCGAACGTGTGATGAGAAAACAGGGAGGGGCCTCGAGACCCACCACTACACTCTTCGTCACGTTTGACCTTGACAAGCTCCCTGAGTTGGTGCGTGCCGGTTGGTACATCTACCGCGTAAATACATTAGTGCCACTGCCGCGGCGGTGCTACTACTGTCACTGCTTCGGCCATACGAATCGTTCTTATAGAAGTGCAAATTCGGAGCCACCCGAAGTCTGTGTAAATTGCTCTAAGACCGCACACGATAAGTCTAAATCGTATGTAGCCAAGTGTGTCAAATGTGGAGAGCAGCACCCTGCTTCTTCGAAGTAATGTGGTGCATATCTCCTTGAGAAAGAAATCCTGGCCGTTCAGGCCCATGATCGACTCTCATTCCGCAAGTCTAAGGACTTGGCTTTGGCGCGACGGCTCTGCATTGGACGTCTTATGCCTCAATAGTTAGAAAGGCAAACGAGCATGGTTTTTTCCGCTCCCATTCAGACCCCCTGTACGGGTTCTACTCACCCGAATGCTCCCCTAGTAAAGCTGGAGGCAAAAAGGGTTCGCACCCAGCCCCAGCTAAAACCAGGGCTCTCCCACTTCCCAAAGCGAGACGGTTTCTCATAAAGCGAAACCGCCACGCGCCTCCACCGAGTCGTCAGATTCACAGGAGGCAACAACCCTGAAGTTGGTCGCCAGGTCATCTTCCCCGGTTCCTAAAGCTGTCCCCGGAAAGGAGGCAAGAAACAAAGGAGCTTTAGCTCCTTTGCCCATGCCTAGTGGTGGGCTTAGTGTCTCGGGAACAGTGGATCCTCGTAAAGACGGCACCATGCCTCCGCAGCCACAACGCCCGCCTAATGTTTTGAGGCGAAGGGAGGAAAAGACTCACATGGCGAGCCCAACCTCTCCCAAGGCGACAGTGCCTTCAGCGCTTTGTCCGGCCAAAAGTGGTCCGGGTTCTGCGTGCCACCTAGGTGCCCACCCTCGCAGGCAATAAGGGTTTTGCGAGCCAACCACCACGAGATGGCTGGGCTGGAGGATGCGCGGTTTACTCCCGGCATGATGTCTCCGTTCTTCTTTTCACTTTAGATAACTCCTTTCAGGCAGTGGCTGTGCAGCTTCACTTGGATAGAAGGTATAATATCTTTTATGGGTACATTCCACCGTCAGCTGACTTCAACGCGGGGAAATTCCGCCGCGTATTGGCGCAGTCATAGAGGCCCTGTCTCCTGCTTGGAGACTTGACCGGCGGGCATTCTCCCTGGGGGATTACTCAATAAATCCTAGGGGACAAGTCCTTTACGATCTGTTTGAAGAGCTTGAGATAGGTGTCCTGAACGTGGATGAGTTTACGCATCACTGCCCGAGAACCGCTTCTTTTTCTTTCCTTGATCTATGCTTAGCTCTTTCGATGCACTGCCTGATTTCAATTAGGAGGGGGGGGGGGGGGTAGTCAATGACTTTCATGGTACTTATCACTTTCCCATTGAAATATGATTTTCAGGGTAACTGCTACCTAATAGCCTACCTCAGTGGTGCTTAGCGCTAGCGTCGTGGCCTGCATTTCAGGAAATGAATGAATTCTCTAACTCAAGCGAGGAGTTTTGTTCGGTAGATGAAGCCGTTCAGTTCTGCTCCGGTAACCTTATCGCCGCGGGCCTGACTACTATTCCCAGAACGTCTAGTTTTTTTGCACGCCGACCACTCCCGTGGTGGTCGACCTAGTGTGAGACGGCCCTCAAACAGAAGCTTTAGGCCTACGTGCCTATAAGCGCCGCCCGAACGATTTCACTGTCGGTGAATTTGGTCGGGCTACGGCTAGTTTCCGGTAAATTTGGAAACACGCCCGCTGCTCTTCTTTGGGGGGCATACGTGTTTTCACTTAACGGCAATACCTCTCTAACAGAGGTGTGGAAGCGAGTCAACTCGATTCTCGGGAAGTTCTCCCGTTTTCCAGGACAATGGGCCTGCAATCTCGGACCCCGCGCACGTGGCGGAATCATTCGCGACCGCTTTCTCTGCATTCTTTAGCCAGGATGCTGCTCCGTCAGCATTCAATGAATGTCAGGATGTCGCGGTATGCTGCCGACTGTTCTTTATCTCCCTAGGCGGAGAACCCTTCAAAAACAAGTTTACTGTAAGTGAGTTGCGTTCCGCTCTTGCTTCCTGCACGGACACCGCCCATGGTCTGGATGATGTCCGGTACGCCATGCTTCGACACCTGGGTGAGCGAGGCATGGCCTTTCTGTTAGATTTGTTGAACAACACGTGGTCTCCTCCCAGATTCCTGGCGAATCGCTACTATGCATGCCTTTCGCAAACCGGTGAGATATCAGTCTACTTCTGCCGGTTTTATCTCAATCTCTTTAACCTCTTGCTTGTGCAAGTTGATGGAGAAATTGGTAAAGAATAGATTAGCCTTTTTTCTAGAGAGGGGAGGCCATCTGTTTTCTTCTCAGTGCCGCTTCCTAAGTTCCACTCCACGTCGGATGCTCTGCCCCCCCTGGAAAATGCCGTCTGCGAGGCCTTCCTTCCTAGTCACCATTACGCCACTGTATTTTCGATCTGGAAAGGCCTATGATACCGCATGAGGATACAGGATCATAAAGACTCTCCACACGATGGGGTTGAGGGGAGCATCTTATGTTTGTATCTGAATTTTTGCGAGATCGTCGATTCCGCGTACGGGTGGCCGGAGTCCTCTCCGGCCCAATGAAGCAGGAAGAGGTTGTCCCGCAAGGAAGTGTCCTCAGTGTTATACTTTTTGCCCTGAGCATCAACGGCATCACCTCGGTGCTGACGGAAGATGTTCTCGCTACGTTCGACGTGTACCACCTTTTGATCTCTTTTGGCGGGGGCCAGATGCCAATTCCTGAGCGTCGACTACAATAGGCATTTAACCGCTTCTCTCGCTATGCCGAAGCGCACAGGTTTCGGTTCCCTTTGGCCAAGACTAAGTAGGTTCACTTTTGACGCCATCCACTGCTCCACCCCGACTCAGATTTGTTTTTTAATGAGGTGGGCGTGAAAGCGTTTGAATTTCACCGTTTTCTTGATCTTGTATTTGACCAACGCCTCACCTGGAAGGCTCATATTCGCAGCATTAGGGTCTGTCGTACCCGCACCATGTATCTTCTCCGCTCCGTTACTTTAACGCGCTTGAGGCGCTAATAGTGTTACTGCCTTAATTTTTTATCGATCCTTTGTTCGTTCGAAGCTCTATTACGGATGCGAATTTTATGCATCCGCAGACGAGCGTTTATTATGGAATTTGGACTCGATCTACCACACCGGCCTCTACCTGGCGACCGGTGCCTTTCGCACTTCCACATTGAGAGCGTGTTTGTCGATGCTTGGGAGATGCCACTCGTTTTACGCCACGTACAGTACATCACTTGCCTGTACTGGAGAGCTCGGCGCCTGCCTCAGTCGCCAACAGCTCTCACTGCATTCGCAGCTGTCTTCGATGGTGCCTATGCCGCCGAGACACGCCAGTCATACCCTAAGCCCTTTAGGTTTAGGGCCAGAAAACTTCTTCGAGAGCTAGGTATAGCTCTCGGGCCGGTGGAGCCCCTGGTTCTACCCAGGACGCCACTCTAAAGGGTACCACATTTGGCTATTCGTCGCCACGCCTCTTCTCACAAAGCTTGTACAGTGTCGGGAGTATTGCGTTCGACCTTTCTGGAGCCTACCTCGTTTGACGCTGAAAGCGTGCCAGTGTATACGAGTGGCCCCAAGTCCGAAGAGGGGATCGGCTTTCACGCCGTATCCCCTCTGTTTGAAGTCAGCGGGGCTCTCCAACGCTGCGTCTGTCTTTACGGCCGAGCTGGTGGCAATACATCACTCGGTAAGGGAGATTATGCGACCCGCCTGGTTCTAAGACGGGATTGTAATCTATAGCGACTCACAAAGCGCCCTGAGTGCTCTCGGGGCATTGGAATCTCCGCATCTCCTGGTTCGCGATATCCGTAACTCCACGGCTTTGGTGAGCCGGGCAGATGTCGAGATTATCTTCTGCTGGGTTCCTGGACATGTAGGAATTGCGGGGAATGAGTGGGCCGATCAGGTTGCCAAAGAGTCGGCGAGGACTCTGCGACTGGACCAGCGTTTCGCTGTTACTCACACTTACTACATGGACGGAATACGGGCAGCTCATCGGGCTGCTTGGAAAGATAATGGGAGACGATCGAGGGGAACTTAAAGTTGCGTGCCATTGCACCATGACTGTCTCCATTGAACTACCCACCAATGCCACGAAGGCTTCAGGTTTCCTTCTATAGTCTTCGAATTGGGCACACTCGCGGGACGCACCGCTATTTGATGGAGCGCTCGCCAGCGCCCTACTGTAAAGACTGCGTTGTCCCCAAGACTATTCGGCACATTCTTGTTGAATGTCCCAGTCTAGGTGATTTTCGCGCACGTTACCTGTCCCGGTACCGGGATGGGCCTGGTTGCTACCGTCTTTTACTTGTACTCGGGACGATTGCGTGCACGTTGACTCGTGGACTGATAGACTTTTGGGGAGATGCCGGCCTTCTCCCTTTTATTTAATTAGGTTTTGTTGTTTTTGTTTTTTTGTTATTATTGTATTCTTTGTAGGTCCCACGCTCCTGCGTGGAAGGGAGGGCGACCTCCCCCCGACGCCGGAGCTTGCTTCCTAATTTTTGTCATCTTCCATTTTTATCGTCATTTTGTTTTTAATTTTTTATTTTAAAGTAGCCTAGAGCTTGGCTGTTTGATTGCGGTGACTTATGCCCAAGTGGGCAGTCGCCAGATAGCCCTTAAAAGAAAAATTACACTCCTTAGAGAGGCCAGAGCGCGCAAGGCCCGTCTTGCCCTGCCCACCGCCATACAGGACTCCTTTGTCATAAACTTATGTCCCTGGGCTACTCTACCTACCTTTTTTTACGATATAGTTTGGCTCTCTGGCCTCATTGATTTTTATTACCGGTCATTGTCCCAGTATGTCATTAGTCATGATTTTAAGACCCTTTGTTGGGTAGGCCATTTCTAGGGCCCTTTTTAAGGTAAAAAATTCACAGATGTGCTCTCATACCAGTTGGCAGTGTCTGCATTGGGGTGAATAAAGATTGTAAGAAACACCCCTGAACCTCCCACTGTTTGTGATACACTGAGGGGGGATGGGCCTCCGAAAAGTCAGCAGGAGAAGAGGGACAGACGCACTCGGGTGGTTCGCACTTGTCTTCCAAATCTTTCCTTATTTTTAGAGAAGGATAGGGATGAACCTTGCTACACCATCTTTGAGATTTATTATGGGGGTTGAGAGAAAAGGGTTCAAACCCCACACGTTTCTTTTAAATTAATATACATAGAACACTAAAAGTAATGGTTACTCTCACTTCGGGTGAAGACCAGTGACTTACGTAACACTTGCCGTTTTGGCAGGTTTCCAGCACAGGTCTGGCAGGTCCAGGTCCAGGTCCAGGTCTAGGTCCAGGTGCAGGTCCAGGGTGCCATTGGGTAGAGAGGCCGAAATCCAGAAAAAGACGAAAGTTAAGATCAGGGTGATCGGAGCCTCAATGATGACGGGATCTCTCATCCACTGATCTCTCATTCACGATTTCTAGAAAAGGCGGTGGACCATTATTTTTGTGAAAATTATTTTTATTTGGGGGAATCATATAGTTCTCATTTGGGAATATAATGAAGAGCTAGCTACTCAAGGAGAGGTCAAGTTCAATCATGATATCAGGTAACAATGGGTATAGAGACTCGAGACGCTCCCCTAGTCTTCATCACGTTCAATCGTGACAGGCTGCCTGAGTTGGTGCGTGCCATTATATAAGATACGCATCAATCCATTCGTGTTGTTACCGTGTAGGTGCTACTACTGCCACAGCTTTTGTCACACAAATCATTCGTAATGAAGGGCAATGTCGGTTTACACGAAATCTGTGCCAATTGCTCCAAGATCTTATACGATAAGACTCTATTGTGAATAGTAAAGAGTGACACCCTGTTTATTAAATCAATGTGTCGTTTATCTTGTGGATCAGGCTTCTGAGTGACTATTTTCGTGAAACGCTACGGTTTTTTTGTCCCGTCACGTCTAAAAAAGCATAATATGCTTCTATCCACTTCAGTTATACAAGCCTGGTAGTTTCTGCTCCAATTCGGAAGCTTTCCTCAATTTTAATCGCACCAGGGCGCTCCCTTGGTAGAGCAAATTTCTCCAGGGATTCACCCACCGCCACTGCGAAAAGCAGGTGACCCTTTGTTGTAAGGCATAGCGGCCGTGTGACTACATGAACTCGTTAGAGATAAATAAACCAACCTTTCCATAACGTGCGGAAGAGAACGATTTGTAAGATTTCTAAAGCTGTTCCTGTAAAGGAGGACACACTATAAGAATATCGGTCCCCAGGCTATCAGCCACAGCTTCGTAGAGTGACTCTAAAACGTGAGAGCTTCTAAAGAACGAGAGAGCCACGTCTTCGAATCTGTTCTCCAGCCAAGGTTTAGTGATTTTCACTGCATTGCCATTCTATTATTAACCAAAAATAAGGTCAAATGATTTTCTCTGACGTGACACCAAACCAAACTGTGCGTTTGAGTTGATGAAAATTGCGTTGCTTATAATTATTCCCAGGATTCTCTAATCCTCAAATCCGACATGGCTAATTGCTAACAAAACCATTCCAATAGGAAATGAGAGCCCTGTCACTCATAATCATGTTATGAATAAACTCGTTATCTTCAGTAGCAAACCTTTTAATCTGTATGGAATAATTTAAGAGTTGTGGATGATCTGCTGTTTGTAACTTCTATACCAATTGCACATTGAATAGGTAAGGGTGCAGATCGTCTCGTAGTTTGCGATGCAAGAAAATACAAGACATCCTCCTCTGGTCAGAGCTTTTGCAAATCGATGTTCCTGGTTCGTGTTAAACACTGCTTTGAACACAATCACGATTCAGCTGCAAACGCACGATACATTGTCGTTCACATCGTAGCGAGTTCCTCACTAAACCATATTGCCTAAAAAGTAGAAACGGGCGACGAATTATTAAATCCGATAGTAGTTTCCTGACATGGAAATGTCGGCAATATTCTTTTCAAGTGCGATTGATGGATTGGTTAAATCCAAATTAAAATTCAAAGATTATGGCGCTTTGATCATTCGTCAATTTTTCCATGGGTAATCCCTATGTTAATCTAAATAAATAAATACATATTTAAATATAAATAACTTCGAAGAGTTGTTTGACTTCTTTCCATAAAATAATGATAAACATCAACATAAAGCAAGGTTAATTATTTGACGATCTAAATAACCACTACAATTCTTCAGTCGAACATTTCTCTCACAATATCAGCGAAACTTTGGGCGATAGCACGGGAGCCGATTCTCTCTTGGTTTATCTTCTTTTTAAGTACCAGCCTTAGAAATCTCACAAATCGGTCTCTTGAAGACGTTGGACGGTGGTTGGCTTATGTGTGTATTTCTATTAATATGGCTTTCTGAATCAAGTCTCGTTTCACATATTTGCTCGAACTTTTCAACCAAATAATCCAAAAATAGGATTGCGAAAGAGTAGTAGATATATTTTACTTTAAATTGAATAGAAAGGATTTTTTAAATGGATTTAAACAGGAATACAAACGACTTAAATTCATAATTTTGCGAAGAGGAAGTATATTGGAAGCAAATAATACACCTTAAGCATCACGTCTAGGACCACTACGATCAATACTTTGAACTGAGATACACTGATTAAATGGATGATCACTTTTGTGGCAAATTTTATTCGAGGTAGAGTATTATGATATTCAGTATATTAGATCTAAAATTAGAGAATTTTAATGCACAATGTAAGTAAGGTATGATCTTGCAAAATGACAATTAAAATGGCTATAAAATGTTGAGCTATACATATTAAAGAATACTCGTATTTTTTCTTAATGAGTTTAAGCACATAATTGTTTCACGATGTTTCTTTTTCAGTTTATACTTAGCATATATGAAGGATGTTAATTAGGTTCTTCAATTTTGATTTCCACATTAAAGAAAATGTACAATGCCCTGCCACCACAAAATATGATTTCAGACATTGAAACAAATTCTCTAAAGGGACTGATTCATTGTAAACCAGTTGGATTGAAAAAGGATATATTGCAGCTTATATAATCTTCTATGGATCAGATGATGTTAAAATCGGAAAGTTTATTTTGACGGGCACCAAAAACACAAAGAGAAGTGGAAGAAAGCTGCTCCCTCCACCCAGAATAAAGCAAAGATTTCCCCACCCTTCGTTTGGAGTGTTGACTGAAGGCCTAGGAAGAGTCCAAGAACTACCGGTATAGATGAATATTTTAATGTTATCTATATTATATGGGGGATGGTCTAATGTGAACATACTTGTCCTAGATGTCAGGTTCAACTCCTTATCAGCTTATAAAAAAATAAATCTCCGATAATTCAGTCCAATGCGCTTATCACGACTATCTAGTATTTTTCGTAGATATTATTTAGAAACCCGTAAGCGCCTATGTGAAATACATTTTAATTAGTTAATTTATGCTGTTTATTAATCTATCAATGTTATTATTCTAATAGTTTGAATTACAATATTTTTATCTTCCTTAATTGTTTCACGTCATAGTTAAATAACATTTTGGCCAAAAATTGCTACAGTTACGTCACATTGTCTATATATTTCGACCCAGATTAATTCGTCACCTTTTTCCCATTTGCCTGTGTTTGGGTTAGCCAGCTTTGCGTTATGACTTGTTGAATTTTGAGGGAACACGGTTTGATTCACCACTGTCTCGAGTTTTGGGCGGGTGGAGGCATTTCCGTCAGATCCAAGTTTCGCTGCTCAAATAAAGTGCAGTCTAATAAAATGCGCCATCAGTTTCGCAGGTTTAATATCTCTTTATTTTCGGGCCTAATTTAGTTTATTATCCAAATCTGCTAATTATTTTTGGTACTCGTGCGGCAAAATGCGGCTCTTTATACTTTCGAGAGGCTTATAGTAAGGGTTGATTAAAAGAACCGTGTGGTGTGAAGGAATAAAACCCCATCAACTCCAAATAGGAAGTATCAGGAAGAAAGTATCCTATTTTGGGGGAAGGAAAAAAGAGTGAGTATTGTTTCACAACTTGGTAATTCAAGAGTGAAAGTTAAATTATGTTATGGTCATTGTTTCTGTTACCTATTTTAGGTTATTTATCGAAATCTCTTCTTTGATTTTGGTGATATAAAAATCTGTTTTGCCGCACTTTCCCTTCCGATGGTAAAAATAAATAAGATATTTAAACAAAGCACAAATAATACTGCAGGTAAAAGTACTAAAATGAATAAAAAGTAATTAAGGTAAAGTAACTATTAACTATTTTAACTAAAATTACTAATTTTCCAAATAAGAAATGCAATTTTTATAATTTCATAAAAAATTAAGCTATGAATGACATTTAATTTCCTCATCAAAATTAAATTTCAGAGTTTCAAAATGTTGGGTTGCTTCATGAAAACTTCGCTCATCAAATTGAGACTCAATATCTTGTTATACATTAGCTTTTGATGCATTTTCGAACGAGCTCGAGGTATTAAACGAGAGTGGAGTCTTTAGGGAATATAAGTACAATTTTCATCATCTCGTGAAGTTTTTATAATGAGACCAGGTGTTACAATGTTAAGATGTAATTCATCGGGAGATTATTTGTCTCAGAGAAGTCGGTAAACTAGAATTAGTAGTTTTTAAAAATCAACACTCTAAAAGTCTAGTGTATGCCTCTCAGTATTCGTTCGGCACATTCTTGTTGAATGTCTCAGTCTGGGTGTCTTCCGCACGTTACCTGTACCGGTACCGGGACGAGCGGGATCGCTACTGCTTGTCCCTTCTACTCTGGACGGGTTAGTGTGCACAGACTTGCAGCCTATGACCTTTTAAGGGAAGGTGGTTTCGTCCATTTTGCTTGACCTACTTTGTTGTAGGCCACGTGGTCCTGCGCCTGAGGAAGGTAGGCCTACCCCCGACGGCGGAGAGCGTTTCCTTCTTGTTGGTTATCTTGTGTTTCAGCCTTTGTTTTTTTTATCTTTGTTATTTGCATATGTTACTTGTTTTTTTTAATTTAGCCTAGTATTAATTTGTCCGTCGCCAAATGGGTTCCTAAAATTAAAAAAAAACCTGCCGGTATTCAAAAACCCTTTAGGCAAAAATTCCTTTATGAATAGAACAGAAAAAAAACAGACCTAGATTTGATAGCTCAAAGACGCGATATTGGCCATAGATTTTAGAAAAAAGGATTCACAACTCGCCAAATTTTTCTCTTAAAGTTCAAAGTGAAACCAACGAGGGCATCTCCCACACAGTTTGTGAACAAAGATCAGTAAAAAAGTGGTGAATTGGGGGAAGTGAACATATGTAGAAGATATAGTCATAAGTCTTCCTACAGTCATTGGAATGTGGAAAGAATGTATCTGCGGGCGTTGGCGCCCGCATGGCATGAAATCTTCTTGAACCTTAGAAGGTTATGAAGAAAGCATTTGTTAAATACACTCGACACCGCCATCTAACCGGGTGCGCCCACCCTTTCTTGCCCTGCTCTAGGATGAGATTTCAAACATTTTCGGCTCCTAGCCTTCAAACCTTATCGCATGTGCCAAAAATGGGGGAGAATGGGTAAAAATGTTTGAATAAATAGGTCAAAATATAGATGTCTAGAAGCCCGTGTACTTTCAATCCATGTGAATTTACCAGGGGCATTGCAGCTGTGAGATGTTCAGACACATTCAACCGCCAGGAGTATTATTCTACACAGGGCGCCCATATGCGGGGGAGGCGGGAAAGAACTAGATATGGTTCAGTGCATATTAGTCCATAAACTAAACTAGACAAATTAAAAAAAAAAAATTGTACCTCTAGCACTAATTCTAGCATGTTTTTCGATTTATCGATAATTAAAAGCAACAATTTTCACGCTTCTGATGACAGCATAGGGAATATTGACACAATTCTGTAACATATCATGCTGAAAGATAAGTTAGGCCCTAATATTATTTATAACTTGCTTAAGGCAGTCCAGCCCCTAAGGGGCGCGGCGATTTACCATCCTGGCCGCCGTGCTGACGGGACTCAGCGCTTCGTCCGACCCCAGCTTAGCCACCTTCTCCTTCCGTGAAAACAGTTGTTTCCCCCCGGTTTCCTCGCATTTCATACAACCTCTCCCACAACTTTCTTTGGTTAGCCTCAAATTTCACGGGGTAGATGATGACGTTCTTCTCAACTAACCGTCCTGGATCGGGGCTGAAGGGGGAGGGGATAATGTTCCCTAACTCATGAGCTCCGGTCTGAGGTAGTGAGTTTTATCAACCTGCTTCATTCCCAGCCAAACATTTTGCACATCCACTTTCCTTGTAACTTAACCACCTATCCTTTATTTAACGGCGTGTCTAAGGTGGAGCCGCTATGACGATGGACTGCCAGGCCACTAGGCGGGAAGGATGGTACTGAATGGTGGCACCTGGCTCTGCCAGGCCTGTACGCACCCCTTGCAGGGCGGACTACTAAGAGGGGTGAAGAGCTATTGCATCTCGTAATAAAATGACGGTCACCATGCCCAAAAAGATCCCCTTAAGTCCCCTTGTTCCATCGACGGAGCAGCACACGGGTAGCTCCACGAAATAAATGGAGGTCCCCTTCCCTGTACTTGGGCAGAGGACCCTTTAAATTTCTCTAACTGAAGAAAAGATTTACTCCTCTCATTCGCCTACGGGTGAAGTGGAATCACCCTGATCTCCTTCTCTAGAGGTGCTTTCAGGCACCTCCCTCTTTCCAGCGGCAGTTTCCCCTTTTCAATCAAAGTGGACAGCCAAGAAAGCCATCAGGCAGCCCATAACCGACCGCGCCCCATCAACGCGGCTCGGTAGGGCAAACCCTCTTATTGGGGAGAGGGAAGCCAGGTTCTTTTGGTCGCTTCCCTAAAAAGACCTGCTGAAAGAATATTGAACCTTGCTGGGGTCAAGGCATGTGCCTCCCCACACCTGACTAGTGATCACGATGCCAAGGGGCCCTACGATGTCTTGAGGGGATGGCCAATTGGAGGTCTCCCCTGAGATAGACATGGTACATGGGCTCGCCGCCAAGCACCGAACATGAATCCGCCCCTATGCAATGGCCTCCTGAAACGCCTAGGGTTTCCGAGGCACTACAAGGAGGGGAGGCATCTCCTCCGACCGGTGCCGCTACGACTGCCAGGAGCTTCTCCATTTTGGAGAAGGACCTGGCTAAGGCCGGTCCATCTGGCCTGGGGGCTCGTGCCGGAGGAGAGAAGAAGCGAGTTCATTCCCCGCCATACTCTCCTAAAAATAAAAAACTAAGAAAAAGATTAAAAGACTCGGGTCTACTTTCCATCTGCGGGGGCTGCGGAGACGGATAGGTCTGCTGCCACTACGGTTAGCGAGCAAACAAGGATCCGCACATCCGACCCCTCTACATCCCCGGGTGTGGAACCCCTGTCTATGACTAGGACAATAAGAGCGCAGCGCAGAGGCTCGATAACATCGGGACCCCTCATTCAGAGGTTACCTGGAATTTTCGAGCCCGTTAGCTTTAAACCCTAACTCGTTATTCACTCCACTGATGGCAGCATGTTGGCCAAGGGCAACATCATCCATCAGAGAGGAGGATTAGCTAGTGCAATTGTAGAGAGCCCAAAGTGACCCGTTTCTCGGACGAAAGCCTTCTGACGAATGAGACGGATCGTTCCGAGGCCGCCAAGATAAGTGCTCTTCGACAGTTGATGGCCTCCCGGTGAGTGTACGACGCACTCTACCATGAACTTTCTGATAGGAGTAGTTTATGCGAGTGAACTAGTTGACTATTCAATAGAGTACAACACCTTAGAGCTGGCCGACCATGGGGAGCTTAAGGTCGAACGTGTGATGAGAAAACAGGGAGGGGTCTCGAGAGCAACCGCTACATTCTTCGTGACGTTTGACTGTGACAAGCTCCCTGAGTCGGTGCGTGCCGATTGGTACCGCTACCGCGTAAAGACATTAGTGCCACTGCCGCGGCCGTGTAATTACTGTCACCGCTTTGGCGATACGAATGGTTCTTGTAGACATGAAAATTTGGGGCCACCCGAAGTCTGTGTAAATTGCTCCAAGGCCGCACACGATAAGTCTAAATCGTGTGTGACCAAGTATATCAATTGTGGAGAGCCGCACCCCGCTTCTTCGAAGCAATGTCGTGCATATCTCTTTGGTCCTGGCAAGCCCGGCTCTGATTAGGACGGCTTATTCCTCAATAGCTAGAAAGGTACCCTCTGCTCCTGGCCCATCCATCCCCGGCTAAAAGCAGATCTCCCGGCCTTTCCGCCAGTTTGACCGTTTTTCGCAAGGCGAAACGGCCACGCGCCTCCACCGAATTGTTAGGCTCACAGGAGGCAAGACCCCTGAAGTTGATCACCAGGCAATCTTCCTGGGTTCCTAATGCTGTCCCCCGAAACGAAGACAGCAACAAAGGATCTTTGGCTTCTTCGCCCACGCCTAGTGGTGGGCGAAGTGGGTCGCAGACGGTGGTTCCTCGAAAAGAGGGGCAATTGCCTCCAAAGCCGTTACGCCCGCCTAAGTTTTCAAGGCGGAGGGATAAAAAGACTCACATGGCGAGCCCAACCTCCTCCAATAAGTCCTCGAAAGCGACAGCGCCTTCAGCACTTTGTCCGACCAACGGCGCTTAGGGTTCTGCCTCCGGGAAGTGTACGGCCATCCTGTTAGGTTCTTCTGTTCGAAGAAGGCCCCCGCGTCTCCGCCGATCTAGGCCTGGAGGGCATATTCCTTCAATGGAAATGCCGTGGATTGCGGGCCAACTGGGAGAAACTGCGGAGGCTCGTCTCGTCCCGTTCCCCGTTAGCTATTTTTCTGCAGCAGACCATGCTAGGTGCGTGCCCGCTGCCCATGATCCCGGGGTATAAGGGTCTTGCGGCCCCAGCACCACGAGATGGCAGGGCTGGGGAATGCGCTGTTTACACCCGAAATAGTTTTTCCCTTCTTCCTATTACTTTAGATACCTCCTTTCAGGCAGTGGCTCTGCAGCTTCACCAAGATAAAAGGTATACTATGATTTTTATGTACATTCCACCTTCAGCTGACTTCGATGCGAAAGACTGCTGCCATCCGTGGCACGGTTTCCGAGGCCCTTTCTCTTGCTTGGAGATCTGACCGGCAAGCATCCTCTCTGGGGAGATTACTCAATAAATCCCAGGGAACAAGTCCTTGCAGATCTGATCGAAGAGCTTGAGATAGGTGTTTTGAATTTGGATGAGTTTACGCATCACAGCCCGAGAACCAATTCATTTTCTTGCCTTAATCTATTTTTGTGCTCTTCGGATGCACAGACGGATTTTGATTGGGGGTGGTTGATGACATCCATGGTAGTGATCACTTTCCCATTCTAATATCATTTTCAGGGCAACTGCCACCTCAGAACACACATTGGTGAGGCTTGGTGTGGGCACGGTGGCCTGTATTTCAGGAAATAACTGAATTCTCTATCTCAGTCGAGGAGTTTAGGTGGGTAGATGAGGCCGTTTAGTTCTTCTCCGGCAACCTCATCGCCGCGGGCCTGACTACTATTTCCAGAACGTTTAGCCGTTTTGCACACCGAACAATCCCATGGTGGTCAGCCGAGTGTAATACGGCCCTTAAACAGAAGCGTTATGCCTACATGTGCTATAAGCGCCGCCCGAACAATTTCACTGTCGGTGGATTTCGTCGGGCTAGGGCTAGGTTCCAGTATATTCAAATCAAGTTCGTCGCTCTTCTTGGCAGGCATACGTGTCTTCGCTTAACGAGAAGGCCCCACTGGCAGAGGTAAGAAATCGCGTCAAAAGGATTTGGGGGAAGTTCTCGCAGGACCCCCACAACCCGTTCTCTGGGAGAATGGGACCGCAATCTCGGACACCGCGTTCGTGGCGGAATCCTTCGCGATGGCTTTGTCCACATTCACTAGCCAGAATGCTGCTGCTCTGCCAGCATTTAATGCATGTTGTGATGACGTGGAAGGCCGCAGAATGGACTTTACCTCCAGAGGCGGAGAACCCTTCAACGACAGGTTTACTGTGAGTGAGTTGCGCTCCACCATTGCTTCGTGCGCGAACACAGCCTATGCTACGGAAGGTGTCCCGTACGCCATGCTTTGACACATGAGTGAGCGAGGCTTTGCCTTTCTGTTAGAGTTGTTCAACAGGATCTGGCCTTTTGCAAACCGGGGAGAGATCAATCTACTCTGGCAAGTTTCTGCCCAATCTCTCTAACTTCTTGCGTTTGCAAGTTGATGGAGAAATTGGTAAATGTTAAATTAGCCTTTTTCCTGGACAGCAGGAGCCATCTGTCTTATGCACAGTGCGGCTTCCGCAAGTTCCACTACTCGGATGCTCTGCACCAACTGGAAAAGCCGTCTGCGAGGGCTTCCTCCGTAGACACCACAACACCACGGTGTTTTTCGATCTGGAGAAGGCCTATGATACGGCATGGCGATACGAGATTGGTGGTGTCGTACCGCCTGTCCTCTGTACTCGGGACCAGTGCGTGCACAGTGACTGGTGTACTTGTAGACTTTTGGAAAGAGGCCGGCTTCCTCCCTTTTATTTAAAAATTTTTGGCGGGTATGGTTTTTTTTTCTTCTTATACGTTGCACGTTCCTGCTTCAGGGGGAGATCCCCCGACGCAGGAGCTTTCTTCCTGCTCTTGCCTTTTGCCTTTTCAAAAAATTTTAGTGTTGGGTTTGTTTTGTTTTTTTTTGTATTTTTGAATCTGATTTTAAAGTAGCCTAGTACCAGGCTGGTTTTTAATACGGCGACTAATGCCCAAGTAGACAGTTTCCAGATGAGCTCTTAAAAAAAAAGAATAAATTTTTGCTTATTAAAACGACTTTGTGTAGTGGCTTGTATGCGCAGGTGCTCCATATTATTGCACATTAAAATAATTTTCTTAATATAGGAGACGACAATCATGCAGCAACTTTGTCTTCAGAGTTCAAATTAATTAGCAAAAATCACTTTTGTATTTTTAGTATCAATAAAATGAACATCTGTTTTGCCATTCCAAGAGGCCCCTGCAGATATCATAACCCTTTTTGAAAATCTTGAATTTTCATGATACAATCTGTTTAACGGAATGTCACTCTTTTTATCATGGCCTTAAACATTATTTTGGTGGTTTAGCGTAATTTCTAAATTGAAGTCTTTTTCATCCGTGAGGACACTATTTTTAATATTAGCAATAGAACAGTTATAAAGTAACAGTCTGCATCCTAATTTTATTTAATCCTTAACAGTACCTTTTTTTCTAGAAGATACTATTCTTTGAAAGGCTTTAACTTTTTGTCTTAATTGTTCGTTTTACAGAACTCCTTCTACTATTCAAGTTTTTAGCAATTATTCTTTGCGTTAAATGCCTTCCGGGTTTATCTTCCCCACAGCACATGTTATCCTTAATGTAATTCACATTTTCCAGTTCTGAAGCTATTTTAGGTCTACCGCTTCCTAGTGTTATATTAGCGCTTCCCATTTCGCGAATCCTTTTTAAGACTTTCCAGAGCACGTCTTTTCCACATTTTTCCAGGAAACTCTCTCAATACTCTATCAGTCTTGATTACCTTTTCACAGTAACAAGCTTTAATGAGAATGCGATCTTCTTTTGTCAACGTCTTTATGGGTACTGAGGAAGTGTAAATAAAGATATCCATAATAAGACATGTTTATTCATGTTGGCTTTTTTAATACCGTGATAATTCTTGTATGATATTGCACAATAAAACACTATTTTCTCTCGATATTCTGATTTTTAATTCGAAAAAGGAATATTGAAAAAATCTTGCATAGGAAAATTGTCCTGGATAGAAAGTAGGTTGCCGAGATATTAATTATTTGTTTTGTGGGAGGGTGCACCCGATACACTAAAAATTGAAATTGAAATATTATATATTTGAGATTCTGAGTGACAACACGGACTAAATTTCGTTTCCTAAATGAACAACGCAGAGAAAAATCTTTTCTACCCTAGACTACGAACACCAACACTACTTAGTGATCGTCATCTAAGAAAGGTCATATATATATACATATATATATATATATTTATATATATATATATATATATATATATATATGATGAAAATTAATGCAATATCGCAAGAAAAGATGAGGAATTAGACCACATTCTCTGAAGACAATTTAATTCAGAACAGTTTCGGTGTATCTCACACCCTTTTTAAACTGACACTGGGCAGAAAAATGAGAAAAGCCTAACACAAGATCCCCTCTTTTTCCCCCCAATCCCCTACTTGTGGCTAATCTAGGGGGGGGGTAGGATTAATAAAATACTAAAATGTCAGCCCTTCAATATGTTTAGGCCTAACCCCCCCAGATTAGCCACAAGTAGGGGATTGGGGGGAAAAAGAGGGGATCTTGTGTTATGCTTTTCTCATTTTTCTGCCCAGTGTCAGTTTAAAAAGGGTGTGAGATACACCGAAACTGTTCTGAGTTAAATTATCTTCGGAGAATGTGGTTTAATTCCTCATATATATAGATATATATATATATATATATATATATATATATATATATATATATAGAGATATATATATATATATATATATATATATATATATATATATATATATATATATATATATATATAGATATATATATATATATATATATATATATATATATATATATATATATATATATATATATATATATATATATGAAATGAAAAAACTCACAAAGTATCACGTGAGGGTGGCAAATGAATGCAATTTCCCGAAGGAAAAAATGAAAAGGGGTTTTCCAAGTACTTTTGAACTTTATTAAGTTCCTTATCAAGGATAACTACAAGAAATAGTATTATATTAGAGGTATGTATACGAAAGAAAAGTATGAAAGACCGCCTCAAAAACAAGAAATCACCAATGAGGAAGAGGGAAGGGGGAAGGTAAAAAACACATTAAGAATTACACGAAGCAGGTAGTAAGGTCAAACTAAGTCGAAGGAAAGGGTAACAGATTCAAAGAAATGGAGATAGCCTAACAAGGCAGATTAGCAATTTAAGCCTAACAGAACCTTCTCCAGTGCATGGAACTTCCGTGCTGGAAAAGAAATTCCACGTGTGATTCCCCCACAGAGCACTACTAGAAATAGAAAAGGAGTCTCACTTAGCAGCACCACCTACGTCTCTGACAGAGATCGAGTAGCCAGACAAAAAACTAGATAGCAGGCAAAATATTGATGGATTAAAACAAAAACCAGGACATTTTAGATAAATTTCCCTTGTGCAGAACTGTCCGAATCTTTAGAAATGCCAAGTCAAACTATATAGGATTCTCCAAAATTCTTTAGTGAAGATGATTGCATGTGAGTGAGATATGCTAGGAGATCCTCAGATTGACTGAGCCTTATATAATCCATTTTTATTATTTTTATCCAAGATCATGAGATTTTACGTTTAAAAATATGGGCATTAATTAACGCCTCAAAGAATGCAGAGATAGTATGCAGAAGTAAGAGCAATAAGACGAGGAGTAGAATGCTCGGACCGATCACTTTGATTGGACACAGGAGTTACAAAAGTATGAATCTACCAGGCAATGCCTTCGCCACTCCCCCCAGCTTGCGCTTTGCAACAAAGATTAAAATTTAAATCTAAAAAAGCAGCCATTGTTAAATTTTTTTAAATTTTCTGATCTTCCTCAATTATTATAATTTTAAAAAGGAACTATAAACTAAATTTCCCCCCTTTCAAAACATTCCGTTGCTAAAATATAGTTATAAAAGATATTTGAAAATATATTTTCTGAACTTCACTATTTGTAATTCTTTGGCTTTTAAAACTATTCACAAAATTTCGATACTTATATTTATTTTTTGATATTATAAAAGAATTATTAGAAATAACTTTGATAAAAACATGTCACAACCAAATTAAGATGAAATTATTATTCAAATACTAAAAAAAAATCCCCTTCTTAAATTATAGTGTTAGTGATGATGATGATGTAGAGGAAGGGATGATAAGTGTTTTGGATGGGAGGTAATTAGCGCCTTAACATTGGCAAATTCTGTGAAGATGCGCTGAAGAATATCATCAGGGCTCTATGCGATATAATAATCAGAGAGTTAAGTATTCTACAGAACTTGCATATGGAAATTATTAAGGGTTCATAAGATTTGAGGATAGCTGAGTATGAGAGTAGTGGCATTAGAATCGTCTAAGGAAGAATTATAGGATTGCTTTATAAGAGGGCAACCATCGATTTGCAAATTATTTTATAGATATATTTAGCTAGCCCCGTGATACCCAAGTTATTAGGAGTTAAAAGTAAGCTCGTGCTCTCCATATTTGTGAAGAAATGGTTGGCTTTACGAAGTTCAAGTACTGCATCGATTAATACCTGCTTTGAACGCAGCAAGGGAACAGCAGGGGAAAATGTCCAATAGGCTAGGTTTGCTTCAACATGAGCATTAAGAGCAGGGAAGCAATCATTGTTAGATCAGGTTAGCAGGGAGCACTCTCTTCGGAAGTGCTCGCATGCTCTTGCGCCGGGGACGCAACAACTTATTCCTTTGAACGCAGTTGCCAGAGAGCAAATTGTGTCGCGAAGGGGCGGTCCTTCCCAACCTCAGAGAGTGCTTTCTTCTAATTTTTGTTTTGTAGCTTGTTATTTGTTGACTTCGTTTTTGATTTTGTCTTGGGGTGTTTTATGTAGCTAGATAAAGACTTTATTTTCTTTTTTTTTCATTCGAACTTAGTATTTAGATTTAAAGTAATTGGGTGTTGTGAGGAAATTCCACGTGGGATCTCTTGTGCAGCACGGAGCTTCCATGAGCTTTAGAAGGCTCTGTTAGGCTTAAATTGGTAAGCCTACTCCCCTTACCACCTTCTCCTACAAGCGGCTGCCTCAAACCGCGTCCACCACGATTCACCTTTACACGGGCTAGAATAGCCTCGGCAAGAAGATTCGAGGCTATTCGAGAGTAGAAGTGTTTCCCACTAACCCCCCTCAACCCGTGAGGAGAGCCTCAGACATATATATTGCTCGTTTCCCATGAAACCGACACAGAGTTAAGATGTCTCGCCCGGACCCAAGAAGATTCCCTCTAGTTCCAAGTCAGGTGATAACAACAACGCAAAGTGACTGCTGAATTATTTGTGTATTGGAATTAAGGTCAGCCAGTGAGGTATTTCCATTTAACTATCGCTACCGAGCGATTTTTCTGACTTCACTCATCACTTCCTGTCGAAGCCCTCCTTGTTCGCCCCTCATTTTCGGGTAGCCGAAATACTCTCCCCTGAACCGGACATTACCCCCCTTTTCTTTTGGAGAACAATCTTCACTTTAACATCCCGCTCAGAAGTTCCATGTGGCCTCGCCTCACGTGCAGAAGAAATCCATGAAGCCTTACCCAGACGTCACACCCGGAATCTTCCGTAAGCCAACATCTCTTCCCCTTCAATAACCCATTTGCGTTAATTTCCCCCATTTGAATAGTCTCCTCCCGTAATACATTAATTTTAACTTCATAGTCTGATTCATAACTACAATCACCCCCCTCGTTCACCTAATGTAATTTTGCCCGTCAATTCTCTCATTATTTTTATGTAAATAAAATTATATTTTTGTACATGCCTCCTAAATAACCTTGAGCGTTGCCATTGCCCATAATTTACCTGACCTCGTTTCACTCTTTCTCGCTACTCAGCCCGTCTAAAATAGTGCTGTTCCGTCTCTTTTCGGTTCGCCTTCATGTTATTGATCCCTCCCCCATAGATATAATATGGTATTGATGTAACTTAATGTCATACCCCGCAGGTGCTATTTTGAAAAAATCAACGCCAGGGATGTTTCCAGGGTTGAAAAATTAAATAATATTCCTTAATATATGTCTGAGGCAAATCAATGATATGTTATGCACTTATAAGAGCACGCCAAGATTGATAAAAATAGTAACGAAAATAAACATTTTACGGTATTATAAATAGATTTTTTTAGGCAGTGTCTCGCTCTTAAAACTATTTCTGTTTTTTAAGTTTTCAGGACAATGGCATTGGCAGAGGTGTGTGGGCCTTGATTGCTTTTCTAGTTAAATTTCCGAAACTTAATATCTTATACGTAATCCAATAATATGTAATAACGATTAGCAATCATTGGCTTTGGTTACTTTCCCTTACAGTGTCTTCATATTATTGTGAAAGCTGCCGATCTCTGTCTGATCGTCGTTGGCTTCTTAATGGCTTGTAACCACACTTATTGCAACAATTCTAAGCAAATTATCATTATACAAGGTTTTTAAAAAATAGATGGCATAACTTCTTGATTATGTTCCCTATGTCTAAATAATGAAATTGGTTCCAACGAACATATGTCAGAAAATGCTTGGTTACCGAGTCATAGGATATTAAAACACTTGCTAATCAGAATTCCTTTTTTTCCCACAGGTTGGCACATACACAATGTTTTAGAGTACCCTAGAGAAACTGTTTAAAATGTGCATCCCCCTGCCCTAAGGCATGCCTCACATCTACGTCTCATGGCCTCAATAATACGATCTCAAATTCGTGACGTGTTTCGTATTGTCTCGCACCCTGCTACAATTCACTTGCTGCAAATCTCGTCATCTTCTACTGGAGATGAATACACAAGTGATAAAAAATGGCCCTACAGGTAGAAATCCAATGGATTCAGATCAGGTGAGCATAGAGGCCATGTAATTGGTCCAGCTCTTCTTAGTCACCCACCAGGGATTCTTCTATCAAGGTACCTGTGGGTCACGAGACTGAAGTGTGTGGGAGCACCATCATGCATGAAATGCAGTTGACGACGAACGATAAGTGGAACGTCCTCCAAGAAATCAGGCATGTTATCTTCCCGAAAACGCTTGTATGCCTCACACTTAAGCCTTTTCGAAAGTACATGGGGCTCAAATAATGTATTACCACCAACACCGGCACAGCTGTTGAGTGAGAACTGCTGGTGGTGACGTGATGATACAATTGCATGTGGATTTTCGTCTGCCCATGCATCTTGAGCGTGGAAGTTGACTATTCCTCCTCGTGTGAACTGTGCTTTATCGGTGAAGAAAACAAAGCTTGAAAAGTTTAGAATTCTGCTGCACTGCTCCAAGAAAATTTGACGGAACGTAACTCTTGCAGGGTAATCTGTTGGTGACAACGCCTGTACGCGTTGCAGATAATATTGGTACAACTGTTGTTCTCATAAACTTCTCCACTCATTCGAATGAGGAACAGCCACTTGACTTGCCAAGTATCGTGTGCTGGTTTCAGGAGTATCATTCAAAATATCCAGTATCTCCTCTTTCCTCAGGCGTCGTAAAACTTGGTCGTCCTGTGTCAACACAAGAGTTTCGAAAGTCCCATATACAGAGAGTTGGCAATGGATGTTCACAAATGGTTTCCAATTGTGGCATCTTCGGTTTGGGAACCTTCATGGTACAGACGACGAGATTCTACAGCATTACCGTTCGCCAAACCATACACGAAGTGCATATCTGCTCTCTCTTGATTTGAGTACACGGCCACTCACGATGGAGCACTATCCAGACAACTACTTAATCGAGTTCAACGGAATCCTGTGCTGAAAGACGGCACCTGTGAGAGATACTGAAACTCTGATTCGCATGTATTTTAATTGCCTATAACTCGGAAACCAAACAGTTCCAGACATGTGAACTAATTTTATTATTTATTTAGATATAAGGAACATAAGCCCGAAATTATGCCAACTATTTTTGAAAACACCCTTTATATCTTATAGCTTCACTTCAAAAGAATATTAATATTATTAATTCCAAGTACAAATGGAACTTGAATTATAACTGAGCTGCTCTTCTCCGTGTTATTTTAGCTAATGTAGTCAATGGCCCTTAAGTAAACTATTAAAGGGGCAAAAGTGGAGAAGTGAATGACAATTCTTTTAATGAGTTATAACGATCTCGCTCTCGCTGTTATTAGACATATAAAGAGCGGTATATACTAGTTGGAGGGTTTAGTACGAGAAAATAGTCAGGAAAATTGGAGAAAAAATAGGAAAGTGAAAATGAAGGTATAATGAAAGAACAGGTCCCTGGTGAAAAGGTACCACTAGCTTTCTGGTTAGTTTTTAAAATTTGTTTTAGTGTATATATATATATTTATATAGGAAAGTGAAAATGAAGGTAGAATGAAAGAACAGGTCCCTGGTGAAAGGGTACCACTGGCCTTCTTTTTATTTTTTAAAATTTGTTTTAGTGTATATATATATATATATATATATATATATATATATATATATATATATATATATATTATATATATATATATATATATATATATATATATATATATATATATATACATATAATAAATTCTTAAGTCTAATAACGGGTCACATATATATTAATAAAACCATTGTTTAGGAGCGTAGTATTTTAATCTCGAAAGCAGTTTCGGCATTGAGTTTGCCATGCCATCTTCAGTTTCAGTCCTATAAAAAAAATAGATGCATTTACACTATACATTAAATATAGATAGGAACAAGAGATCCGATTCAAATTCCTAATCATGAGGTGTGAATTTGAGGTCATTAAGGATATCTTTTAGGTTTGAATTTTGATGTAGGGGCTGCATTTGAATTGCTTATCCGAAAGGTTGAAATTCGGAATTTCGTTGATAAGGGTGGATTCAACTACCTTTCTTTTACGAAAATCTTAACACGGGTAAATTAGTTTGCTCTGGGAGAAATCTATTTGGGGTTAGGATTATTGGAGTGTGTGAAAATACTATAAGCTGTGCTTGCCCGCCTGACATCTCCTCTGGTCTCATAAATCATCTTTTTAAGATTTCTTCCTCTCTCGCTTATGTAAAATTAGGAGCAGTTAATTTCTTTACAAGGGATTAAAAATACACCTGCTTCATTAGTTTAATGTGTAGGTTTATTCGTAGGGAAGGATTTTTTAATGGTCGAAGGGTTTTGGAAAGTAGTGCAGTTTGAGAAAAGGATACTGTCGGAAAATGGACTCTCGACGATATACCATATATGACTATTCGTTGAGGGAACTTATTCAATTATATTTAGAGTGCGTGGTGTCTGGTCGACCGAGGTTATTTATCTTCAATATGCTTAAGAAGTGGAACTGAGCTCAAGGATAATAATATGGCTATTATTAAAAAAATAGAGTTTTATTAATAGAGACTATCAACAACACACAAAACGGAAAATGCTGACATAAACAGAGAATGGAAAGGGTCGTGGGGAATCTAGCTAATCCGAGGATTAAGATTTGGAAGAGATTTAAAAAGGTAAAACAAATAAAAATTAAAGGGATGGGATGGTTCGCTAAACCATTTAAAGCACCGGATAGGGTTGACAAAAGGGTTAAATACTCAAAGGTAACGTTCAGTTTACGTAATTACACTTGTTGTGCAGAGGAAGGCGACGTGAAGGAATCTTCGGTCCGCTGGCGAGTTCCAGCCGAAGGCAGGGGGGGGAATTAAATGATCCTGACGTGGCGTCTTGGGAATGAGAACCGATTCTTGGCGAACGGGCTTAAAGAACAATAGCTGTTCTACGTTGTTCTCTTCTAAACAACAGGAGGGGAGAACCATCTCTTGTTTACGATCTCAAAGAACAATGGCTGTTCTAATATTGTTCTCTTTCTGAACAACAGGGAGGAAGGGTGAGAACCGTTTTTTGTCAACGGGCTCAAAGAACAATGGCTGTTCTAACGTTGTTCTCTTTCTGAACAACAGGGAAAGGCTTGTGGACTTGGCGTCATGAAGGCTCGAACCTTTATACTTAAGGGATATTATCCTCTTCTAGACAAATGATGGTGGATCTCGAGGTAGAAGGCCCTTTGGTGCACAAGGTGAGACTGGACAGTAGAGATGTCTCGCGAAGAAAATCTGGATTTCGAATCTGCTCTTAGTGGTAAAGTTTACGTACAAATAGTCGAGCCCTCCCCTTGGCGTAGGGGACAATGGAGTGGGGCTTCGAGGGAATGCACAGCCGCGCCTGAGAACAATACCTTATCTGCCCATAAGCCGAACTCAATCTGGCGAGGTCAGCGCATGGGGCGAAACGAGGGAGGATAAACCTCCTTGGTTAAACATTGACTCAGGTGGCGGCGATAATGCGCCCGGCTTCAAGGTGAAGATGCACGTGGGTAGCATCGTGTTTTTTACCAAATGTGATAACGGTTGAAATTATTGGCCTCAAACCGTTCTATCACAGATACTATTTAAGCTTTTCGGTAATTGGGAAAATGGAAGGGATAAATGATTTCTCTTACTATCAGGATTCTTCTTTTGGGGCAATGAACGTTTGACCTGGCTTTGTATAAGCTTTCATTAATAATGTGGAAGGATATTTCAAGTCTATAAATATTAAGGTAGTGAAAGTAATTTCATCGGACTAAAAACAGAGATCACAAGTTCTGAAAGCTCACCAAAACATTGACATAAGAATGGCTTTTTTAACCTTAATATCATGATATGAGTAAAAATGAATGTAAGAATTGGAATTGGTTGTTTTTCAGTATACAGATTTTTGTCCTTTATAATCCGTTTTGATAATTTGGGGGTTTTTAAATCCTAGTAAATTTCTATCCTAAAGCCATTAATTATAACCATTGTTCTCATAATTGTTAAGCAATTGTTCTTATAAATCTTTAATATATTCTAGCCTAGAAGATGGGTCCAGAGCCCCAAACATTGGCAATATATGATATATTGCGTACTTGCTCTCCTTTTCCTGCCTATGATCCGGCTTGCTAGAAGCAGAAGCATACACGTGTATATATATATATATATATATATATATATATATATATATATATATAAGGCATTCAAGCCTCACCCATAGGGTCCTTACCGCAATGGTGAAGTTTTTAATCTGCGTTTTTTAGGCCCGGATATTGTGGGGGGTTTTGTTTGGTTTTTGTTTGTTTTTTGAAATTAGGGGGAATTGATTGGAAGTATAACGAGCCTTCTGTCAGAGGTTAGGGAAAGTCAATTGTGAAGATGTTGTATAGCAGTGGACTTTTCCACCCGCCTTGTGGCATCCCGCCTCGAGCTCGAACCTATGGACATTTAAGCCTTCCCAGTGCTCATACGCTCTCCTCTCCATTATGTAATCGCAGAGTATCCTTTCAAGAGGGCGTGCGAGGACCATTTCTAGAATTTCAGGCTTCTCCTCCATACTTTGTCAAAGATCTTTTCGACGTCTCGGAGTAACAAATTTGCGTGGTATCTTTCGGCTTTTACTTTTGCTATTTCTTTGGTTATCACGGCTAGAGGCGTGTCCGTTCCGCGCTTCTTTCGGAAGTTATGTATTTTGTTATTTTCAAGGCAGGAGTTAACCCTTTTATCTGTTATCTTCTCAAAAATTTTCCAGCAAATTTTAAAAGAGATATAAGCCTGAAGTTAGCTAGACTGTGCTGTGGTTTACCATCTTTGGACAAGGATATAATTTTTCCTGCCTACCAGCGGTCATGGGAATAGGTCATGTTTACGCTTGCATTCATGCTATTCATAAGCCCCAGGTGGAGGTTAGGTAGGGCTTTTATGAAGTTTTCTCGCTCTAGTCCTGTACGCCCAGCTGCTCGTTGACGGAAGGATTTTAAAGTTTTAGAGAGTTCCTCGGCAGTAATTCTCCCGACGTATCCCTCCATATTTCTTTCTTGCGATACACAATGGTGAGGATATGTTCTTTGATTTATACCATTTAGTTCGTTTACAATTCTGTATTCGAAGTCTAAAGATATCCCAGCCCAGACGATTCTGAATTCCTCTTCGATTTTTTTCATCTGAGTTTTATTGACGTCTGTCTCCATCCTCTTTTAAGTCTTTTTACAGACTGCCAGAATGTGCGCAAGTCGTTTTCTAAGTTCAGTCTGTCTATTAAATTTTCCCAAAGTACACTCTGTTGTTCTCAAATAAGTGTAATTAGTTCATCACGTATCGTTTTTTTTCGACTGAGCGTAGTGATGTTGGGGCCAGTTAGGTTTACTCCATTGATCTGTTCCCTGAATTCCCGCGCGAAGGATTTCATTCTGGATTTCAAGAATGTGCAGGAAGAGCTGTATATTTTACTCGCGGAATGGCTTCCTTATCGGGTTTTAATAAATAATCGGTAATTTAATCCCACTCCTCGTCAATCTCTTTTAAAGTTGTTTCAATTTTCGAGGTCGGGGATGGAGTTTTCGACGAATTGTTTATAAGCATCCCTGTTGGCGCGAGAGTAACACTTGCGTTCTCTGATACGGACATGAATAGGGCTGGTTGAGATTTTGATAATGATAGCATGTTGTTTGCTTGGGACAGGAGGGCCCAATTAAATGTAGTAATTGTAAAACAACAAAGTGCTGGTGAGCACTATGTCCAGTTTTGTGGCAGCTGTGTGTGCGATGTATGTTGAAAAGTTTGGTCCAATTCTTGTCATAATATCTCTGTCAATAAGTGTCTCGAGATCCCTGCCTGCTAGGTTGGTAGACGTATAATTTGAGGCAGTACTCCTTGGATTGAAATTAGCGGCAAAAAGAACAGTTCTGCCGTGACCAGAAAACTGCAGGAAGATATGGAGGGGTTAATTTCTCTCTCCTTGGGGGCTGGTACCCTGTTGCCAGGACTCGGGGACCAACTGCCGCACTCACCTCCAAATCTAGGCATGATTCATCCAGACCAGTTATTATTCTGAAGTCAAGACCTCTTTTCACAGCAATTGCACATCATTCAATTCGTTATCCGCGTGAATTTTTAGTTATAACTTCGTATGGAAAAATTTTGATCATGTCGCTGTCTCTATTTCCTCCGTGTTCCGAGATAAATTTTACTTCTGGGTCACTTTTTCCTTTTATATTACCGCTATATATTTTTTCTCGGTCTAGCCATTGAAATAAAGTATAGTATTTTTAGTTTGTTCATTGTCTGTTCACGTAGATTCATGTTGATGTTTGTGCTGTTTTATAAGGCTTATTCTCTTAAGAGTTTGGAGCTTTGTGCAGTAGATACTAGCGTAATTATTTTTCTTTTGCGTTTACTTCTAAATTCGCCTTTCTTAAGAGTGGTAAAAGTGTGGGGAATCATTTTAATTAAGTCTTGGAGTAAAGCCTCCTCGACTTCTTCTTCTGAGCAGTGGTCCAAAGAGAATTATCAATTGTATCTTCCAGATATTACTTCTTCAGTTACTTCAAGGTTGGTCATTTCCCTTGGAAAAGGGGACCTTTAGGCAGGGTAGAACTTTAAGTTTACTTTTCTTGAATGGTACACTTTCCAAGATTCCCTCTTACAAGAAGAGGAAGACCTAGAACGTCTTTGAGGCTGTGAGGGTTTCCGGAGTTGGGTGAGCACTTCCCTTCCCTAGATCTCGCAGTCTCAGTCACCAAAACTTCCATTTCATTTAATGCGTGTGCGTATGCGTGTGCGTGTTTGATTTTTCCGTATTTTAAGTGTTGTTGCGTTTTTACGTGCGTGAGTTAGCGTATCCTTCTGCCTTTGCCTGGATCCTTGGATTGCTGAAAATGCTAGGGCGATGCCGGGGGTGGGGAACTTCTAGAAACTACCCTCGTACTGGGATTTGAGACGAATTTTAAGGATCTCCTCCGACCGTGGATTCTAAGCGAACAAAATTTCCTGGATTTCATTTTGCGTCAGACTATTTTGCTCGTTCGCGAGCCGTCTGCGAAGCCTTCCTTCGTAGACAGCACTACACCACGGTGTTTTTCTATCTAGAGAAAGCCTGATACCGCATGGCGATACAGCATGTAGACTCTGCACATGATGAGGGCGAGGGGACGCCTCCCAATGTTTATGACTGAATTTTTGCGAGATCATTGATTCCGGGTACGGGTGTGGAGAGCCCTCTCCGGCACAATAGAGCAGGAAGAGCGTGTCTCGCAGGGAAGTGTCATAAGTGTCACACGTTTAACCCTCAGCATCAACGGCACCACCTCGCTGCTGTTAGAAGGTGTTCTCGCTACGTTCTACGTGAAGGACCTTTCGATCTCTTTTGGCGGCGCGACTCAGATGCCAACTCTGAAGCGTTGACTACAACAGGCATTGAACCGCTTCTCTCACTATGCTTAAGAGCACAGGTTTCGGTTTCCTTTGGCAAAGACTAAGGTGGTGCACTTCTGCCGCCTTCCACGCCTCCACCCCAACCCAGATTTGTTTCTTAATTGGGTGCACCTGGAAGTAGTTAAAGATCACCGTTTCCTTTGTCTTGTACTTGACCGACGCCTAACCTGAGAGGCTCATATTAGCAGCCTTAGGGTCTCTTGTACCCGCGCCATGGATATTCTCCGTTCTGTGACGTTCAGCTTTTGGGGCGCTGATAGGGCTACTGCCTTACTTTTTTATCGATCCTTTGTTCGTTCAAAGCTCGAACACGGATACGAGTTTTATGCATCCGCAGCCAAGCGTTTATTGCGTAAAGTGGACTCGATCCACCATAACGGCCTTCGCCTGGCGACCGGTGCCTTCCACACTTCCCACATTGAGAGCCTGTTGGTCAATACTGGGGAGATGCCACTCGCTATACGCAACGTAATGTGCCTCTTTCGCCTGTACGCGCATGCCCGGCTCTCCCTCAGTCGCCACCACCTCTCACTGCATCTGCAGCTGATCTCGATGGTGCCTATGCCCCTGGGAGACGCCACTCATACCCTAAACCCTTTGGGTTTATGGTCAGGAAACTCCTTCGAGAGCTAGTTATAGCTCTCGTGCCAGTGGCGCCCCTGGTTCTGCCTAGGACGCCACCATGGAGAGTACCACATTTGGCTATTTGTTGCCACGCCTCTGCTCTCAAAGCTTGTACAGCATCGGGAGTATTGCGTTCGACATTTTTGGAGCACACCTCCTGTCACGCTGGAACCATGCTAGTGTATACCGATGGCTCTAAGTCCCAAGAAGAGGTCGGCTTCCACGCCATATCCCCTTTGTTCGAAGTCAGCGGAGCTCTACCGGGCGCTGCGTCTGTCTTCACAGCCAAGCTGGTGGCAATACACCACACGGTACGGGAGATTACGCGACGTGACTGGTTAGGAGACCGGATTGTAATCTATAGCGACTGACAAAGCGCCCTATGTGCTCTCGGGGCATTGGAATCTCCGCATTCCCCGGTTTGCGATATCCGTGACGCCACGGTATTGGTGAGCTTGTCGGATGTCGAGATTACCTTCTGCTGGGTTCCTGGACATGTAGGAAGGCGGGGAATAAACGCGCTGATGAAGGTGCTAAAGAGTTCGCGAGGACTCTGCGACCGGACCATTGTTTCGCTCTTCCTCACACTGACTACATGACAGGAATACGGGCAGCTCTTCGGACTGCTTAGCAAAGAAGATGGGAAACGGTCTAAGGGAACTTAAAGTTGCATGTCATTGCGCCTCGACTGTTCCCATGGACAAATTCCCCAATGCTGCGACGGCTTCAGGTCGCTCTCTTTCATCTCCGAATCGGACACACTCTTGTGACGCATCGCTATTTGATGGAGTGCTAGCCTGCGCCCTATTGTGACGGCTGCATTGTCCCCTAGACTGTTCTGCACATTCTTGTCGAATTTTGCAGTCTTGGTGGTCTTCGCGCACGTTACCTGTCCCGGTACCTGGATGGGCGGGATCGCTACCGCCTGTCCCTTTTACTCAGGACGAGTGCCCTAACCTTGACTGTTATACTTCTAGACTTTTGGGGGGAGGGTGGCCTTCTCCCTTTTATTTAACTTGGTTTTGTTGTTTTTAGTTATTGTTGTTTTCTTTGTAGGTCGCATGGTCCTACGCCCGGGGGAGCGGGACCTCCGCCCGACGCCGGAGCTTGCTTCCTAATTGTCATCTTCCCTTTTGATCGTTGTTTTGTTTTCAAATTTTCATTTGAAAGTAGCCTAGAACTAGGCTGTTTGTTTGCAGCGACTTATGCCCAAGTGGGCAGTCGCCAGAGAGCCCGCCTCCCCCCAAAAAACAAATAGCTCGTTCGTGAAGGTTCCCAAAGAGGAGAGATTCGCAATGTTAGCATAATAGATGCAACACAAAATTTTGGTAGAGATTTCATTCTTATCATGCAGGTATATTTTAGTTTCCCGTGATTCCCCAATGGCAGCTTTCGCACCCTTGGCGTAGGTATTATTCACTTTTACTTCTTCACCCTCTCATCTTTCAATTGCTCTCTTTTTTAGTACGTAGAATAATTTGATTGAGCATGCTATGGATAGCATCTTATGCGCTCCTGCGCAGTTTAGGCACTTCAAGGAGGTGTTCTTACACCTCCTGCATCAATGTGCATCCGACAAGCAAATGGATCACAAGCGAACGTTAACATTGCGGCAGTTAGCCGTGGTGTGCTCCTTGTATTTGTAATACTTAAAGAACATTCGGAATTCAATAAACTCACGTTTGATCTGCTCAGGGCAGACGCAGACGTTAAAGGGGAGTATACGTCCCTCCGTAGCCTTAATTGACATTGCCGTATCACAAAAGATAATTTTAAACATGCCTATGGTCCTTTAATTTTATGATATCAGATACTTTCGCTCCGGTGTGGGTTTACTCAATCTCCATGTGAATTTCTTCTACGGATTCCCCCCAAACCACGGATCGAGACGGAGAAGGTTTATATTTTCCAAGCACTCTCGTGTTTTGGGGGAGATGAGTGTTTTGCACTTCGCATCCTTGAGCAGATAGCAGCATATCCATTGTGGCTATCTATGAGTCGCACCAGAAAAATATCTAAATCATCAAAATTTTACCGAAGCCCCTTCCCGGAGCAGGCATGTGGCCGTCGGCGTGGGTCTTCAATGGTATCTGCTGGATCTCTTTCTTTCTCCTCGAAATGATTATCTGGAAAAACATAAATTAAGAAAGAAAGGCCCATGGATTGAATTTGTCTATGTGCGTGTGTGTATGTATATGAAAGTGTATCACTAAGGTCGAAAAAAGAACAGCTCATAGAGGTGTCACAATCCAAAGCCAAGGAATATAGTTTTCACCAGGTACTTTACCTTAACCGTAGGCATTTTTCCACAGAAAAACAAGGATGACGTCCACTCGAGAGCGTCTTATTGAAGAGGGGGGGGGGGAAGTTCAGTCCTCGCCAAAGGGTTTGGAAGAGTAAAAAAATTCACTCGGAATTTCCTTGAAAGTCATTCGAAATTAACGGCAAAGATCCGTGAATGAGCAATCGCATTATTCCTTTGAAATAGCTTTCTTGATTGTTCACCCGAAGCTCGCGATTATTGATGCACTATCTCGCTTAGGTAAGTAAGAAGAAAGCACGATTGGTTAACTTCACCAAGTGAGAGGAAGAATAAGACTTGATACAGGTAACCATAGCAGTCTCTCGCTGTCACTGATGTGGGCAATAATAAAGCATAGCGATACATTTGGCGACAGAACCTGTTTTCATGAATCAATTATATATTTTGATTTCCTGCAGGATGCACCATAAGCATGAGAATAGTGTATTTAATATTATAAAGCAACCAGGCAATGGATTCGCCACTTCCCGCTACAGGGAGAAGCTTGCGCTTCGCTACTAAGATTAAAATCTAAAATCTACAAAAAGCAGCCATGATTAAATTTTTATCAATTTTCTGAACTTTCCATTTATAATAATTTTAAAAATGAACTCTAAACTCTTAGCCCCCATCCCTTCAAAAAATCACGTTGCTAAAATATAGTTATAGATAAAATAAAGAGCAGCCTTACTTAAATTTTAATAGGTTTTCTGAACTTCACCAATTGTAATTCATTTTCTATTAAATCATTATAAAGGATTGGATAATCCTATTTATTTTTTTTTAACTAAGCTATTTTGTTTTTTCCAACTCTTAAAGAAATTCTTAGAAATTACCTTGATAAAAATTTAAAATATACCTAAGTCATAACCAAACTAAGATGAAATTATTATTCAAATACTCCCAAAATCCCGTTTTTAAATTATAGAGTTAGTGATGATTAAGCTTAAACTAGGACATTTAAAACTGCAAACTTTTAGGTCGATATCATATGTTTTCAGGTTTAGTTATGTTTATATTTTACTCTGGTTAAGTAAAGATTAGTAAAATTTTAATAATGCAATTGTTTAATTCTCTAGCGTCTCCTGGTACCGGCCTGTCCCGGCCAAACCTGAGTTAAGGTTTTTATTTAAGAATTTATCACACTTTTTACAATTTGGAAATCATGAAGACAAATAAACTGGTTCACTTCATTCAGTTAATTTCCTAGAAAATGTCTCTTCTAAAAATTAGCGGCAAGCCCGTAAGAAATATAGCGCAAACATATTGGCCTAAAATCACCTATCAATACGATATCTTAATGGCGGTTCATTCAAAGGTTGTTTATAGATATTTTTTTAACAGAACACAGTATAACCTAGTTATTCCAATGATGCACGTGCCCTTCCTTCACTCATTTAGATGATAATTGTCCCAGTATGTAGCATTCTGACTGTTAAATGGACGTGTCGGTAAAATTAGTATGTCACTGAACAGGATACAGATTCCAATTGCATTTGCTTACTACAGGTTTGGCGGTTGATAGCAGAATGCGACGACGCGAACACTCGCGAACAGTTGTTTGTATATTTATTGCTTTACATGAAATCATTAGCGCAAGTATGGTTCCCATGTTCTGAGTACAGAATAAACAAATTTATATATACAGCAGTATGGCAATTGTGCCTAGCAAGCCCAAGGCACTACTAAAGCATAATTACATGAGGTGGCTCCATCGGTTGCTATAAAAGCAGAGCTATATTTTTTCGACTTTGGTTAATTTAAACGTCATGAAATAAGTTTTCAAAGTTTTATAATTATTTACATAGAGACCACCCAAGTTTGGACCTTTATAAATTTAAGTTCAGTTGTGGTACTCTTTTGAATTGTGGGTGTGGATAGGAGAAAATTTTCTAAAAGTCCTTGAGAGTCATGGTGGTATCGATTCTAATGGCATATTCTACATTTTTTTGAAATGGTCTGCTGATTTTATTGCTCCAATACAGTAAAACTTGATAGTTTTCCATCAGTGTGGAAGATGGGAAATATTGCACCAATACCTAAAGGACTAGGTCAATCTTCATAAACTTCAGAATACAGGCCGATATCATTACCTCGGTCTTATCTAAAGTATTTGAGAAACTGCTCTCTTAGTGCCTAACTAGGTTTGCTGAAGATAATAATCTACTACCAATATTATAGTTTAGGTTTGGTAAGGGGCTTGGATCTTGTGATGCACTATTGTCAATCTATAAAACTTTGCAAAGTGCTCTTAATGAAGGTGCAAACGCAAGCATGGTAGGTTTAGATTTTAGTGCAGCCTTTGATCATGTGGATCATAGAGCACATATCTACAAGTTAAGATTATTTTTAGTGAATTATTGCTTACTAGAACCCAGAGGGTCTGTGTTGATGGCCAGTATAGTTGTGTTATAAATGTAATCTCAGGTCTCCCTCAGGGTAGTTAGTGTTCTTGGTCCCTTGCTATGTATTATTTATACAAGTGACATGTGTCATAGTTTGTAAAACAAACTGATTGCATATTTTGATTATGCAACTCTTTTGGCTGCTATTCCTTTTCCCCGCCTAAGAAATGTGGCAGCTGATTCCAAGAATAGAGACTCAGCACGTTCTATTTGTGGTGTAAGCTTTAGAGTTTGAAGTTTAATCCTTCGAAAACTTGGAATATAAAGGTTATTCGGTCCAGAACACTTCTGCTTATACATCCTGATCTACATATTGATGGAACAGTATTAAATACCAGTGACTATTTTAAGGTTTTGGGCGTTACTTTCAACAAGTAAGTGTCTTTTGATAAGGACATACGTAATATTGTGTCCTCTGTTTCCCAGAAAGTTTCTATCATGACGAGATGAATCAGAATGTTTGGATACGAAGCTATTATAACTAAGTGTTTTAATTCCTTCCTTCTACAATGTTCGGAGTACTGATCTCCTGTGTGTTCTCAGGTCCAGATTCTCATCTTAAGCTCCTGGATAGTTATGTCTTCGGTCAAGTTTATTTTAGCATGTATTAATGTTGACCCGTGGCATTGGCGTAAAATGAAATTTTATGCTTGTTGCATAAAATGTAATAGTGATAAACATCCTTTGCATTTGTTCTTACCTGATTTAGCTGTTTTTTGCTCGTAATACAAGGCAGGCAGCCACTGCTCGTAGTGCCATTTTCTAGTATCAGGTATTGTACTAACCAATTTGCCAGGTGTTTTATTGTGGCGGCAACCATGATGTGGAATGGTTTGCCTAGTACTGTTGTGAAGTCTACTGATCTCCTAACATTTAAGAGAAGAGCTAACTAATTGTATTATTAATATTATTATTTTTTACCTCGTATTTATTCTTTACTCTTGTTTTGTCTCTCTCGTATTTTTATTTGCAGGCTGATCTCCCTCTAAAGCCCCTTGGGTTTTTAGTCTTTTGACTTTACCATGGGGGTAGTCAACTTAAAATGTAAAGAAAGAAAGAAAGAAAAATATTACAATTTTAATTCGTTTTCTGCATAAAACACTTATAAAGTAAAGGGATTTATTTTCTTAATTAAAAAGCAAATATATTAGTACTAATGAGTCAATTATCTTATATACATGAATTTTTCCGTTAACTCTGTTTCGTTCATTAATTAGACAAATTTTTATCCTATATACCCTAAAGGTTTGAGGATTTTTTTCGGTGGATTTTGTTTATCTTTGCGTTTCTTTTCGTATCGCCTGTGTAAATTTTGATTTACCTGCCGAAAATTATATTATTCCAATTATGAAGAATATTAAATCCCATTACAAGAAGACAAAAATAACTTAACGAATTATAAAATCTCTTAGAGTAAATATAAATAAATATAAATAAAGAAAAATAATGATGAACGTAAAACTCCAAGAGAAAATTTTATAAGAATAAATAAAAAGATTTATCTCGAAATTTTCGAGCTCTTGAGAGCAATATGCGTAATTATAAAAACTGAGAAAGATGTACAAGGGGTAGAAATTCGTAGAGAAGTGGCCCAGAATTTTAACTCAGAAATAATTAGACAATAACAGTTGAATCATTGAAAATAAGAGGAAAAATTTCTACCAGAGGGGAGTAAATATAAAAAAACTATTCTTAAACGTAGACATTTTTCTCCTTCAAAAACAGAAAGTATTAATAATTTAATTACTCTATAAAAAAGAAAGTTTACACATGATATTACAAACTTGAGCGGCAATCATTAATCAGCATCAAAGCTGTCTTTGATATGCATCATAGAAGGTTAGAGTAAGATATTCATTATGAGAATTTAATTAAACAGATAGAGAAAGATTGTGTATATATTTATTGAATCATTCGAAATTGCCCCTATCTGTGTTCAAGTCCTTCTCTATTTGTTCCTATTGGGTTGCATGCGTTGGTTAGGGAGTCCTTGCAATTGGATAACATTACCTCTACAATCGCGGCACTCAGATATTCCATAGCGTTGTGAGCAGCCGTGTCGAGATCCTTCTTAAAAATGTACCACACGATATAACTATATCACTTGCTGAGATATCTACCCATACATCAGCAGAGGTACCATCGAACCTCAAGATTCTTTCCACCCCAGTATGCCGGGAACTGAGGTCATTGCTTTACTTGTTCTTTCCATTTTTAATATCGCAAGAGAAAAATAGTTCTGATACGAGGTGACTAAAGAGGGAGGGAATTAAGGGTATTAAAGCTAAAAATAAGAGATAGGGAAGATTGAATTGTTGCTGGTGATGGGAGAGTGAAATTTTTGAGGGAAGTCTAAGTGACCTTTACTACAAAAGAATAAAATAAACTAAATTTATCAACGAAATAGGGATACTTTATACAAAAGGTATATCCTTAAAGATCCCTAAATAATCCATGGTAGTAATTCGATGGGCGGCTGAGGCAACGAAACATCATACCCTGCGTGCATTTCTTTCCTCCAGAGTCACCCTTTCTTATGAATACGCATGACTCGTATTGAATAAAACAAGTGCCCGATTTCAATATTTGTCTAAATCGCTTTGAATCTTTATTGATTTTTGAGAGATCTATTTGAAGCGATAGATTCGAGTGTATCTCCATTCATGCTTTGTTGCTTCTTGTTTCTCTGGATCTCTAAGAATTGAGCCTCTGGGTATTAAATGAAAGGGTTAATTTACCCTTTTTTACGAACGTATTGTATAGAGATATTCCATTATTATCTATACTCGGTAATTACACTGTCTAAAAGATTTAACTTTTCGTCGACTACAAAGTTTAGAATAAAATCTTTTAATGTAGTTTTATTTAGTTTATCTAAGTTGCCAATAACTATTTTTGTAAAATTTTAAAGATTTTAACGAATTTCATTATTTTCTTTCTTATTTTCAGGTTATTTATTTAAATAAAAGCGACAATTTTAATTAAAATGCCAAGGGACAGTGTAAAAATAGCCCCGATAAATCCTGCTACATATGTGGTTCAGTAACATTTAAAAGAAATCAAAGAAAAATTCTGTATTTTGGATGTAAAATTGGCGATCAAGATAAACCATGGGCACCGCATATCTGTTGTACGACATGCTTTAATTCTTTATCAAAATGGTCTAAGGGAAAAATAAAAAGCCTTCAATTTTGTGTTCCAATGGTATGGCAAGAGCCCCAGTATCATGCCACTGACGGCTATTTCTGTTTGGTAGATATACAAAGTAAGTAATAGTTTATTTTTCACTGTACCTATATTTTGAAGTAGTATATTGTAATATTATTTTTAAAAATATAAAATTAATTAAGTTTAGAACAACTTTATTGTAATCACACATATGTACATACTTTTAAATTTTATGCATATAATTTCCATACTTTTAGGTGAACAACGAAGTGCGCTTCAGCTGTGATATATCCCAACATTAGATCTGCTTTTCGGACTATACCTCAATCAAAAGACATTCCAGGTCCTGAACCACCTCCAGAAATTATTTTGTCCAAATCTGATGAATCAGATATGGTATCATGTTAACCAGAAACAAAAATTTATGTTTCTTAAACTGTTAATACTACTCCAAGACCCTACTCACAACTTGATCTAGATTATCTCGTAAGAAATCTAAACTTAACAAAGCTGTGATAGAACGGGTTGAGGCCGCTTAATTTCAACCACTATCACATGTTTTTTAAAACCACGATGCTACCCACGTGCATCTTCGCTTTGAAGCAAGGTGCCTTATCGCAGCCACCTGAGTCAATGTTTAAACAAGGAGGTTTATCTTCCCCCGTCGCCCCATGCGTCGACCTCTCCAGATTGAGTTAGGCTTATGGGCAGATAAGGTATTGTTCTCTGGCTCGGCTGTGCCTTTCCTCGGAGCCCACACTCCATTGCCCCCCACGCCAAGGGGATGTCCCGACTATTTATATGGAAACTTAACCACTAAGATCAGATTAGAGATCCAGATTTTCTTCGCGAGACATCACTAAGGTCCAGTCTCACCTTGTGCACCAAAAGGCCCTGGACCTTGAGATCCACCATCACTTGTCCAGAAGAAGGACAATATCCCTTGAGTGCCAAGGTTTGAGCCTTTGTGACGCTAAGTCTACTAGGCTTCCCCTGTTGTTCAGAAAGAGAACAACGTTAAACAGCTATTGTTATTTTGAGCCCGTTGACAAGAAACGGTTCTCACCCCCACCCCTGTTGTTCAGAATGGGACAACGTAGAACAATTATTGTTCTTCCAGCCCGTTTGCCAAGAAACGGTTCTCACCTTCCCCATTGTTGTTCAAAAGAGAACAACATTAGAACAGCCATTGTTCTCGAGCCCGTAGACAAGAGACGGTTCTCACCCCCACTGTTGTTCAGAAGAGAACAACGTATAACAGCCATTGTTCTTCTAGCCCGTTCGTCAAGAACCGGTTCTTATTCCCAAGACGCCACGTCCGGATCATTTAATTCCTCCCCTTTGGCTGGAACTTGCGAGCGGACCTAAAATTCCTTCACGTCGCCTTCCTCTGCACAACAAGTGTATTTACGTAAGCTAAACGTTACCTTTGAGTATTTAACCCTTTTGTCAACCCTATCATGTGCTTTAAATGGTTAAGCAAACTATCCCATCCCTTTAACTTTATATTTGTTTTACCTTTGTAAATCTATCTTAATCCTCGGATTAGCTAGATTTCCCACGACCCTTTCCATTCTCTGTTAATGGGAATAGTTTCCGTTTTGTGTGTTATTGATGGTTTTTATTAATAAAAACTCTATTTTATTAATGATAGCCATATTATTATCCTTGAGCTCAGTTCCACTTCTTAAGCATATCGAATATACATAATATCGGTCAACCCAGACATCCACGCACTCTAAATATAATTAAATAAGTTCCCTCAACGAATAGTTATATATGGTATATCGTCGAGAGTCCATTCTACGACGAAAGCAATAGAGTGAATTCCTGGCCTCGAGACTCAAAGAAAGAAATTTAGTAGCAGAATATGTTGGAAATACTCAGTTTTGCATTCGATCAAACAATTTTCACGACACATTTTCATTTGACAACAATTTATGCTCCTGTAATAATATTCCACGTCTCTTTGAAGAATTATATATACAATATGAACTCAGTCACTGGAGACTTTTCATTGACACTTCTTTATATAGTATTAAAGCCGTGCTTCTACCTAATGGAAATAAACTACTATTGATACCAGTAGCTCACTCTGTTGCTTTGAAATAGACTTGAGAGAATTTAGATTTCATTATAAAAAGCATTAAATACAGTGAATATAAATGGAGAATATAAATGTTTTTCTTGGAAGGCACAAATCAGAAAATTACCACATTCTTGTTTAGAATTTGATTAGGTCGTATAAGGATTTGCGATGTAGTATGTGACTAAAGGTGCATTTTTTGCATTCCTATCTGTTTTTCTTTCCAGAGAATCCAGCAGACGTCAGCGATGAGCAAGGTGAAAGATTCTACCAAGATATTGCTACTATAGAAAATCGTTATAAAGAAAAATGGTGTCCTGCAATGCTTACTTACTTCCGTTGGATCCTTCACAGAGCCAGACAAGATGTACATAAAATAAGCCTAAATATTCTTAAAATATATGACTATTGTATAGATTTCAGCAATTTTGAAAAAAAACTTAAATCTTCATTATTTAATTTAAATATATTTTTAAACTACAACACTCTGAAATGTATTAAAAGTACTTATTAATTTCTTTTGATGAATAAGCTTTTTGATTCAACTTATCTTTGTACTTTTTGTCAAATAAAATAAAGATAATAACAAATATTTCATACCTCTATATACTGAATAATCTAATATTAATAAAAAATTAAATTTGCTGATTAAATAAAGAAAAGAATTTATTTCATGAAAAATAAAGGTCATTTTCGTAATCTACGCAAAAAAACTACACAATAGAAAACTACTCTCTCATTTCTGTAGCAAAATCATTGTTAAATATTGTCATTAATAAGTCATCTGCAATTAAACAGAGTAAGAAATTTTGATACCAGTTCTGTTTCGTTTAGATTTATTTTTGCTTTCAAGTTTTCCATGCTGTACGAAATACACATTAATTTTTGTATCTACGGATATGAATAAATTATTGGAAAAACAAGATTTATTGTCATATCAAAAAACATTATATAACATATGGTAGTAATATTATGATATCATATAAGGAGTAAACACGAATAATTATTCTGGTTGATCAATGAATCGAAAACATGAGTAAACAAAAAACGAACATTGCCCTCCCCCCCCCCCCGCGTTTTCTCCTTTGGTTGGTACTGTATTCTCGAAGAACCAAGTTCAATACGTATTTTCCCATCATCCTTTCAAATCATCTTCCATGATATCGGTTCTGCATCAACTATATGGCTTGTTGGAACCGAATTTTGTGAACAATTGTTTTATCACGGACAGTTAAATGTCTAGCGGATAAAGTTGGATTTTCACCAAGTAATCAAGAGCAATGTGCTTTACATTAGACTGCAGGGATGACTTTACTTTATATTTCATTTACAGGTAATTATTTGCTCTCTGCAATCACAGAAACACAAATTGCAAGGATGTTGACAATATTCACACTAAAATCTGGGACAAACACAAAATCCTGTCAACGACCTACACATCCCACTTCTCATCATATTTTGGTATATTCGAGCAAGAGTTTTACAGTTCTCTAATGTGGTTTAAGTTTTTTGAGTGCCTAGAAGAGATAGACGCTGGTTGCCGTTGTTTAGCATCACTGCTTTCATTCTTTTACTTGATTTGTCAATAAACATACGAGTAAAATAGTGATCGGCGTGACGTCACAAAAACCTAGCACTTCAAATAGACATCTTACTTAATTGCATAATCAAGTGATCCATTTCCTGAGTAGAACTCTAGAAAACGTTTGTGCCCTGTTCCGTACTTTAAAACCCCGAAAGGGGTGCGGCGATATGCAATCCTGGCTGACGTGCTGACAGGATCCAGCGCTTAGTCCGGCCCCAGCTAAGCCTCTTTTCATTCCCTCAGATAGCCTGTATTTCTCCCGTACTTCGTCGCTTTTCATACAGCCTCTCTTACAACTTTTTATGGTCAGCCTCTAATTTCACAGGGTAGATGCTGACCTTCTTCTCAGCCAACCGTTTTAGATCGGAGCTGATGGGGTAGGGGACAACGTCCCCTAACTCTTCGGCTCCGGGTCGGTATGGTGGTCTTTAACAACCTGCTGTATTTTCACCCATACCTTACACACATGCCTTTTCCTTTTGTTTCAGACACTATCAATTTTACGCCGTGCCCAAGGTGGAGTCGCCATGCTTAAGGGCTGCCAGGTCACCAGGCGGGATGGGTGACTTAAATAGCGGCACCTGGCTCTGCCAGGCCTGTACGCACCCCTTACAAAGGGGGCAACTGCGAGGGGTGATGAGCTATTGCTTCCCATGGAACAAATAGGGTCACCATGCCCATAAATAAAAATTTAAAAAAACCTAAATCTCTCCCCAATTCTCCTTGCTCAAAAATGGAGCCGCCCTCGGGAAGCTCAACCAAAAAATGGAGGTCCTCCTTTGTGCTTGCGCAGGGGACCATCCATATTTCTCTAACCGAAGAGGAGGCTTACTCCTCTGGTTCCCTGACGGGCGTAGGGGACTAACCCTCACCCCCTTCTCTGGATGTGCTTTCGGGCACCTCCGTTTTAAAAGCGGCAGACCCCTCTTTTCTTTCCAAGGGGACTGCCAAGAAAGCCAGCATGCAGCTAATAACCGACGGCCCCCTAGTGAAGCGGGTCGGTAGGGCAAACCCCTTTAGGGGGTAAAAGAAAGCCAGGCCCCTTCGGTCGCTTCCCTCAAAAGACTTGCTGGCCAGAATACTAAACCTTCCCGGGGTCAAGGCCTGTGCCTCCTCACACATGACTAGTGACGCTGCCAACGAAACCTGTGATGTCCTGGGAGGGGATGGCTAACTGTAAGGCCCCTCCTGTGATAGACATGGTCCTTGAGGCAACCCAGCATCAGACTGTAGGGCCTTCCTTGGGGGATAAATCAGGGCTCGGCTCTAAGCACCGAAACCGAATCTGCCCCTATGCAAGGTCCTCCTCAAATAGCTCGGGTCTCCGAGGCAGTAAAAGGAGGAGAGGGATCTCATGCAACCTATGCCCCTGCGACCACCAGCACCTTCTCCTTTTTGGAGAAAGACCTGGCTGAGGCCAGTCCATCTGGCCTAGCGGCTACTGCCGGCGGAGGGAAAAAGCGGGTTCATTTCCTGCCCTCCTCTCCTTAAAAGAATGAAAATAACAAGAAAAGACTAAAAAGACTCGGGGCTCCTCTCCAACCGCGGGGGCTGCATGGACGAATGGTTCTGCTGCCACTTTGGTAGGCGACCAAGTCAAGATCGGCACATCCGGCCCTTCTGCCCCCCCGGGTCCAGAGCCCCCGTCTATAAATAAGACGAAAATAGCGCAGGGCGGATCCTCGATCACATCGGGGCCCCTAGTTCAAAGACTACCTGAGGTTTTAGAGCGCGCTGGCTTTAAACGCTCCTTAGTTATTCGCTCCACTGATGGCAGCATGTTGGCCAGGGGCAACATGATCCAATAGAGGAGAAAAATAGCTAGTCTTATTGGTAGAAAACCAAAGGTGACCCGTTTTCGGAGGGGAGTCTTCTGGTGAATGCGTCGAATCCCGCCGAGGCGGCAAATATAAGTGCCGCCCCGGTAAATGTGACACCGAACTCTACCATGAACTTTGTAAAAGGAGTAGTTTATGCGAGGGAACTCGTTGACTACCCCATAGAGGACATCACCTTAGACCTGGCCGACCATGGGGCGGTCAAGTTCGAACGTGTGATGAGAAAACAAGGAGGGGCCTCAAGACTCACCCCAACACTCTTCGTCACGTTTAAATGTGACAAGCACCCTGAGTCTGTGCGTGCCAATTGGTCCCGCTCCCGCGTAAAGGCATTAGTGCCACTGCCGTGGCGTTGTTATTACTGTCACCGCTTTGGCCATACAAATCCTTCATGTAGAAGTGCAAATTCGGGGTCACGCGAAGTCTGTGTAAATTGTTTCAAGGCCTTACACGATAAGTCTAAATCGTGTGTGGCCAAGTGTGTAAATTGTAGATAGCCACACCCAGCTTCTTCGAAACAATTTGGTGCCTATATCCCTGAGAAAGAAATCGTAGCCGTTTAGGCCCAGGATCGACTCTCATTCCGCGAGGCTAAGGACTTGGTCCTCGCGCGTCCGGCTCTACCTAGGACGGCTTATGCCTCAATAGCTAGAAAGGCACCCGTTGCTCCTCGCCCATTTAGGCCAACGAGCACGGTTGTTTCCGCGCCCATTTAGAGCCCTTCTGGGAGTTCTACTCAACCCGGGCACTCCACTGGTAAAGCTGGCGGCAAAAGGGGGCTCACATCCAGCCCCAGCTAAAACCAGGGCTTCCCCTTCTTCTCCCAGCGTGATCGTTTCCCGTAAGGCGAAACGGCCACGCAACTTCACCGAGTCGTTAGATACACAGTAGGCAACATTCATGCCGTTGATGGGCAGTCTATCTTCGTGGGTTCATAAAGCTGTCGCTCAAAAGGAGGACAGCAATAAAGGAGCGTCGGCTCCTTCGCACAAACCTAGTGGTAGGCTGAGTGGCTCAGAGACGGTGGTTCCACGAAAGAAGGGCCCCAACCTCCAAAGCCGCAATGCCCGCCTAAGGCTTCGAGGCCGAGGAAGGAAAAGACTCGCATGGCGAGCCCAACCTCCCCCAATAAGTCCTCGAAGGCGACAGCGACTTCAGCGCTTTGTCCGACCAACAGCGCCGGGCGTTCTGCCTCCGGGAATCACACGAAATTCCCTCTAGGGTCTTCTGTTTGAAAAGGGCCCCCGCCTCTTTACCGAGCTAGGCTTGGAGGTTTTATTCCTTCAATGGAATTGCCGTGTACTCCGTGCCAACTGGGAGGAGCTGCAGAGGCTCGTCTCGTCCCGTTCCCCGTTAGCTCTTTTTCTGCGCGTCCCCCAAGCATCCTCTCTATGGAGAATACTCAATAAATCCCAGGGGACAAGTCATTGCTGATCTGATCGATGAGCTGGAGATAGGTGTCCAAAATGTGAATGTGTTTACGCATCAGTGCCCGAGAACTGCTTCATTTTCTTGCCTTCATCTATCTTTGTGCTCTTCGGATGCACAGGCTGATTTTGATTGGTGGGTGGTCGGTGACCTCCATGGTAGTTATCACTTTCCCATTCAACTATCATTTTTAGGGCAACTGCTGCCTGAGAGCCCACTTTGGTGGTGCTTGGCGCGGGCGCGGTGACCTGCATTTCAGGAAATTACTGAATTCTCTATTTCAGTCAAGGAGTTTAGGTCGGTAGATGAGGTCGTTTAGTTCTTCTCCGGCAACCTTATCGCCGCGAGCCTGACTACTATTCCCAGAACCTCTGACCTTTTTTCACGCCCACCATTCCCATAATGTTCGGCCGAGTGTGAGACGGCCCTCAAACAGAAGCTTTATGCCTACATACGCTTTAAGCCCCACCTGATCGAATTCCCAGTCAGGGAATTTCGTCGGGCTAGGGCTAGGTTCTGGTATATTTCGAATCACGCCAGCTGCTCTTCTTGGCGGGCATTCTTGTCTTCACTTAACGGGATGACCCCTCTAGCAGATGTGTGGAAGCGAGTCCAAAGAATTCGGGGCAAGTTCTCGCAGGACCCCCTCCTGTTCTCCAGGAGAATAAGAATGCAATCTCGGACCCCGCGTCTTTGGCTAATCTTTCGCGACCACTTTCTCTGCATTCTCTAGCCGGGATGCTGCCCTGCCAGCATTCAATGCACGTAGTGATGTCCCGGAAGGCCGCTTGCTGGACTTTACCTCCAGATGCGGAGAACCCTTCAACGACAGGTTTACTGTGAGTGAGTTGCGCTCCGCTCTTGCTTCGTACGCGGACACCGCCCATGCTCCGGACGATGTCCCGTACACCATGCTTTGATACCTGGGTGAGCGAGGCATAGCCTTTCTGTTAGATTTGTTCAATAGGATCTGCGTGCAGGTTCTCCTCCCGGATTCCTAGTGAATCGCTACTGTGCTCGCCTTTCGCAAACCGGGGAGAGATCACTCTACTCCGGCCGGTTTCCGCCCAATCTCTCTGAACCATTCCGTATGCAAGTTGATGGAGAAATTCGTAAATGTTAGATTAGCCTTTTTGCTGCACAGCAAAGGCTATCTGCCTTCTGCACATTGCGGCTTCCGCAAATTCCACTCCACGTCGGATGCTCTGCTCCCACTGTAAAATGCCATCTGTAAACCTTCCTTTGTAGACAGCACTATGCCACGGTGTTTTTCGATCTTAAGAAGAATTCGGGGCAGAGCGATATGGTATCATGGAGAGTCTCAACACGATGGGGGCGAGGGGACGCCTCCCAATATTTAAATCGGAAATTTTCTGAGATCGTTGATTCCCCGTACGGGTGAGGAAGCCCTATCCGGCCCAAAGGAGGAGAAAGAGGGTGTACCGCAAGGAAATGTCCTCAGTGTCACACACTTTTCCCTGAGCATCAACGCCATCACCTCGGTGCTGCTAGCAGATGTTCTCGCTTCGCTCCACGTGGAAGACCTTTCGATCTCTTTTGGCGCGGCCCAGATGCCAACTCTGGAACGTCGACTCCAACAGGCATTAAACCGTGTCTATCTCTATGCCGAAGCGTACAGGTTTCGGTTTTCCTTGGCCAAGACTAAGGTGGTGCATTTCTGCCGCCATGCACGGCTCAACCCGGACCAAGATTTGTTTCATTAATGGGGTGCGCCTGGAAGTGGTTGAATAGCACCGTTTCCTTTGTCTTGTATTTGACCGACGCCTCACCTGGGAGGCTCATATTAGCAGCCTCAGGGTTTCTTGTACCCGCGCCATGGATATTCCCCCCCTTTCTGTGACGTTCAGCGTTTGGGGTGCTGATAGGGCTACTGCCTTACTTTTTTATCGATCCTTTGTTCGTTCGAAGCTCGACTACAGATGCGAGTTTTAGGCATCCGCAGCCGAGTATTTATTACGGGAGGTTGACTCGATACACCACACCGGCCTTCGCCTTGCGACCAGTGCCTTCCGCACTTTTACAATTGAGATCCTGTTGGTCGATGCTTGGGAGATGCCACTCGCTCTCCGTCGCGTGCGGTGCATTAATCGCGTGTACGCGCGAGCCAGGCACCTCCCTTAGTCACCAACTGCTCTCACTGCATCCGCAGCTGATCTTGACGGTTATTATGCCGCCTAGCGAGGCCAGTCATACCCTATGCCCTTTGGGTTTAAGGCCAGGAAACTCCTTTGAGAGCTAGGTATAGCTCTCGGGTCGGTACCTCCCCTTGTTCTTCGCAGGATGCCACCATGGAGGATACCACATTTGGCTATTTGTCACCACACCTTTGGTCCCAAAGCTTGTACGGTGCCGGGAGTATTTCGTTCGACCTTTTTGGGGCACACCTCGTGTCACGCTGGAACCGTGCCAGTGTATACCGATGGCTCCAAGTCCCAAGAGGGGTTCGGCTTCCACGCTGTATCCCCTCTGTTTGGAGTTAGCGGGGCTCTGCCAGGCGCTGCGTCTGTCTTCACGGCCGAGCTGGTGGCAATACACCACTCGCTACGGGAGATTACGCGAAGTGCCCGGTTTGGAGACCGGATTGTTTTCTATAGCGACTCGCATAGCGCCCTGAGTGCTCTTAGTGCATTAGAATCTCCGCATCCTGATATCTGTGAAACCTCGGTTTTGGCGAGCCGGGCAGATGTTGAGATTATCTTCTGCTGGGTTCCTAGAGATGTAAGAATTTCGGGAAATGAGCGCACCGATGAGGGCGCCAAAGGACTCTGCAACCGGACCAGCGTTTCGCTCTTCCTTGCACCGACTACATGACACGAATACGGGCAGCTGTCCGGACTGTTTAGCAAAGAAGATGGAAGACGGTCGAAGGGAACTTAAAGTTGCGTGCCATTGCGCTGCGACTGTTCCAATGGACGTATCCCCCAATGCCGCGACGGCTTCAGGTAACTTTTTGTCGTCTTCGAATTGGACACACTCGTGTGTCGCTTTGCTATTTGATTGAGCGATCGCCTGCGCCATATTGCGACGACAGCGTCGTTCCCCAGACTGTTCTGCACATTCTTGTCGAATGTCCCAGTCTGGGTCATCTTCGCGCACGTTACCTGTCCCGGTACCGGGATGGGCAAGGGTCGCTACCGCCTATCCTTTGTACTCGGGACGAGTGCGTGCACATTTACTATTGGATTTGTTGACTTTTGGTGGGAGGCCGACCTTCTCCCTTTTATTTAACTAGGTTTTTTTGTTTTGTTTTGGTTTTTTTTCCCTTATAGGTCACACGCTCCCGCGCCGGGGGGACCTCCCCCTGACGCAGGAGCTTTCTTACTGCTCGCCTCCTTTTCCCTTTTATGGGAGGGGTTGTTTTTTATCTTTTCCAATTTTATTTTGAAGTAGTCTAGTGCTAGGCCAGTTGTTTTTAATACGGAGCTTAATGCCCTAGTAGGCAGTCGCCAGATGAGCTCTTTAAAAAAAAATTGTACTTTAAATTTTTTTCCGTTTCTATCTTGTAAGTTTTTTCATTCATCTGCACCCTTCGCTAATGATACCTCAAGGCAAAGGATGCCCTAAAAACAACATAAACTACTCAGTACCATTAACATTTAACTCTCTACTCGCTGTATGACGAAATCTCGAAAGGAGAAAGCATGTAATTCCCAAATTTTGACAGCCCAGTCCTAAAATCGAAAATCTAGACAGCTGATAATCCGAAAATCAATAACTCAAAAGCCGAAATCCCAATTTGCTCCATATACGACTATACTTGAGCGTAATGTAAGTTATGTTTATCGAGGAAGGATAAGTAATTCGAACAGTTATATCACTGTTAAAAAGGAAGTGTGATACATACAAACAGCATCCTGGCCTGGCAGATACAAACATGTGCACATGTTTTCCCAAAATAAAAAAAGTTAGGTTAAGTTAAGCACTGATTAGAATTCGTCATCCATTTTCTAAAATCAAGGTTGTAATAGTTTTTGCGTTTTAGCTTTGTTAGATAATTAATAAAAGAAATCTTTAGTTTCCGATGGTAGAATCCCTTACTAAATGTAATTCACCATCGAATAGCTTTCGCAATTCTAGACGAAGTTCTTTATCACGATAGCTTTCTGTTTCATTTTGTCTTTGACCCTGTCGAACTTTCTTAATTTTCTTGCAAAGTACATCATCGGAAGGCAAATACGTAATGATTTCTTGAGGAGTTGAAGTTATACAGGATTGGAAGATTTGGCAAGGCAAGTTTCTTGAATTACCGTCAATTTCTAAATAGAGTTAGCGCTCTTAACCGAATTATGAAGTTCGCAGGCTTAACTGCATCGAAAGTTCAAAGTTTATCTTTTACCATTAAATAGCTGAGTGTGTTCAATTTATCACGGTTTTCTGAGAAGAATATCTCTCACAATAGTACTAAAGATTTTTAAAATGTGTTTAAGAGAATTTCAGTAAGGAGTAAAATTGCAACAAAGGTCATCGTAGTTTAAAGTTTATCAGATGTTTGGTTGGCTGGATTTCATATTAATTACCTATCTACGCGATTAGCTTCTGACAACTCATGAATACACAAACGCGTTACTTTTGGAAATTTCTGGATAGTGGTTTTCTAAATTCCGACCAAAACTCCTCAAATACATATATCTTACTTTCTTCCAACCTAAAGACTATTCCTGAACACCAATAAATACACCTATATGATATTCAATCGCACTGAACTAAATTACCTGGTGCTGCCAGTGATGATAGACTAAATTTAGCACATTTTACCAATGAAAACCAAATTAAAAAAAGCTAATTTACTTATTGTATCCGCAACCTCTTTACCTAAACTCTATTTAAACGTCTTTTAAAGTTACATATAATTATAATACAAGTTAATTGATTGTTTCACAATTATACAATTTCTATAAAACCTATTTTACTACCTTAAATAGAGTTTGGCGGAAGTAATGTGATCACCCGAATATGTTTATCTAGATGACTGCTTATGTGCATGATCGGTTTCCGGATCAGCAGTCTATATTACTTATTCTATTTATTAACCATTTCGAAATATCGTATTTTTTGACATTTTTCCAAGTATCATGTAAAGATAATGGGCTTAAATACCCATGACTGACCACCGTATGACTTTTTGCCAAGATACAGAATTTCATCCGGATCTGTTGTCTCAAAATATATATTTTTGTGGAGGAGGCAATATTTACTGAGTCAAGTACAGTAATAGAGAAGGAGATAGAAACATAGCAAATCTAACAATGATAGCTGATATTATATAGATTTAGAATTTATATAACAGATTTTGTCTATCTGTAATCGAAAATCAGCTTTTAGTGATAATTCTCAAACTATAGAAGCTAAACACATGATTACTAATGCGAAGAGGTTTCCAAGGTAAAGTCATTATATGATCCAGATGAGAATTTCGGACTCATTTCACAATTTCTGAAGATCATAATTTTGTTGAGAACTCATCATAATCTAATAATTTCAGAAGCTCTAGAGTCGCGGAATCAGATGAGATCTCTTAATGTCACTCTGAGGCAGATCTGGCATATGTTCGGCGCCTATTATATGTAGAACGAAAATAGAAGAGATATGAGGGAAGCGAATAAACATTTGACGGTTTTAGAGTTCTTTTAAAGTCACTGATGAACAGTATTTTAAGCTTTTGTCTTGGATGCGTCTAGAAACTATTTAAAGATTAATCGAGTTGTAATGACAATAATATTGTGTTTGCGGAGGTACGCGTGCTCAAAATGCTTTTCTATTTTTTAATTGCGAAACTTTATCTCTTAACCAATCCAAGCTTATCAATGGCCTTTTATTACCTCCTGTATTAGTTATATTATTAATCACCGTTACTCTCAATACTCCAATATTATTTTGTTTACTTTTCCTTACGTTGCCTTATTCATCATATTCTGGTCAAGGCTGCCGATCTCAGCCTGATGGGCGTTGGCTTTCTAATGGCTTGTAACCGGACTTAGCTCAACTATTTTAAGCAAATTTTCATTATATTATCCTATAGCCTCACTTAAATTATTAATAGTATTATTTCTCAGTGCAAATCGAACTTGACTTATAACTCTAAACTGCTCTTTTTCGCAGTGTTTTCGCTGCTGCTGCGAATAGCACTGAAGGGACCTATCAATGGCGCAAAAGTGAGAGATGTAAATGAGAATTCTGTTGATTGGTAGTAAGGATCTAACTTTCGTTTTCACTGATGTGCTCAGTAGTAAAGCAGACAAATACGTTTGGCGGCAGAACTTGTCTACAGGAATTATTTACTTTTATTTATTTTGATTATCATGTAGGATATGCGAGAGGCATGAAAATAATGTTTTTAATTTTCAAAGCAACTAAGATTAAACACCCAAATTTGTAACTGCCTGGACTGTATGTTTTCAGATTCATACCTGTCTATATTTTTCCTGGGCTAAGTAGAGATATAAGTATATTTTTAACTATGAGATTCTTTAATTAGCTAGTATCTCTGTTGTCAGCCTACTCAGGAGATGTTACTTTTAAAGAAATAATCCAATTGTGTGTATGCGTGTGTGTGTGTGTGTGTGTGTGTGTATGTGAACGAGCGCGCGCGCACGCACCACACGGTTGGGAGAATCTTCAATCGGCACCCACCGGAACCGCTTCCTGCGATAAGAGGCAAAGATGAGCACGACGTGAGAGCCGAAGGCTCGTGACAGAACCAACACAAGTCTGTGTGAACCGAGCCTAGGTTTACTTCTTCCGGCGACGCGTCTGATAAACTGGACCCCCCCTCCCCTCCCCTTCAAATGACTAGGGCAAGACGCTTTTGGTGAGCCCGTATCAATTATCTAACGATGGACTTAGGAACTTAATATCAGCCTACCCTGATCGCGACACGTAACTCTTGATCGGCTCTCGCACCCCAAGGGCCCGGAAGCAAGATTTCAATTTATATTAATTGATAGTCTAGCAAAAAGAGACTATTGTTCTAAATTTAGGGTCCATTTCCATCTCGGCAAGATACTACCTCGACCCATATTCTCGAGGTTAACCGTAGTGATTGTAATTCACATTTGCAGTCCCTCTCTCTCTCACTAAGCCTACCGCTAATTAGGCTTCGCAAATGACTCGATCACGATTCAAGTCTCCCGTTCTGTGGACAGTTTGTTAGTTTGCGAGTATTCATAGCCGCATCCGAGCGTCCCTTAAACCATTCCCGTGTATATCTAATCCGATTGGGTTCTTATATGAAACCCCTTTTATTCATTTGTATATATTGGTTGTATAGTAATAAATTTTATTTTGTTTATTCAGTTTTGTTATCCCAGAACCTCCAAGATAGTTAAATATTTCGGCCAACGTTAAAATCGTACTATTACGTATTTCTGTCATTACTCATGCACAAAATGGCTTAATCCGCTCATACTTTTCTCGCTTCTCTTAGACCAAGGAAGCCGGGCAATGTTCGGAATCTGACCTGACCTACGACAAAATGTTTAAAGTTGGGGAAATCTTCAAAGCAATTAAACTGTTTCCTTTCCTTGGAAATGATTCTTCTAAAAATTAGCTTCAAGCCCCTAATAAATATAATGAAACTTCATTGGCCTGAGAGCACCTATCAATGTGATATCATAATGATAGTTCATAAAAGAGTTGCATAAGGAATCTTTTTAACAAAATACAGTATAACGTATTAACCCTTGCGATGCCTGTGCCGTTCTTTTACCCATTCAGAACTTATATAACTGAGTATGTTTCATTACGCCTGTTGAATGAAAGTTTAGGTAAAACTGTTTTGTTACTAAACCTGATACAATTTCAAATTACATCTGCTTAATACACTTTTGGCACGAATCCAAACGTCGGCATCGTTCCACTTGTAGGTCATTCACAAACTAGAGTTTAGTCTTAAAACGATAATGATAGCAGATTGCCTTGAGTAAACGCTCCCCCACAGCTGTTTCTATGGTAATTGTCTTACGTGAAATCCTTAGCGCAAGTAGGATACTCATGTAAAGTATAAAGAAATTCTTATTTCGCTACTTAGTCAACCATGGATTCCTCCAGTTTCTTAGAATGGAGCAAAGGTCATTTTTGCCTCATCTGTAAAGTAATATTATTTTAGGAGAGTTGTTGTAGTTAATTTACTTGTGCGACCTTTAATTTTATGAGGTTCCGATGAAAAGATAATAAAATAGCATTTGAACGTAAGATCGCTCCTCTGTTTGATATAAAAGCTGAATTTTAATACCATTAAAATGTTTTTAAAAATTTAGCATTTATTTACATACAAACCTCCAATGCTGGGCTTTTAAAAATTAAGTTCCCATTGGCTCGTATCCCACAAAAATAAACATAAGGCTGTGTGAATATATATAATTGCATTTATAATTTTTTACCTAAAAATTGGAAAATCGCTCTATTTTCTTTGATTCATATTCTTACTAATGAGGCATAAATTTTATATGCAGGAATCTTTACCAAATTATCTCTTTTTCATTCATTAATTAGACGAACATTTATTTTATCTACCCTGGAGCATTGATGTTTGCCTTTTTGGGTGTTATTGTTTATATTTGCCTACCTATTCGTATCTTATAGGTAAAGCTTGATTTACAAGCAGAATATTTTCACTACACTCATAAAAAGTCATATCTCCCATTACAAGAAAACAGAGATTCATTTGAGGGATTATAACAACTCTTTGAGTAAATAAAGAGAAAAAGAAATAATGAAAAAGTAAAACTGAAATAGAAATTATTTGAAATAGAAATCAAAAGGTCTTATTCATATATTTACGGTCTTGTACGAGAATTCTGCTCTGCGAGACTATAATAATTCCGAGAAAGATGTACAAGGAGAGGAACTTTTAGAAAAGTAGCCCGGAATTTTTACTCAGCAGCCAATGGGAGATAATTATGAGGATAGAACACTTTTATCGGAGAAAAAACGCAGCAAATATTAAAGACACTACCAGTTATATCATTGAAAAAAAAATGGGAGATTCCGTCTTCATAAAAAAGGCCCGCATTCATCCAATGTTACATTGTAGTTTTTGATTTCATCTTGTGAGCGTAGAATTTTAAATGCGCACTTTTCCTTATCTATATTCATTATAATTTATTATATATATATATATATATATATATATATATGAAAAATTATTGCGGTTAAAAGGCTAATTTTGGCAGACACAGTCGTCATCAAAGCACTCGGAAGGAGCTCGTCTCACATACATTAGAAGGTAACACTTAAAATAGGCATTCTCTCAGATAGCCCAAAAACTATCTTTCGATTGACTCCTTTATGAGTCACCCTTGCTTTTCGAAGAGAACGGAAAGTTCATTTTTATTCCGTCTCTCTTGTTTCTGTGTATCACTTCTCCATATAAATATATATATATATATATATATATATATATATATATATATATATATATATATATATATATCGTTTCATATAAATTGATACAAAGTTGAAAGTATGCCTATGGGCTAATTACCCTACGATTGTAAATTACTTGACCTTCGACCCAATCATTCATTCGAGTAACAGCATACGCGACTTCTGAGAATTAGCTAAAATTCAAAAGAATCCGCCGTGCTTACACTTCTTCACAGCGGGAGAAATTGGTACGAGATCTGAATTTTTTCAACTAATCGAAGAAACGTAAGTATGACAAGGCTGAGAATAAGGACAAAATTATTGACAATTGACAGTGTCCTAAACGTCGCTTTGATAACACTAGTAGGGAGAAATTAGTCTTCATCGGCAAGCAGAAGATTTCGGAAGAATCTGGTTAGTCCTTCATGAAGCTTCTTAAGAAAATGGTTGAGATCAAAGGAACCAGAGACAGAGCAGTACTCGAGGAGCTGGACTACGACTATTTCTTGCTAAATAAGAGCCATCTTCTCACGCTGGCTACCCAAAGAATGTCATCAATTAATTGTCACAGCCCCTCATCAAAGACGTCAAGCCTGATAGCGCCTGCCTTTTTCATCACCTTTCTAACAGAAAAGGTTCATGCAACACAAGAATGGAAACCTCCAGAATGATTGGTGGCTTTAAGAAGAAACATCGGAAACACCTACAGTCTTGTCCACCAAATTTCCCACCTCTTTGATGATTCTGGGCGGGGTTAGCAGTGATGGCAACTGTATGCCTCCTCACATCTTCTCCAACTGCCACAAGGTTCTGTGGCCTGACTCTGCCCCGCAAACAAGGCAAAGAAGGCACAAGTGTTTTGTCATCAACGTTCTGCATCACTGATCCTCAGATTTGTGGCCGACAGCTCCCCTGCCCTAATCTCATAAATTATTTTGTGTGTAATTTGTTTGAGAATGATGTTAACAAGTCAGCTCGTAACACTTTAGGTTCGCTAAGGGTCGCTCTGGTAGAGGCATTGTCATTAATTTACAAGGAGTCCCTAACCGGTGTACAATATATATCGAATTACCTGACACCCTGGATATATATATAACTCTCACACAACTACTTCATTTTGCAGGAAATTAACATACCCTCTTCTCCTGTCCATACCTCTTTATTTTCAAGCATTTAAATGTGGGTGTTTTCATTTTTTTCTTTTAACATTAGGAATTCCTCTTGAGTAAATCAATGAATGAAATTCGTTCGGTAAGCCATTCATTTTAACCAGATAGCATTTATTTCCCCCACCTCCTCCCGATTTTAAAATTCTAAAATCTCCCTAATATCAAACTTATTATCTTATATCTCACTGGATACTGGTTGCATCTCTCGTTTATAGAATAACCACTCAATATATCGGTTTTTAGATTTTTCAAATAATAATATATTTAAATAAAATATCTACGCTCCATTTCCTTTCTTACTCTTTTCTGAACTTTTCTCTCTGGTTCTTATGCGAGATACGTAGTGTTTATCCTTTTTGCTTGAATCGTGGAATTCCTGGGTTTTCATATTCCATGAGACAATTTTATCCGGGATGTGCCAATAGATCGATGCTTTTATATATTATAGGATGCAACTAACCACTGTAAAATGTGTATATAATTGTATATACACTGAGTGAAGCATTGAGATAACTTGAAAAGGATTATTCTCTGCACTCTTTCAGTGAATGAAGCTTTATTTATTGAGTTTGCATTATATGTATATAATGATGCTATTTTATTCAAAAAAGCTCTAAATATTTAACTTACATACTCGGTTCCTCGATCGGTGCATATAAAAGCGAGTCTACGATTGTCGCTTGGAATAGTTTTTCAAAGGCTTCTGTGACAGTTTCTGGTCTTTTATTCAGTAGTGTGTTGATAAGAAAATAGTAGGAATAAACATCATTGACAAACAATAGAAAAAGGTCTCCATTGTTTTCATGTAAATAGTTAGAGATGTCACTTAAGTCAGCCATCCAGACGTGGTCTACTATGCCTGCAATGATTCTACACGTTTGAGATTTTTTTCTATCAGGGTTATGTAAAGAATAAGGTTCTTCACCCATCATGAGCTGCGTTACATTGCTTCGTGTTATCTGCCAATCTACTTAACGTACTATTCTTAATAACCATTCTGCATCACGCAGCTCCACAATGGCTGAAGGGTTATAATAGAGGGACCACAAAAACCTATACCTATGTATACGAACAATATCACTAGATAATGACTTGGGAAAGAAGAATTGAACGATCTTGGTTAACATGCTTATATTTAAAACTCTATAAGTTCCCTAATATCTAACTCATTTTACGGGTGATGGTTTATTTCTAATTTCACCTACAACATTCGCATTTCCTCGAAATCACGAAACATCACAAATTTTATGATTGGAGAATATTTATCAATTTTAGACAATAGTTCTCCCATTGTTTTGGCCTGAGTTTATTTATTCAACGCACGACAGAAGAGACAACCTCAACGATATTAGATCCTTTCAGTAGAGTCGTTTACTCTCATTATCAGCAGGTCTTTCACCATATTTGTTTTTAACTTATTTTCTGATTGAAGTAAAGAAATCAATACAGTTTTAAACCATAGATAGCGTTTATAGATTTTAGAAAGCACGATTTCAAATATGTCTTATATCAAACTTGGTGCAGGAAATAGCATGTTTACCAAAAGTCAGAAGTGATATATTAGTCAAAAATGTGTGCTCACCACAATGCCCTTCCTGAGCAATAGACTCATCATTAATTTGCATAAGTGATTTTAAAATCTGGTGCTACATAATTCGTTTCTATTTGCAATTTTTACCATTATGTTAATAATATTACGTAACTCATTCTCTAAGTGCTGAGTTCGCGATAGATTCATTCTAATGAATGGAACAAGAAAGTTCTTTTAAATAGTCTTTTTACAGTTAGTGGGATGATACAACTTTTTTCATGAATCTTTTATTAGCCGGAACAAATCTGCCCCAACAACTGAGTGAACAACTGAAGAAATACGCCACTGCCGTTTAAATTCAATATTTATTCAGCAGCTGTGTTTTCCTCTTTAATGCCATTAATCCAATGATCTATTGAAACTGATGCAACTTTTATTATCGTATCCTAGCTCCTCCAAATTTCGTTTAAATAAATTCAAGAAAGCCTCGATGATGAGGCGGGAAAAATCACAAATTTAACCTTTGCCTATCTTTCGCCTTAACTCGGTGGGAAACAAGGTCTGCTGATCAAAAGTCGTGTATTATCACTTATACTGATTTATGACTTTACGACCTTCAAAACTTTTGCTAATTTACTGATTAACCTTTGGAGGACCTTAGCAATTATATCATTCGAAGGAAATTGTAAAACAACAGAAGGGTTGCAAGTATCGTTAGTATCGGCCGAATAGTTAGGAAGTATTGCCAAATAATTCCCAGGATAACCTTAGGAAGACTTTAAAAAATATATCATTCGGACGAGAATGTAAATCAACCTAAGGGTCTCTAATTTCGTTAGTACCTGCCCAATATTTATGTTGTTATTGCTAAAACAAAATAATTTCCGGGATAACCTTGGTTGATTGTGGTGTAAGCGGTGTAGGTGGCGTAGGTATGTAGGTTGCGTATGTGCTGGTGTAGGTGGTGTAAATAGTAGTTGTGTAGGTGATGTATGTGGTGGTGGTGTATTTGGTAGTACTAGAGGTGGTGTAGGTGGTTGTGGTATGAATAGTCGAGATGGGTGTAGGTGGTATAATTGGTGTAGGTGATGGTGGTGGTGTAGGGCTCAGGTGGTGCCGGTTGTGCGAGTGTAGATGGTGTTGGTGGTGATGGTATACGTTGTTTAGGTGATGATTCGAAAGGGAAGGTAAAACAACATAACGATTTCAAATTTCGTTAGAATCGGCCGAATATTTACTAGAACATTACAAAAACGAAAAAAGCACAACGAAGACTGACCGACCGACTGACTGACCGACTGACTGACTAACCGACTGACCGACTGACTAACTGACTGAATGAATAACTGACTGACTGACTCACTGACCTACCGACTTACTGACTGACTGACTGACTGACTGACTGACTGACTGACTGACTTACTGACTGACCGACTGACCAACTGACCGACTGACTGACTGAGATGTAGACTCGCACGAGACTAGTCTTGTTTAAAACGAGTGAAAGAACCTCCTATTATCCATTACTCAATACTAACACATGTTCCTATATGATCCGACACAGTCTATGTATTCTTTTCTGTTCTGCATATGGGACCTGGTGCCTGAAGCAAATTTGAAAAAAAACATATGTCAGTGTGTCTGTACATATGTGTACAGTGTAGTTATGGAGCTTGTGCAATAGGAACTGGTGAAAACGAGAATGCGATAAGGTGTGAAGTAACAAGGAAAGTAAGTACCCTAGGAGACCTTACGGTCCATTCAAAGAGGGTTAAGGAGATTTTAGGGCATAAGTGTGGATGAGCATATAAGATTGGGGTTGACTTAGCGTGTAAAATGATGTGAATGTTGTAAAATCTAAATCGCTGATAACCGGAATAGGTTACGTACGATACAGGTACAGCAACTTATCTTATAAGAGCCTTTATAAGTATGTAATCGCCTGTGGTACCCAACATGCTTCATGAGATAGACAAGACCAAAAATTAACAAGGTCTGGTGACCAAAAAGTCGCGTCCTCTCACTTATTCTGATTTATGACCTTACGACATTCAAAACTTTCAATAATTCCTGGACTAAGCTTGGAAGGACCATGGCAATTATATCATTCGAAAAAAAATCTAAAACAAAATAAGAGTTTCTAATTTTAACAGAATCAGCCGAATAGTTCTGATGTTATTGCCAAAATAAAAATAATTCCCGGAATAACCTTGAGAGGTATTTAGGCAATTATATTATTCGAAAGAGAATGTACAAAATATAAGGGCTTCCAATTTTGTTGGAATCGGGCAATTAGTTAGGATGTTATTGCCTCAAAAAATGCTTGACTACCTTGAAAGGACTTTGCCTTTAAAATCATTTGAAAGTGAATGTAAAACAACATAAGGGCTTCAAATTTCGTTATAATCTGCCGAATAGTTGTGATGTCATTGGCAAAACCAAAATAATTCCCGGGCTACACAAAGGATGACCTTGTCAATTATATCATTCGAAAGAGAATGGAAAACAACGCGAGGGATTTATATTTCCTTGGAATAGCCAAATACTTATAATGTTATTGCCAAAACTAAATAATTCCCTAATAAACCTTGGTAGGACTTTGGAAATGATATCATTCGAAAAGAATGTAAAACAACATAAGAGGTTCAAATTTTGTTTGAATGGCCGGAATCGTTCTGATATTATTCCCAAAATAAAATAATTACCTGGCTATCCTTGGGAAGACTGGCAATTATATTATTTGAAAGAGAATGTCAAACAACATAAAGGTTTCAAATATCGTTAGAATAGTCCGAATGGTTATGATAATACTAGAAAAATAATAATTCCAGGCAATCCTTTGGAGGACTTTGGCAATTATATCATTCGAAATGGAATGCAAAAAAAACATAATTATTTCAAATTTCGTAATAATCAGCCTAATAGTTCTTATTATATTGCTAAAACAAAATAATTCCCGTGCTAAACTTTGGATGACTTTGGCAAATATATCATTCGAAAAAGAATGTAAAACAACATGAAGGACTCAAATTTCAGTAGGAATCGCAAAATAGTTACGATGTTTTTTGTTAAAAAAAGAAGCAAAACGGGACCGAACGACCGAAAGGTGAGATGTAGAGTCGCTCGCAACTAGACTCACATGCGACTAAAAGGAATTATATATATATTTTCGACATTGAATCTTGTAATATCCAAGCTACGCAGTAAGTAATATCGCCAATATTCTTTTCTCAGCCAATGTGTGATAATTAGGGAGATGTTGATTGTGAAGAGCATGGATATACGGTATCTGCAGAACAGCTGAGTAAATTCTGCGCGGATGGCGAAAATGACTTAGACCACTTTGCCTACTTAGACTACTTCGACAGGCAAAAGGTGATAAAATCATCAACTATTTTTAATCATTGGTATAACACATGATAAACGTGATACGCATTTTCTATATTGAACACTATTAGAAAATTATTTTGTTGAATTAAAGGTGACCCACTTGGTAGAGGGCGGAAATATTTAAAGCTAAAATTTGTGCTAATATCACACATTTATAATCCTTTGTTCATACCATTTATAATGGTTTCAATGCCGCGCGTATTAGGATTGGATATAGAGAAAAAAAAACACACTGACTTATAGTGGCGTCGACCGAAGTGACTTAAGATTTTTACTCTCTGTATATAGTGAAAGTTTACGTACCACCCGTTGCAGAGTGCAGCTACGATAGCTTTGCTCTGTTTACCATCAACAGATTTATGTTTATGTATAAAAACACACTTGAAATAATCCGGCATAACTCTTCGCGTCAGTATTCCCACAAAACAATTTACTGGTTGTAGTATCTGCGTGGAGAAAGGGTTATCCGAGGCATAATCAAACAAGCAATTTGGGTAAAAGTGTGTTCAGTTGGTAGACACTTCTTACGCCCTTACAGTATACAAGAATCCGATGTAGAAGGAAAGCGCCCTATCGAGAATATTCGTCCAAATGGGCGCTTCTATTATGATTGTACATATAGAATAAGAGCTATAATGTTCTTCTAATTGAACCGATGTACGAAGTTGAATGACAAGCAATGTAATCAGCGTGAACTGGAGTGATTGATTAGGTAGGTGTACACTCCTCCGGAAGCGAGAGTTATAATTAAAATTTGTTTGATACTTCGTGTGCATATGATGTGGATGTTTGAGACTAATTAAATTTTTTAATAGTTTATTTAATCATTTTTTAAAGTTAAATTAGGAGCAAGAGTGTATCGGCGTGGAATTGAGAGTTAGCGTGAGAGGAATGAATAACGAGAGCGTGTGAATGATGAAGGATGGATTGAATTTTCAGCCAGTGTGATTAGCAATAAGCATGGGTGACGATATTGCTTGAAGCCTGCCTTAATTCTATTTGCAAATTTTGGGAGAAGTACGTTTATTGCGCCCCGATGGGGAATGTTCAAATAGCCTCTTCCTGCCACGAAGCAGGGAACCTCCTACATGACCTTGCTCCAAAGAAGGTCACGCAGATGGAAACCGTGAGCAACGGGCACATGGTACAACATGATCAGGTGGACCGGGAAGATGATACATCGCTCGCAACAAATAACACCATCTCACATTCACGAACACGTTTGCGCGAATGCATCTATTCAATAAACCAACCTGGTCATAAGTATCCTTTACGTGGAAAAAGATAAAGTTATTTTCAATCAAAGAGATGGTACCCTGAATACATCAATAAGGAAAAGGCATTAAACTGAGGGGTGGTAACCCACAGACAGACGAACCGGACATCGTACGGGCCATTAAGCATCAATTTATAAAAATGCCGAATGGCAGTGTTAGTGAAAAACATGGTACCAAAGTTTGCCGTAATATCAATAGCAAATGCGTGCGTGTACTAAACTCATCTGCTACTATACAGTAAAGATTTTGTCAATAACTTCCAACTCTAATACTACTTACGGTTACTTAAAGTATTGCTACCGCGCGTACTTGATTGAGATTACGCGTATGTGCGTTTGTACGTGTGTGTAAATCTAAATAGGTAAGTTATAGTTATTCCTCTATATACGAGTATGTTCATCTGTGTTTGCTTACTATAGACGGCTATTATGATCTAGATCCATTAAACATATATACTCAACAATGTATGAGTTTTAGTTGTTTTTGTTAGCTTTTTGCATGTAATAATGATGATTTTTGTTGTATCATCTCTTATTTACCCGTTAGTTGTAACCTACCAGCACTGCGAGGAAAATAATAAAAGTAAGCCATTTCATAAGTTCATTCGCCTTTTCTTTTATACCCTACCAGACCAAGGAATAAAAACCTCAGATAAAATTGCTTCAATTGCATGAGAATTTCCACATTTACCGGAGGCAGATCTCGATTGTAAGTTGGTTTATCTTGAATTGATTATTGTTCTAGGTACGTTGTTTAAACAGCTTAGTATAACACTTGGGCTTAATCTGTTCCTTTTGCTATATTTGATAAACGATGGTTGCGCCTCGTTTATTACTACTTTAGTATATATTTTAGGGTTATTTACTTTTACGCGTATCTTCAGTTGTAGACATCAAGGATTTCGCTAAAAAGCGTTTACGAATATCAGGCTTCATCGTGTTCTCTTTATTTAAATCAGGATATTAAGTGTGACACTTTATCCGTAGTCATTAATATCGTAGATACCTCCAATGTCACCTCTTTTGTCTCCTTATATGTCATTCTCATTGATATGTATTCGTCTACCATTTAAGCTAATGTGCACATCTATTTACATTTTAGTACAGAAATAGAATCATTAGGTCACTTGCTATGAGAGGGTATAAATCGCAGGGCATCTCATTGGCTTTAAAAGATAATTTACCTACCTAACGGTGGTACCTTGTAACTGTTCTAGTTATATATCGCACACGGAAGTTTGTGAGCTATTGTATAATCGAAAGTTTGAACGTAAAGTGTGTTACTCATGGTATACCAATCCAAGTCCATACCACACTTCTTTTTGTTATACTTTCCACCAGTTAATGAAGTAGATGGATGTGTGTGCTCGCAGCAAGAACCATCTTAAACGGCTTCTGACATTGACGGACTTATTACGAAACTGAAGGAGAGGATACCGTGCCGTGTGGAATATGTGTATAAACGAGTGAACGAGGGTCCTCTAAGGTTTGGTATAGGCGAGAAAATTTTAAACAGTCAGGATTATTACAACGTCAAAGAGCGTTTTATCTACAAGTGTCTCCATGAAAATGGTATATGGCAAGATTTCCTTGTCGTATCCGCAGTTGGGAGATTTTGTTTTCCTACTCAAAATAAACATCTAATCATCCACACTTTCCGAGAAGGCGGTAGCGAGCATTGTGTGAATATAGAATTTTTGAAAGCTGGCATTCCTCTTTAATTTCCCCTTTTTTAGGAATGTTATGTTCATTTCAATATCAAGAATGGTATTAATAATTTAGAACCATTTATTCACTTCTAAAACATTCTAAATCCTATGAAACGTATCATTTTTTTAACAATTTTATTAAATAGTGCATCTATAAAATTAATATTTATTCCCCTTTTTTAATTATAGGTTGAAATGAGGCAGTAAATTATTTTTAATTTACTTAGAGAGAAACAGTCACTGGATTGAATGCATTCATCATTTTTATCGTAATCCTGGATACTAAATTGGGTGAGAAATGTTATGATATTTCAGCTACAAGATATAATACAAATTAAATCATTTAAGGCTAAACTTTGAACTATATTTGAGTTATAAGAAATGTAAGTTTCCTAAAAGTTGTTTATGAAAAGAAGTAAAAGAAGATGGTGTCTATGTACATATTTCACTAGCGATTCGAATATGACAACTAGGAGATCACCAACTAAGATCGAAATCGAGTTTATTCAAGGACAACTAGTTACGTCTTTGTTTGGATATACATCCTCCGCGGAAAGCTTAAAAGAGTGGCAGAAAAAATATAGGCTGACCAAAATAAGCTCTCAAAATTCCACAAAGTTAAATTTTAACTACTTTTCCTAATTTGGTCATCCTTTTCCTTCTTATTTGTTACATTCCTGAGTCGAGTCGGCATGGTTACGACCAATTTGCTGTAGTAACTGGCGTACATATCTAGAATTTAGATATGCTTGAAGATATCCTTGAGCGTCTGCAGGAAAGGTGTGGGCGTATTTCTCCACTTGCTTTCAATGTACCTAATGCAAGGTTATGGGACTCAGGTCTGAACCTTTGCCAGTTTCCAAATCTTCAAGTTACAAAAAATTCCAAGGATGATCCTCAATGAAGGTTTTATAGATTTCTGCATTCTTTGTTATTTTCTCCCTATAGCACCACTGAAACAACTACACGCAGTATAGATACGGGCTGTTTTACTGTCTTGCAGCTTAACTTTTTATTGTTTTGGTTATAGCTGTAGGGTCGTTAAAATATACCTGGCTTCTGTTTGAAGATAGAAAAGGTCGATTCGTCAATGAGTATAACTTTACTCCACTGTTATGGCGCCCGATATTTGTAACGCTTGGCAAAACTAAGTGATTTTTTCATCCCTTTCTGAGATCTTTTTGCACCCGCTCCTGAATCGTCGTTTAGACATTGTTCCTAAGATATGTTTTTTTAATTCTTCGGGTTTCAGGATTGGTTCTATGATTACTTTCCTTGTAAATAAATGTGTCGGTGGTTTTATGTTTCTTTCTGTATCCTTCTTTAATGGTTTGGCAGAACTGGACATCGAAACACTAAAACACAGATAGCACGTTATGATATTTTTCTATCAGAAAGAAGCATGGGATTTGTAGATAACTCTGACTATTATAAGGAACCGGTATGGCCTTGTGAGTAACATTTTCACGCTAAATAAAACATAGTGAGAGGGATTAGCGTTTGTCACCTGATCCAAATCTTAATGGTATTTATGATGTGGGTGGGAAATTCCAGCTAGCAGCCTCCAGCTTACGGAGATTAACGTTCTTTCGTTGGGATAAAATATCTTAGCGTGCCCAACCTAATTAACTTCGCCTGTGAGGCAGCAAACGGGTATTCAAATTCTTAATTTTTCTTTTTTCATTGGTTTCCGAGATACTCCACGTGAAGTTATACTTAGAAGACAGAGAGAGGGAAAGAATTCATGGAACAAATTAGGGAGAATATTCTTCTTTGGCTTTCCTTTCCCTTACATGGTACTATTGGTGTTGTGTAAATTAAACATTGTAGCTAGGGACAAGAAAAAAGAAGATGAATCCTTTATCTCTAAATATAGGTATATACTTAATATAAATGGTTTTAAAGTTATTTAATAAGTCTACTAGCCTTAAAAATAATAATGTAAAAACGTTTTTTAATTTCTAAAATGCAATCTTTCAAATGTTAAAAATTTTAAAATAAATTTCCATTCTAATGAACAGTTTAGTGAATTAATTGATTTTTCCATTCACATCGAAATCAAGGATAATAAGTAAAATAGCTAATTAATAAGCAAACTTTTGTTTGCTTTAGAAATGCTGCCTTATGTAATATTCTCCTGCGGCTGTAAAGAGAGCTTTCTCCAAAGGCTAGATGAAGAGATTAGTCAGATAAACATTGCCATTTTAACGGCCTAATTAAAATTGCGTCATTGCAAATAAATATCGATTTATATATATATATATATATATATATATATATATATATATATATATATATATATATATATATATATATATATATATATATATATATACATATATTTATAAATATATACCTATATATGTGTGTGTGTGTGTGTGTGCGTTATTCCGTTGCGATGAAGAAATCCGGCAAGAAGGTTTGTGGGTTTCTTTCGTGGAAAAAAATGTAAGAACAATGATGTCATCAACGCGAATAAGTTGCCGGTTGGGTGGATAAGCGTACCCCGATAATCACCGTATGTACAAAAATAATATATATATATAGATATTCGTCATCGTCGACTCTAGCTCGCGTATGAGCATCAGTTTCGTCATCAGTTATCCGGTCTCCTCTGTAAATGTTTATGTCGGATATGACTTAAGAGACAAAGAAGACCGGAAAGAAAAAAGATTATCATTCGCCGAGGAATATTTTAGAGCGATCGGGGCGGCGCGACGGCCACGCGCGCGCATTTGGTCAGTAACGCATCCACTGAGGCTCAAGACATTGAGACTTGAGATTTCGAGGAAGCTTGATGCATCGGGCTCATGGGTTCTTGGTCTATCAAGGCCTGCCTTTGTCGCGCCTGCCCGTGGGATGCTGCCCTCATCCCTCAGCGTCAGACATAAGAATCTTATATTCTCCATGTCTGCTTGCGCCACCTTTGGCGTTTTGCTGTTGTTTGCGTTTTGTCTGGAATATCATTCTCTGCCTGATCACCTTAGGTGAGCCTCCAGTAGTTTGAAACTCTGGACGCCAACGCTCTTGGAATTATTGGAACACTCAAACCCTTCCACCACTTAAGGCTTTGGTAAAGGTTCAATGAATAGCTGATTCACGCGATCCATATCTTCGATCTCAGTCACCTCTTTAGTAGTATCCTAAAGGCCTGAAAATAAAGAACGTCTAATTGATCTCACGCGATGAATTCTTTTGGCAGGGATGGAATAAACTGATTGAACACCTCTAGAGCTAAAGGTTTATGTCCGTTGCGGCTTTACCACTCGAAATTATTCATTTTCCAGTATAACAAAACAAGAGGAGCGGGTCTGCCATTCCTTTTGCGATGATATCAACATGTGAGAATGCACACGTATGTGGCTCACGTAAATTATAAGAAGTATGACGTCATCGAATTTTAGGATGCGGAAGGAGCTTAACCCTGAAATCACCGTTATACGAAAAGAAGAAGGATTAGTGAATATATCAGAAGAAAAGAGTTGAAATAAAGAACACAAGGATAAATATTGAGGAAGAAGAGGATTTAGAAGAGAAAATGAGGAAGAAAGAAAGATATAAATATATGAGGTATGAATTAATCAAAGAGGATGGGGGTGCAGGGGGAGTGCAAATGGAGTCCCCCAATAATCACCTTATGTTCGAAGTGAAGAAGAGGGAGACACGAATAAATACTAACCAGAGAGAGGAAGAAAGGAATGAGGAAGAAGAGAAAGAATATATACAGAGAAAGCAGAGGATAATATAAGGAGAGAGATGGAAAGTCAGACAGAAGTAGAGTTATAAGAGTCATGACAGCATAAATATGGATAAGGGGTGCAGTTTGTAAAGCAGAAGCGGTAACTCCTTTAATTACAGTATGTAAGAAAAGAAGAAAGTGTAATTAGTAAATCGAACGCAGAGGGAGTGAGAGAAAGAGAAGTGAATAAAGATAAATGGAATAGAGAGATAAAAGGATAAATCACAGAGTGAAATAATGAAGAAAACGGGAATAGAAATAGAATAGGTTAATGAAAAGTGAAGGAGAGAAATAGAACATAAAGAAATAACAATTGTTATTATTGGGAAAAGGGGGCGGAGTTGTCTAGCTGAGGGTATCCGAAGGATTTATATTAGTAGACTTCACTATATTATGATTAGTTTTCCTAGGATTAGGGAGTTCGATAATCCCGACCCACAGGGCAACAATAATGAATGTTAATCAGCCGCGAAATAAGATTCCTAAAATATTAACGATAAGCCTAAAATTACTCCGTTGAAGAGAGTTATACTTTGTACATATGTGTATTTGTGCCTACGTAAACAATCACGGATACATGTGTGTATTAGGTCTCCAAACCAATTCTACCACTGTTTTTACATTTAGAAGAAGTAAAACATTGTAGCTTGATAAAAGGAGGAGTGAGAACATGCAAGTCATATTCCTTGTTGTAGAAAATAGACCCCAAATTCGAAGGGGCTTATTGAAACTACGAGTCCAATAAAATATAGATAATTGAGAAAGATAAACTAGAAAATTTAGTTAATATTTGATGGAAATAAAACCTTTAAGTGATTCGTAAATATCGGTAAAGATGTGCTCAGTAAGTCTTCAGGAAAAGATTTGGCAAATGGAAAAAAAAGTGGTTGGTAGAGTTTTGATAACAAATTGAAAGTTAGTGAGAAATAGCAAGCCAGAAAGGTTTCTGACAAAGTCATAAGGAATATAAAGAAACAGCTCTGAAAACAAGCAAATAACCTTGTAAGAGAAAGTATCGAATGCTGAGGTAGAAAAGGAAAAGTATCAGAAAATTTAAACATCTGATTTGAGCCAAATCAAACTGATAGTGAACGAAGAAGGTAACTTCATAGAACAGAATAGGACCAAAAAAATAGATGGCAAGATTATTTTGTAAGTCTATCAAATGAAAAAGATCCTAGAATAGCAAACGAAGTAGGGTTGCAAATTGAGAGGGAAACTTTGTAAATAACTAGATATGTAGTAATGAGCGCTTTTAATAGAGTGAAAAGAGGAAGAGAATTTGGCCCGATGTCATATCCTTCGAATAGCAAACGAGTGTGATATCCTATGGGATATGACTGAAATATACCATGGCCAGATATAATAAATTCGCGGGAAAATATCCTCTCGTATCCCATTTATGTATAAAAAAAGAAATACATAAGATTCAGGAAATTTTCATGGAATTAAATAATGGTCTACGCTATGGAGATTTATGAGATAATAATATAATCAAAAAATAAAAGAGAGAGAATGATAAGTAAGGAGAAGCTTTGATTCATGACTGGAAGAGGAACAACATATGCGCATTTAATTTTAGGCATCTCATCGAAAAATATGTTGAGAGACAAATGAGTTTCACATATTGTTTCTTGATACATAGAGAGCTTATGATTGAATAAGCAGAATTTAAGTTGGTAGGGGCATGAGAGCCAAAGCTGCTTCGAAGAAGTATCTAAAATTGATAGACTTGTATAAGGAAGTAACTATCCAATGAAAATGCAGTGTGGGTGTTTTAGAGAAGTTTAGAGCGAAATTGGGATTTCCTCATGGCTCTATTTTTCTCCATTTGATGAATATGATGATAACGGAGATAAAGAGTGAGGCTCCATGGAGTATGTGACATTGTACTAAATGCAAAGGCAAATTGGGTGGACAGAGAAAGACACTGGCTGATAGATTGATTAAAATTAGTAGGAAGAAAACAGTATTTGTGGGTCAGTAAATATCAGGTGGGTATTCAAAGTTCAGACAAGATAGGATCAGGGAACTAAATCATAGAAGTTGTTGTGATACCATGTGATGGAGGATGGGAAGTTGACTACAGAAATAAACGACAAGATTCCATCAGCTTTGCGAAATAGGAAGAAGACGTTTATGCGATAAGAAAATCATCGAGAGAGTAAAATGTAAACGTATAGAGCTGGCAGAGGGAGAATTAAACACAACAGAAATTCAAAGCTCTCTGGCTATCCGCCCCAGAAACTTCCAATTATACACATGTACGACTGATCCATTTTTACCTTGAACTTTTTAAAAAATGAGGTCAAGGCAACAAACTGCTATAATTCTTCCACGTAGACATGACTGAGGAATTGCCTGACCAGCGTACCCTCAGAGATGAGCAAGTGGTGAGAAAAAAGGTAAGGGTCTCCAAACCTACACATCTCTGTTCTGTATTAATGCCGTTAAAGTATTGTGATGGCTAAATCAGATAAATTTGTTTCCTGCTCACCGAATCCAATGAAGGGCGGCAGTTCGTCCATTGCATACTGTAGAGGAATTACAACATAGAGCCTCCCGGAGGATCAGGCGGACATATACGTTAAAGTCTCTCCCCCCCCCCTTGCGGAGAAAGCAAAAGAAGCGAGCCACATGATTAGAGTCATGGGAAGGTTAGCCGTTGGAATAACAGTCAAACGGCCTACCCTTTTGATCATCCTGCCGCATAAGTAGTCGAGAGCGAACCGCTGTGCCAAGGTGACCACCAAAGGCCATTACGCAGCGCTCAAAGGATCCAATTACCTACGAGATCCGGAGGCCTGTGGTTAAATCGCAACAAAAAGCGGTGCCAGTCAAAAGAAACACCAAGGATGGTGACGGTTGGTGGTGCCTCTAATTAACAAGCTGACCAGGGCACCCACCACGGTGCCACCCTCCTCACCCCTCGCTCTACCCTCTGCGGCCTCACACCTCGCTCTTCTCTCTGCGCCCTGTCCCCTTTCCCCTTAGATGGGGCGGTCGCCAGGCTATAAATAAGCCCCTGAAGGAAAGAGAAAGGATTATTCGCTGAGAGACGATAGAGGACCAGTTCGAGAAGATCGGTCCCTCTCCCAAATTTCGAAATAACTTAGAACGTTACGTTTTATATCGGTTCCAGACCGAAGTATCCTGCACAGGCTTAGTAAGAAGCTTGGCTGGACCAACATTCCTAGTGCCAAACAGGAATTTCGTAAGTAAGATAATAGAAGAACCAATCACCCTCGAGTGACTCTTAAATTGCGATCTTAATAACGAAGAGAGAAGAAGAAACCATATCCGATGAAGATCCTAGTTTTCCAGAAAATTACAAAGCTCCTCGTAAACCTCCTAAAATCCCGTGGGCAACCCCTCAAAGAAGAGGCTTCAAGAGCATCCAGAAGAGTACTCCTTGAGCCAGCAAGTACAACTCCTCCATCCGCGTTTTTACGTAGAACCGAAGAATTAAACATCGGATTCCCCTCCCCCCCCCTCCCTTCAAGAGAAAAATCTACAATCGGCCGCTCTAACACAACTAAGCGCGGGAAAAGCCATCTAGTGACATCCGGCAACCCCTGATCTTTTCTTTCATGTAAGTTCGAATGACCATTTATTTTTGTATTCCTTTAGTATGAGTTTATTACGGTACTCAAATTAATTGAAGCAGAAACAATTGTTAGTGAACCCCATCATATTTACAGTTATAAGGGTGAAATTTAATTTGAAGTTTAATGTTAATCTAAAAGTGTCACTATAAAAAAACTAATCGGCAATTGGTTTGTTTACTTGGAGCTTATTTCAATTTGGACATAAATCAATAGCTTCTGAATTAGGTCGGGTTTCAAGTATGGTTAGCTTCGTTAAATTTATTAGGTGATTGTAAATATTTAATTTTTTTGTAGTTAATTGATAAATTTAAAATATATATTTATTTTTGGATAATTCTGGTGTTTCAATGGATCCTTTACGTGTTTAACGGGATCTCTCCTTAAAACGGATTAAATGCTGTGACACTCTCTCAACAATAAGGTAATTAAAAAGTCCACTTAGCCAATATTGAAGTATTGTTGTCTTTTGTAATTAATAGGATCAGACTGGCGCTCTAAAGCAACAACAACAATACCACGACACATACTATCAGATTAAATTTCATTTATTTTCGAAATAAAGTAATATCTATGTATGTATCTTTTCTGTGGCCGAGAAGCTACAGAAATAATCTTATGTCGGTTTAAGCGCCTAGCCACCTCCAACGCCTCATCTTAAAAAATAAAATGCGCTCTGAACTCAATCAAGGTTAAGAGCCCAGTAGTTTGTGTAACCATTATGAACCCTTCTGCGGGTTCTACTTCCACAGCCACAATCCAGTTCCGGTTTGAAGCCAAAAGGGCTTGTACACTGGTTCGGCTACAGTCGAGATTTTACACTCTCGCGCGTGACTTTCTCGCAGAGCAATGGCCGTCATCACCCTCCATCGAGTCGATTAACTCATAAAAGGTATGACAAGTAAAGATAGCTGGAGAGCCACGCTTTCGAAATTTAAGTCAATCTCTGGAAGGAGTGTAGCATTAAGAGTCCTTGATTTGCCACGTACTTTCTTAAATCAAGACACTGCGCAATGAAGGATTAGGCATTTTTGAGAAGTTTCCTAGGCTTGTATACACTTGTATCTCTTTAACAATATACCTTTAGCTGACCAGATTCAATGCATTCCAACCGGTACCGCTCTAGGGTAACGAGGGCCTTACGACAATTCTAGCACAGGATAAGTCCCAGGGAGGTAGGTATGAAATTTAACCCTGAGTGATCCCTCCGTTCTTTTCTTTTCCCTTACAGCACAATAACTCTCTTCAGACGGAAGCAGTCTTATTCTTCCTGATTAGCAGGATGACCATCCACTTTTAGCCACCTTTAATGTGGGAAAGTTCCGCATTTCGAAAAGCGAATTTAAAGGTCGCCAGGTGGACGATAAATTAAAAAAATGTCCCTTCTCGATGACCAAAACTCTGCAGATAGTGGCTTATTTTCGAGGCAGAATAAAGTTCGATCGTTTTAGCTAAGTCACACTTCAAGTTTCGTTTTTTAACCAGGCTTTCAGCTTATCTCTCACTAGACAATCCCTTTCACTTTTTTCCAAGGCAACCTATGCCAAAGAGGGATGCCTTTCTCGCCCTAAATGTCTCAGGTTCAGGCCTAGGAAACTCTTTCAATTGTTGTGTAACTTAGGGGAAGGTGGCGCCGCTAGTTCTCTCAAAACACGCCTCTGGTGGGTAGTAGCTGGATTATTGCGTTTATATTTTTGGGAGTATGTTTCATATCATACCGAAGATGCACCTTTATAAACAAATGGCTCTAATCTATAAAGAAGTGTTGAGTTTCATGTTAACTCCTTTCTTTGTCTGAAATCGTTGGGGCTATTCCGGGCACTGCATCTGTCTTCCTGACAGAGCTTAAAGAAATATATTTCTCTTTACCAGAGATTTGGACCCTGTTTTTTAGCCCACGCCAACTCACAGAGCTCGTTTAGTGCCCATTTAGCTTTGGAATCTTCCTTTTTCTTGTTTGTAGTATCCATGTCTCCATTAATACTGCAAGACGGAACGATTCTGAGATTGTGTTCTGCTCTTTTAATGAAATTGTATGGGTTTTCTGGAAAAAGTGCGCTTTTTAAAACATATTTTATTCTTATTTTTATAGGTTTCTCACATTTCCCCATACTGGGCCGAACTTTAAAATTACTGCCTTGAACTCGCTCAACAGCACATCATTCGGGATCCCTTGAATCATATTTTTTGCTATAACCTAAAATCTAAACAAAAAATAGCAACATAATAGGCACCAGATTTGTTTATAATCCTCTTTCTAATCCATACAACTATGACTGCCAGATAACAAAAATGTCCATTTGTACATACACAGATTTCCTTAGTGTTAAACAATTTGTTTCTCAACCTTAAGTCAGAAAAGGCATCTTGCCATATTAATGATAAATATTTGAGATTGAAATTTTATCACAAGTAAAATCGATCAAAAATTGAAATAATTCCATGATAATTAATTTCTTAATGACATTTAAGCAGTAAGCTGTTGAGACTGTGTTTATTGAAACTTTCCAAATAACGTTTGCTGAATGAACAGCTTGAAGTAGATAGTAACTTTGCTTGGTATTTTTTGTCATAACATTTACCAAGTAGCTGATCTTCTTGTGACCATTTTCAGCAATGATATTCACCTCTTACAGATTCTTAACATAGATCATCGGTTTTCTGTAATCCTTAGATTTGGCCAGGAATTGAAGGTTCTACAAGTTGTTCTGATCTTTTTTTGATGCACCTAGCAGGAAATATGATTCTGGGTTAATGGTATGAATCGGATTAGTCGTAGCTGTAACTCTTCCTTTAGGAAGATTTTGGCTTTTTAATTTGATGTAGTTAAGTACCAGGTACGATAAATCAATCTACTATTGTGCAGGGCAAAGAGTACTACTTGCTGAGCCAGGTACAATTTATGATTTTCCATCCTATTATTAATACATCAGCAAGCCCGAGGTCAGTTTTATAACAATTAAACATGTCCTGGATTAGACTTAGATCATTCATAGGAACATCTGCATCAGATAATGACATTATCCACTCAGCATTTTCATGGATTCCAAGTTTCTGGACATCCATTTGGCCGGTCGAAACAATCAAGGCCACAAAGAGGCTTCCTCCTAAGAACAATGAGTATTAGTTCAATTTCCCGGATTTCAACTCATGGAACGCTTTTCAGCATTTCTCATTGATTGAAGCATTTGTTCAAGTGTCTTCTTCTTTTCCTTCAGCATTTTTCATGATAGCTAGCATATTTTGGTTTTTATTCGAGAAGTCCGCCCCAACATTCTTTAGATGCTAATAAAAGAATAAAAAGGATTTTCTGGGCCCATTTCCTTCCCAAACATCTTCATCCAGAATGATTCCACTAGGAAATTCACGATATGATTTTCACAAGCTAGATAAAACACCATTTGGATAAAAAGTTATCTAGCAGTTAGTTTGGTGGCTCCTTTGTCAACTCCACCGTTACTGGATGTAGCTCCAGATATAAATGCAGTAACATTAGATATATGTAAGTTTACATGTATCCTGTAAATCCATTGAAGCCTTAGCCTGAGTGGTGCAAGAAGAATTTTCAATAACGTTTACTCTCAATAACTTACTTTCAGTGCATGTAGGTGGATTAGGCAATAGCACAGTTAAAACCACTAAGGTACTTCTATATTAACTGCTCAAGAAATCTTTAAGCAATCTTTTGTATCAGTGTAAGGCAGCCTAATGTGTGATGTTAAATAAACTTAAGGCATGTGACTCTGCCTGATATTATTCCTGGGTAGTATTCTGTTGCAACCTCTCTTTGAGGTTGAAATGATGAAGTTATCTAGATTAGTTCTGAAAGCTTTTAAGCTGGAATAAACCATGCAGTACCTTGATTGTCAGATAAACCAAGGCGATAAGTTGTTTTGCAGATAACATCACATTCCATAACCTTCTTGGAAACATCAATGTCACAATAGTCACAATATCTTGAAGGTGAGAACACCCCGGTGAGCCAATCCAGGTAATGTGATCGACAAGAACAACCTCCTTTTGTTTTACTTCAGCTTTAAAATACTACAACATGTTAGGACAGTAATTGATAAGTACATGCTAACTAAATATCGCAATGGAGTCAAAGTTGAACTTCCTGTCACATTCAAAGTAAATATTTTACCTTGATCTAGTCTATGCTGCATCTATATTTTCCATCCTACTTACTTCAAGGATCTTCTCTTTAGACTCTTGCCATCCCCAGCTATATGCACTTTCCTCTCAGTAATTTGGTCTTCGTCAAACCTGAAATCCTCATTTTCCTTATCTCATCATAACAGTTTGTTGTTCTGTATTTCTTGAAATGAATCTGGAGCTCCTATATCGAAAAGGCTGTCTAAGTGCAGCACAAATAGTCCTCTTTATCTTCCATCGTTACTTGTTCTTCCTTTCTCTTTCACCAGATCACTATGTTTCTCATATGGTCTCATGAAGAGATTCATTGCGTTGTACATGGTCAATGTCCATATCCTAGACATCTGGCAGAAAGGGCTTCATTTTCTTGTAGTTGGACAGTTTTTTATTCTAGAATCCGTTATAATGGAATAATAGATTCAATTTTTTTCATATGTAAGTTCTTGAAACTTTTGCCCGTCCTTGAATTATCCGGTAAATTATAAAGATTAATAAGATACAAGAACGAGTGTCTGTTGCTATGAAACTGAGAATCATTAGAAGAAGATGAAGGTTATGCAATCATGAAAGTTTCAGTGACATCTATTATATGACCCTGTTGACACCTGCCTGCGGGCAGTACGTGAGGGTTCTGAGATACCAACTATGCGCCAACAAAGCTCCCTCACCTGATTGCTTAATATCATTGTGAATTTGTAAATGTAGACTGGTTGTGCAGATTTGGATTGATTTTCTTTTATTTAGGAAAAATGAAAGATAATTGTTATTTTTTATAGTTATTAATTGTAATATATTCATTATTATAAATTATTTATTATTATTCGTTAATTTTATGATATTTCATTTGATATCTAATAATTTCTCTATCTTGTTAATATCGATGAACCAGGTAACTAGTGCTTTTAGCTGATTTTACAGAATAAAATTAAAGCTAAATGCCGCAACATTCTAATTAAAAGTAGTTGTGATTTCGCCTTTTGGGGTTCAGAAAAGCATTGGAATAATGTACAGAGCCCTAGAAAAATAGGTTGTGAGGTCTTTATCTCTTTTTCAAAGAGACTAAATGACAAGACACATGACAGCTCTTTAGGCTGGCTGGGAAAGAAATTAAACGGCACTCAGGAATGTAAATTTCGAGGCTATCACTCCCCCGAACTATTCCAGTGGAACTTTTCCCAAATTTCTTAATGGTGGGAAATAATATTTTGGCCGTCTTTAAAAATTAGAGAATTTTGCGGATCGCAGATTCATTAGATGGATCGTTGCACTGATGGTCAAAGTCGAGAAAATATATATATATATATATATATATATATATATATATATATATATATATATATATATATATATATATATATATATATATATATATATATATATATACGAGAGGCATTCAATAAGTTTTGTAATTCAGAAACGAGATATGAGGAAAAGTGTTTTATTATTTTTCAATATAACTATCTTCGACTTCAATGCACTTGCGCCACTTGTCCCTGAGGCTTCGAATTCCCGACAACCAGAAATCTCCCGACTGCTGTTCAATCCACTTCTGGACAGCGAGCTGGACATCTTCATCGTCCCCGAACCGGCGTCTACGCAGTGCAGCATTGAGCTGGAGGAATAAAAAGTAGTCGTTTGGGGCCAGATCTGGACTGTAGGGGAGACGGTTGAGCTCCTCGAATCCGCACTCGCTCAGGGCTGCTTGTACAACTCTGGCCTTGTGGACTTTGACGACGTTGAAGTCGATCATGGGGCGTGAGGTTTTGTGAGGTTTCTAGGGACCCAACGGGCAGAGACCATGGTCATGGCCAAATTGTGGTGGATGATGATAACACTTCCATGTGATATTCCAAGTTCTTGCTCGATTTCCTTAACCTTCACCCATCGATTTTCGAGGATCATCATCTCCACATGGGCACATTATCCTCGTTGGTCACGTCTGACGGGGTTTCTGGACAGGGATCATCTTCAAGGGGCTCAAGACTATGGTAGAACTCCCTATTTTAGCGAACAATGGTTGCATAGGAAGGAGCAGTGCTGGTGTACACTGCAACCATGCGTTCGTGGATCTCTTTTGCATTCTCGCCTTCCTTGGTCAAAAATTCGATCACTGCACGGTGCTCAACCTACTCCATTATTGAAAGATTTGTGACTGACGATCTGCAAACAGCTACTGCTTCTTAAATAGACAAGGCAGGATCGTGAGTCTGCATGTCCTGACTTGTCATAACTTGTCCTAACATCCCCACAAACAGCCATCCCCCTTCCTCTGTTTTACCCTACCGATTTGCCAAACTTATTGACCGCCCCTCGATTTTTCACTGGTGTTATTTTCTGTCTTCTTGGCCCAAGGATCGCCTTCACTGTGCCGCCCTCTGCTCCCTTTGATTCCGGATTCTTCTAATGTCCCTCTCTCTTGCCTTTAAAAATCCGGTTTCCTGTCTTATTTGCTCATTCGCGTCCAATTCTTATTCCTCTTAAATATATATATATATATATATATATATATATATATATATATATATATATATATATATATATATATATATATATATATATATTAAGGTGGTCCTTTAAATTTTTCAATTGATAAACTGTGCTCTCATAAGCATAAAATGTTTCTTTGAAGACCAAATAATGTATTATAAAATGAGAGAAAATTTGAGAAATATTTAGAGGTTGCACATTGACACTAAAGTTTTTACATTTTACACCTTTTTTACAAAGTTGCCATTTTTCTTTCAGAATCATCTAGCTACTTCGATACAGACGTATTCCTGTTCATTTGCAGTCCAAATAAGCCCGAAAAGAAACTTGAAGGTCTGCACAGACCTTACCCTATCAATATTTACCATTGGTAACACTGATACTCATTGGTGGTTGATGGAAATGATACCGAGTAGTTATTACACTCTCCCGTAAGTACTCCTTTCACATCTCAGTGTGTGCTGTGTAATGTGTGAGGTAGGATGTGTGTTGTTCTGACCTCTACCTGTGAGTAAATCAGCTACTTGCTTCTTTAACACTAAGAATTTACTCTTATTAGCATCATTCAAGATATTAGTTTAGTGTGTTCTCTACTTTGAAATTGTCCTTACAGCAGCAAAAAAGAAGAAGGTGACATTTTTATTGTTAATACTAGAGAAGATCTCACAGGATCCAAGCTTCGATCAAAAGGGGAAGTGCTGAGCAACTTCCTCCACTACCATCAAGATAAGAAGCTAACTATTGGTTTTAGTGCAAATTTAGTAGTGAACAAAGTCACAGAGTTTTGGGAAAAGGCACGCATCTTAATCTTAAGAAAAGATCATTCTATTGCTAAAGTTCAGAAATTATAAGAAAAATATAAGCAGTTGCAAAAGGGAAGGAAATGTAGATCACCTTGCCAAGTACAGAAAGAAGAGAGTTTTGAGAAGAGTTTAAAAGATTTGTTTGATATTGCTACTGTAGATGCCTTATCAACCATAAAAAATATAGAAGACAAAGATTTTGATATTGCTTAAATGAGTCGGTTTGATATTCTTGTTCCATCCACTGCAAAAATTTTGATAGTAAAAGCTATGAATGAGAGGTCTGTAATTGAAAAACATCCAAAAAAGCAGAAATCTGACTTGAGACAAGCAAGAATTATGGATTGGAAGACTTCGTAACAAAAGAAACGATGTTATTCTTCAATAAATTGAACCTTCCAACTGAAAATCTTTGTGAAATCCCAGACTTGTGGAGCACAAGAGATAACTGTAAAAGAAACAAGAGCATAGTTCAAGGAATTAAAGTAACTAATGGCAATGCAGAGCGAGGTGTGGCCCTTATCCAAGAGTACAACAGATAACTAACCAAAGATGAGAAACAACTACAATTCCTCCACCAGATAGTCGTAAATCTACACTGCTAGGACAAGAGTAAATTAAATAAATTACATCAAAACCTTTTTCTAAAGGGTGGAGGTTATGGAAAGAGGTTGGTGGGGTACATGAGAGTTGGGTTCACGTCCCGTACCCTAGTAACACAGATAATGAAACAGTTAATAGAATTTTAATTAATTTGCCAAGAGGAAAAGGTTTACTGTCAAAGCTTGAAATTACTTTATTATCTATAGCTAAAACTCTCATAATAATTATTGAAACGTAAAACATATCATTATAGAATTTGTAAATAGTTTAAAAGCTATAACTAATAGATCATGATTGATCGGTTAAAACAGAAAATATTAATTATTTGGTATAACTTTATGATTGATGTGCAACCTCTAAATATCACTTGATACAAAAAAGATTTTGCGGCAATGATATTAATGAGGAAAAGGAACAAAACTGAGGATTGGGAGAAAATAAAAATACAATTCTAAATTTCCACCCTATATATAAGGACCACCCTAATATATATATATATATATATATATATATATATATATATATATATATATATATATATATATATATATATATATATATATATATATATATATTTTTATATATATATATATATATATATATATATATATATATATATATATATATATATATATATATATATATATATAATCGTTATTTTGTAATTTACTTGATAGGAATAATTATTATAATATTTAAATTATTGGTTTTTTAAAAAGGTCGAATTTGAAAAATAATAATAAAAATGCATTTTTGGGATGAATCCAAAATCGCGGTCGGGTCCTGTACCTGTAGGTGGTAAATTGCCGTTTCTTGCGCTTTACTACTCGAGCAAAATGAGGCGGAGACGTTTTGACAAATGTTTCAAGTCGAAAAGTGCTGCAAAAATGCCTCATACCACCAAGAAGAACTTTACGGATAGGGTTCATTTTTGTTGAAAATATGAAGAATGGACTTTCGAAGAATGGGGCAATATTATCTTCTCTGATGACTCTCCTATCCGCTTCTTCGGAGCTTCTGGTTGATCCCTTATTAAGAGAAACAAAGGTAAGCCCTTTAACGAATGTTTTCTTTTCCATGATGAAACATTTGGACACTCTCCATATATAGGGCTGCTTTTCATCTAAGGGAACTGGAGCACTCACAATTTTCCCAAGAACATTGCCATGAATTCAAATTGGTACTAGATATTAATCCAATATAGAATTAATGGGTGACATTAGAACTTCCGGTTGATAAACAGGAGTCATACAATTGTTAGCATTTTTAGGCACTTATTGAACAGGAGTGAAGAAATATCAGTCCAGCCATCATAAAAAATTTGGTCCTTCATATGCCAAATTTAATTGAAGTATTACTGAGGAACCAGCTACATCATTGTTAATATTGTCTACCAGCACCAATTGACTGTATTTATTAATAAAATGAGTTAGAGCTCTCAATTTTTGTATATTTCACCTTCAAATTATTATACAAACATACCAAAACAAAATGTAAAGGGTTGATGAGTTCTATTAAATTTCTTCTATTAAAAACATGATAGACTCAAAAACTTTTAAAAGTACATATCTGAGAAAATTGCTTTATATTTCAAACTGTTTACCAATTGTTTGACCGCTCCTGTCTAGGAAAAACTTCTCGTTCTGTACCTGATCAGCTATCTTAAGGAAGGGGCTGATTATCACTTGTCCCTGGCCCTTGTGGCTGGTCTCTTACCCATTGTTGAGGTGTCAAGGAATTTTTGTAGGATGTATGACTCTTAATATCATATATGAATTTTTTATTGACCAGAGGCATCTCAGGGTGCCACTAATAAATTACCCTGCTGAGCATTAAATTTTCTTCCTTTATTTTTATTTGTTGTTCTCAATTTTGTTGCCTTTCATTTTATTATTGTTTTCTTTGTCTTTTTTTTAAACAAATAATCTATAACTTAGCTTTTTTCTCTAATTATGGAGGCTATGTCCACTTTTCCGAAGCCATGGAGGATCGCTAATTTGCTTAATATTATACTTGACCTCACTAAAATGAAGTAAATACGCTGTTTTCTCTTCGACGCTTCTAACATGAAATTTTCAACGACAAATTCTTCTAGCTGTTCTCTTACGAAACTTTCGAGACTTAGAAATCGAGTGGCAAAGATAAATAAGTGAAAATGCTTGGAAGATTCTAAGCTCACGTATTTAATGAATAAGAGCACTTTTGGCTTTAGCGGGAATGGAAAGGTTTATAGTATTCTTGGATCTGTCCCTATTTCTTAACAAAAACAGGTCTGTACTCTTGTTTTATTCACTTATGAGAAAGGCAAAATAACTTTTGGAGACTTAGAAATCAAGTGGCAAGGATAAATAAGTGAAAACGCTTGGAAGATTCTAAGCTCACGTATTTAATGAATAAAAGCACTTTTGGCTTCAGCGGGGGTGGGAAAGTGTATAGTATTCTTGTATTTGCCCCTATTTATTAAAAAAAGCAGGTTTATACTCTTTTTTTATTTACTTATGAGAAAGGAAAAAAAACTTTTGGAGACTTAGAAATCAAGTGGCAAAGTTAAATAAGTGAAAATGCATGTAAAATGATTTAACAGGGGTGGGAAGGTGTATAGTATTCTTGGATATGTCCCTATTTCTTAAAAAGCAGGTTTGTTCTCTTGTTATATGTTAATTAACACTAAAAAGTGAAACAGTAATTTGAAGTGAAAGATTCGAAAATATTCACTTATGAGAAAGGAAAAAATAACTTAGTAACTATGATATTGAAATCATTATAGAAAGAACTAGGATTGAAAGTATGAAGAAATTAAAAAGATAGAAATAGATAAATTAACTTTTTAGAAAGGGGCGAGTTAGTATAGGCTCGAATAACTATAGCTCTGACTATATTTAAGCATCTTTCTTGGAAAGGTCACTCACGTTTGGGAAAAAACCGGTCTTACTATGTATCTTAGGTACCAAATAGGTCTTCCAATAAAAACGATTCATCCTTCAAGGTTTATGCTTCATTAAAATACAAAATTTCCGGAGATCTATTCTTTTCGAAGGCGGTTCAATGCACCACTGCATATAAAAAAGTATCAACTGAGATTGCAGCAAAGGCCATGGCAGTCAGTTAAAAATGGAGTCTAGTCTTTCGAAAATATCTAGTCAATACAGAAATGACAGAATCTGCACCATGAAGACTGACTTGGATAATAAAGAGAGAACATGGTGAGAGAGAGATACATGATCAAAGGAAATGCAAAATTTGATTCATAATCACGCTATTAGTAGGTGCCAATTGGCTTTGTAGTGTAGCCGCAAAAAGAATCTATCTAATTTGTGAACAGGGCCTCTTTCCGGAATTTTGAAAGTTCTTTGGGTCTCATACACCACAAAATTGTGACACTCCTCTATATTTGGTCAGTCTCTTACATTCATTTTATTTCTTAATTCACCAATGTGAGCCGTTATGGGACATACCTAAAGTATAAAAATTCGTCTCTTTGAATGTTACATAGAGAGAGAAGCAGAATTTATTTGAGGGATTTCTATCAGTCTCTCGATAAATTATTTTAGGATTACCTGCCATTAGCTTATTGGTACGCAAATTTTTAAGTCCTTCTAGTTTCTGTTTGTTCCCTTTTATGACACATAAAAGTGAAAGAATATTTTTCCTATTTTCTGTAGAGAAAGGTAATGATAGGCAACTCAATAGGCACTAACATATCCAAAGATTTCAGAAAATAGACATTATTACAAGTTCTTAGAAGCAAGGTTGCATCTAAACGTGCCAGAGTAAATAACGGCATTAAACTCCATTCAAATCTAAATATTAAGAACTTTTGCATGAAATTCATCTTTTCCAGCTATCACTGTTATGAAGAACGCGCAGATAAAACGACCTTCTCTCTCGTAAATATTTTTAATACTTTAGAATGATTTATCAATAGATTGCGATTAAAATGTTTTCTATAGGCCTAGAAAATTTTCCAATTTGATGAAAGTTTTTATATCTACTAAAATATCGGACAAAATTACTCTCATGTTTTTCAAAATATATCGTTTTGAATATTAGATATTTTTAAGATATAAACTAGAAGAGACATGTTTTAGACTAGTTGAAATGGAAAGGATAACCGCTAATGTTCGTCTCAACTAATAATTGAAGTTGATAAAACTCCGTGCTCTAATTTTATTATTCCATTACAAAATTTCTTAAATCCTTTTATCTTCGATTATCTTATTAGTGTAGTAATTTGATGACGTTTTGTCAATTCATTTGAATTTCTTAGCAATATCCTCTTTAGGAACAAGAAAGTATGTTTTTGATTGTAAAATTATTTTATTAAATCTTTGCTTACAGTTATATAGATCTATGATATTAAAAAACGAGGGATTATCATAGTGTATTTGATAGACACTTCTTTTTTGAAACCTTAAATTCATCAATTTTTCTTAGAAGAGATGCTTATGAATTTGAATTCAGATAGTCGAAAGCACGGGAAGTAAAGAAGGCGTAGTTTGAATCGTTAATCAACTTCCAAACTTTGCTACATATATGCTCCCTAGACTAAACGCCTTTTACAGCTCAGAACATTACTCCCTCTGCTGCTCTAGCTATCTGCCACCTGCCTTAGCAAATGATCGAATAGTCTCGCCTACGGTAATTCTTGTAGAAGTTAGGATAACTAGTTTACACTATTGGAGTCATGGAATACCTATTTTTCTGAATTTCAGAAAATATGAGTATCAAAGATATACTCTCGGGCTTCTCAGATTGAATTTTCGCCAATTTGTTAACAACTTTTCCATTTCTCTTCACGTGGGCATAACGCCCAGTACAAAGACCTGTCTATCTTATCGATACGAAGAGTGGAGTAGACAAATCTTAATTTTATTTGGCTATACCTAAATATGTATGCGCGATCATTTGGAGTTTAAATAGGTTTCTTTATATCTCTTTGCATTTCAGCCCACTTAAGTATAGGGCAGAGGTGGACAAACTGCGGCCCGCGCATGCTTTTCATGTGGCCCGCATTTAATTTCAGAATTCGACAAAATATTGAAATTAATTATTGAACACTTTGCGAAAAATTTTTCTCATTATTTTTGTAAGTAAGTGGTAGATTCTTAAATCAGTCATTTTTCAAATGTATTTCATTCGTAGATAAAATGTTCTTTAAATAATAAGATAATTTATATATACATTACCCTTATCTACACGCTCTCTTTCGCAAGCGGAAGTTAAGTTAGAGTTAAGTTGGATGGGAGATGAAATAGTCCTGGATAATTTTTACATGGTGTCAAATTGTAAATCGTAGTTGGGATTCCACGTTATGCTGAAGATCCTAACTCTGATATATTTAAGTCTAGAAAGAGTTTAAAAGGAGTGACAAGACTATTAAAAAAATACCCTTAGATATGAATGTGTAGCCATATCTAAGACTATCTAGTATATGTAAACAAATGCACAAAGGTTAATCTAATGTATTCGAATATATTTTTAACTTTTAAGTGCGGCCTGCAAAGCTTTACATAAGCTTAATGTGGCACGGTGATTAAAATTATTGCCCAACAATGGTTCCAAGGTTTTCTTTGGAAAGATCCATTTCTGGAATTTGAAAAGTTTCAATTATTTATATTTCTAAAAAAATATTACGAAAAAGCTTATAATTCCACATCATTGCTGTCGTATACCTTAGCCGCTGTCAAAGCAATTGCAAGCACGATGGATCGGTTGGCTTAATCCGGCCGATTCCCACGCAAGAATTTCTTTGCTTCCTCGCTTTTTGAAATCCTGCTTAAGGCCACATGGCCTCTGCTCGAAGGGCGGAGGTGCAAGGTGGTCCTTCGTGGTCGTTCTCTCACAATTACATATAATAAATATTGTTAACTCTCCTGTAAAGAAGTCTTCAGCACGCTTAGGGGCTTCAAATGAACACCAAGTTTGACTCATGGTAAGATCCCAGCTCAAGGAGCGGCTTGCCTCTAGTGCCAAGTTTGTTCAAAATTAGGAGAAAAACAGGTGTTAATACTTTGATGCGCACCGTAAAGCGGAGACATTTCTACAAAGGTCTCAAGTTGAGAAGGGCTGCAAAGAACTTCATCTCAACAAAAAGCAGCTTACCCATATTTTCTAATTATGCCAGAAATATAAAAAGTGGACTGTCGAAGAATGGGGCAAAGAGATATTTTCTGAAAAGCTCCATTCCGTTTGATGGAGCTTCCGAGAAATCTCTTGTTAGAAGAAGAAAATGGAAATATTTTGAAGAGTCTTTTGTTGTACCCAAGCTGAAGATTCCCGACATTTTATGTCTAGGGCTTCTCTTTATCTAAAACAACTGGAGCACTAACAATTTCGCATCAATACACAGTAATGAACTTAAAATGGTACCCAAACGTGCTTCATCGGCGCCTTTTCTCAACAGTTCAGGATAAATTTAACAATAATAACTTCATCTTTCACCTTGATGAGCAGCTGGTCACAAGGCAAAAGCAATACGAAAGTTTTTTCTGAAACTTACATTAACTTTTAGGGATATTGGCTCGGGAATTCCACAGATTTAAACTGAATAGAGAATATGTGTGATAATCTAACTGGCGGTTGATAAACAAAAGCCATCACATATTGATTTGTTTCGGGTCCTTATTGAACAAAAAATGGAACGATATTAGTCCTTATAATCACAAATTTGCTCTTCAGGATGTAAAAACTAATAGAAGCATTAGTGAAGAACAAGACATTATTTTAAATGTTGACTTCGCGTAATAGTTGACTATATTTTTAAATAAATGTGTTTAGGCTCTAATTTTTTTTATATTTCACCTTCAAATTATGATGCAAACAAAATAAAACAAAATGCAACATTTGATTATTTCTATTAATTTTATTATATGAAAATATCTAATAGACTTTTTCGATCAATTGAATTACATAATTCCATCTCGGGTATACATCTTGAAAGTTGCTATATGTATACTGTAGCCAAACAATAGCTTCTCCTGACTATATAATATGTAGATTAAACTGAAATTTCCCATTAGATTATTTATTTGCATGTAACAGCTTTCTTGGCCTAACTATTAGTCAAAACAAGGACGAATGTCTAGCTCTCATAACGTGCTGGCCTTACGACTCCTAGTCCAGGAGAGTTGTGAGTTTTACCATAGTATAGAAATAGATTTTTAGTCAGCCTATTACTCTCATTAAATCTAAAACTTTTATTTAGATGCAATTTCTGATTATTTGTTAGCTCGCTTGAACTATTTTTCTTATGAACAATTTTTAATTTTTTATCCTGGAATTTAAGAGATGATTTTTGGGGGGTGGTTGCAGCTCTTCTGTGACCATATCTCTGTATAAAATCTCAGTTATTTTAAAGTTTAAAATATTATTGAGAATGAGGGATAATTTTAATATTTCAGAACGACCGTTGGCAAAAGGATATTTATCTTTATCTTTTTTCAAGAGAAAAATTCTAACATTTGGAAAATTTAAGTTTTTGAAGGATAAAGTTTGAAGTAGATAACGTTCTCTAATATATTAAAGAGAGTTATTCAGTACTATTTTTGTTTTACTTTTGTGATTATTTTTTTTAAAGGCAATATATGTTTTAGTTCTTTAACCTGTACTCAATATATGAAATATAATAGAAATTATTGTTACTATTATGTTATAACTAGTTTACACTATGGTAAGTATATTCTATTTAATTAATATTGAACGAAATAAATCATAAAAGCCAATATTGTAAACTTTTAAAATTAATATTCTAATTAAAATACTGGGGTCATAAAATCTTCAAGATAAGAACAGGTTAAAACATATGCTTATTCTAAAATCTCCCTTAGAAATTTTAATATTACTTTTTGAAGCCAACATACAGTGTTCGTGCTAAATTTAAACAATGTTTTATGTCTTCTTTGTTGAATAACATCTTGATCAATCGCTGAACATTCAACGGCGTTGAATAGCACACAAAATACAATTTTGATTTTAAAAAAGTTAGCTGACATGGAAGATGGAAGCTATCTAAATATTGAAAATGAGTTGCCTGCATCATTCTGATTTGCAACGGGTATCGAAATGCAAAGAGCATGACTGTAAGACGTGAAGCCATGACCAGCAGAAAAGAACTCATCAAGAATTCTGACCAGTCCACCTGCTGAAATTCATGTTACAACTGCAGGACAAGGAGATGGACAACCAGATTAAGGAAATCAAGATTTGGCGAGAGAGATGGGTGTTGAAGCGACTATCATGAAGCTGGGCCTAAATAAGGACCTTTGATACCACTCGTGTAAGAGGCGCGAGGGAAACATCTGAAAGATAATGCCAATAAAAACTGCTTGACGAATGCAAATAAGCTCTGTAGAAGCCTAATCATCCCGTTGAGCCGGAGAAGATCCGGTTCCTGTCTGATAAAAAGAGCTCCTGATTCGACCAGTTGAACAAGCCTCAGAACGACAAGTGGCTTGTTTGTATTTTACGTGATGTTCCATGTATGTATAATCAAGACCAATTTTCCCTAAACTCTGATGGTTTGTGGATTTGTTACTAGTTAGGGTCACACTCTGCCCCCTCCCCTCCCCAATATATGAACAGTATCTTAAACTTAATTCAAATTTCTATGATGAAAAGCTTCTCGAGGTATTGATAAAATCCTGGCTTAAGAAGGTTTGTGCTGAAAAGTCATACTCGTACATCTGGAAAGAGTCAGAAGTGGTTATCGAATAATTTCTACGACTCGATCAGCCCCGATTTCTGGCCTCCTCAATCTCCCGATTATTTTACCATGGATTTTTATCTGTAGTGCGTCGTTGAGAAAGATACCAACCTCTGTGCCTGCAACCATAAGGCCAAGGTGGTTGCCAAGATCAAGGAGGTGTCTACTCTCCCGAGGGATACTGTAAGGATCACATACTCCAGTTTTCAGGGCTGTTTTGAGCCCCTATCGATAGCTGATGGCGGCTACTCAGAGTAAACAGTTATCGTCCAGCCAAAATCTCGTTGATATTTATAATTATTTTAAAATGCATTCTTTGGGTTCAAATATTGCAGGTTATTTTTCTTTTTGGGAAAACGTCAAATTTAGCCAGAACAGCAATTACAATTGGGTGAAGTGTTTGTATGGGATGTAGTAAATTAAGTGCAACGATTGTGAATCATAGTACCTTGGGTAATGAGGCTGTGACGTGTTTTTTTCTTAAAAGTATCAAGATTATATGGTTCTGTATGAAAATATGGACTCAAGAATAATTGGAAGAAGTTTGGATTTGTAAAGGTGAAACTGGAATTAATTAATAAATGGATGTATGATGCATTAATACACTTGAAGATGAGAAAAATGAAGAGAGGTTAGTAGATTTCGGTGATGAGGACAAAATTTTGTCTGTGATACACATTTATTCAGAAAAAGGAAGTGCATGAATATACATAGGTTGGAAATGGAGGGGAGAGCAAATATAAGAGTGTCAAAGATCAGAGAGAAAGATACGCGCTGCCGCGTCCTTCACTAGAGAGAGAGACAAGAGACACCTGGGCGACCGTTTCTGTCTACGCTAATGGAAGTAGAAATTATGAGACACAGTGGATGCCGAAAGCTCGCCATTGCAGAAAGCTGCTACAAGCTTAATAGCCCAAAAAGGTCGCAGTGGGAGTCGGACAAAGTTTTGCCTCGCCTGTTTAAGAACCTTTTCGCAATCATGCTAATACGGCAAGACTACTCTCAACTGCCGATGCGTCTGAATCTATAACCCTCTCATTCGAACGGAAGGAGTTAAACCCCATTCGATCCCACTATAAATCCTCCGGCGCCAGATTTGGAAGTCACTATCCACCCGCCGCCCACCTTGACCCTGTCAGTATCCACCGCCGCCCGCCCCTTCAGTTTCCGCTGCTTCCGAAACCGTTCGCACCCACTATTCTCGTCCAGTTGCACTCTGGACAATTCACAAAGAACCCATCAAGCCCTGGGTATTCTCGTTTAATTCACGTGAATCTAACTCGTACTCGCTTCCACCCGCTTCTCGAACGCAACGCGCTCAGTGTCGATTTGTGTTCTAGTCGAAAGCAAGATCTAAGTTCATCACGTTAATAGTCGTTGTCAAGAGACTATTATTTTAACTTTCTGTTAAGGCAAGGATTATTCTCTCGGACAAAATCTCCGAGGTGACAGCAGCGCGCAACCCTCCTGTGCAAGGGCTCTCTCTACAACCTCCCTCCCCAGTGTAAGTATCCATCGTCAGCTTGATATAAGCTCAAGGTCATTCGAGCGATTCTCGGTGAATATAGTTTGTTTGTTTGTACGGCGACCTTCCCACCAAGTCCCCTACCCATTTTTAGCTGCTGAGACTCGTGTACGTCTAATTTTTATGTAGCTTGTTTTAAACCCCTTTTAAGTTTGTAAAAGAATATTAATTTTCATATTGCTAATTATTTTTGTACTCGTTTTCTATTGTCCCGGAACCTCCAAGATAGTTGACTGTTTGGTTAACCTACATTTAGTTAATTCGCACTATGCTTGTATTATACATGTCCGATGTACATAGCCGTTCGACCTCGGGTGAGAAAGGCAGAAAGGGTTAACCTGACCCTATTCTATGACAAAGTGTATGATAGATCGGCTGCTAGTGACAAATGATATGCTTCAAAATGTACTCGCATTTGATTTGAAAGCTGTGTATTGTATCAGTAAATGTGCTTCTTACCACACCTTGTGCTCAGTAAGCTCAAAGTGTTGGTCTGTGGATGAGAAGAAGTAATAACAGTAGAAAGTAAAAGAGACTCTCAATAGTGTCTATTTTATCCAACGGAAAGAGACAAGTGATTATGTGAATGCTTCACTTTAGGAGAGAACTCTTAAGTTTAACATAGCGATCTATAAAGTGCAGAACAAATTTAATGCAATTTTTTTTATAGTTCAGGGCCTCAAAGTTGATGCACCAAATCTCTAAATAAAAATCAGAACATGAATGATTGTTTAGCGATGTGAGTCATGAAATGGAATACAAAATGGAGACGTACATACAGATGTCATTAGCATAGATGATTATATCATGATAATCTAAATGAAAGTTAAAAGGAGACGAAAAGAATAGTAGAAGGAATGATAAACAGTAATAAATCATCATATGAAGCATCTGGAACATTAAGGAATAAAAATCTTGATAAAATAGGGTCATTGTTGAAGGATGTGAAAAATGTGAGAAACTAAGGAAATAATATTTGTACGAGTATCAAGGATAAGAGAGGCAAGATACTTGAGGGAGATGAGGAGTTCAAAAGTAAATGGCGAATGTGAATAAGATAATTTGATAGTGCAAATAAGTACTCTACCAGGGTATGGAAATGATAAATGCACAAGAACTCTTGCTGGTGTTTGAATTCTAAAAATTGAAGGCAGCTGCACTCTTTAGTAGCTTAGATTCTATAGAGTATTTAGGACACTATTATGCAAATGGTTCTGGCTGTTGGTGTCGAAAGTCTTAAAACGCTAACCAAAAACTCATGCCTTCCTTACACATATATCGTAGCCTCGCATTCCGGATATCGTTCGGATAATCGGGGATATCTGCCTACTATGCGAGAGTGGAAAGCAGCTCACTTAACGTAAATAGGTTTTGGAACGGTTATCATCCTCTGGTGGCGCTTTCTGCTCCACACACTGCAACAAGCAGATGAAAAGGTTTTAGTTTTAGCAGAGCATCATACCGGCAAGAAAATTTGGAGAAAGCCGTCAGAAACAACTCCTGGATGACGGGATTGTAGTCGTAAGAGAACTTTCCTGACGCTTTTAGTAATTATTCCCCACTTCTGCAAGATGCGTCTTTCTCTTTGATTAAGACACCTATACCCGCCAAAAAGAGCGGCAGGCATACTTCAAAACAAAACGGAATCTATCACTGGCTTGACAAAATTTACCCATGGTTAAGTCATTTAGGCGATGCATGTAGTGCATATAGGCATATTGCTTATCTCTAAGGGCTTTCTCAAACTCTGCCTACCACAAAGGACCCGAAGAGTGGGCAAAACGACTTGACTTTCTAGGAATCCAAGAAGGATAACTGATAGACTGGTATAGGCCATACATATACAGTAGATTTCTAGCGGAAATGGTTGAAAGGATTTAGTATTTGCATTGAGAAATCTTGCTAAAGAAGCAGTGATGAGAAATATAAGAAAATAAGCAGTCATTCAAAAGTCCCACTACATTTGTTTTCCTCAGATTTTAAACCGATGACTTCAATATCGTAATATAATATAGCTTACTAAATAGGAATTTTTTAATATATAAGTTAAATCCTACATCTGGTCAAAATAGGTGATCATTTGACACTGAAAATAAGGTGTAAAATCGCTGCCTGGCAAGAAGTTTACCAATTTCCAACCGAAACTTAAAGATGATTCCAAGCTTTATATGAGACGCCTACTTGCCCAGCACGCTCTATAATTTATTCCATTTATAAGAGATATATGGAAACAGGGTCTTTGGCTGATATAACACGCATAGTATGACATAGAAGTAGCCGTTCTGAGGAAAACATTGCTATCGTTGAATAAGCTTTCAACAGAAGCCAAGGAAAGTCCATAAACAGAGTCTCGCGGGAATTAGCCTTTTATGTCTTGATCATTCAAAGGATACTACGTTAATACTTAAAAATGTTTTGTTTAAGATACAAGTTGTTCAAAAGCTTATGGAAAAAGACTTTGATCAAAGGGTAGAGCTATGTGAGACAACCATACACCATCACGAATATTAACCTTCTATCTTGGATAACACGTTCTTTAGTGATGAAGCAATTTTTACACTTATCTGGTCACGTGAATCGACATATCACTCAATTTTTGGATAAAGGCAACCCAGTTGTTGTTGAAGAGTACGAGGATGACTCACGAAAGCTCGTGGTATGGTTCGGTATCTTTTTCTAAAAAGCTCATTGGACCATTTTTCTTAAAAGATGATCAGCAGCAGACTGTTAATGTGACAGGTGTCAATTATCTCGCTTTGCTTCGAAACTTTTTTCTCCCTAAATTTGAATGTGTAGCCAATATCAAGGATGATTGTTCTTTTCCACAATATGGTGACCCTCCATATTATGTTAAATCAGTTCGCGATGTCTTGAGTCAAATGTTTCCTGATAAATGACCTTTGGAGTGGGCACCACGTTCTCCAGATTTGACACTCTTTCACTTATACCTGAGGAGATTCTTGAAAAGCAAAGCTAGGCATCAAAACCAAGGAAGATGCTAACCGTAATTTTAGAGAAATGCATGAAGATGTGGGCAATGTGTCTCCAAAAAGAAGGCGCTCACGTTGAAGTCTACGAAGCCATATAAACCAAAAAAAGCAGAATTATTTTGTTATGGGACTAATTCTAGCAGTCTATAGCAAGTTCACGACTAATTTTGTTTAAATACATAGAGGTGTTTTCATTTAATTAAAATCTTAATATTTAGCGAGACCTTTGAATGACCCGATATATGCTGAGAAGAACTATGTGAAAGAAACTGGATGATCGCTTGATATTCTAGGCATATTCTAGGAATGTATGGAGAGGAACACAATCTGTTTGATGACTTGAAAATTATTTATGCTGTAAGATGTGCATGAGGATGAAATATGTGGGAGTGAGTGGTTCGATATAGGCGAATGGAGTAAAGTAAGGCAGGGTATGTGCGACTCCATGGCTACTTAATAAATTTATGGACAAAGCAGTGAGATAAGTACGACTTTAAACTTTTAACGAAGCAAAGAGAAATGTGTTTGATCAGAGAATAGTTTAAATTTATATTGATAAAGTTGATGATCTGGTGTTAGGCTGATCGTGAGGAGGAATTTGAACTATTGATCGAGACGTTTCACGAGGTAGGGATGAGTACAGAGCCAAATTTAAATAACCAAATAAATATAGTGATGGTATTTGTTGGTAATGATGGCGCAACGTTTATACCAACGTAATGAAATTGGTATAAATGACGCATAATGTGATGCTTTGAGTGGTAGGAAGGTCTCAGGGTCGATTAAAGCTATGATGAATGGTAATAGTTTGAGGATGGAATATGCCAGAAACCTCCATGAGATTATGCCGGTAACAATATTGGTACATAGGAGGAAATTACTGATTAGAATCGATAATAATAGTGCTAGAATGCGAACTTTGTAAGCGGAAATTTGGAAAGAGAAAATTTGTATGCGAAATATACGTATGAAACAAGTGTTCAATAAGTGCCCATGGTGTAATAAGAGGTGATAAGAGGATGTGTTAAGATGTTCTGAGGTGGTATGAGAATATACGCAGAATTAAAGACATAGATTTGTGAGGATAATTTCAGAGTGAGAGTGTCAAAAGAGATGGAGAAGCGAGGATATGTTCTTTTTAATATGGAAATGAATGATTGGGATAGACGAGGCAGCCTAATGAGCCAGTGGATGATTATATTGTTAATGATAGCTTTGCATGGAAGGGATTTACAAGGGGCGTGCTTGGGGTCTAGTTCTATGGCAGGTAAGATGAATGTACAAGCGGGTATTATATAGGTTCTGTTGGCTATGAAGGCCCAATCTATAGTGAGAAAACCAAATGGTCGCTTTCTGCTTGATGGGGCGTATATGGGTGGGGAGGTAAATGGTGGTTAGTTTTCTAGGGGCGTCTATGCGTGCTTACCACTTGTGTGGGAAAGCCGTCTCGATGAGTATTCGTATTATTATTTACATAAAGTTAAGGTTTGAAATCAAACGATGGGTATTCAGCCAGAAACGTGGTGTGTATATCCTTAAAAATAAGGTGGTTAAGATGAGTTGAAAATTTGTGATTAGTCCATAAGATACTTTGAATAGTTCAAAAAGGAGACTACTCGGGATGTGTGGGTCAGGGAGAGTGTGCGAGTGGGGCAGGTAGTGTGTGCGAACTATAGCATGGGCCAACATTCAGAATTCACGCAGATCCTCACTGAGAATTTAGTCCGGAAAGGGCAAAAGAGATCCCCATATTACAAAATACACCCCATGTACTCTATTAGAAAAGTGTCGGGATTTGAAAGTTTAATCTTGTTGTCTATTCCTCTGCTTTGGCAGTTTTCTAACAATTACGAGACCATTCATACCTGCAGACATGTTCTGCGCCTATCTCTGCTGGTAGTTTTCCATCACTATATCTTTTCTATTCCATTTTCCCCCTACTATTTTACTTCTTTCATTCTTGCACCCGTTTCTCCATAGTTGAGATTATTACCTTGTCGTTCTTCTCTGGTGAATATTGTTGTTTATTTTTCCTTATCTTGAGACGACAAATTTCCAGTCCATCTAAAAAAATAAAGGAAATCAACACTTCTGGTCTGGATTCACTCATCCCCTTAAGATTTTCTTTAATTTAAACCGCTAAATCATTTATATGACAAGTTTTCATTTAACAAGTGACATGTTAGGTCGAGTACCTTCTCATTTCTTTTCTTTTTCCTACATTTATTCCTATTTTTCCGCCATTCACTATCGATTTATTCTGTCATTCATTTTATTTCTCATTAATATGTATAACTCGCAGTTTTTTTAAATTCAGTAACCCTCTTCGATGAATGCAGTTCAGTTAATTTAATTTGGAATGTTTTCGTTTTATATCAAAAAATTGCATGGATACCATTTATTTATATATTTAAACCCGATGAAAGCGTTTGTTTAGAAGTGAGGTCCTGAATTTAAACCGTTTTATAAATCGAAATATCATTCAGAGGTTAGTCACATATTATGAATCTTTTGCCTACTAAGTCCAATATTTCCTCTATAATTTGGTGTCACAGAAAAAGACTCGGAGACTGTGGATGAATATACAACAAGAACCGATAATATATAAATACCAAAACTGGCAATAGTGTCGAGAATTGAGAAAGTCACCTATATTATCATCGTCTTTTCATCACAAAATAAGAAGAAACAAAATCTATAAAATGAACTAGATTCCTTGTCAAAACTTAAATCAGAGATTTTTAAAGAAATATATAAAGAATCTTAAGGCAATTAAAGAATGTATCAGAAACTTAGGGGATGTGAGGGTGTCCTTAGTGACGATCAGGATGACGTGGGAAAAACATTAAATGAACATTTTGTGAATGCTTTTAGCCTCGCAGCTACAAATAACTTAGCTACCATACGTAACGTAATATAATTTCTCAAAGATACTTCTATTTCAAATATTAACAGAAAATAAAATTATTTTGGGAATAATAAAAATAAATTACCAAGATCTAAGTTTGCGATAAAATCAAGCTAATGGAACTTAAAGAATTAAGAAATATATATATAAAGACATCCTGGAAATTTCCTGCCAATCTCTCGTAATTCACTCATTCATAAACTCTAGGAGTTTATTCGTAGAAGTAGACTCGTGGACTATCTTGATGCAAATGATTGAATAATTGATATCAAACAATACATTCGACACGGAAGCTCATGCTTGACACATTTGGCCCACTTTTGGTCAGGAAATGACCACAGCGTTTTACCAAATAAAAGCTGTCTGTGTAATTGATCGTTACGTTAGAAAGGTTTATCTTCGTTATATATAAATATTTACTTCGTTACTTTTACCACAATAGTTTCAATAAGGCAATGCTCCCCACTCCCAACTTCTTCACCTCAGAGAAGAACATTTTTTTCGAGGAACGAATGGCTGCCGATACCCAAGCATCCCTTCCGCCCATTTCTTCCCGTCATTCATATCTTTTACCATCAAGATCACCTCTCCTTACCACTGAAGGTGGACCAGTGCGATATTGTCTGAGTGGTTAAGGACTGGTTCACCGACCTGCGTGGAGAAGAATTCTCACTAAATATAAGTCAATGCGGCGTTGGCCGACTACGACGATCAGGGACTCAAATCACAGTCGATCCCAGTCTTACTGTGCCCTTGCAGTCAGACCAGTATAGTCCGCTACCGGCATTCGCTACAAGTGATATCTCCCTTCCCGGTGGGCTAAGTTAGGGTGAAACATTGGGTCCTCAGGTTGAATCTCGTCATGACCGCACCGCCCAGCAAGGCAACGATGGATAAGGGGGTGACAGCCGATAAAATTCCGAAGGATCCAGACAGTCCCAAGGCTTCTGATAACTTGTTACTTCCAGACACAGGGGGAGGATCCCGCTTAACAGAAAAAACTTTCATACGCCAATTCAGAATTTAAATTCCTTTTTGTGGCGTGTTACCATGGAGCGCCCAAAATAGGAAGGGCTTGCATACGTATGAGTTCAGTCTAAAGCGCGTTTGAGGAGAAGGTGGAGGCTTTCATCTTGTTCAAAACATTGCAGCCGGTGTTTATCTCTGCCAAAGAGGTTTCTCTCACGTAAGCCGTTCCAGAATCACCTCCATGGTTTATATCCATGCGAATTACGAGGGGCGGTGAATAAGTTTTGCAATTTAGAAACAAAATATGAGGAAAAGTGTTTTATTATTTTTCAATATAACTACCCTCGACTTCAATTCACTTGCGCCACTTAGCCCTGAGGCTTCGAATTCCAGACAACCACAAACCTCCCAAATGCTGTTCAATCCACTCCTAGACGGCGAGCTGGACATCTTAATCGTCCCCAAACCGGCATCCATGCAGTGCAGCCTTGAGCTGGTGAAATAAAAAGTAGTCGCTAGAGGCCAGATCTGGACTGTAGGGGAGGGGGGGGGGTTGAGATCCTCGAATCCGCACTCGCCCAGGGCAGCTTGTGCAACTTTGGTCTTGCGGACTTTTACGACGTTGAAGTCGATCATGGGGCGTGAGGTTTCTAGGGACATAACGGGAAGAGACCTTGGTCATGGCCAAATTGTCGTGGATGATGTTGATAACACTTCCATGTGATATTCAAAGTTCTCGCTCTATTTCTTCTACCTTCACCCGTCGATTATCGAGGATCATCCTCTCCACACGAGCCACATTGTCCTCGTTAGTCACGTCTGACGGGCGCCCTGGACGAGGGTCATCTTAAATGAACTCACTTCCATTTCGGAACTCCCTATTCCATTGAGCAGTAGTTTCATAAGAAGGGGCGGTGTAGGTGTACACTACAACCATGCTTTCATGCATCTCTTTTTCATTCCTGCCTTCCTTGGTCAAAGTTTGATCACTGCGCGGTGCTCAACCTTCTGCATTGTTGAAAAACTTGTGACTGACGATTTGCAATCAGCTATTGCTTCTTAAATAGACGAGACATGAGCGTGAGGCTGAAGGTCCTGACTTGTCATAACTTAGCTAACACCCCCACAAACAGCCATCCCCCTTCCTCTGTTTTGCCCTACCGATTCTCAAAACATATTGACCGCCCCTCGTATATATTAAAAGCCACAGCGCACCCCTTATCCCTAATCCACTTTAAACTATGTTAATCCCGAATACCTCACGTACAGTTTCTGCCACTTATCCTCTGTTAATTATAGGCCTCAGTGCTGCGTGGGTGTTAGTATTTAAGGATATTTGCTCCTAGAACATAAAATAATCCCCCTGCTCCTCCCCATCCCTTCCTTAGGTTGGTTAACAAGTCCAATGTAAAGACGTAACCATAAAGAGCGTCAAACAAAAGAGTTTAATATTAGTATGTATTCTTTTTTAATATTACCTTCATTATAATTAAAATAATTATTAAAATTATTGTTATGCTTCAGGATGAAATGTGTTCAAAATCCCGGCCTACCACGAGCCTTCCAAAAATATTAGTAACTGAAATTGACAGATTAGGCGGAAGCTTTCCATGTTGCTTGGGTACAGGCCTGTTTCTTTATAATTAGATAAACAGTAGTGAGGTTTTAGATTTGAGTGAACAACACTCTGTTACCTTAGAAATGAGAGAAACACAGCAACTCTTTAGAATGAATGGACTGCAGTCTGTTTTATTAAAACTGAGCAAACAGCAGTCTGTTTCTTTAGAATTGAGTGTATAGCAGTCTTTCTCTATATAATTGAGCAAACAGCATTTTTTTTCTTTCAATTTGAGTGTATAGTGCTTTGTTTTTAGATCTGAGCGAAAAGCAGCCTGTTTCTTAGAATTTAACCAATACTGGCCTGTTTATTTAGTATTGTGGGGAGGCAGCTTGTTGTTTTTTAGAACCAAGCGAACAGCAGTCTGTTTCTTTAAAATTTGTGAACGGCAACCTGTTTTATCTAAGCTCTTAATACGGCGAAAGCTTTCTTCATCTGAGAACAAACATGGATAGACAGTATGTAGTTTGCCTAATTCGCATTAAGAACTGCTATTCCACAAAGAGGGATTGCCGTATATCAACTGCCCTACAAATCTAATTAGTGATCCTTTCCAATATAGGCCCTTTTTAACCGCCACTTTATATCAGTATTCAACGCAAAATTGCCTCCGTTTCACATCACGTTTAGAGCAAACTATTGAATCCGGATATCTATCACGCGAAGGAGAAATTACATTCAAAATAAATACATTTTACAACAACAAAACGGTTCACTAACTACTCTACACACTGTTCGGTGCTGCCATAATAGTTTCCTATCTTTGCTATTATACGATTTCTCCTTATTCATGAACTAAGCAAATATTATACATCTTTTATTCCTTGCGTTTTAAATTAGATGTTTCAATGCAAATAGTACAGTCATTTATACTTTACTTGTTCTCTATTCAACTTGATTATGCCATATTAATTTCTACATTATCGATCTTGCATATCTAAACATACTTTTCCATATAATTTAACTACAACACGTCTTTTGGCTCCGATGGGGTGGATTTCCTCTACTGGCCAAATCTAATGGTGTTCCGGCGGTCTGACCATCAACCTATAGCTCCCATCAGAATCGTACCTAATGGTCAGGCTCTCCGAATCCGTTAAGAAAATGTCGTCATTATTTGACTTTCGACTGGTCATCTTGTTTCTTTGATAGGAAAACAAGAGTCTACCATTTCTCGGACAAGTCCGTTTTGCTTAAAGGAGCTAACCTTGTCAATCGTGCCAATCTTACTAATCTCTAAACACTTACTAATAAACCTTTGAGGAGAACCTGACACCGTACTGTGAACTTTGTTATGGAAGTAGTGTGTGCTAATGAACTGGGAAATCACTATCTTGAATATTTTACTGAAGGACATGCCGAAGAGGAGGAGGTCAGGCTTGTGCGAATACTCAGACGCAGCCAGACGAACCCAGCCGCACTTCTTCCTATTTGATCTAGATAGGCTTCCTGAGAGGGGATTTTACCGAGCAGGTGTTATGCATGCCAAAGATTCAACGATAATAATAATACTTGCATTCGTGCTAAAAGGACTTTACTGCAGATTTAACTTTTCTAAACGTATGCGCACTACAAAGTTGTTTTCTATCATCCTAATATCTTTTCCAAAGCCCTTTCTTATTCACCGAGACCGGAATGCTAGGCACCTTGGCTACTAAGATTGCATGATTGTTCCAAAAAGCCATCCCCTTGTGAAAGTGGTTCAAATTTTCAAATCGGTATCCTTAAAGTCGAAGAATTCACCTCAAAAAACTGTCCAAGAAATCATTTAATTTTCTTGCATTAACCTGAGCCTGTGTATCCTGAAGATTACGTAGAATTTAGATAGGTGGCGATCGATGATTTTATGGTAGCGATTGCTTTTCCGTTCAATTACTGCTCGAGAGCCAGAAACCGCTCCGTAAGCCTCCTCAGCGTTGCCTGGACAAAGCTCGGTGGCCTTCATAACAGTAAATTATTGCTTCTCTATAGTATTCAAAAAGCTCAGGTAGATTGATGATGCTGATGAAACCTGCTATCACAGATTTGGAGCCAGAAACATGGCTTCGAGTCCTCGAAGGTCTAGTTATTTTTGCACTGTCCGCCTCCTTGCAGATATGGCTGAGCGAAGGTGAGAGGGTCCTCAGAGAGAAGTGATATATTTATAACCGCTACAGGTGTTGTCCGAACGACTTTATTCTATATGAATTTTGCCGGGGAGAGGACAAGAGTCATTTTCGTTTCGAAGTACGCTCACCGATATTCATGGCCGGCGTATAAGCCATAATTTAATTTGAGGATCCACTCTTGAGCGGGAATCTTTGTCGATCGCTTTCTCTACATTGTATAAACGCGCTGCTGCCACAAAAACATTCTAAACCTTATAGATATACTGTAGTGCAGCGAATATACTTCACTCTCAAAGGGTTGGGACCTTCACTGATCCTTTTTCATTAAGCAATTTGTTTTCTCACTTGCTTCATGCGGGGATATCGTCCATGGTAAGCTCGATACCACCAATGCCATGGTGCCGTAGTTAGGTGAGGGAGGCTTGGTCTATATGTTAGATTTTTTTAATAGTTTCTGCTCGCAATTATATTGTCAGATTCCTGGCGAATATCTGCCGTGCTTGATTTTCACAACCTGGGAAGAGGACGCGTTATCTCGGCTAATTGGCTCAGAATATTTTTCAAATTGTTGCATGTTCAAGTTATAGAAGTTAGTAAATATTAAATTAGTTTATTTTCTAGGCAATAGAACTCACCTCTTTGATTGACAGTACGAATTCGGTAAGTTCCACTACAACTCGATGCTCATCCCTAAATTAAGCGAGCAATCTGTAACATTGCTCTTCACAGTCAGCATTTCACCATGGTATTTTTTTATTTAGAGAAGGAAGACCTATGATACGGACTGGTGCTATGACCTCACGGTTTATTATATCAGAATATTTGAGTTCTTTAATTTTGTTTATGGGTGGGGGAATCATATTTAAACACACTACAAGGGGAGAGTGTCTCAATGGGAAGTGCCTTTAGTGAGTGTAACTATCTTTTCTGTGATTATCGACGGTATCACCTCGGTACTGCCGGGATAAGTTACGGTCAAGCCCTTTTAGGTACAGGGGTGGCATGTACTACCGGTCTGAGTGTCAAAAGGGAAAGTTTGGCTCAGTGGATTGAATTGAACTCTATGGCCGGGCTTAAGGAAGCTGGTGAGTTGCCCATTTCCCTATATGCCCCCCCTCCCTTTTACAACTAGTTTCTTCGCCTTATTTTCTATATTTAATGTTGAGGAGTCCGCATGGGGGTATCCAAGGAATACTGTTACAACTGTTACCTGAAGAAGGGGCACCTCATCCATGATAGAAGGCAAAGGAAGAAGGTATGGCTCAGTGACGTGAATCGATTTCTTTAGCATGGATTGGACAAGGAACGTTCTTCCACTCATGAGCTACACCAAATTAGGAAAACGTTTCAATGAGCCATGCCCATCCACTGTTTCAATAGGTGCCATTTTCTATCGCACAGTTTAACAATCTTTCTTTCTAGTTATACCTTAAAAAAGCTTGAATTTTATTAGTAATCCCAAATTACTTTATCAGGTAGTTAGATGCTGCCGACCCCTACGAAAAAATAGCACTCACTTTACCAGTAAAGCATGTTTTCTGAGGCCGTCAGGAGAAGAGGGCCAATCGGCAAATTGTCGAAACGATGCTATTCAAGACATTTGGAGGTAGCTAATTACAAAGTGTTAAATCCAATTAGGTATTCAAAACTTTATACCTAGATACAATTTTAATTCAGTTTCGTAGTATTGCCATTGCGTCGGTATGCCCGATACAAAGAAATTCTAATTTGTCTAATGTGTTTAGAATTTATTTTTAAGATAAACTAACACACCTACCCTTGACCATAACCTTCCACTGACATAACTTATCACCAAACCTAACGTGCCCACTGACCTAATCTATCACTGAACTAACCTAAACTCTCCTCCTTAATCTAACCCCTTTAACCTAAGGTACACATATCCTAACCAGCCGCTTTAGCCTAAATGGCCTTAAACTAACGTACACCCATATGCTAACCACTCCCTAGCCTAAACTACACCTCTATCCTAACTTACCCCTTAACTTAACCTACCCTCAACTCATAACCTTTCCTTCATTAACGCTCCAACTACCTTCTACATGACGCTTCCTGTGGAATTTTGTTCTTCCGAATTTATCCTCGTCTATTTGAACAACGCTCTCTAGCCTGCCGGTTAAATACAGCTTGTTTGGAAATTCCGGTTATTATTATTGCTTGCAAGATCCTTCCCCCGATGATACCCCATTAGGGGCGCGGTGATTTGCCATCCAGACAGCATGTGTTTCTCCCATACTTCATCGCTTTTCATACAACCTATCCCAGAACTTTCTCTGGTCGGCCTCTAATTTCACCGGGTAGATGCTGACCTTCTTCTCAGCCAACCGTCCAGGATCGGGGCTGAGGTGGGAGGAGACAATGTTCCCTAACCCAAAAGCTCCGGTCGGGGATGGATGTTTTTAAAAACTTGTGTCATCACCACCCATACCTTCCTCACATCCCTTTTCCTTTCCCCTTCATACTCTAGCAATTTTAGGGCCGTGTCTAAGGTGGAGCCGCCATGCCGATGGACTGCCAGGCCACCAGGCGGGAGGGGTGGTCCTGAATCGCGGCACCTGTCTTTGCCAGGCCTATACACACCCCTTGCAGTACAGGCTACTGCGATTCCGTATAAAATACAGGGTCACCATCCCCAATAATGAAAAAATTATAAAAAAAACCTTGAACTTCCACTTTTCCATCAACGGACAGCTCCACAGAAAAAATGGAGGTTCCCTCCTATGTGCTTGCACAGAGGACCCTCCATATTTCTCTAACCGGAGAGGATGCTTACTCATCTCCTACCCCTACGGGTGTAGAGGACTCCCCCTCAACCCCTTCTCTGGAGGTGCTTTCGGGCACCTGCTTGTTTCCAGCGGCAGTCCCTCCTTTTCTTTCCAAGACGACTGCCAAGAAATCCAGCAGGAAGCCCATAGCCGACCGCTCCCCATTAAAGCAGCTCGGTAGGTAAAACCCCCGTATGGGGGAGAGGGAAGCCAAGCCCATTCGGTCGCTTCCCTCAAAAGACCTACAGGCAAGAATAATAAACCTTACCGGGGCAAGGCCTGTGCCTCCGAACACCTGACTAGTGACAATGATGCCAACGGGACCTGCGATGTCCGGGGGGGGGGGGGAAGGGATGGCCAACTGGAGGCCATCCCCTGAGATAGACATCGTCCTTAAGGAAAGCCAACCTCAGACGGTAGGACATTCCTTGGGGCGGGGGGGGGAATCCGGGCTCCTCGTCAAGCACCGAACCTAAATCCGCCCATATGCACGGTCCTTCTCAAACGGCTAGGGTTTCCGAGGCAGTACAAAGAGGAAAGGGATCTCCTCCGACCGGTGCCCCTACGACTGCCAGGACCTTCTTCATTTCAGAGAAGGACCTGGCTGAGGCCGATACATCTCGCCGGGGGGCTCCTACTGGCGGAGGTGAGAAGCGGTTTCATTCCCCGGCCTCCTTTCCAAAAAAGAAAAGGAACAAAAAAAGACTAAAAAGACTCGGGGCTCCTCTCCATGCGCTGGGGCTGCGGAACCGGATGGGTCTGCTACCACTTTGACAAGCGACCAAGCCAAGATCGGCACATCCGGCCTCTATACCCTCTCCGGATGCGGATCCCCTCACTATGACTAAGACCAAAAGTGCACAGGGTGGATCCTTGATAACATCCGGGCTCCTCATTCAGAGGTTCCTTGGCGTTTTCGATCCGGCTGGCTTCAAACGCTTCCTCGTTATTCGCTCCACTGATGGCACCATGTTGGCCAGGGTAAAATGATCCATCAGAGGATAGCATTAGCTAGTGTAATTGGTAGAGAGCCGAAGGTGACCCGTTTCTGGGACGGGAGCCTTCTGGCGAATGCGGGGAATCGCTCCGAGGCGGCCAAGATAAGTGCTCTTTGGACACTTGATGGCACCCCAGTGAGTGTGACGCCGCATTGTACCATGAATTTTGTGAAAGAAGTAGCTTAGTGAGGGAACTAGCTGACTACTCCATAGAGGACATCACCTTAGAGCTGGCCGACCATGAGGCGGTCAAGGTCGAACGTTTGATGAGAAAACAGGGAGGGGTCTCGAGAGCAACCCCTACAGTATTCTTGACGTTCGACTGTGACAAGCATCCTGAGTCAGTGCGTGCCGGTTGCTGCCGCTACCGCGTAAAGGCATTCGTGCCACTGCTGCGGCGATGCTATTACTGTCACCGCTTCGGCCATACGAATCGTTTTTGTAGACGTGCAAAGTCGGGGTCACCCGAAGTCTTTGTAAATTGCTCCAAGGCCGCACACGATATGTGGCCAAGTGTGTCAATTACGGAGGGCCTCATCCCGCTTCTTCGAAGCAATACGGTGCATATCTCTTTGAGAAAGAAATTCACGCCTTTCAGGCCAATGATCGACTCTCATTCCGCCAGGCTAAGGACTTTGTCCTGGCGCGATCAGCTCTGCCTGGGACGTCTTATGTCTCAATAGTGAGAAAGGCACCCTCTGCTCCTGGCCCATCCAGGCCAACGAGCACGGTTTATTTTCGCGCCCATTCGGGGCCCTTCTGTGGGTTCTACTTAATCCGGGCGCTTGCCTGGTAAAGCTGGCGGCCAAAAGGACTCACATCCAGCCCTGGCTAAAACCAGGGCTCCCCCTCTCTTCCGCCAGCGTGATCGTTTTCCGTAAGGCAGAACAGCCACGCGCCTCCACCGAGTCGTTAGACTTACAGGAGGCAACACCCCTAAAGTTAGTCACCAGGCCATCTTCCTGGGTTCCTAATACTGTTTCCCAAAAGAATGACAGCAACAAAGGAGCTTCGGCTCCTCCGCCCACGGCTAGGGGTGGGCTGAGTGGCTCGGAGACCGTGGTTCCTCGAAAGAACGGCCCCCCGCCTTCGAAGCCGCAACGCCCGCCTAAGGTTTAGAGGCGGAGGCAGGAATAGACTCGCATGGCGACCCCAACCTCCCCCAAAATGTCCGTGATGGCGACAGCACCTTCAGCGCTTTTCCGACTAACAGCACCCGGAGTTCTGCCTCTGGGAAGCGTACGGCCATTCCCGTGAGGGTCTACTATTCGAAGAGGGCCCCCGTCTCTCCTCCAAGCTAGGCCTGGAAGGCATATTCCTTTAATGTAATTGCGGTGGACTCTGGGACAACTGGGAGGAACTGCAGAGGCTCGTCTCGTCCCGTTCCAAGTTAACTATTTTTCTGCAGGAGACTATGCTAAGCGCCTGCCTACTGTCCAACCTCCCAGGGTATAATGTTCTTGCGACTCCACCACCACGGGATGGCCGTGCTGGGGGATGCGCGGTTTACACCCGGCATGATGTCTCCGTTCTCCCTTTCACTTTAGATACCTCCTTTCAGGCAGTCGCTGTGCAGCTTCACCTGGATAGGAGGTATACTATCATTTTTGCGTATATTCCACCGTCAGGAGACTTCGACAGGGGGTCTTCCGCTGTGGCGTGGCACGGTTGCCGTGGCCCTTTCTCTTTTTTGGAGATCTGAACGGCAGGCATCCTCTCTGGGGAGATTACTCAATAACCCCATGGGCCAAGTCCTTGCTGATCTAATTGAAGAGCTTGAGATGGGTGTCCTAAATGTGGATGAGTTTACGCATCACTACCCGAAAACGGCTTTATTTTCTTTCCTTGATCTATCTCTGTGCTCTTCGGATGCACAGCCTGATCTAGAATGATGGGTGGTCGATAACCTTTATGGTAGTGATCACTTTCCCATTCAAATACATTTTCAGGGTAACTGCCGCCTGAGAGCCTACTTCAGTGGTGCTTGGCGTGAGCGCGGTGGTCTGCATTTCATGAAATGACTGAATTCTCTATTTCAGTCTGAGAGTTTCGGTCGGTAGATGACGCTGTTGAGTTCTTCTCCGACAACCTCATCGCCGAGGGCCTTACTACTCTTCCTAGGACCTCTGGCTGTTTTTCACGCCGACCACTCCCATGGTGGTCGGCCAAGTGTGAGATGGCCCTCAAACATAACCGTTATGCCTACATGCGTTATAAGCGCCGCCTAAACGATTTCACCGTCGGTGAATTTCCTCGGGCTTGGGTAGGTTCCCGTAAATTTCGAAGCACGCCCGCCGCTCTTCTTGGTGGACATACGTGTCTACACTTAACGGGAAGACCCCTCCGCTCAGAGGTGTGGAAGCGAGTTAAAAGGATTCCAGGCTAGTTCTCGCAAGACCCCCACCCCCCTGTTCTCCAAATGAATGGGACCCCGCGTCTGTGGAGGAATCCTTCGCGACCGCTTTCTTCGCACTCTCGAGCCATGATCTGCTCGAGAGGTCCGGATAATGTCCCGTACGCCATGCTTCCACACCTGGGTGAGCAGTGCATGGCCTTTCTGTTAGATTTGTTCAACATGATCTGGGTGGAGGGTCTTCTCCCAGATTCCTGGTGAATCGTTACTGTGCTCGCCTTTCGCAAACCGGGGAGAGATCACTCTACTCCGGCTGGGTTCCGCCCGATATCTCTAAGCTATTGCGCTTGGAAGTTGCTGGAGAAATTGGTAAATATTTGATTAGCCTTCTTCCTGGACAGCGAAAGCCATCTTTCTTCTGCACAGTGTGGCTTCCGCAAGTTTCACTCCACGTAGGATGCTCTGCTCCGACTGGAAAATGCCGTATGCGAGGCCTTCCTTCGTAGACAGCACTACACCACGGTGTTTTTCGATCTGGAGAAGGCCTAGGATACCGCATGGCGATACCGTATCATGAAGACCCTCAAGACGATTGAAGCGAGGAAACGGCTACCAATGTTTATATCTGAATTTTCGCGAGATCGTCGATTCCGCGTACGGGTGGGTGGAGCCCTCTCCGGCCCAAAGGAGCAGGAAGTGGGTGTCCGGCAGGAAAGTGTCCTCAGTGTCACCCTCTTTGCCCTGAGCATCAATAGCATCAGCTCGGTGCTGCCGGAAGATGTTCTTGCTACGCTCTACCAGGACGACCTTTCGATCTCTTTTGGCGCGTTCCAGATGCCAACTCTGGAGCATCGACACCAACAGGCATTGAACCGAGTCTCTCACTATGCTGAAGAGCGCATGTTTCGGTTTTCTTTGGCTAAGACTAAGATGGTGCACGTCTGCCGCCATTCACGGTTTCACCCTGACCCAGATTTGATTTGTTTCTTAATGGGGTGCGCCTGGGAGTGATTGAATCGCCCCTTTCCTTTTTCTTGTATTTGCCTGACGCCTCACCTGGGAGGCTCATATTCGCAGCCTTAGGGTATCTTGTACCCGCGCCATGGATATTCTCCGTTCCGTGACGTTCAGCGCTTGGATCTCTGATAGGGCTACTGCCTTACTTTTTTAGCGATCCTTTGTTCGTTGGAAGCTCGACTACGGATGCGAGTTTTATGTATCCACTCCTGAGCGTTTATTGCAGGAGGTGGACTCTATCCACCACACTGGCCTTCGCCTGGCGACAGGTGTCTTCCGCACTTCCCCAATTGAGAGCCTGTTGGTCAATGCTGAGGAGATGCCACTCACTCTACGTCGCGTACAGTGCATCAATCACCTTTACGCGCCAACCCGGAGCCTCTAGCAGTCGCCAACAGCTTTTACTGCTTCCGCACCTGATATCAACGGTGTATATGCCGCCAGGAGAAGCCAGTCATACCCTGAGCCTTTGGTTCAAGGGCCAGGAAACTCCTTCGAGAGCTAGGTATAGCTCTCGGGCCGTGGCGCCCCTTATCCTGCCTAGGACATCACCCTATAGGGTACCACATTTGGCTATTTGTCGCCTTGCCTCTGCTCACAAAGCTTATACAGCGCTGGGACTAGAGCGTTTGACCTTTTTGGAGCAGACCTCGTGTCACGCTGGAATCGTGCCAGTGTATAGAAATTGCTCCAAGTCCCAAGAGGGGGTCGGCTTCCAGGTGCTGCCTCTGTCTTCACTGCCGAGCTAGTGGCAATACACCACTCGGTAAGGGATATTACGTGACGTGTACAGTTCGGAGACTGGATTGTAATCTATAGTGACTCACAAAGCGCCCTGAGTGCTCTTGGGGCATTTGAATCACCGCATCCCCTTGTTCGCAATATCCATGAAGCCACGTTTTGGCGAGCCGGCCGGGTGTCGAGATTATCTTCTGCTGGGTTGCTGGACATGTAGATATTGCGAGGAAAGAGCGCGTCGATGAGGGTGCCAAAGAGGCCGCTAGGACTCTGCGACCGGACCAGCGTTTCGCTCTTCCTCACACCGACTACATGACAGGAATACGGGCAGCTCTTCAGACTGCTTGGTAAAGAAGATGGGAGACGGTCAAAGGGAATTAAAAGTTGCCTGCCATTGCGCCGCGACTGTTCCCATGGACCTATCCCCCAATGCCGCGATGGCTTCAAGTTGCTTTCTGTCGTCTCCGAATCAGACATACTCGTGTGACGCATCACTATTTGATGGAGCGGTTGCCTGCACCCTATTGTGACGACTGCGTCGTCCTTCAGACTGTTCTTCACATTTTTGTGCAATGTCTCAGTCTGGGTGATCTTTGCGCACGTTACCTGTCCCGGTACCTGGATGGGCGGGATCGTTACCGCCTGTCCCTTGTACTCGGGATGAGTGCGTGCACCTTGACTGGTGGACTAATAGACTTTTAGGGGCAGGCCGGCTTTCTCCTTTTTATTTAACTAGGTTTTGTTTTTGTTTTTTTATTGTTGTTTTCTTTCTAGCTCACACGCTTCTACTCCTTAGTGGAGCGGGACCTCCCCCCGACGCCGGAGCTTGCTTCTTAATTGTAATCTCTTTTTATCTTTGTTTTGTTTTCAAATTTTTATTTTAAATTAGCCTAGAACTAGGCGGTTCGTTTATGTTAGATAGAATATTTTCTGCAAACCAAGTGCTTGTATTTACATCTAAGAAGAAAACAGCCTTTTTCACCTCTTCAGGTGTTTGGAATACGCAAACATCAATTTCTTTTCATGAATGATTTTACATTAGTCACAGCAGGCAATGCGTGGAATGGACTTTTAAGTTAAATTGCAAAAAGTAAAAAATCAAACAATTGTTTTCTATATTAGATTCGCTGTCTTTACACAACCATAACTAATTATGAGTTCTCGATTATGATGCACACTGAATATCTTCAATTAATATTAATGACCTGTAGATTAACCCCTAACAGGAAAAAAACACGGTAATAACGTTAGACAGAGGAAGTGTAGTAAACAAAAGAATAGGTTTTAAACGAAAGCATTTGAAATTTCAGAATTAAAGTTAAGTTTTCTTATTAAAATACTTTACTCCAAGACCAGAGGCATTAAGCAGATTCCTTCTCGCGGTATGCCATTCTACAATCATCAATGAACCATAGCTTGTCTTTTAGTCTAAATCTTATGATCTCAGTAGGAATTCTACGAGTTATTATATTAACAAGCATCAAAATCATCAATAGGATTAGGATATCTCTCTCTCTCTCTCTCTCTCTCTCTCTCTCTCTCTATATATATATATATATATATATATATATATATATATATATATATATATATATATATATATATATATATATATATATATATATATATATTTATATATATATATACATATATATATGTATATATATATATATATATATATATATATATATATATATATATATATATATATATATATATATATATATATATATTATAAAGGCAAGGGAAGCCAAAAAGAATATCCCCTTCATTTGTTCCATGAATTCGTTCCCTCTCTCTGTCTTCTAAGTATAACTTCACGTGGATTAATCTCTGAACCAAAAGAAAAAGAGAAGAAGGAAGAATTTGAATATCTGTCAGCTGCCTCACAGGTGCACTTAATTAAGTTGGGCGTGCTAAAATCTTTTACCTCCACTAGGAAGCGCTAGTGTCCGCAATTCTGAAGCTGCTAGCCTAAAGTTTTCCGGCTACATCGTAAAAGCCATTAAGACTTGGGTCATGCGATAAACGCTAATCCTTCTGGCCGCCGGAAGTGGCCAAAAAAATTGCCGTCATATAAATACCATGGGTTTTCAAATATCTGCAGATTCAGTTTGAGAACTCGTTGCCTTCGGTTCAGATCATGTGACTGTTTCCTCAAGTCCCTGGTATTCGCTTATACAATGGAATTTGGATCTCATCAGGCAGATCCATCTCTTTTGTAAGGGCCTACTTTGTTTAGTGCAAGCCTCGAATCGTTTGCATCCCGAAGGATTCGCCACGATTCATCTCGTCCCATCTGGATCCTCCCGCCTCAAGGATCTCCAGTTTTCTGTGTGAGACTTCGCGCCGAGCCGCGTCAGAGTCTCGATTTTTTGTGCCATTGTCTGCTTTCAACGAGGATCATTAACTCCTCTTCTGGTCCCTCCCCCATTTCATCCTCGTCACCGTCAGTATATTCGGCCAAGGGTCACGTCCATTGTCCGTTTTTATTTCCCTGCGCCGACTGGCTAAAGGATTTCCCTTCTTTGAGGTGACCGCATAAAGGTAAAACAATCTTCGCTTGTATCTCCCATTAATCGACCCACTTTCCGACATATAAATATTCCCTAGGTATAATTGATTTATAGTCTCACATTTAAAAGATGATTAACGAGTAATTAACGTTACCCGATTTCCAATTAATCTATATTCTGTCAGTATTGTTCTTATTGACATTACTTATATTTCTGGTATGTATATATATGTTAACTAGTGACATATTAAAATTATATTTTGGTTTTCACTATTTAAATATACCCTTGAACTGCAACTTGTTAAACTCATTAAACGCTATCGGCCCCTATAGTAAATCGCACTCTTATACCTCGTAATCAAGGGATTTCTCTTACGAAGTGAACGTACGTACATTTGAGGATATATATATATATATATATATATATATATATATATATATATATATATATATATATATATATATATATCGCTCCATTGTATATAAACAAATCTACTCGAGCTTTAATATAGCATTTAAATGAAATAATATAATGGTCAGACCTACCCAGAAAAGGTTCAATAGCTGAGTCAACTACATCCTGTACATCTGTCAACACTAAATCCAGGCAATTTTAATTGTGGGGAGTTGAGCAATTAATATGCTATTCACATCCAGATAAATTAGCAAAATCAAGTGCAGAGTATATTCCCCGAATGTTACTATGGAGAATTAGACAATTTTGATTAGAGTTACCAGGACCCGAATTCAACTCAACATCATTACATACATGCAACAGGCAAATACTAAACAACAATAACTTAAACCCAAAGAACCTTAAACCTAATCCAGATATTCTTAGCACCCCCTAAACTTTTAAGTAATGCTGAGGAGTGGGTGCCAATACTTTATACTATCTATTCATATTACTGGTCGCCAAATAATCTGTCATAGTACTAGCAACACAGGCTAGCAGTTAGAGAAAAACTGGGAGTGCCCTCAGTTCAAAGAGAAAGGAAGGTAAGATGTGTATGACTGGACACCTATCTTAGGCAATCAATAATTGTGAAGAAATAAAGGAATGAGCTATGGGAGGTAAGGACACTGAATTTCTTATTCTAATAGAACCAGCCCACCACCTAGAATGGGTGTTATACGCCTTTTCGGCTACCCTATGGGAGCCCGGAACAATACCTACACGTGGCGTGGAAGGCAGAATGGGGCGACGGATGCGGCTTTGGGACGAAGTTCGGAGAGTTCGGAATCATTACACTCCGCATCTTAGTTGTAAAAATGTTTTAACTCTAATTGTAGAAAAACACAGGTTCGTCAACTAGAAGGTACAGAAGCAGTGGAAGATGAGGTCCAATGAATGGTTTAAGAAATGGAAAGGCAAAGTAAAAACTGTGCAAAAAGGGACAAGGGGAACGCTTGAGTTTCACCAGGACTGAACCGAGAGTGCTATTATACTCAATGACCCAGTCCTTATTAACGACCACTCAGGCTGTGAAGACGTGCAGCCGCTCCAGGCTGCATGCAGAGCAAACTACACAAGCTGTCAACCTGCGAGGGCACACGAAGGTCAAAGCCAATACTATAATGCTAACAAAAACTTTGTCTCTGGTGGTGCTCGCAAGTGGATCTCGTGCAAGTGTCTTTAGTGTGTTCTAGTCTTGGGAAGAGGTGAGCCTCCATTCTATGTACGATTTTATGCAATGTGGTTGCTGAAGGCAACCAGATAATGGCGATGGAAATACAAAAATAACTTTACTTGCGTCTTCTTATCCATACACCGACAATTTAACCTTACACAGCACAAAAATGTAGGGACGCGGCATATTCTTCCTTACAAGGGGCATATCAATCATATTCTTACAGTATGCATCTCTCCTTTCCCCAACCCATGTGTATTTACGTATAGCAATTTACTGAGAGAATGTGTTTGCCACACACAAGGTTCTTTTATCATAAATGCTTACTACTCCCTCTCTCTCCTTCTTTTTCCTCTTTGGCTACCAAAATCTCAAGTTATCCTGTTTCTCATCTTACTACCTATTCGTCTTCTTATACTTCCTACAACCATCAACCAATACTCATTTTAAGTTCCACCAATCATTCGTTGCACGTTACTACAGAATATCTATTTCCTCGCTCCACTTCTGCTATTAAAAGTCATATAAACTACAACCAAACACAGTTTTACCTTCAAAAATCTTATATATAACTTGCATCTTAAATTTTGACCACGTAACTTCATTCTCATCTTCTGTAGTCCATCTTACTTTTCTTCAACAAAAGCATTACCACACCCTCTTTACTTACACGACTGTGATTCACACTTGATCGCACTACATTCACTTCATCTCGCACAAACTATTCTCTTTCATATACGTTTGATAATTTTGTTTTAATAAGCTAACAAAATCCTTCTTTGGATCAGAGGATTGAGTAAGGTTAAACAAATTTATCAAACAAATTATTTATTTCACCAAAACATAAATAATTAAATAAAAGGTGGGACTCTGGAGGACAACCGTAGTTAAAAAAAATTGGCTGTTGCTAATAGGAAAAAAACATATGCTCTTATATAACTATGCATATATATTTACGAATATATATTTACTAACCCTAATTCACTCTTTCATGCACAGCCTATAAATATCATCTCACTGGGAATCGGATAACTACCACCTGGAAACCCGCCATCGGATAACTAACACCGGGAAACTCGCCATCGGATAACTCCCACCTACATAAATGCCACCTTGGAAATTTGTCCCTTAACGGCAACTGCAGGATATCTGCTATCCTGGAAAATGCCCCATTGAAAGAAACAATGCGTGGATAACTATAAAATCTTCAAGTCAATTTTCACAAACGAAAATCAATGTTTCCCAAGCAAAAAATAAATTTTCATATTTAGAAGTTAGATTCATAGATAACTATAAAATCTTCAAGTCAATTTTCACAAACGAAAATCAATGTTTCCCAAGCAAAAAATAAATTTTGAAATATTTAGAAGTTAGATTCATAGATTGGTGGCGATATTCGTCATCGTCAAATGGGGTTTCATCAAAACCGGCGGTCGTTGGGGATCGCTGACATAGTCTCGAGGAAGAAAGGGGCTTAGCATCGGCGGAAAGGCTGGTACTGCTAGGGATGGTACTACTTCTGTCGAAAGGATTATGACGCCGAAATAACCCTTCTATATATACACAACGTAAATATTTATGCATACTTACACACATAGGCTTACACACGTGAAATTAATTTTTCCTTAAATTAAATATATTATATCCTTACCTATGTACGGAATTTATGCATTAAAAAATAGTATTTTAGAGATACATGCATAAGAATAATAACACAAACGCACACAGGCACACACGCAAAAAACTTTATAAGAAAACAATTGATTTGATTTACACGCATGGATGCGAATACATACATAACCACCATCAATTATAGAAGAAATTATATATTAATATTTATGTATTTTAATTTTACATTCGAACACATATGCATGCATACAATTATTTGTCCATTAAGAATAACTTAAATGTTTGTTTGCATGCACATAAATACGTACCTAAATAGAAAAAATATGCGCTAACCGATCGAAAATATAGAGAGTGGGAATGTAATAGTTCTTAACATAGATTGATTATACTATAAACACATATAGATTGTAGCGGTGACATTTAGGATAAATCAAACCACATTATAGTCGTAGATGTAGATTAAAATGTGTATCCCTTCTATCTTTATAAATATTTACATATATTATATGAATACTCATTTTGGCTCTCAGCCCAAATGGATTAGGGGTAAGAATTAAAAAATTAAAAAATTTGTTTACAAAATTGATCAGTCCAAATTTCAACGCCTTTCAGTGAAATACTTTAAATTTAACTGGTGGCTTGGCATTACTGTTATTATGGTTTTCGTAAAAAACCAACGTGGTTAAAATAAGCTTCCTCTTGATCGCTACATATATGCTAAGAAGAAAGAACGGACATTAGGTGTATAGCCGTTGGTACTATAACTAAACTGCTATGGCCCAAATATGCAACTAAGAATTAGTTATTAAACATCATGAGCATTACTAAGGTCCTTATAAAAATCGACAGAATGTTTTATTAGTACAAGACGGAATAAAACTAAAGGCTATTAATATTCACGAAACTGCTATAAAGCTCATCACACAGGCGGTAGAGGGCATTTTTCAAGGGAGCTGATGCAAATTTACCGCGTATTGACCATATGAGGCGGACAATAAGAAGATTGGTAAGTTGTACGCGGATATGCCAGGCATCACTTTCCAACTAACTTAATTGAGATGGTTATTCCCGATCAATATTAAAGACGGGTTCTAGCGAGGAGTTGATGCTTTACGAAGGTAGACCAGGTAATCAACGTTAGTTATTATTATCTAATGCCATAAATATGAAACTCCCCGTAACCTCGACTAAATTGTTTTGCGATGGAACAACCAAAGTTGCGCCAACCCTTTATTACCTGCTTTATACAATTTATTGTGTGCGTTTGATAACAAAAACATAAACACAATTCTATGTGTTTATGTTTTGTTATCAAACAAAAAACAAGACACCTAAAAATATCTCTTCGCGTATCTTCTTGCAATCAACTACAGTCTAAATCCGAACAACATTCTTAGCGATTACAAACAGGCTGCTAAGAGCGTGGTCTTGAAGTATTTAAAAATACGATAGTCAACGGATGCTTTTTTCACTTGTCCCAAACTGTATATTGCAAAATACAATCGGAGTGGCAAACTTTGGTCTCAAATTTCGTATACTGCCAACTTTAGATTTTGTTTGCTTAGAGAATGTAATTCGTGCATTTGAAGAACAGCAAGAAATTAAGCATCAGGATGCAGATCCACTCACCGATTATTTTGACGATAATTAAATTGGTAACTTGCGTGGATGCAACAAAGCAACGCCACGTTTGATGATCAGTATGTCGAAAATGCACCAGCAATTTATCGATGACTTTGAACGCACTAATAACGCTTTGAAAGGCTGGCATAACCTTCTAAAAGCAAGCATTACATCACCCCATCTCAATATATGGTTCTTTCTTCAAGCGTTGAATAGGAGCAAGGACTCAACAACCTAGTCATAAGCCAATTTCTTGCAGGGTTTATCCACCCAGACGTAACAAGAAAAAGTATAACGATTTGTCAACCCGAATTTCAACTATTGTAGAGCAGTATGAGAAGAGTGTGAGCGGTAGATTTTTTAATTGTAATTGCCCATAATTCAAAATTTTAAGAGCTTTAAATAGTATCTTCTTTCTATGCACGAATCTCTCTTTGCAAAATTTTGCACAGTAGGATTGTATGTTTGCTATTAAATTTGTATCTAAAAAACAATAAATTCATATATGTATTACTCAAAAAGGATGCGTTTCCTTTTTTAGCTTATTATTGCCTTTTGTCGAATATATCTAACTCTTTCTTCATTAAAATGTCTGTACAAAAATCACGCTTTATATTTTTCATAAATAAGCGCCTTCGAGGAAAGAGAATAGACTAGAAAACTAATATTAAAACAAACGCGAAAAACATCAAATTATATGACTTAGTATAGCCTGATTTTTACAAAAAGGTTGGAGGAACGATGAACCTATTCAAATTATAATTAAAAATTATGCTCGGCTGCATTGATTCAACATTAAGTCACACAATCTCTGCAAAATGTATAGGTAGCGAGCTAACTAATGTTCATATTTTATTTATTATTCAGAAAAATAAATCACATAAAGCATACTTGTAGACGTTATAAAGGTCTCAAGCCTGAAAGGAAATTGATTTTTATTAAGAATAAAGGTCACTCTAAACCACTGGTTACACGACAAAAAATATTATTGGTTGCTCTGCGGTTTATTGAAATCTGCTAGCATGATTGCGAGAGCAACTTAAAATTTGAAGCCTATCGTATTGAAGTATGCATTATTTCCCTAACTAATAAGCACAGTTTTATGAAAATCTGTGGACGTGTTTTGATGTTTACACAGGGTCTATTTAATCTATATTATCTGTTGACTTAACGAAGGACAAGTCTGGGAACCTTAATGAAACTGGAATTATCTGGCTTAAATATGTATATAAGTATCCGTATCTCTATAAAAGTAAGAATTAAACCATGGATGACTGTCTCATCTCAACAAGAAGTATCGAATGAGCTGAAAAGAACATGCATGAAAAATGCAGTCAGGAGTTAGAGAGCGCACTAGCAATATAAAGATATTTTATATAAAAATATTCTATAATAGTAAGAACCTTATTCATTACCGTCTTGTATTTAATGATTTATATAACATAGCTGTTATTGGTAACTCGTTATATATGGATAAACGAAAACCTTGAAATCCTAATTGTAGTAGATGTAAGAAAATGACGCATGAAATTTATAACTGCAAATACCAAAATATATAAAATAAAATTGACACAAATATGGATTAGGAATTTAACGAATAGTTTACAGTTTTATGAACTTATCATATATTGAGGATGTTTTGGTACGATTTCTATTCGTTTGGGTGAATACTTGATCTTTGCACTTAAAAAGAATCATCAATAAACAACGGTTTTATTTCATTTACGATTAAGCTACGATACATGTTTGTTTAAGGTTTGTTCACTAGTAGATATATGATAACGAAGTTTTAAGCTAAACAAATAACATTTTTGGAAGACATGTTTTCCAACCAATCACTAAAATACTGAAATACGTTTATCAGGTTCTAAAGAGGAGGGGGGGGGGGGGTGATCGGGTTATTTCCAAGTCAACCAATTTAAAAAATAGGGGTCTCATTTTTCTCTATTTGAAGACGAGCTGTGCTTGAGTCAAATAGACTACATTTCTTCAAAAGATTCAGTAGTCCAAGAAAACAATTATAGAGTATATATATATAAGTCGAATCGTAAATAAAATCGAAGACTGAGCGCAGAGACTAAGGGAAGTAGAATTTTTGAACTATTTTTGCTCACCTGGGAATAAAAATGAAATGGAAGGCCTTCCTAGATTATCAGTTCCTAATAAAGGAGTGTGAGATAATGGTTGATCTCTGTTAAGCATTCTTGGTTTTTCACAAAACGATGGGCGTTATTTAATTCTTGATCAACTTAGGGAAACTAGAATTCGTAAAAAAATGCAGCATCTCAGAACAGCGCACCCTTTATAATTCGCACTGAGACAAGGAATGTGTGTGTTTTTAAGTTTGCCTCACATACAAGGGGTAAATAGTAGAATTGTTATTGTAGGGAGGAATAAGGTATAGTTTACTCATTATTTTGTATTTGATAGTTTTTTATGCTGCTGGTCTCTCTTACTTACTCTTCTCCTAACAACACTTGACAAACACTTTTCAGCCTAATTTCATTGCTTCATCTCATTTTCGATCATTATGTTTACCAATCTGTACTGTTAAGCTACATAATGATAATTTAGTATATAAAATTTAGTTGAATATATTAGTAAGAATCAGCAAATTCTGCTACAGGGTATGTTAACGTATGCAAAAATTAACAGGGAGAATTGAAAATATTCTTCTGGTTCATTTTTTTGTGAGAAAATGGGGGAAACAAATAAATGTCAAGAGGTAATAGCAAAGTGACAAGTTAAATAAGGATTCATAATGAAGCAAACAAATTGGAGGAAAAAAATAAAACAGGTATATTGTAAAACCTAAGAGTAACCTCATTTTGTGCTTTGTGGAAAAATTAAAAATACTTGCCGTTCTTAATAAACCGTACGCTTTTCCTGTACTTATCATCAGGCAAGAGAAAACTATTTTCAAGGTTCCGAAGAGATCACCCAATGTAAAAAGGAAGCCACGATGAAATTTACCGCATACGAGAACACCATTTAGGGGCTATTGATTCTCTAGGGCAAAGAACCCGATGTTCGCGTTTCTTTGAGAGAAGTGTAATCGATGTGTAGGTAAATCAGGCCTAACTAGGAGTAAGGAAGAATGGCGGAAGAATAAGGAGGGAGAATTAGGCGTAAATAATAATAAGTTGTGAATAAAGTTATTACGCATATATAATATCTCATAAAATAAATATCACCATCCGTCAATGATAGGGTCGGGAAGGCTCATTCATGACATCTAAGATTTAAACTCCTTTGAAAACTGCCTATCAGGTGTGTTTTGAAACACGCAAATTTAATATGGTTGTAGAATACATTAAAATCTTACTAAATTTTGACCTTAAGCTACTATCTTATCTGATGACACAAATAATAAATGTTGCCTATCAAAATGTCGAAAGACTTGCTAATCTAAGGTCTCCTCTTAGTATCACTTCGTTCTCCCTAATAGTCCTTTTTTTTTAGATAATTCTCACCACCCATTCTTATCGTCACATTGCATGCGATTCAGCTCCATTGCAAAAGAATTCAGCATTTAGTTGGTTACTAAATTAAAAGTTATCCAAACCTTAATTGGCCAATTACATCTAATGGGAAGTCATAGTTTTACATGGACTTATAAGAGTAAGGATTAAGGAAATTTGAAACGACGAAGTCCACAAATCGGACGAAATTATAGAAACCTTTTAGCTTTGGTGGATTTATCACATAGACGTTACAAGCTCGAAAATTTAAGTTCGGTTTGATTTTTAGTCACTTAATTAGCGAGTTTCCATTATGCTAAATCTTTTATGAAGACGAAAGACGAAGGCTTGTAGCGATTTTGTGCCAAGCAAATGGAAATTAATTTTGAATAGGCGTGGGCGCACGTCCCATATTCGTCTATTTGGAGAGATTTGTTAGATAATTTGAATGCTCCTGTTGAGGATGGATTAATTCACAACTGCAATGTTGTTGCTCGCTTTATTCACAATCACTAGCATTTACTGATTGTGTTTTTCTTAATAACCGTTTAAGATCAATGAAATTTGGAGACTTAGAGGTGTTCTGAAGATATCCCATATAAACCAGCACCTACTCACTTAGGGTGAAAAATGGATAAATGTCTTGCAAGTTGCAGGTGTTAATGTTTCTCACTTGTTCCACATTCCAAGATGAAATCTATTACGATATTCAGGTAGATAATCTTCTTGCAAATTTGAAACGCAAATATTATGCTATCCTTAAGGAAGCTTTTCTCTTGCAGTCAAATCTGGTGGAGTTATAGAAACAAACGTGTATAAAAGGAAATTGCTGAATAAAACGATATCTATACATATTTCCATTTTTTTTCTTGATAGATAGATGTTATGTATTTAGATACCTGCCTAGGTAGCGTTTTTTATACCGAACAAGCACCGCGAGCTCGTATCACTTTTGAAGGAGCCACCATTAGCTTTGTTTTTTTTTCTCTTTGCTTTTCACACACACACGTACACACCTACGTGCGCCTACACATATTAAAACTGGTTGTAAACTTGTAAGCTGCGCTTGCTACAGCAGCGATAAAACAACTCAGTATTGCATCGGGCACGTCTGAAGTACACTCCTCAGCCACTTCTTTGTCATGGATTAGGAGCATTAGGAAGTTAACCATTGTTCTATTAGCCGCATTGTAATCAGGTAGCTCTAATAGGAATATCGAAGTAAATGAAGTAAATTAACCAAGATGTTATTAAGTATCGGTATAAGGGAAAATTTCGCCACAAGGATTGAGGAGCCCTGCTAATTTATAGAATGGCAAGACTGATCGTGAGAGAATTCATGTAATTCAGGCAATAAAGCAGATGCTTGGTGTAGGGGAATGGTCACTTCCCCCCCCCCCCATCCCGTTCACTCGTGATGCAGTCCCAAGGCGGTTACCGCAAGGACATCCACCCCAGGCATCGGCGAGTCTGAAGCGTAACCACAACGTGGCACAACTTGGTGCCATGAAAGACCCTAAAGGTCAAAAAGGTAAGATCTCCCCTAGGAGAGTGAGATCCAGTTTCACGTTGAACAAGAAATTGGAGACGGGTTTCTCCCAATCTCGATGGCTAACGAGGAGCCGATGTTTGACTTCGTGGGAAAGACCGTATGGAAAAAGAACTCTCCTGGGGCCGTCCTCAAGCCCCTCTCCCCCTTACCACTCCCCCAGTGGGGGGTGCGAGGTATAAATGAGGAACTCTGAGGAAAATCGAGGTAGTATACGTCAGGCCAGGTGACGAAGTCCTCGGATCCAAAACCAAGCTACCTAGACTGGATTGGTAGTATACGTCAGTCTCTAGGTGACGAAGTCCTCGGATCCAAAACCGAGCTACCGAGACTAGAGAGGTAGAGTACTTGGCTCGCCAGACCAAAAAGTACCCTGCAAGAGAGGCAGAGCTACCTACCTTAAGGGGCTAAGAAAAAGCTCATCCTTGAGCTAAGTCCCTGGTTATCAAACCAAACGATAAGTGAACTTTGGTAAGTTCGACTTACTCTCGCCAGAGAGACTCCTCATATCCTGGTGCACCTTAAACACCAGGGGTATTCCTCGTCCTTGAGGAATTAAGAAAAGAAGAATGAAAAGGCTCCCCCTCGAGCCCGTTATTCGGTGGCCCCACCAAACTTTAAGTAACTTATTCTCGCCACAGAAACCCCCCTCCGTTATCCTCGCCCGTGAAGAAGACCCTCCCCGAGTTTAGTCCTCGTCCCTATGGAAATAAGTAACGAAGGAGAAAAGCTCCTCCTCGAGCTCGTTACTCGGTGATCACACCGCACTCCAAGTTAACTTGATTTAAGAAACAAGTTCGACTCACTTCCGCCAGAGAGACCACGACTGCCTAGGTGTTGCATAAAGCACCGTTTTGGTTCTCGTCCTTAAAGAACCCTTTCCCCCCGGAAGAACGTGTGGACCCCCCAGCTGCTACCCTCGCCAAAATGACCGTGGGATTTCGCCCATCTACAACTGGACACACGGCTCGCGTCGTGAGTCAATAACATTTCTGAGGCCCTTTAAACTCCATATGAGTCCGTAAGCCTAATTCTTATATTATTGTTTTGTGTAGAGAAAACGTTAACCAAATTTTGGAGGGTAAACTAATTTAATTAATTCTTGTTTATAATAATATTTAGAGTATTGCTATAGTTAATGTATAAAGGTTGTGTATTCAATGGTTAAAGATAAAATATAAGTTTATTTTGTGAATTAGTGGGCGTTTCTTTTATATCCTTACGTGTTTGGTAACGGCTCTGTTCTTTAAGATATTCTTATAATATCAATATATATTAGACACTCTTAGCACTCTTAGAATAGAACAAAAAAAAGGGGGGGGGCATTCTACGACACTAAATAAAAGTGGTGTCAAGGTAAGTAGGGTTTTTATCAGAAAGAATTCTACGACACTTGGCCACCGAGAACGAGGAGTATTTGCCGAGTCCCCCGGAGCGATATAAAAACTTCCGCTTGGGTTGCCCTTCCCACGCCTGTCTCTGTAATGGAGAAACTCTTCTGGCGCCTGTACGATACACTTCAACTTCTCGACTCGAGTCCGTTCCGTTAACTCGCGAGTACAAAAGCAAGAAGCCCCCTCGATCCCTGGAAGGAAATTAGCCCCAGTCCATTGGCTATTCTTCAGTTTGTCTAGGATCTCGTTTTGATGCGAATACTCACGCAGGACATCATTCTCGAGGTTAAACTTACGATTGTAATCCATCCCTGCCATAACACCGCCCGCCCCCATCGACTTCCACGGCATAACCCTATAAAGCGAAGCCTAAGAGATTTGTGTATCTCTATTTCAGACATCCCGATCTTTGTACGTGTGTACGTAGGCTAGCCAACGGCAGCTTGTAGACTCTTGTGAGTAAAACCGTCCCCCGAATTCCTTAACTCCATAACTGTCATCGTGAGTTTCCATGTCCTTTGTGCAATAAATCTTATTCATATGTACATTGTATTTGTATTTAAATAGTAAAAAAAAATTTGTTCTTCATATTTTTCTACACAGAACCAGTAGGCGACACATAAGCAAACCTAATTGCCAACTGCAGTCTCTTAGTTGAATTAATTTGCACGCATGCGTTTAAGAATCTACCTTCTCCTCTGGTGATTAGCCTCTAGATAAGGTCCCGGTTCTGACATTACCCCTCTCGCCTTATAATAAATACAATATATATATATATATATATATATATATAAATATTATACAGGGTCAACACCCCCCTAAAAATAATCGTGACTCAAATTTCGATAGGTCTCATTTCTTAATTATCTCTAAGGATTGAATGAAACTTTAGTGATAGCTAGATTATTGTGTTTAAAATCATCATATCAAAACATGAGAGTCTTTGAACTTTTCTTCTTTATTCTAGAGCAAGTGTTTGAGATAACCGCCATTTAGCTCTGTGCATTTCTTGAGAGGCAGCACAAAGTTGTCCCTGACGTCCTTACAAACCGACTGACTCATGGCTCTGATCTCCTAGCTGATGGCTCCTCTGAGTTCCGTGAAGGTCGTGGGTCTCCTTGCATACACTTTGTCTTCAAGGTAGCTCAGAAGAAAGAAATCTGGGGGGCTAAGGTGTGGGCTATGTGGTGCCCGTCAAAATCAGTCTTGAGACTGATCACGTGGCCACCAAAGTTCTCTTTCCGCTAATCTTGGAAGAGGTTTCAGGTGTAAGTGCTTGCTCTATCTTGCTGGAACCAGAACTTACTTATAAGCGAGGGGAACAGAGTCTGCAGCTCCCTATTGAAGGTTTTGAGGACTTTAACATACCAATCCTTGGTGACTGTCACTGTCGCGGTAGATTCCTCGAAGAAGAATGGTCCAATGATGCCTCTGGGTGAAATTGCAGTATATATCGTGCACTCAGGGGAGTGTAGTGGCTTAATGGCTACCTGGTTGGTCTGTAGTTCCTCCAGAAGACATTTGTCTTCGAGTTTATCTTTCCCTCAAAATGGAACTGAGCTTCATCTCAGGTTCAAAGGAGGTTAAGGGAGTTGGGGTCTCCTGAATCTTCTTCCGCATATTACTGCCATAGCCTTTCTCTGCTCCTTGTTGGAGGCGGTAAGAGTCTGCTTCGTCTGTATTCTTTGTGGGTAGGCCTTTACATCCATTACTAGGACTTTCCTGTAAGTCTCACGGTATATACCGAGGGACTAACTTCGCTTGCGCACATAGCGTTTTGGACTCTGCTGAACTGACTGTCTCACGCTCTCAACCAGCTCAGCTGTATGCTTCCTGGGCCGTCCTAAATAGCTTGAACGGTTGGCACTGGCTGTATTGAGGTATTTCACTGCACAATAGTTCTAAAAGTGGTCCATTCAGTCCTGAATTCTGCTCTTGGATGAGGCTTTTTCACATTGGAACTGATGCAGGAAAGTGTCTTGAACTTACTTTAACGAGCCTGTCTTGTAGTAATGTTTGACGCAGTATCTTCTTAGCTGGAACTCCTATTCAGTTCTAGTTGTGTTCATAGGCGTTGGTTCCGTTATGCTCTTCAAAGTAAGTGTGATTAGTTATTAAATGAAGGATATATCACAAAAAGTATGTGCAGGATATTTTTGAGGGTGACCCTCTATTATCTGGTGTCAGGTTCAGAAGGGTCTTTAAAGGGTATTTTTAAAGTTTTTTTAAAGTTTTTTAAAAAAAAATTTTTACTGTTTCCGAACGGATTTTGTAAGCTTATGGTTCTGTTTACCGAGAATTGGGGAGAGATAATCTTTCCTTTTTGATCTGCCGTTTTTTGAGATCACAAACTAGTGTATTTGTGGCTATCTACCTAGCATAGCCGTGTGCGTAATTTTGTGTTTATTTTGAGAATGTGTACCTCACTTAGGTTGTTAGTAGAATTTTATTTACCTGTGTTATCCTCTCGGCTCTGTAAAACGCACAGTAAGAGCTCATTGATATTTGTGTAATCGAGTGATTTTATTTGTCATATTTTAGTATTAATCCAGTGTAAGCGTTAGTATGTCTTCTTTAGAAATTTTTAAAGCACAAGGTGAATCTCTGGGTCTGTCAGTTAAGGAGATTCTGGCCTATATTCAAGAAGAAGAAAGAGCAGCGAAAGAAAAAAGGAGAGAAAGAGAAGAGATGTAGAGAGCAAGAAAGTAGACGGTTTTCATCAACTACTGGAAGCTTCCTATCTTCAAGGAAGGTGAAGATTTTTGGTCATTAATACATTTCGAGAAAGTATTCGAAGTGAACAACTGTGACATTGAGGCTGACAGAGTAGCCAAACTCTTTCTGTTGCTCAGTTGCCAAGGTTATAAACATTTTTATTTCACTCCCTTCGGAAGCAACGGTCGATTAGTTGACGTTGAAATAGGAACTACTAGCAGCAGTTAACATGAATCCTGATTACTCTCGCGTAAAATACTGCCACGCCCGTATAAAACATAACCTAACTTATCGTCAGTTTGGGTATACGCTGCAGAGACAACTCAATTTCTGGTTAGACTCGTTTAATGTTCCCCATGATTTTGAAGCTCTTGTTGACTTCATCCTTAAGGACCAGCTGTTGTCATCACTCCCCTCCCTCCGAAAAAAGAACGTTCGTGAGAAACGAAGGTGTTACACCTTCAAGGAGTGTATCAAAGAGGCTGAAATCTTCGTAGCGAAAAAGCACGAATCATCATCCCCCAAAACAAAAAGTGGCAAGTTGAAATTTCCTCCCCATAATGTAACAAAGTCGGTAAAAGTAACCGGTCCCATGAAACCCCAAAACTTCTCCTTATCAGGACATAGTGACGTTAAACCCTTCTCATCCAATCTACCAGTAAGGTTCTTCCACAGGAGGACGATAATATGTTATTCTTGTGGTGTCGAGGGCCATGTGCGAACGAACTGCCTATCAGAGCTCTCAACTACGTACAATTCTTCTCGATCAAGTATACCAAATTAGTGCTACCCCCGTGACACCATCATCGCAAGCAGAAACTTTTCCCCCTTCGACCGCATCAAGGTCCGCTAGCCACCACGTTAATTTTCTGTTTAAAAATAGCTCCTCTGTAGGTCATAAGTTGGAGACGAAAGCCGTGAACGGTTGCCGGGTCTTTAGTCTTGTTCGAGATATGGGGTGTACCTTTATCGTGGTCTCAGACAAGCTATCTTTCCCGGTAGCCCCGAACCACGACAGATTTGCGGGTAATACACAACACTCTGGGATGAGCGAACAAGTTCACCATTGTAAAGTGCTATATTGAATGTGCATACTTAACCGGCTGGGCCGTTTTAATTGAACAGTACCCCCGGGTATCCCCCAACCCTTGGGTTCAACCCGTGTTTACGCGTTGAAACCCACTGCGATTCAGTGTTCAGCGACATAACGAATGAAGAGGTCGCGAAGAATTAAAAGGAATGTGACTCACTTCGCCCCTTCTGGGTAAAGGCACAAGATAAGATACAAGAGGACATCCGTGGGAACAAGATAAACTCCTACCTTGTCAAAGATAACCTTTTGTACCTTGCGTGCGCTGAAAGTGATAATTGCGAGACCCAAGTATTCTATGTGGCCGATATCCCGTCCCCCTCATTTTAAAGACCGCCTATGGTAGCCTATTTATCGCTCACTTTGGTCACAGTAAGACGGCTCTGACGAGTTTTAAATATTTTTATTGGCCCGATGCGACAGATGACGCTTCAAACTACTGTCGATCTTGTGACATCTGTCAAAAGACGTCCGCCTAACGACGCCTCAAGCCTTCGCCTTTACTGATGGTACACATTATAACTTAACCCTTCTCCCGAGTGGCAATCGATCTTATCGGCCCGATTCAGCTCCCGGCTAGCAAGGGCTAATGTTTTTTCCTTCCCCTGGTTGATTTTTCCACTCGGTTTCCGAGGCTATCCCCCTCAAAAGGATAGACAGCATCTCCTGTGCTGAGGCCCTTGTTGCTATCTTTACGCCAGTTGTTTTACCCAAGGAGATATTGTCCGATCGGAGCCGACAATTTACCTCTGAATTAATGGAATATGTCGGCAAACTCTTAATGATAGAGCCGCTCTTCACGACCCCTTACCACCCTATGGGAAAGGGGATTTGCGAGAGGCTAAACAGTACTCTCAAATCAATCCTAAAGAAGTTGTGTGCAGATTAGCCCCATCATTGGCATCGTTATTTGCCTGTGGCTGTGTTTGCTTTTAGAAAAATCCCTCATCGCACCTTAGGATTTAAAAGAAATTTTACCATCAGGATTTAGACCAAGAAATACAATCCTCGTATGCCTACCTTTTAGATTGTCGGCAAAGCGAAGCCTACGATAGTTGTGCATTTCTATTCAGACATCGAGTGTAAGTCGGCTAGCCAGCCGAAGCTTGTAGGCTCTCATGAGTCAACCCGTCTCCGAATCCCTTAACTGCATAACTGCCATGGCGATTATTAGCCCCTTATTAAACCCACCCTTCGCTCTCTAGGAAGAATCCACCATAATTACCAAAAGCCACGCAAATTTCTATTAAATATTTTTTTCTCTTACAGTTTTAACAAAGTTTAAATTTATTACTATAGTTGATAATCCTTAACTACTTGCAGGTCGATTTCTCTAATAGTTTTTAATTAATTAATTTCTTCAAATTTCTAAAATAAATTTTAGTATTTATTCTTCTTATTAAATACTTTTTTGAGTCAGTTTTAAAGCAAATTTAACTATTACCAAGTCAGATATTAAATTTTAGAACTTAATGTACATTTTATTGATATTATATAATTGGTCACCTTTTAAAGCAATGCAATGTCTTATTCAAGACTACCTTTTCATGTTTTCTTCATATGTTTTATCTTTAGTAAACTTGTATTCTAGCCTGAAGATGAAAACTTGTAGTTTTCGAAACGTAGTTAAAATTTAAAAGATGTTAAATCCATTTCTAGGGGCTCTAATTTTTATTCTTAGTATCACATTTTGGCTTCAAGGCCAAGCCCATACAAATATATATATATATATATATATATATATATATATATATATATATGCAACTCTTGTTGAAGACCACTGTGTATTTTGCCTTAATTTCCTTTGGCAACTTTCTCTTGTTCTAACTATCTTTTTTATTCCATCTTGTAGATGGTGGATTACTTGTCCAGTATTCATCTCTTTTTTAAATGAATGTATTTGGTAAAAAACAAACTAAATTGCTAAGCTTTCGTTCGTATTCGATCACCTTAGGAGCGTTTTAAATTGTTCTTGCCTTCTTTACCGATATAATGAGTGGAGTGAGGATCTGGCAGAAAGTAAAGTGAAAAGAAAATGATTTTTAAGGGGGTTTTATTCAGCCTTGGTTAAACATAACGTTAGACAAAAGAAGCTGCTCCTGTGTGTGGAAGTTTTAAAAGTTATAATATGCGAATCTAGCTTGTCGCTTGACTGTTGATTGCCGGCTTATCTTCATTCAATAATATGGATTCTAAGATGTTAAGCCTTGCTGTATTAACATATTTTCTTTTAATAATGGTGTTATCAACGAGCATATCTCTCGCTAGGTTAATATTATGTACACTTTCCATATGGTTCTTCGGCCCTCCGTTTTGTAGGTGCCTAGTTAACCGGTAGATGCATAGTTAATCGGTAAACGAGGCAAGAACATTTCCAAACGCTCAGCAGATGATCGAATAAGATCGAAGGCTTAGTAATTTAGTTTGGTTTTTACCAGACACATTTTTTTAAAAAAGATGAATACTCGACAAGAAATTCACCATCTACAAGATGGAATAAAAAAGATAGCTAGAAGAAGAGAAAGTTGCCAAAGGAAATTAATTAAGGCAAAATACATAATGGTCTTCAACAAAATTTGCATTCGAGAAAGACTGCAACCCAATACACTAATATATATATATATATATATATATATATATATATATATATATATATATATATATATATATATAAATTCATATGAGTTACTGCTGAGAAGTCTGATTTTCAATTTCACGGCCCAAGTAAGGACACACAGGAGGCTCAGATACATGTGATTTATTTAGTATTAAGGAACAATGTTTCAGGCGTATCACCCATATTCAGGTTCTAAAATAATAAACAAATAAAGCACAGTTAGATATGATCAAATATAAAATGTTAGACCACAATAATACAAGGAAAAATGGTGGAGTATATTCTATAGAATGTTCTATTTTTAATTTACCTTACTTCGAGCAAACCGGTAAATCTTTATCTACTAGAATTTACCAACATAAGTATAATATTATAAGAGGTGAAATAATCAGCGCTTTATTTTTACATTTATCTGAATATAACCACCCCATTGACTGGAATTCTGAAAAATTCCTTTATTGTTCCGCTGATATCACAAAAAGAAGCCAAGTGTTCATTAATTGGCATATTACCTATTATAAATATTTCCCATGGCACATTTGAACTCGACCCTGTTTTAAAAGAAAACTTGTACTAAATGAAATAACTTCATAATGCAGCCTGTTGTCACTCTTTATTAGTGTAATATCATTCGCATTGCCTCCCCCACTACGTGTCTCTGTTTTTACTGTGGATTAACTCTTAGTCATAAATGTTTTTGCTCTAATGATAATACTTTAAGATGTTTCCCTTTTTTGTTTTTTCACCCATCATATTCCATTCATATAAATGGCGTTGTTGTGTGTATATCGTTTTAAGGGTGCATATTTCTGTTATTAGTTTCCTATTGTTCTTTTTCTTGGTATTTTTCTGTCTTGTTTTTGTGTTTGTTGCATTGGTTTTTACTATTTGATGGACGTCCCCTTCGTATCTTTGTACCCTATATAAGGTTGTCTTCTCCATTTTTATGCTATTCCTTAAAAATGAACTTGCAAATTTAGTTCGAAAATGCTTGGATTCATCTTTTCATTTTCCTGGAGTTAATTTTCATATTATTGCTTTCCTCACGTGCCACTTTGTGAGATTTTTCATTATTATATATATATATATATATATATATATATATATATATATATGTATATATATATATATATATATATATATATATATATATATATATATATATATATATAACACACCCAAGAAAAGAAGTCACCTTTTATATGAATATACTTCTTAAATGGTAGACTGTCAACACCAAACTAATTCATATATCGGAATGACCGAAACAGAACTAACATGAAGAATGACCTACCACTTGAGCAACGGTTTCCCCCGGGGACATACGTTGTAGAAGCATGGAAAACAATTGCACCGAAAGTTGCCTGAAGATAATACATAAATCTTAGCACACGCTCCAAACTGATGGCAATTGCTTATATTAGAACCCATATACCTCCATTAAAAGCAACACAAATTAAATATCCTAACAAATTCTCACTTTTTTTTACCATCCTCCCGTCCGCCAGCCTCTAACAATAATCCCCTCCCCCATCTTAATCCTGTGACAGTTAAAGAGTCTAAACCATTTGCATGTATATCTTGTGTTTAGAGAAATCCCATTTCCTATAAATGTGTTGGTATAACTGTTAACGCAGCTTACCACATATATATATAGCTCTGTATTTTATTACCTAGCCACAACTGTGTAGCCTTTGAAAATGATATGTGTATATATTGAAATGCGACGGGCCAATAAAAAATTTCAGTTTTGCTTAGTGAACCAGTTTTCTGCTCTCGTGCTTTCCGACTTTCAAATGAATTTTGGGTAACTGAACCATGGGTTAAGCCAAGACTAAAGGGAGAACATAAGACAAATCGAGAGACTCTAAAAGAAAACAAATGAAGAAAAAGTTAGCACTCGCCTTCAATAAACATGTCATGAAGAAAATTTACTACCCCACTATAAGAATATATATATATATATATATGTGTGTGTGTGTGTGTGTGTGTGTGTGTGCAAGTGATACACAGAAACATTAAAGAAGAGCTCCTATTGGAGTTGAGCCCGAGAAAAACAAAGAGAAAAGAACACGTCTTCCGGCAAGGACTCGAACCTCAGACTTATGGCTAAATAGAAATGTGCTTTACCGACTAAACTAACGGAACCAAGAAGACCCACTAGCTATTTAGTCAATTTAACTTTTTAGTTCGCACCCCCAAAGACCACCATGCAAATGAAAACTGCGCCTTAGGTTGGAGAGGGTGAAAACGGCAAATGCACCCATCCATTATTTGTGCGACCAAAAGCAATCGGCCTGTGTGGATGGTGCCCAAACTAACACGCATCCACCCCCCCAAAAAAGGATGATTGCATTTTCCGTTTTCATTCTCTCCATCCTACGGCAAAGTTTCCATTTGGGCGGTGGGATTTGGGGGTGTGAACGAAAAAGTGAAATTGATCAAATATTTTGTCGACCTTATTTGGTTCCGTTAGCTCACTCGGTAGAGGACTGGTCTAGAAAACCAGAAGTCTGAAATTCGAGTCCTGGTCAGCTCTAATAGGATCGATTCTCTTTTTTCTGTGCATTACTTGCCACATATTCCTTTATCAAGCGGTTTAAACTTAGGGTGGATGTTTGCTAGTTTCTGCACGAAACACACAGACCGATATCTTTTGCTCGCACAAAGAATGGATGCGTGCATTTTCCGTTTTCATATATAATATATACCATATGCGATGGGAAATCTGTCGCTTGACTGATGAATTTGAAAAAAATTACATGATAAAGACTTAATGATTGTTCAGTGCTATCATTTTATTCAATGAAATCGATGTCGGCCTCAACCACGGCTTCCAGACTGTTTCGAAAACTTCTGTTGGGCTTCTCGATGGGTAACATGTTTAATTGGGTGAAAATTGACATGCTTCTGGTCCTCAGCTATACATGGTGGTGCACGGGACTTTGTCTCCGTCTAAACGACGTTCCACACATATTAGTCAAAAAAGTTGCAGTCCAGTGAGATAGGCGGCAGGATTTTCAGAGTCATATGATCAAAGAAAGTGAGAGATGTAAAGGTTGGCTCGCCTTCAGTAAATTCTAATACTCTTAATCTATTCATTTTATTTAACTATTCTTATTATTGCCTTTTCCGATCTTATCTGTTTTTGTTTCACATATTTTGCCTTGTATGTCTCAATAATCAGCTTGATTTAATAGTTAGTGAGCTTGGCTGCATCAATTCATGTCTTCTGTATTGAATTCTTCAATTTCTGAAAAATTCAATATTTCTCTGAAAATCTAAAAATATCACATCTGTTTTCTTAACTATTTAACTTCTTCCCGTTAATATTATCCTTATTATCAAATTCAATAAATAACTCATATAAAAAGAGGCAAAAGGAATTTAGCCACGACTTTTATTATAATTTACATGGGTCTTTACACCACACGAAACAGAAAATCTCCACAGAAGAGGTGACATTACTGAAGGAAAAGTTTGGTCTTTATTAATATGCTAATAATGCATATATATATATATATATATATATATATATATATATGTGATAAATAACACCCGCAAGGAAAATTCGAGAAACGATTCCGAGCGCTTTCTTTTTTATTCTAAAAGACCTCTTTTTGGAACAACGTAGGTTAGGACAGAAAATGTCTTAAATAGTAAGGAGAGGGGGGTTAAAATGGCTACCTGTATCAAAACCCTAACTACGGGGTACAAATTCTTTAAACACTTAAATTTGTGACTTAATATAATTAAATATAATAGGATATAGGCTAAACAATCCATGGCTAATATTAAAATTTGGAAAGTATTAATAGAGCTACACTCGAAAATATTTATTGAAATGTAGTTTGTACATTTAATAATAGGTTTAGATAATAAAATAATACTAATATTACACAAAAACAAGGGTTAGCTGAAACTATTAGTCTTAAATATTTTTTTAATTCACATCCTCTATAAGCAGTAGGTACACATTTGTTGTTTCCTTACCTATCTCACTTGGAAAATATAATTTAATCATATTTACAGGCTAATAAAATACGACAATAAAAATGTGATCAGTCAGATACAAAAACTACCCACAAATTATTATATAAATTTAAGGTATTTAGAATACAGACCTTTAAAAGTAAATATACATATGTTTGACTCAAACTTATTTAATTCTTTGATCCTTTGATATGAGAAATTGAACTAAAAATTTTTAGAAACACTAAATTAGCGGCGTTTAACAGCAAACAGGATTTGTACATAATAGTAACCACAATATTTGAATCAAGATTTATCTATAAACATAGGAATAGTTTCGGCAAAGTTATAGTTGGCTTTTTTAACTAAGTAATGAACAAGCAAAGTAATAAACCCAGTGTATATAAGGCAAACCAAATACTAAACAAAATGAAGCCGGAGGAAACAATCTGTTTGCCTTATATATACTCGGTTTTTTCAAAATTCATCGACTCATTAGTACGCGGAAGTGATTACTTTAAACAACCTCCCTTTGTTCACTTGACCAGGGTTGAGCAGGAACGCTTCTTTCAGCAAAGGAATGGAAGGATTTGAGGAGGAGCGCTAGTAGCAAAAGTTGAATAATTAATCCTAACGACGGGTTGCATGTCATACTTCCACTAAGGTTTTCCGGTTGGACAATTTTTTCCTCTTCTGCCCAAAAACTACAAAGAAAAATGTAATCTTGTGTCGGAATTAATTTTGAAATGTTTGCCATATCTTTAATCACGAAAGAATTTATCGAGTTTTATGTAACTAAATGAAAGATTAAAATAAAAAGAGGTTATACGAAATGAGTTTTCCATTCTCGCGAATTTATATAAACTAAAAACTTGATTTCTAAAAAACTGAAGCTTAAGATTACGTATCGAACTAGTTTCCAGAAGAGGAAAAAATCGTGATATTTACATTCAGAAGGAAAATATAATATAAATTTTAAAACATAGGAACGATCTATCTCTTAAAAATGATCTCAGAATATGCAAAGTTCCATCAAATTGCCTTTTCCAGTGAACAATTGGAAAACTTCGGAGTCTGACATGCATTCAAACTTATTTTTCACTCCAAAAATTGCCTCGTAGTTAATCACTGGCTCGAGGCCTTCTAAGGAATGATACATCTCAGTTACACCTCTTCCAATCAGAAGCGTCTCACTCCCTTACACAAGAAGGGACTGGGTTGCGTACCATTTGTCCGTTATCCATGCTTGCGAACCATCATTAGTTTTTCGGTTGTAGGTGGACTCTGCAAGTGCAGAGAAAGAGCATCAAATATAAAAAAATAATAACTTTACAGGACGAGCGTTCAAAGTTTACTTTCATTGCAATGCCCCGCCAAAATAGTCTATTTTCAAGATTCTGTTAAACGTATAATGTATTAACTCCATTATGGGCATTATCTTTCATATTTGTACTTTCTTTTGTGCATTAATTCTATATTTTTGGCTCAGTTGCACAAAAACTGTTTTTCCTTTGGTTTGTGGATTGCTATTCACCACAAATGCAGAGGAAAGAAACCGAATATAAGTATATTCGGTGTTTTTCTTCTTGAATGACCATTAATATTAAACAATGAGACACCGATTATACGTATATTCGGTGTTTTCACTTTGTATTATTGACAACATTAATCAATCAGACTTTATTATAATTATAGCAACTACATTACATTATACATTCATCACTGTTTTTGTTTATTATTAGAATTTTTAACAAGTCATTGGGAAGGTATAAACAATCCTATAATCTATGTAATTTTTATTGGTATTTTGACCATAAAATTCCAACCACAAGAGAATCTTTAAAAAATTCAATGAATTTATTTATCTATTTGCATGTTAATATTAGTTTAAAATATTATTAATTTAATAAAGAAAATAGTGAACCTAAAGTCATATTTAAAACGATCTGAGTAAAAGTATAAACCTTCACAAAAACTGTAGTTATATTCCTTTTTAAGGAAAAATGACTAAATAAACAATAAGTAAATCCATTTTAAACTTAACGAGAAAATTCATAAGACCTTGATGTTTAATCTACTCTAGAAATGAAGAGATCGGAGATATTATCACTAGTTAGGAGGTTCTTCCAAAATGCTCGACGGGAAATAGGCATTCTCATAACAAGACCTGAGTGAATTTTATCTAATTTTTCTTTTTGAATTCCTCTGGGCTTTGATGAATATTTCGTCGAATAACTGCGTGGAATAATTTCTTTCCTAAATTTAACTTTAGTTCCAAAGTCCTGAAATTTTTTTTTTTATAGATCAGTCCGTGCAGACATTTCTCAAATCGAACTTCACATAAATCTTGTAAAAGAGGAATATTATTCTCAGAAGACGCTCTTCGGGTTGTTCTTAACCTTTACAAGTTTTCTTAGGCCTTAAAATCATAAAGTGGCATTTCTAGGACGGTTGTTCTCTTTGTTGAAAGTTCCAGTGAATCGCAGAGTTCTCTCATATCATACAGATTCTTTTTTTTCCGGATTACCTGTTCAATTTTTCCATGAACGCCATCTGCGGCAAAGAATGTGTGACCGGTGACAAGATATTTCAATGTGATTTCAGAGGGTTCAAATTTTCATTGACAAGTAAAGCGAATGCTGAATATAATGTATAGTTTTTATTCTGAGCAAGGCAATTATCTGTCAAAAATATAAACTTCATTGTATCTCTATTTTCCTAAATTACTTTGATATAGGATGATGCAACATCAGGAGCATTCCTACCTCGAAGACTTTCATTCCAAACTACACAATAGTGATGTTGATTTTTCTTTAAAGAAGCAAATGTTTCATTAAATACAACCATTGTTGAGCAGAAAAAACTTTCTTTAACATCAGGCATACTTGGCAGGAGCAAAACCTTTTGCTTTTCGACGGCAAATATTAGGAGTCCATCCATTTGTTTGTATATCTCACTATCTCTATTGTATTCTTTACTTGCTTCCTTTTGCATTTCATTGTACAATTGAGCCTTTTGAGTTTTTTCTTCATTCATATTCAATTCATAAAATACTCATGTTAAACATTTGTTAACAGAAGGTTCAGAAAAACTTATGTTCATTTTCTTCAATATACCCTGAAGGATTCATATGAACAACGGACTGATGCGTGTTTTACTTAAAATAGTTTGTACATCGAAGCAACGGAGAAATCTGTTGGAAGGTATCTTACATGTGAAGCATGGTCTCTTCTGAAATGCAAAATAACTGGATTGAAAGATTCGATGTGATTTATTATTACTTTTCCATTAACTCGATTGGTAGGTTCACGTTTTCCTCTGTTATCTTTCACTGCGATATTTCCTGAGAAATTAGTTGTGGATGAAGAAGCTGCATCAATGGAATGAAATAATGATTTTATAACCTGATCTTGACTGTACCCTAGAGTGATGAGAAAAAGTTTCTTACGGACTTTGATTGCTTGTCCTTGGGCATCGCTCAGTGTATACACGTACGATGACTTCTTCCTTGATAAATCTTCCTGAATATGCCTTCTTTCTACTTCTTTCCTTGTTACTTTGCTTGACAACCATGCTCGCCTCATATCGTAGCAGTTTTACCAAAATTCTGAGTGAATGTGGTTTCGCATTTCATCTGAAAACTTGGCATCACATTTGTAAGGGGCATTTATCTATATCATATCCATTGAATATTCGGTGTTTTTCTTTATCATGAATGATCTTTTCTTGTTGTGTCATTGATTTCCTACTTTTTTTAACCTCAGAAGCAACAGAAGTGCGATGGGAAGCCATTTTATTGTCATACACTGCTTCATGAGCTTCGGAAACTCCAGGATAGCAGCTGCTATATTATTCTCTTGAATGCATGAAATATCTTGCTCTTCTGTCCTCGAAATACCTCTGAAAGGGGAAAAAAAATTTAAAAATATTTATGCATTGCATTTAAGTAGCACATACAATAATTTCTGGAATTACTGCATTATCATAATGATAATCATCACCATCATCATCTTCCCTTACCTCCTTCACCACCACCTTAATTTATGCTTGTTACCTTGTATACACAGCATAACGGTGCAAGTATTTTTGTGTTAACAAATGGACACACATATAACTTAGAGGCATATAAATATTTAAGGCTTACTCCTGAATATAAATATATATAAACAACGATATATTGAAGATAAACGATAATAAAAGTTAAATGCCGGTGACTCAGCAAGAGATGCAGGCAGCCGCGCAGTGCCGTAAACATGGTAAACACGCACAGTGCACAAAAGAGAACATAATCTGGATCCAAATAAAAAAAATCCTTAATTACCGGTTTATAGACTGACAATTAACTTACTGTTCTTTTAAAAATTGGAAGAGGTTTGATGGTGTATTGTAATTGCAAGCCATGGCTACCAGCCTTTCTGCTTTAACGACGAGATTATCTCCGACTAAATTAAAAAGATAAAACTTGACATAGGCAGAAAAAACTTTCTTGTACATTTCAGTACAGACGCGTAGCTCACAATTTGTTCAGGAAAAAACAGGTTGCTGCATGAGAGGTACGGCAATAAATTGATAGAAAGCTTGCATATTCGGTGTTTTATGTCTCGATATCGTGCTACATATAAATGAAACAGACCGAATATTCAGTATAATCGGTGTTTAGCCTTTGCATTTTGCATATTCGGTGTTTCTTCTATGTTAACCATGTTAGTTTTGCGTATATTTGGTGTGTGGCCAATTCTAACTCGAAACGAGTGAAAGATGGGTGTAAACCAATGCCAGAAATGGAATCTACGGGTCGAACTGAAAAAGAGTCAATATATAACTCCAAATTGGAAAATCTGTATATTCGGTGTTCTTCCATTGCACGATAGTCGTGTGAACAAAAGCGTCGATAATAGATTAAAAGTAGAGTTATCGAAAACAAAATAAACTGATTGTAACATTGAATGTTGATTAAAATAGTTGCCTGACATCACTAGATATTATTAGAATTATTTTTTATAATTTGAGAAGTAAATGAGGAAAACCAATGGTGAATCGCTGTTAGATATGTTTTGAATAGGGGTTAAAAAAATAATGTGATAAGCTATTGAAATTGTGTCCAAAGCCCTGAGTACGGCTCCCCCCCAAATTACCTTTTAGGCATTAGTCATTGGTGGTCTCCTCAACTCTCCAGGACTTGCCCTAGTTTTTAAAGAAGGTAAGTCATTTTGCGTAAATATTTTTAAATTCATTGATTAATAAGCAATGCATTAATATTTATATCTCCCAGACTTTTCTTCACTCTTCTAGCCTATTATGCAATTTAAAACACGCTACTGTTTGCCAAGTTCTAAAGGAATCCTATCTGAGCCTAAACGACTCGGCAAAATACCACCTAAAAACCCAACCTCATACATTTTCAAGTATCAGAAACTCATGTCATCCTAGACTCTTGTTTAGAAGCCCAGACTACTATCTTTAAAGTCGGATGACCTAGTATTAGGTCAACTAGTAAAAGTCCTTATTCGATCCCTACGCCTAGAACAATGTGAGGGGAGGTGCTTAGTTTTTGCAAATTGAACAAGAAGAAACGAATTTGAGAGTGTTTTATCTGAAGCAGTGGTAGAAAGTGAAGTAATATCAACTCCCACATGGTTGTGGAGAAAGTAACCACGATGGCTGGAAGATCAGGGACGAAGTTGTGACCAAGGGACGTACGCTACTTGGGAAGGACTGGGATACCAAGCTCTTCCGAAATTTACCATGACAGGAAAAATAACGCTTTCTTCAAAATCTATATCTCGCCTTGCCAAAGGGAAAGGCCTATTAGAGCTACCATGAGAGAAAACAATTCAAGTAGATTATCGAACTTTTTTGCTACCTGGTGCAAAGAAGAGCTTGAAGTTATGGTGGCCAAGAATTGCAGTCTCTGGAGTAGCAAGCGATACAAAAATATCTCTCAGACGAAGAGTTGTGGGAATCAGGAAAAGACAATGCAATCAACATCTCCGTGCCTCTCCTGTATGGAAGCTTATCAGTATCTAGGAGTTACAGTAGAATTTGACACTTTTAGGTAGTTGTGCGCACGAAAGTGGTAACAAAGAGTTCGACTACGCTTATTTCTCATATAGCTCATAGTTAATTGAAATCAAAAGATGACTTTGCATTGCCTGAGAAACAATTCAAGATTGATCTTCTGGAAGAATGGTAAGGGTATACGTAGTCCCATGAAAGAAAAGGAAGTAAAGTCCTTCATATGCTCCATTGGATTCGATTATAATCCTTTTTCATAACGGTGTATGTAATTCAACTTGTATTCTAAGCAAAGATTAAAGAAGGGTTATACGCTGCAAAATTCGTCTTCACTCCTATCCGCTATAGGTCCTTCCTCACATTATCCGTATGCCAATGAACCTATTCCCTAATTACGTCCCGAAGCTCTTGAGACCATTTGCGTTCGTGATGATAAGCCTTAACCTCTCAACAATGTTTTAAAAGGTTAGTCGCGGGGCCAATCAGTCTCTTCTTTCCGAGTTAGAATCTATCCAGGTTCCGTTTCTTTCCAGTGAATTTCATTTCCCACCCGGCAGGTGAACTACCTATCAACGCACCGGGGGTGAAGCTGGAACCGGATTGGCAGGTTGTGGTTGCCCACCTCCACCTGCTTTTGGACGTCCCAGTGTTGCATTCTAAACAAAGCCACATGGGCAAGAGGGATATCACTTGGAGCAAACGCCGTGGCGGGCTATACTCGTCTGACTTCCAGTGCTGAAAAGAGAACGGGATCTACTGCGATTAGAGCTGCTTGTTCGTCCAAGTCGTTCATTGGCACATTGACTTGGATTTATCACCTTTCCTTCTCCCCGCATGGCGGATAATCAGTCCCAAACTTTCGAAACGTTATCGCAATGTTCCATCTTCAACGGTGGAACATTAGAACATGATGGCAAAGAATATGAATAACTTGGGAAAAATGGGGGGTAGAGATACTCTGTCCTCGAAAGCTGTTCGTTCTCCGGAAATATCTTCTTCGGTGATGCAAAGGAGATGGGTAGGGGGCATTGCTGTATTGATATTATTGTGATAGCATGTTATATGTGGCTCAATCTCAGGTGTATAGGTAAAAGTGTAAATAGACCTCACAAAATAAAGGATAAGGTTGATGGTTATCCATGAAGTATGTACGTCCACGCGTGAGCCGCTCATCCACTAGTGCATAGCCTAGCCTTATACTGGTAACAGTTATTGATGACGGAGTGGAGCCTAAAATTGATTCGTTTGGTCTCCTTATCTGTTAAGTATGGACGCATTCGGTGGATAGCTTAAAAAAATGATGGAGTGCTTCTATATCTTCAAGAAAAAGGTGGATGTGAGAACTCAAAACCTCCCAATCCGCTTCCACGTTTAACTAATAAACGTTAAAAGGGATATACTAATCCATCTCTGGAATGAGAGTTAGAAAGACCTCGCCTCCTTTGTGGGAGGAATACCAGACCATGAAAGAGGTGGATATTAATTCAATAGTCGTTGTTTCCTCTGAGAGATGGAGTTTGACGCCTGAAAAGGTTCTATGTTCTCAAGTTCAAATATTGAATCAATTAATATAGTGAGCCGCTATTGTATTTTATGTCTCAATAATTTGGCCGCGTAGATTCCGTTCTTGAACTAAAAGTAAATTGATGTGCCTCAGTCTTTATTCCTACCATATAATCTAAGTTCATTAATTATTTCGTCACTCTACGCTGTCCTTGTTCTAATATTAGAATGTCCTTTTTGCATTTATTAATACCAAAATTGTACTTCATAATCCAAATGAAATCTTACAGGAGCTCTTTGAAAGGCAAGAATAATAACTTTTAATTAAATGTGAAATGTATAGCTATGTAAAGGGTAGGCCCTTGGATTCCCATGCTTTTCCTTTTTATCGCAAGTCGATCAGCTTCGAGGCTACAATTTTTCGCCTAAACTCCTGTAACTTGCTAGTCTAATTTGCGTAGGGGAAGCGACTCATCTTCCCCCCCATACCTTTGTGCTCCACTTCCCTTTTCCCCCTTCGGACTGAAGGATATAAATGGGGCCGTGAGGCCTTTTAATTTATTATGCTGCGAGGATTCTGCCTTATTGATCCACTGAGTCGTTGTCCGTCACTTACCTTGACGTTGTTAAATTTTTAGAGACCCCTACTGGATTTCTTCATGCAGCGAGGATTTTCTGCCATTGATTCCTGCCAGCGTTGTCGCTGCCCCTCTGTCGGCGGAATCGAATTGGGCTCTCCCAGTTACGTTTGCCAGTGTTTTCCTTTCGGAAGCCGTTCACACTGGGCACATGAACATTCTTCCCTAGTCATCACGCCATCTCCTCTTTTGGGAATTCTTTCATCTCGAATTCCTTCTGTTGGATTGTTGGGCCTTCGAATCATCGTCCTCAGTGATCTCGACACCTTTTGCCACGATATAGCCGTCTGTGGGTTTCTCCTCGTCGAAGACCCTTTCTCGCCTTCTCCCCTGTCGACTTGGGTCAAATTCCCTTATCGTCGCAGAGCCTATTCCGCCTGGGTTTCTGACGTTGGTTATTACTTCACTACTCTGGTATCAGGTATTTTGGAGTATTTCTTTCTTCTTACGTCCCCTTCACATTAATTAAGTGTTATTCAGGTAACTTTGGGCTGTAAGGGACGTAAGACAGGGAAGTTATTCCGGGAAAACCTGTCACTAGAGTAGCGAAGCCTATTTCATCTTCAACGGCGCGTGTCGTTTCGGCTTTAAGCAATTTATCCATAGAACCCATTTTTGTTTGCGCGAATATCTTTTGGTTAAAACGACTTGTGGTCTTTCGATGGTGATAAGCATTTGTGACTTTTCTTATTGTTTGATGATCCCCGTATAATTTTTAGGGTTAATTTATTTCATTTTAATTTTGTTGTATATAATACTGTAAATACTTGTTATGTGTGTATTTATTTAACCCCTTGCAGATACCTCGTAATTTAGTACCGTCCTGATAAATTCTGGTGAATTTCTGGTAGGCCTTTAGATCCCTGGTCTTCTATAAATTGTATGTGTGTATTAATCTTTGGGCCGTGTAAACTGGGTTCCGCGGTCGCCTTTACAAGCTAGGAACCTAGCACTATATTTGCTTTGGTAACGATTTAGTACATTTTCTCAAAAATTTGAAATTAAAACACCTAATACTGTGTTTAAAATTAGCCCATCCATATTTTGATTTATTTGGAGATTATCATGAACTATCTGCATTACCTTACACTTCTAAACGTAAAATTGCATCTACTCTCTTTTCCATCAGTAGACTTATCTTCCATGTCTTTTTGCAAGTTTTGACAGTCCTAAGATATATATTCCCCTATCTCCTTATTTTTTTGCATCAATAAATCGTTAAATTTTACTTAATATAATTGGGCAACAAAGTTCATCTCTTTTAAATTCAGTGGTCTGAGTATTGTTCTAAGACAAACATCGATATTTAACGATGCCTGAAGCCCATGATGAACAATTTTTGGGGACAACTAACTCTCTCGCTGCTGTTTTTCAGCATTCTTTAATCCTTTTTTGCCAGCAGCACTGTATTTTGTGCATTTTTATATTTATTGAAAGGTTTTTATGTGTAAAATCAGCTAAAACCTATTTGATATAAAGATAAATTATATCTACAGCTTTAATTTGGTCAGACGCCGTTGTTTGAAAAAAATGAAGTAAATTAGGCTTGCATGACCGTCTTCCTCGGGAACCGTGTTTACTCTCATTTATTCAAACATTTGCCCCAGATGGTCCACGAGTCTACTTCAACCAATAAACTCCTAGAGTTTAGCGATAATTGAATCAAGAGAGATGGGGCTAAAATTTTCAGGATGCATTCATATACACATTTTCTAATTCTTTATGTTCGATGAGCTAGACTTAATCGCAATCTGGTACTTGGTAATGTATTTTTCTTATATAAAAACTAATTTCATTTTCTCTCACTATTTGAAATAGCAGTCTTGTATTGTAGCCAAGTTATTTGTAGCTGCAAAGCTAAAAACATTCTCAATGTTCATTTGTTTTTTCCACGTCATCCTGATAGTTACTAAGGACAGCCTCACACCCCATAAGGTTCTGATGCACGCTTTAATTGGCTTAAGATTCTTTATATATTTTTTTATAAATCTCTGATTTAAGTTTTGAAAAGGAATCTAGTTCATTTTATGGATTTCGGTTTCTTCTTATTTTGTGATGAAATGACGATGATAATAAGGGTAACTTTCTCACTTCTCGACACTATTGCAAGTTTTGGTATTTATTTATATATAATCGGTTCATTTTCTTTATTTTTCCACGGTCCCTGATTCTTTTTCTGTAACTCTAACGGCCGTATGCTAAGAAAAATGTGAAATGCACTTCTATCAGATTTAGTGTAGCTTCACAATTATTTATAAATTTATTATATACAAAAGGCTAAAATGTAAAATATATAGAGAAAAAAAGTTTTTTTGCCTTAAATGTGCATTTCACATTTGTTTTAGCATACGGCCGTTAATTAGAGAAGATATATTCTCCTCAGCAGGACAAATATACGTAAAATGTGACTAACCTATGAATGTTATTTCCATTTATAAAGCGCAGGGTTCTTCAAGATACGAACCAGAGCCTCATTTGAGGCTCTGGAAGCGTGTATTAGTTGGGGTCACGAAGACTGTCATGCGAAGGAACTGCATTTATTAAGGAGATTACAAGCAATATATTAGGATCAAACAGGAATGTGTTTTCTCAAGTTATATTTTCACTTTAGCTGAACTCCTTTGAAAATCTTTACAGTTTTTCAAAAGTCGAATATAAACTACTAGCTGGTCAGCCTTTGGAGATTTCTGAGCTAAGCTACTGTTTACAACATTGTCATAGGTAACAATAGGACAAATTCTAGAACGAAGTGAAGCGAAAGTAATTTTACACTTTTAGTTACGAAAGGATGTCTTTTCCTACTAGTAATTTATTGCACATGCACTAGGAGGTCTTTATAAAGGAAAACCAAATTAAAACATACTAGGGTGGAACATGAGCGTTTTATTTTTGATATGAGCCAATGGCTGCTTGAACATAAAATAAAGTTGGACAATATTCGTTAATATCATCTTTAGAACGTGAGGGAAACCTACGTTGGATGGAGCTCATAGGTGCTGGAAGGACCGGAAATAGGGGTTAGTTACACCATCAGAAGAGGACGTGACTTCAAAGGAGAAAGCTTCCAATCAAAAAGGGCATCTCATCAGCATGGGAGTGGGCAGGACATGACTTCGGTGAAAAGTAAAGGACGATTTGTTGCAAGGAGTGGTCTACTCGTTCTACTTTCTCCTAAATAAGGTTATTTAAAGCTAAACAATGGTTTTGTGGATTAGAATTCCTCTGGCTTCTTTTTAAGAGGGAATATGTTAATATACTTACACGCAGGTAGAAACTTAGTTAAATTTTTTATTCACCTAAAGTCAACGATTTTAAGTATACAGATATAAGTATTATTTAAAAAAGCGTAATGCATTGCTAGAAGTGATTCTGTTATGAAATTTGTTGCCTTCATTTCTATTTAATTCTTGTTCTTCACTTACTTCATTTCATTAATAATGATTGCTCAAATTTGATTATTGTTATGTAAATGAGGCATATTAAACCTGCTACCATCCTAGAATTACAAATATTTAAACATTTATTTATAGTCCTGGTGGTCGTGGAATAGTTCATGGGTACGCATCGATATTTTTGCTGAATGGGTGTTCAATGGCGTAAAAGCATTGCAAAATGGATATACCATTTGCCAAATGATGTTTAATAAGATTATACAGGTGATTGCCAAAATCAGAATATATGTTGTCGGCTTTACAATAAATATGGAGTTGGCCTTGTTCGCAAAATGTCGGCTAAATGCTATGAAGTTATGCAAATCAAGGTGCAGCTTGAAAGCAGATAATTAAGGTGAGTTATGGAGGATTTCAATAGGTTTACCACAGGTGTACTCCGCCTGCATAGGCAATAGAGTGGATGAAACATAGTAAATAAGCTTCTATTATTGTAACGAGGGTATTGTATCAAGCGTTGCCCAGTATCGTTTTTCCATCTAGAAAGAAGATAGCTTATTATTAAATAAATCGTGGTAGTTGTGTTAAAAGGACAGCTTACTTACCCTTCTGGTCGGTTAATCGAATGATATCTAGGCATCACGGACGATCTTTAAATTTATTGGGAGTGAGGATGAGAGTTGGAGAATTTTCATGCGGATGCATTGCGTAGTTTTATTAAATTTCTGTAGTAACTCTCATTTACTTTTAGAAGGAAAATAATTTTATGGGAGCAAATAGCTAATGGCGACCTACTTATAAATTTACCTTTTTTTATGTCAGCATGGCCTGCTCTCATACTAACCCAACTACTAACCAGTTTGATATCCTACATAGGAAAAAGAGGAGGGTGACGTTACAGAAAAATATATTAGGGATATAAGGAGCACTATGGATGTGTCAATTTCCTTTGTCGAAGGGACTAGATTTTACGAGCTAACGGTGGAGGGTGAGAGTTGAAGTCAGAATCAAGGGTTGTTATTAGTTAGATGAAAAAAAGCAGAAGACAAAAGTAATTTTGTTTATATACAAATAATAGCAGGTTCGTTTACTTAAACCGAGGAAAGGAGGAAGTAAGACTTCTAAATAAAATAGTCAAACCTAATTAAAAATAGTTGATAAAGCCAAACGTAAAACTCTATAATTAATTTATTTAAAGAAGATGATAGATGATGTAGTAATTATTAATGTACGAGACAGGTTTCCGCAAAAATAATTTGGATCAACTGTTACGAAGGCAGAATATAAAGAAAAATAAATAATGGTGAAATGTAATCTCAGTCTTGAAATACAAAAATAATCGACAAATACGTGAATGTTTTAAATGAATGCTGAAAATATAGGGGAAGTGTTTCCAAGTGAGCAAATATTTCGGACATGAGATAAAAATAAATAGAATGAATCTTAACCAAAGAATGCTTCACTGAAATTTAATAAAACGAGCGAGTTTGGCGGCGAGGTACTTTCGCTCCCTAGGTGGCGTCGATTTGGCAGAGGAGATGAAATGGCAAGAATTTAAATATTTCAAATGTAATAAAAGAGTTTAAATCTAAGCAATAATGAAAATATGATTTTTAAACTGGTGAAAAATGAATGTATGGTAAATGATATGAAAGTGACTATGGGAGTGATGAATGGTGATACGGAATATAAATATCAGCTGTTTAAGATTCATAATATTGAACGAAAATGAAGATCTGCTTGAATTGCTTGATGTCAAGGAAGATTATGGGAATGATTCGAAGAGTCAATTTCTTAGAAGCAAGTGTAAGGAATGAACTTGAAACGTATGAAAGATGGGAGAGTCTAAGGAATAGAGACATCAGCATTTGCAACAGATTAAATACGTTTGACAGGCATAGAAGAAGGTAGGATTTAAATATAGCATGATTGATAGTAATGTTAAGAAAGGTTAATACACGGAGGCAAATGCGCATTTAATTGGAATTGAGCTGTGTATGAGATTGAAGATTTCAAACTTTTAATATGTATATAAGGTACGCAGGGTGAGCAAAGGCGGAATCGATGGAATGAGACAAATCCAGAAAAATGTGGCTAAAATATGTATGCTGCAAATGGATTTGTAAGTGTGCAAATATTGAAAGAAATGGTAAGGGATAAATGGCACGAAAGAATTGAAAAACAAAAAATGCGCTTTAAAATTTATTTAGAAAAGCAGAATGGTGCAAGCTGGGTAGAATGGGCACATAGAATGAGCATATGAAAGGAATTGACGGTGGAAATTGAAAACATAAAGAATAAGTATAAAATTTCGGACATAGGCAACGTGAGATGGAATAAAGAGAAGAACAATGGAATTTACGCATAGATAATAAGCAAATGGGATTAGAGAAAAACTGATCATACGTAAAACCGTGCGTATTATACCTTAATATGCAACTATTTGGATAGAAATACATAAAAGTTAACTACTAAATGACGAACCGACTAACAAAAAGAAACGAAAGAAAGCAAAGCAAAGGGCGGATGCTATCAACAGGGAAAAAGAATTAACAGCAATTGTGTTCAGGGAAATAATAATAGGAACTAAAATAAGAGTTCATATTGGAAACAACAAATAATCACAGATAACGGTGGCAAAGTAAGAAGTATGGGTAATTTACTCGGTAGAAAAACTTAAAATGGGCTCAGAGCGGATAAAAACAAACAGGAGACAAATGAATGATTTAGTTCTCAGTCTGAGACTTTAAAATAAAAAAAAGACAGCTGTGAAACTGAAAAAATGAGAATAAGCAATTGAACAAACATATATCTTTTAAATAAAAACAAACTCACAAACTGCACGTGAGTCAAAGTTTTGCAGATAAAACCCCAAAGAAAAAATTAAAAAAGATTCCGAGAGCTTTCGTCATTATTCTTAAAGAACTTTTCAAGGAACAAACCGGAGGCTGACATACATTGCCTTAAATAGTGGAAAGAGAGATTAGACTACCCAGCTCTGAACCAGGGGGTACAAAATCCTGAAACAACTTTATTTGAGTTTTATTTATGTAGTGATAATTGGGTCTGGCATGAACAAACCAGGGCTAAGGTTGAAATTTGGGAACGCGTTAATGGAGATACATTCTAATATATTTTTCGAAATATAATTACTGCATTTTATGACTGGTTTGGCACTGTTCTAGTTAATGCTATGTTTAAGATTGTACATATGTAGAAAAAGGTCAGATTGTTCACTGTGATTACGTACATTGGGTTGATATTGCTTAACCGGGACAGCAAGTTCTTTCCCGGTTTGTCCGTAATAAAATTTTGGGCAGTTGTTGCAGCCTATCGAATAAACAATGCCAAGTCAGGGGTGGGGGGATGGGGTGAGAAGAATGTCATAAATTGTCGTCTCGTACTTAAAAATAACATTTATGTTCTTTGTCTTAAATAAATCATTTAAGATGAGAATGGATTATTAAAACTTATCGTGGTAGGAAGGTAAACTTACTGCCTCGCTCCGTCGCTTCGCCTACAAAAGGAATTAGTGGACCGTATTCCGCTGGTACTTCATTTATGCTACTTTGCATTTGCGGCCAACAAGTCTTTAAATGGGATTTTTGGATTACCATCTGTTATCTATGTGATTATTGCCTTAGTGGTGGGTGAAGGCTGGCCAACCTAAAATACCTTTAATCTAAATTTAAATTTGCTTTCGTGAAAATTTGCAGAAGTGTATATAGCAAGAAATTGAAGTTCTTTCAATCTTGAAACTGAAAGTTCTCTAAATAATACTATAGGAGAATCCAAAGCTTACTTCGCTTGGAGATACGAAAGGAACCATGCCTTAGTTGCGATCCTGGCAGTTATTTAATTCAGAGGAACTCTGCATTGAGTAAGAAGGTTCCGATGAATGGATGAGGACCAAACAACAGTGTGTTTTTTCAAGTTTTATTTTCACTTAGCCTAAACTTTTTGGACAAAATTCAAAGCTTTGAAAAGTTCAATATAAACTACTAACTGCTCAGCTTTTGGAGAATTCTTAGGTAAGCTATCGTTTGTAAAATTGTTCTAGGTAAAACTTTGACAAATTCTGGAACTAAGTGAAGCCAAAGTAATTTTACAATTCTTATTGCAAAGAGTGTCTTTTCCTAAGCATATTTTAATTCGCTTGCAATAGGAGGTCTTTAAAAAGGAAAACATAATAGGGTGGTACATGAACGTTTTGTTTTTGATATGTGCCAATGACTCCTTTAAGCTAAAATAAAGTCAGTCAAGATTCGTTAACTTGATTCTAAGAACGTGGGGGGAACCTAAGATTGATGGGATCTCATAGCAAGTTTGAAGGACCGAAAGACTTTGGTTACATCCTCACAATGTGACGTGTATTCAAAGGAGCTGTCAATATAAAGAATCTTCTTATCAACAGAGGTAGGGACCGTAAATAACTTCGCTAGAAATAAAAAGACGAGTTTTTGCAAGGGGTGTCTATTCGTATTACTTTCTCCTAAATAAGTCTGAATTTAAATTTAAAAAATAGTTTTGGGGACAAAATTCCTTTGGCTTCTTAGTAAGAGTAAAGTATGTATATATAATTATATATATATATATATATTATTAGGTATATCTTATAAAGGGAACCATTTTAAGTATACAGATATAGGTATAAATTAAAAGGTCAATAAAGTGTCGAAAGCGTGTCTGTCATAAAATTAGTTACCTTTTATTCTTGTTAATATAATTTTTTTTCATAAATACACATTTAAATTATTGTGTTTTTATCATTACAGACGATTGAGAAGAAATCAAATAACTCATGCATTGGGATTGTTTACTTGAATGTTGGTTTACTTAAATCAGAATTTAACCAATATTTCGTATGTTTCAGCTTAGATTTATAACTATAGTATTCAATTTTGTTCTAAATAAATATAACCATTCTGTCTAAGCCACTCGAAAACGATATCATAGACGAAAAGCTTTGAATCAAGGAAATTAAGTGAGGAAAAACGTCTCACAACACAGAGAAAATCATTCTGGCTTCCCTAGAGAATCGCAGCAAAACATCTTAACTCGATGTGGAGTTCAATGATGTCTCAAGTCCCAAAATATTATTCCAAAATTTAGAAATATAATTGAAGAGCAAAGACTAAATAGATGTTTTAGGAGAAAGAAGCCAGGGAAATCTGAGGTCAACAGCAAAACATCTTTAGTGTGCCAAAGATCAAATATATAAAAAAAGGAAGATATCTGTTGGTTTTCTTATCACTTTAGCTAAACTATTTTGAGAAATTTTACAGCCTTTGAAAAGTTTAATATAAACTACTAGCTAGTCAGCCTTTAAATAATTCTAAGGTAAGCTACTGTTTGCCAATTTTTTCTAGGTAAAGTATGACAAATTCTGGAACTAGGTGAAGCCAAAGTAATTTTACAATTTTTATTGCAAAGAGTGTCTTTTCCTAATCTTATTCAGTTCGCATGCGCTAGGAGGTCTTTAAAAAAGAATACCCAGTTAAAACATACTAGGGTAGTACATGAGCGTTTTGTTTCGATATGAGCCAATGGAGACTGTTCTATCATGGTATGCGGTTAAATATGTTAATTAAGGGCATGGGATATGTCTTTTTGCCAGGGAAATATGAACTACGCAACAAATAGCACAATGCTGTTAGAAGTTATAGAGTCTACCCTCTCGAAATTGTTTCCCACTAACCAAGGAAAAAAAAAAAAAGGAGGACAATGCCCCATGGCATTCATTCGATCATATCAAAAATTGGTTTGAAGATAACCTGTTCACCAGTTTGGAGTGTTTACCTCAGTGCCCCGACTTACATCCGCTAGAATATTTATAGGAAATTGTTGGAATATGAAAAGTACCATAATAAAGCAGAATGATTGAAAAATTGGAATATTTTTAAGGAAAGATAGTTGAAGAAATTTGTAAAATTTGGTTAAACCATACTACGAAAGATCATGTCTGTAAATATATCAAAAATAGCCCAACCTAGTATAAAAATAAGGAAAAAAATATATACAAGGTGTTCAAGTTAAATTTGACAATTTTTAACTCACCATTTTTAAAAGAACATGTTTATGTATCGGGAATATTTAAGGCATTGGATAGCAGACAAAGGTAAATTTTACTTGAGAAAATGTTAGCTGTTATTCAAGACTACAAGCTATCTGAATATTTTCAAAAATTTACTAGCATTATAATAATTCACACAGGGTATCAATTTAACGATAATATGACTGGTGCTTAATGCTCTATGAACAGTGGAAAGTCTACAAGCCGGAACATATACAGCTGCAACGGAGAATACGAAGACTTAGCTAGCATACATAGACAGACCTTGTGTTCCGACTCGGTCAGCACGCCAGAATTCATGCTACTTCAGAACAAGGTGATAGAAGATCCGAGCAAGACACTCAGGGCTTTAGCGAGAAAGATGGGTGTGGAAGTTATCATTATGAAGTTGGCACTAAATGTGGAGGACCTTCGTTACCACTTGTACAATATATGCATGGGGCTGTTCTGACAGCAACATCCAAGGAGAAGTACTTAATGAAAGCAAAGAAGTTCCTGAAAAAGCTGAAGCAACCTGTTGATCTGGATACAGTTTTGGTCAGTCTGAGATCAAAAAACTTTTCCCAGTACCAGATGTACAACATGTAGAAAACAGGTGATCTGCGTACAATCTATGCGACGTTCCAAGTAACATGAAGACCAATTTTTCCCAAACTGTGATGTTTTGGCATCCTATATCAATAAACTTTAATCCCGTGGAACCCTATGGTGGGGCACGGCTGAGATCAAGGAGATGTGCTAAGATCTTCTTAGTGGAACAGTGCTAAACGCACGCCAGGTTGTGGAGCAGTGATAGACGCCATGATGAAGCGTAGGGCAGCTGACTTGAGTAAGCTGTTATCTACCAGCCATAATATTGTTTGATATCATTACAGAAATATATTAATAGCCTCATTAGGCAATGCAAAATCCGCATCTTACTTTAATAATGCAACTAGAAAATTGAAAAAATATTACAAAATTATAGACATTAATCCTATGACTTAATTCACTTAGCACAGCAGTGTATATAGTTAAATCTTGCATCTAACATAAAATAATTGTCAGAGATCAAAAAGAGAAAGAAAGAAACATGCGCGCTGCCGCAATTTTAATGGAGCGAGAGACAATAGACACTTGGTTGACCCTTTTTGCCTGCGCTAATGAAAGTGCGAAATCATGAGACACTGCGGTGGGCTGAAAGCCTGACATCGCAAAACGCACGAAAAATTTGAGAACCCAAAAGGTCCCATCTGGAGTTGGACAAAGTTTCGCCTCGCCAAATTAGGAACTTTCTCGTGATCGTGCTAGTAGCGAAACTACTCTCGCCTGCCGACGTGGTGGACCATGGAACCTTCTTCTTTGGACGGAATGAGGGAAATCCCATTCAACCCCACTATAAATCCTCCGGCACCAGAGTTAGAAGGTACTAGCCACCGAATGCCCTCCCCCTCAGTATCCTCTACCCAACCCTCATCAGTACCCGTTGAACGCTGCACAATTTTCGCAGAACTCCTCAAGTTCCGGGTATTCTCGATTAATTCGCTTGAGTCTACCCTGTACTCGTTCTATTCACTCCTCAAACACAATGCGCCCAGTCTCTATTCGTGTTCTAACTCTAAAGCAAGATCTAAGTTTATCCCGTAATAGTCATTGTCAAAAGAGTATTATTTAAATTTTTGTCCAAGGCAAAGATTACTCCCTCGAACCAAATTTCCGAAGTAATAGAAACGCGCGAATCTCCTGTGCAAGTGCTCCCCACAGTGTAAGCCTCCATCGTCCACTTCGTATACGCCCAAGGTCATTCGAGCGACCCTCAGTCAATATTGTTAGTTTGTTTGTACGGCGACCGTAAAAAGTATGACGTTGTCTATCGAATCTTCACCGAGGAAAACAACACCGAGTACCGCATACTATGTGTACCTCGCTCCCACATCCCTCCAATTTTGCAAACAGCTGATGATAGCCCATTTGCTGGTCACTTTAATCACATGAAGATCGCTCAGAGGATCTTCAAGTATTCTTAGTGGCCTGGCGCAACAGACGAAATTCTGCGATATTGTCGTTCTTGCGACATTTGCCAAAATACGGCAATAAAAAGACGAGTCAGACCTGGGCCTTTGCACAATGGACCACTAATCTCTGAACCCTTTCCCTGGTAGCTATCAATCTAATCGGACCGATCCACTCCCCGTCGAGCGAAGGCCATATTTACGTTTTCACGCTGCTGTAATTAGCCACCCGATTCCCCGAGGTTGTGTGCCTCAAGAAAATCGATGGCATGTCCAGTGTCGAAGCCCTTATTTCCATCTTTACCGTTGTGAGCCTGACAAAGAAATTCTCTCGGATCGTAGTCGTCAATTCACCTCCGAATTAAAGGTGTATGTTGATAAATTATTGATGATCAAGCCCCTGTTTACCACTCCTTTTCACCAGATTATGAATGGGATGTGTGGGAGGCTAAATGAAAGCCTCAATGCCATTCTCAGGAAGTTGTGCGCAGATCAGCCCATTAAAGGGCACCACTTCCTTTCGTTAGTGCTCTTTGCCTACCGTGAATTCCCCTATCGTACATTAGGATTCGCCTCCTTCGAACTTTCAAGTAGTCGAAACAGCAAAGGCCCCCTAAGTATCCTAAAGGAACTTTATTCCAATCAGAAAGTGAATCAAAATATCCAGGCTTCTTACTCGTATGTACTAGATTTAAGAAGGAGGCTAGAAAAGTGCGCCTAAATTGCGTCTTAGAGCACCGACAGCAATAAATCGATTGCAAGTCCAAACAAAGGAAATTAAACCCTGGTAAAGAATTTTTGTTTATCCTCTCCGCCGACAACCACATAGTCGAGAAGCGTGGTTCCGTCGATTACCTTATTAAAACCCTCTCGGGAAGAAAGCTTTTCCATGTTAAATTGCTCAAGCGGTACCACTAGCAAGCGAGCATTAACCAGATAGTTGCAATCGACGAGGAATCGTCTATTGAATATGGCAACCCCCTTGACCCCTTTTGCGGAATCGAAGTCGCCTGCATGGAGCAGGACAAAGAACACCCTTATCATGTCTTGCTCAACTTTAATAATTCCCCGCTTGTGGAAATTATGATATGCGACCAGCTATCATCTATTCAAATGGATCAACTCATGACCTTATCAATAAGATTCCCGTTTGTGCTACCCATTTTGAGCACAATATCCAACTAAACACCCTAGAACCCATCGGTTCCAAACCATACCCCTACATATACACCTACGGGAAGCATTCAATAAGGAAGGGGATAAACTTATAATGTGGCAGATCATCGAACTTTCGGAGTCTAGCTAGTGTTTCCCTGTTCTCATGGTAAAGAAGGCCGATGGTTCTTATCGATTGTGCATCCATTTTAAAAAGCTAAATTCGGTTACTGTATTAGATGCTGAACCAATCACCATCTTAGATCAGAACCCACATCTTTTTAACAAGGCCAAGTTCATCTCCGAGTCAGATTTATGCAAAGCCTATTATGAGATCTCCCTAATGGAGGAAGTTAAGAAATTTACTGCTGTCCCCACTAACAAGGAGCTTGTGCAGTTCCGATGACCCTCTTCAGATGATCATAAGGATTTTAGAAGGCCCACCCAACGTTACCTTCTATTTTGATAATGTTTATGTGGCCATCCAAGATAGGGATTAACACTTGACTACACTTAAAGCCCTTCTGTATCGATTTCGGGGACACAATTTGACAATTGGCTCCAGCAAGTACCACTTCGCTTTAGGCACTATCGATTACCTTGGCTTCCATATTGGGAATAATTGTTTGTAAAAGAACAACCTCTGACCCCCCCCCCCATTTTTTGGAGATTACGTGCGATGGTATCCCGCTTTGGACGACTTCATTTTTTGTTCGAACATTCACGAATTTTCTAATACTGAGCACATTGGTAAATATTCAACAATCCTGCGTACTCGTCTGAAGCCTCCTCCCCCCGGTTATGAGGCGAGAAAGAGCCGCTCTGTGTTACCCCTTCCTGCTAGAGGATGAATCAACTCCACCTCCAGATTAAGATATCTGGAGCTTGTGCATCATTTCTCCAAATTTCCCCCATCCCCCTCAGAATCGGATTTAAAAATACCTGGGTTATTCTGTTGTTCGAGGAGTCCAGCCCACACCTCAAGGCCTTCATCATTGTCTCAAGATTTAAGTTCCGTGAGCGTTCGTCAGACAGCAAGACTTTATCTGGTGTGATTCTACCCTAGTCAATTGGAAACTTCTTCGAACTGCAAGCCTTTGAATTTGCTCAACAGTCTCCCTTCGTTTAATTAAACCTAAGAAAATTTACATCGATTAACTTTGAGCAAAATAAGATTCCTCTTCCAGTGGAATTCCGAGAAATCTCACATTCCCCGTCGAACGTCATCTTTAAAGTTTGGCTATCTTCATCGGAAGGTTGGTTCGGATCGTGCCTAACCTGCATCATTCGTACCGTATCCAACCTGCCTCATTGGGATCGTGCCCCACTTTTCTCATCGGATCATGCCCCACTTGCCTCATTGGATCGTTCCCCAATCGCCTCATTGCAAGAAAGGTCTTCCTCGAAGTCCTCGACCGGTAAGACTAAAACACCCTCCATTATTACTATTGTCAAGTTCCTCTTTTTGATCTGAGCCTAGTAACATTAATCAATTAATTCCATTTGAGAATTCCTCTGCATAATAATTATCAAGAGACTATTTTAATTTAAATAATTCACTTTTGCCTATTACTATTCTTATTCTGATGCGTGTAAATAAAATTATATTTTGTTGTTTCATCTTTAAATAACCTTGAATGATACTTTCGTCCTATTCAAGTAGATCTCGCCAACCATTTATGCACTCTGTCTGATTTTTAAGGATTTGAATCCCTGCGAATAGTCACTCCCTCCCCCCCTTACATAATATAGGAGCAGTGTATTGTATAATGTGGTTGTACCATGACATATATATTTATATATATATATATATATATATATATATATATATATATATAATATATATATGAGGAATTAAACCATATTCTCCGAAAACAATTTAATTCAGAACAGTTTCGGTGTATCTCACACCATTTTTCAACTGACACTGGATAGAAAATATAAGAAAAGTGCACACAAGCATACCACAAGGTGAGTTCGTGAAAGATCCCCTCTTTTTCCCCCAATCCCCTACTTGTGGCTAATCTAGGGCGGGGGTTAGGCCTAAACATATTGAAGGGCTGACATTTTACTATTTTGTTTATTTGCTTTCTTATTACAGGATTAAAAGAAAATTGACCCTCAGATAGATTTAAATTAGGAACTGACGATATCAAGCTCAATTCTACGATTCTTCTCTTAACATAGTTAGCCGATTTAAATACCATTTTACTTCCATTGAAATCGATTGTATGATTCAAGTCTCTAACATGGCAAAATATTCCACTGCTTTCGCTGCCCACTCTAATATCTCTTTTGTGTTCATACAATCTCTTGTCTAGATTTCTCCCCGTTTCACCTATATAAACTTTATGGGCAATCGTTGCATGGTATTGCATATACTCCTATGGTATGATGTTCTTTGGTTTTCCTGGCAATCATAAATTGGTTTAAGGAATTGTTATATTTAAGGCTAGATTAATACCCGCTTTTCCAAATATGTCCTTTAAACTATTTAATTTATTATTAAATGGCAATGTTATACATTTGTTGAAGTCATTAGTGCGGGAAGGCTTATTAACATAGAATGTTTTCCTAGCTGCAAAATGGGCAGACGATATGAACCAATCGGGGTAATACAAATTAGAAAAAATGGTCCTGATAATGACAATTTCTTCATCTAAATAGGAAGGATGACATATTTTGTATGCTCTAAGGAAAAGGTTAAAATTATCGATTTTTTAACAGTATTATCGTGAAACAAAAAATAATGTATATAGGCATTCGAGTGGGTTGGTTTCCTATACACGTCAAGTTTAAATTCATAGTGATCTTTATTAATGAGGACATCTAAAAAGGGTAATCTATTTTCATATTCCAATTCATATTTAAATTTGATGGGACATGCAAATTATTCAAAATAATTTAAATAATTTGCATGTCTCAATCAAATTTAAATATGAATGGGAATATGATAATAGATTACCCTTTTTAGATGTCCTCATTAATAAAGATCACCATAAATTAAAACTTGACTTGTATAGGAAACCAACCCATTCGAATGCCTATATACATTATTTTTCCTCTAACGATAATACTGTTAAAAAATCGGTAATTTCTAACCTTTTCCTTAGAGCATACAAAATATGTCATCCTTCCTATTTTGTACTTTGCCTCAATTTTGAAAATGTGTCTCTAGGTATTTTCAACTTTATCCGCTATTATCATGCGACTTTAAGTTATATCCCCCTCCCATTAATCATTTTCCAATTTCAATTCTTCACATGAAGATCCATCTGTGGAGGAAGGTGTGTCAGAGATCAGAGAGAGAGAGAAAAAAAAAGATGCGCACTACCGCGCCTTCAATGGAGAGAGAGAAAACAGACACCTGGTTGACACTTTTTGTCGGCGAAATCATGAGACGCCGTGGTGGCCTGAAAGCTTGCAATTACAGAAAGCCGCGACAAGTTGTAGAGCACAAAAGGTCCCATTTGGAGTCGAATAATGTTTCGCCTCGCCGATTTAGGAACCTTCTTGTATTCGTGCTACTAGCGAGACTACTCTCGCCAGCTGATGCGTTGGATCGTGGAATCCTTTCCTTCGGACGGGAAGAGAGGAAACCCCATTCGACCCCACTATAAATCCTCCGGCGCAAGAGTTGGGAGGCAGTATCCGCCGCCTGCCCGGCCCCGGTCATTACCCCTTGGACTATTGACAATTCAAGCAAAATGACTCAAGCTCCGGTTATTTTTGATTAATTCGCGTGAGTCTACCCCGTACTAGTTCTACCCGCTCTTCGAACGTAACGCGCCCAGTCTGAATTCGCGTTCTATCTCGAAAGCAAGATCAATGTTTATCTAGTAATAGTCATTGTCAAGAGACTATTATTTGAACTTTGTGCCAAGGCAAGGATTACTCCATCGGACAAATCTCCGAGGTAACAGCAACGCGCAACTCTCCTGTGCAAGTGCTCTCTTTACTACCCCTCCGCCACCCCACATGTGTAAGCCTCCATCGTTGGCTTCGTATACACTTAAAGTCATTCGAGCGAACCTCGGTTAATATTGTTCGTTCGTTTGTACAGCGAACGTTCCCGCCAAGTCTCCCACCTTCTTTTTATCCGCTGAGAATTATGTACGTCTAATGTGTATATAGCTTGTAGTAAAACCCATTTTACGCGTGTAATAGAATATTAATTGGCATATTAGTAAAGTTTTATTTGTTCCCATTTTTCTATTGTCCCGGAACCTCCAAAATAGTGGACTATTTGGTTAACCTACATTGAGTTAATTTGCACTCTGCCTGTATTATAAATCTCCCACGAACATAGCCGTCATCGACTTCGGCTGCGAACGCACATAGGGTTAACTTGATCGTATTCCACGACAATAATGTTGGATAATAACACAAATAACATCATTTGGCACTGATAATTTTGTCAAATTTGCACATTGTTACATTAGTTTCCAAACGAAATCTTTATTAGTATAATTTTCAAGAATTTCCAAATTTTTTATGGACCGAGTACTACGCACCATTTTATGTAAACTGTAAACACAGAAATCCCAAAGCTGGTCACTGTTTGAAATCACACTCATTTTCCATCACAATATTCACCTGGAAAAACCAAACCAGCAGAATTACGCAATATACAAAAACAATGTGGAGTATAATGTCGCACGTAAAAGTTAAATTAGACATGCAAAATATTAAAACAATTACCCTGCAAAGAAAAATGGCTTTGGAGAGGTGCAGCAAGAAGAGGGAGTTGATGTTACATCAGATCCATTTTCTATGCCAACCATATATATTATCAAAGTCGGATTTGAAGTTTAAAACCAAATAGATAATGTCGTAGAATGGCCAGACGATATATATATATATATATATATATATATATATATATATATATATATATATATATATATATATATATATACGTGGGTGTCTTTTGGAGATTGGCCTAAAGTGGGTTGAAGACCGAGAGTGAAAGGGAAAATTGTTTGAAGTCCAGGGGGAGGTAGTTTATTCTTACTTTGTGGGGTCGTTTTAAACAAATATTTCAGAGGGCAAGTTGGCCAAAGATTAAAAAGGTAGCTGGTACGCGTTACGGTTGCAAACGAAATACAATGACGAAAATATAACTTTACTAACAACAAAAACAGAATATATATATTTACATAAAAATTGGATATAAATGGAATGATCGCCCAGATAGGATTAAAGATCTACACGTGAAAGGTGGGTTGATTAAGGGATTAACTAGGTTAGATATATTTGGTGATTTAAAGGGAGATTTTAACTGGGGCGTGCGCACAAATAATGGAGCAATTGGGATACGCCAGATTTAAGATCAATCTGCAGGCGGCAATGGTTATGATTACCTTATGAGCTCGTTCTAAATGGGGGCCAGTTGAGGGAAGGGAAAGGCAACGAAAAAGGGCGGTTTTCTTCTGGCTTCAATAGGAGGGAGCTCTAGTCGTCTTTGGAGTTGGCAATCGTTATCAACCCTTGCCAATTTTCTAGAGCAGAGTTCACTGATGTCGAAACTTGCCGATTGACTAAAGCAGAGTTCACAGATCGATTTAGCCTTCACTTTAATTGAACTCGCCGCTGGTGCGGGGGGGTGGAGAGCGTCCTTTAGCTCGTTCGTCAGAGTAGGTCAAAGTGTGACAGTGTTCCCCTCAAAACTCAGTCTAAGCGTTATATAGGCGCCTGGGGAGGAGGCGCGCGCGATATTAAGTGAAACGTCGGCGACTCCTTCGAGGGGAGAGGGAATCTTGATAACGCTCGTTGGAATGTCCAACTGAATCCAATCTTTGAGCAGCAAACCCCGCATGCTCGCCAAGATGTGGCCGCGTGAGGAGGGAGGGGGGAGATGACATTGGTCCCTAGGCAAATACAGCTGGGGCGAGTGATAACAGCGTCAGCCGCCTTCTCGACTAGGTTCTCATGCTTTCACCAGCTCAATGCAGTGATCTCCGGATCGACGTGGGTACAGGAGGGCACGTGGCCGCCATTTGACCTCATTCTGCTACAGATAAGGTTGCTTCCGGAAATTCCAACTATGAGCACAGGATGTAGACATTTAAATCACTAAACTAAATACATAGACAGCTAATTGTAAATATATAAAAATAAACGAGAGAAACATAACTAAATATATGAATCAAAGAGCTCTGATTTAAAATGGACAATTTCGTTATAAATAAGCCTTTTAATAAAAGGGTGAAGTTTAAAGAGACTGGGGGATATATTAAAATTAGGCGAAGAATTAATGAATGTTCATTCGACAATGTTTCTTTGAACATAATCATCAGATTTTTAAATAAATTTAGCTGAATTTCAATTGATAGGGTGAGTGTTTTCAAATAAATGGACAAAGAAAGCATTATTGCTTTTCCCCCTCCTAATATTGTATTTAAGTTGCTTCCAGCGAATACCTAATGATTTACCGGTTTGCCCAAAGTATTGCTTACGGTAAACTAAATATTCGACAGAATAAACCCCTACTATACTATTGTTATTATTATGAATCAACATTTTACACATGGTAGACTGATACTTTAATATGACAGAAATATTTAACTTATTCAAGAGGCGTGGAAGCAAGGAATAGGACTCAGAAAACGGTAAAACAAGAGAGTTCTTAAAATTGTATGTGGGAGGAATTTCAGTTCTGTAAAAGGATTTTTTTGGCCAAATCTATGCAAACGTGCTACAATTGTGGTACTCATCACCACCTGAGGATAACCGAACAATTTGTCTACCTCGCGATGTAATTTGTCATATATTTGGGAAGCTTGAACATTTTGCAAAGGTTGGAAATCAAAATCCAAATGTCCTGTTTTACTATCTTCTGCCATGCTTGCTTCCAGCTGCGCTACCAGCGGCTTGTTCTTGCCTACTGTTCTTGTTCAATCGAACGGAGATCCTAGTTCAGAGAATTTTATAAATGAGGATGTAGTACAAGCTATGCGTCTCCCACTTCATGAACGATCGTCTGTTTTTTCGATAGTGTCTTCTCCTTCTCAGTAAATCTTAAAAGTTACTGTATTCTAAACGTTTCGATGAATGTTCGCACTTGTGCTGATATTATTTTTGGCTTAACATTTCTAAGAGTGCATAAAAGCGTTACCTTCAATAATGGAGGCAAAGAACCATCCTTAACTGTGTGTAGACTGACTAAACTAAAGATTCCTCAAGTTAAACTGCTCAGAAACTTATCCTCGGATTGCAGTCAAATTGCTACCAAGTCTCACTATTACAGCTCCGAAGATGTTGATTTCGGGGAAAATGAGGTTAAACGTCTACTTCCTGAGGGGATTTTCTAACATAGTAATTGTCCGTGGCTTCTGGGTACATAGGGTACGATTCTGGTTTCGGCTCAAAGGTAGTCGGATGGGTTAGCTTTGAAGGTCCCAGGGCTAAGAGTAGAGCTTAAGTGCTGTATAGTATCTAAATTTTATATTTAGAATGATGAGGCTGCTCCGCAAGGGTGGTTGCATAATTCAGTTTTGATATGATGAGAGCTTTATGTAAATACAAGAGTGTGGTTTCGTCTGCTTCCCAGTGATGATGCAGCGCTCAAATACAGGAGGATATCTAATCTATTATTATTTCTCATTTTTTGGGGTGGGGTGGGGTGAAAGAGATTGGCGGTTGGTTAAGTGTTAAAAGGTTTATAATGAATTCGTTTTTTTCTTGTGAAAATAACTGCTTTTTTTCCGATTGATTTTGTGATACCATGATACATCTTTTATACTACTGATTATTTCGTGTAAGCGATTTCACCCTTCTGTGTATTGGTGCCTAAAAACCAAATATCCCAATCACCTAAATATAAATCACACTTAATAGATGGTAGTACTTCTAAGGAGAAGTAATTTAAAACTATAAAAATTATGGTTTTACTAAGCATACTTCCTAAGGGACGCCTTTTTGTTGAATGTATTTTGTGGACAATTTTCCTTGTAGTATAACTGAATTTTCTATCGATTAATAGTGCTAGTAGGCATCTGATTCTCAGAATATGTACCTAGTTTTTATGTGGTGACGCAAAACGATGTCGTATGCCTTAGAAAGGGCGAAGAAAATGGCAGTCACAAACTTACCTTCGGTGAAAGAGCGACCGACATTGCGGTCTATGTTATTCAAGAGATTTTGTGCGCAGCGGTTTTTCCTATATCCTATTTGGTTGGGGGACAGGAGGCTGTTCGTTTCAAGGTACCAATTCAACCTAACCCTGATCATTTTATAGAAGTTTTTACATGCATATATTCAAAGAGATCGGTCTATATCTTGCTAGATTCACTGGATCCTTTTAATGGTTCATACCGGGAAGACACACGCCTTACACCATTTATCTAGGACGGGGCCATTTGTCCAGATGCGGTTGTAACTTTGTAGCAAAGGCTCGAAACCATTTGGGTGAATGTTGCGGATGATTAGAATCGATATTTCATCGTCTCCTGGGACCGTATCCGGGCTTTCTTACAAGATTATTTTCAACTCACTTAAGAAGAAAAAAAACTTTACAGGACAGATTAATTAGTGAAAAAATAAAATTATGTTGATTCTATTTGTTTTTTCAGGTCTAAGAAATTTTTGTTCTGGGGCAATTTACTATAATGTTGGCAACTACGGCTTGATCAATGACAATGCTTCCGTTTATACAGAGTAGAGAAAGATGAAAACCTTCAGGTTTCTCTGGAATATTTTTAATTCGTCGCCATATATTTTATATGAGTGAATCCTTATAGATGGAAATAGGTACTCCTTTCAGCTTGTTTGTTTGAATTGTTTGAAGGATCTCCGAGCGAGGGTACATGCTCCTTTGTAGGTTCTATAGTTAGGCATCTTTCTTGCTTTTCTAAAACGTCGTGAGCTGTGCACTATTATTTCCCATGAGGTGCTTAATTATGACCGTAGGTCCTTGTCCATAGTAGCAGAGCATTGGGCATCTGGTGTTGTTGGTTTTGAGGCTTCATTATTATTATTATATAGTCCATGCAAAGAGCTACACGGAAATCTTTGGAAATTATACCACCAAGAGGTGTCAGTGCAGATCAAAGCACAGCAAAAAAGAAAGTATGAATAATTAAACAGCCCCACAGTTACTCAACAAAAAGACAGCCAATCTTTGTGGGCAAGGTATACCAGAATCTGCATATGCTTGATCAAAAGCACTTATAAAACTGAGATGTAGAATGACGACCAATTTTGAATGCCATGGAATTTATAATCTCAGAATACCTAGTAACTCTGGTTGGTTGAAAAAATCTCAGCAAAAATTTATTCAGAGGGCGATTCCCATCATTCACTACTTTAAATAAAATACAAAGAGCTCCAATATCTCTATGATGCCCAATGTCTAACTCTAAATCTGGTAGTAGCAATTTTACAGAATTAAATGTACGCACAAGCAATCTCAGATGAGAGCCTGCAGCAAAACTCCCTACAGCAGAGCAATACTCTGTATGAAGTAGAATAAAGGGAAAGAAACTCTTGCAAAGAACATCAATATCCTCATGAATTTCACTGGCAGATGGAGATGATCATGATCCTTTGGGAATTGTGGTTATCTTGCCTGAGCCCCGGCATTCAGGAAATGACCCCCAACGAACACTAATACGAAATATAACAGCTAGTTTTGGAACTATCTGGCTGCTAAATCTTTTTGAAATCAATAGAAACAGACCATTAGGATCAGCTCCACAATACCTACCTTAGTTCGATAAAATAAATTTTATTTCAGATGATCTGAAGACAAATGTATTAAAACTAGGTAGCAGGTGACAGACTAAGGGCATCTGAATATCTTCCCTACTTTGCTTGGAATTAAAACTATCAGCGAGAATGCTGTATTGATCAAAAGAATTATGTGTAACGATACTATCAGGGTTCATTAAACGTGGAATAAACGACCTAACACCAAGTAAAGCAGATTTAAGTGCTGTCCACCAAATATCCGGCTGAGCCGCACCTGTGAGGAAATTCTTCAAATGGGAATTATGTTGAGCCTTAGCCTCTTTATGAACATTATTTGCTGTGTTCCTCATCGCAACATTGTTCTACCAACAGAAACGACAGTGGTTATCAGACCAAAGATTATTAGCAACATGTTTATTACGATAGACCAAGCGACACTCGTCATTAAACTATGCTTTATCTTGAGATCGAGTTTTAAGATTTTTCATTGGTACAAACCTATTTTCTAAGTGTAATAACCTTAAATTCAATATGGTAATGAGGCAAGGAGCATTATAGATATCCCTCCAAAGAATACTATTAAAAGCATGGTTAATCCCATCTCAGTTAATTCTAGATTTGATAATAACCTACCTGGAGATGTAAAAGTCTGGAATAGGGAAATCTTACTTGATTTTACAAGCCAAAGCTCATGATCTGAAGAACCAATTGGTGCATTGGTTTCAACCTCAACAACTCCTCTCAAATCAGTGAGTAAAAAATCAAGACTGTCGTGTTATGACCAGGTGTACGAGGTTATACGCACACTGGCCTAATGACCCACCGAAATTAAGGCTCCACCTGGGGATGGTTCTAAGAGTGCTTTAAATACACAGTTGCTAGGCCAAGGAAGATTTAAACACGGCTAAGAATTATACTTTAATAGGACTAAAGATTACATATATATATATATATATATAGAGAGAGAGAGAGAGAGAGAGAGAGAGAGAGAGAAAGAGAAGGAGAGAGAGAGAGAGAGAGAGAGAGAGAAAGAGAGAGAGAGAGCAAGTTAAATGACATAGCAATTAAATATTGACGGTTCACTGCTAAGATGATTAACACTATCAATTAAGTTTGAACCGAGGGAGAATTAATTAAGTAATGATTATACAATTATGCAATATCTAGAGCAAAGGAGATCCTTGAGGTTCGACGTGGCAAAGGTGGGAGGAGTGTGATGAAACGGCGGTTTAATCCCTTTTACCTTGATGTGCGGTGAATAGGACCAGGTAGGTAAGTTCGATCTTGAAATTGTGGGAGTCTCACGGGACACTCAATCCAACGTCGGGAAACTGAAGTTAGGGGCCTCTTATCCTTAAAAGGCAAACGGAGGGTGCTCCAGGGATAACTTTTCCGATCATTAAAATACAAAGAGGGTGAGAAGGGTATAAGCGCGCTTAACTATCTCCACGAACAACACTGAGTGACAACTAGCTTTTCATTGACTCTTGGACAATCACTCAATTCTTCTTTGGACGAGAATGTAGTTGATTCCCACTCGACTGACGAAGATGTTACAGCTAACTTATTGGGTGGCGGCTTCAGACACAATCTGTAAGTGAATTTCGAAGTGTCGAATATATAGTCCGTATAATGTAGACGGGGAAAGAGATTCATCGCCAACAGAATTCCTTAATTGCCTTAGGTCGCGATAAGGTTCTATAGCGTGAAGTCACGATACCCACTTAATGGTCTTTTCATTGTTCTAATTTTTGCAGTATATAGGGCAGACAAATTTAGAGTGGTCAACGGCGAACTGGAGATGTCAGGATGAGGGGGGAGATTCTTTTTCTCCCTCATTCTTCCACAAAGACGATTGCCGAATGTGTGAGTTGCACCAGTGACTAACTGCTCACAACCAGTAATATCAGAAAAATCATAAGCAACAATACCATGTTGATTGGTTGGGAAAACTGAATTCAGCCAGTCTCTGTGAGGAGCATTCAGTTTAGAAGGCAATCATAAATACTGTCATCAAAGTCCGGGTTTCTATAAAGGTTAAAAACATAAAACTTATTAAAACTGCTGCATACTCTAATAATCATGATCTCATGACATTCACATTCATACTTACTAAAACGTAGAGCATTAAATTCCGCTCGAGTATATGCACACAACTTTGCGCTCGAGGTAAGGAGTTCATTAGAAAGTGCATAGGCTTATTAAAATTTAGCCAAAGGAGTTCTGAGGGAAGACTCTTATTTGAGACAAGAGTCTCAGAACAGCAAATAATATATTTAGTTGAAGCAACATAAAGCTCTCTCAAATTCTCATAGAGACCACGGATGTTGCAATAGAATATATTGCAGAATTTACGACGCAAACGGCCAGGGGTAGATTCAATGTCGACATACAAAATAAGAATAAAGCCTGACAAACCTGATAGACAGAGAATCTTAGAAAGTAACAATAACAACAACAAAAAGCTAAACAACATAAACAACTACTAACTACCAACCCAAAGATTCTAAGCACCCACCAACCACTGAAGGGCTGCTGGGGACAGAGGGCCATGGCTAAATGTACTACTGTGATATTTCAATACAATGAATTAAGATATAATAAAGTATAAGGAATGTAAGGAAGAACAAGAGATGCAGGGCTCTGTCACCCAGCAGAAGAAAAGTGGCTGAATTCAGAAATGTTGGACACACAACTATGGCAATAATTCAGTAAATCCACTTCAAGGATGCCGTTGGTAGTAAAACTACTCATCTGCCTTAGCTAAAGCAGGGATACCTAGAACCCTTAAACATTTACATTGATGCTCCCAATGAGGACAGACGGTGACCCCTAGTGTCAAAGTGAGGTCAAGGGGGCATTTGCTCTATACCCAGGGTTCTCAAGATCCGAACAATTTGAATTATTGCTCTATGGCAATAATTCAGTAAATCCACTTCAAGGATGCCGTTGGTAGTAGAACTACTCATCCGCTTTAGCTAAAGCAGGAATACCTAGAACCCTTAAACATTTACATTGATGCTCCCAATGAGGATAGACGGTGACCCGTGGTGTTTAAGTGAGGTCAAGGGGGCATTTACCTCACACCCAGGGTTCTCAAGACCCAACCAATTTGCTCTTCCGCTTAAACGACCGTTGGCAAACATGTTCTGAAAAGATACACCGCCTATGTGATCTTGCTGCTCCTATTCGTGCAGTATCTGATCTGCTTGCTCTTTTAGAGGTTTATCTAGATCTATCTGATGATCAAGTTGTAAATTTCTTATTGTAGTGGTTTCATTTGTTGTTAATCAAGTTGCTCGTCCGAATCGTCCGTTGTGTGTTGGGGGTACGGTACGAAGTCATTCACTGATGCTTTCATTCTGAGTGCCTGGAATACTCGGGAAAGACAACCCTGGCATTGCCTCTTTGCTCTCTTTGATTCGGAACAGGATGGCTTGTTCCTCGTCACTCAAAGTAATGTTGGATTCGGCAGCCCTTCCTCCTGTCTTCACCCCACTCACACTCTGAAAAGTGTCATTCCCAGAACTTAACAAGAGTATGTCTTTGCCTGATGTAGGAGAAACACTGGTGCGGGAGCTAGTTTTATTTATGGTACTGGGTTCTATGATGTCTAGATATTTGGGCCCTCCTGAAATAGCATACAGCTGGTTTCTATACTAGATGAGCTAGTCTTTCGAGTTGCTTTGTCTTCTTGACATTTAGATTACGAAGAAGAATAGAGGGATTTAGAAAATTCTTGGCGGCGTTTTTTGCGATTTAGCCTTAGGAAGTTTTGTTTGAGATTGCTTGTTGATTGAGGATTCAGTACTTTGGGCATGCTGATGACTTACTTTTTAGCTTTCTTATTGATGTGGTTTGGTTTACATGTGTCTGAAGAGTGTGTTAGATTCCTTTAGTTGTGATCTCGAGTGCCAAGTCAATTTCGGCAAATTTAACAGATAGTTGTGAGTCGCTTTTCAATATTTGGCTGAATGGTTAAATATTAGGCAGGATCTGCATTGAATTAGAGTGGGTAATTCTTGTATGGTGCGCATTATCGTTACTAATAATCGGATTGTTTGTTGAAGAATTTGCTGCTTATAATTAATTTTAACAAATTTCAGTGGGGTTGAAGAGCGAGTTATTTTGTTCAAAGATGGAAATCACGTCTATTTGATTACCGTCCTTTTCGAATAGCATAGGAATGCTTTTACATAGGAAGACCTCATTACTTGATTGCCACCTAAGGTGGTGAAATGCTGTATTATTTTTATATATTTTTTATTTTTCTCACTTGGCTTTAACGTTAATATCTGTTCGATGTGAATTAATTGAAAATTTTGGCTGAGACTCTCCGGCAAACTTCAGTAGTCGCTCTGGGAGCTCCAGTGCAAAAAACGATTCGTTGGTTGATGTTTTGATAATAGTGTACCGTGACCCGCAAGTCGCTATGACTCATTTTTTTAGTCGTTTATTTTCCGATGTTTTATTCCTTGTTCTTTTTGTTTGATTGATTTGATCGATGAATCAGAATTATCTATGATTTATAAGTTATTATTCAGCCACCCTGCCCGCGGTAGCCAACACTACCACCAACAAATGATCGGGACTAGTGGGGCCTCCTCTAGGTCCCCGGCGATTCCACCAGGATGGGTATTATACAACCTCCCATCCACTTTTATGGGATCCCAGAAAAAAAACATACACGCGGTGTGGAAGTCAGGTCGGGAGAATAGGGTCACCACACCCGATTTTCAGGTTGTAGCAAACCTTCATTCGAGATGAACACCGGGTCGTGAACTAGAAGTTCCATGATCACTGGAAGATGAGGGCTAATTAATAGGGAAAGAAATGGAAAGTTGGAGTAAAAAGTGTGTAATAAAGGGACCGAGGGAACTCACTAGATTCACCAGGTCTGAAACAGGCGGGGAATTACACTCAGTCAACCAGAACATCTTAACGGGCATTCAGGGCGGGAAGAGAAACCCGTGCAGATTCTGTAGGTCCCATGCGTAGCGAACAACACAAGGTATCCCCTGCCGGGTTACTCCAAGGTCAAAGTCGCTTTCATGATTCTAACAAAACTTTGCCTATGGAGCTGACGAGTGGATATCGTACAAGAGTTTTTAATAGATTTGAGTCTTAAGAGGAGGTGAACCTCCATTCTTTGAACGATTCTGTGCAATGATTGGCAGTTCTTGGGGAGTCATGAGGTAGGTTGGTATCCCTTGAGGTACTTTGAAGTACTTCTTGATGTTTTGTGTTTGCTCTAATTGTTGATTTTAATAGTTATATATAGTCCTTTCTTATGTTGTTTATTGTAACTAATATTTGAAGGTAAATATTTAGTGTTTTATTCGATGGCTGTAACGTAGTTGAAGGCTGCCAGATGAGGCTGCTATGAATATAAAAAAACTACTACACTTTTGAACCTTCTCATCCATACACCAAAGAATTTAACCTGACACAGCACAAAAATGTGGTCTTGCAGCATTATTTTTCCTTACTACGGATAGATCATTCATATTCTTATAGTATCTATCTCTCTTTTCCCTAATCCATGTGAATTTATTCAAAACAATATAATGAGAGAATATGTTTGCCACACACAAAGTTCTTTTTATCATAAAAACTTACCACTCCCTCTCTCTCTCCATTTTATCACCTTTATGTTTACCAAAGTCTCAAATTTTCCTGTCTCTCAACTTACTATCTATTCCTCGATTCATACTTCCTCTACCATCAGCCAAGACTGATTCTAAGTTCGATCGATCATTCGACGCAGGTCATTCCAGAACATCTCTTTAGAAGCTACAATTCTACTTTTTAAAAGTCATATCAACTACAATCAAACAAAGTTTCACCTTCAAACATCTCATATTAACTTGTTTCTTAATATTTGACCAGGAAACTTCGTTCTCATCTTCTGTATGTTATCATAGTGCTTTTCAGACAAAAGCATTATCACACGTTCTTTACTTCTACGACTATGATTCATACTTGATCGCACTACATTCAGTTCATCCCGCACAAATTATTCTCTTACATAATTGTTTTATAATTTTGTTGTAATATCCTAACATAATCATTTCGGGAAAAAAACAGGATTAGTTAGGTCAAAGCAAAAATATAAAACAAAATATTTATTTCACCAAACCATCAAAAATTCAATAGATATTGAGAGTCTGCAGGACGGAAGATTTTCACTATTTCCACACGTGATTCCAATTTTAGTTAAAAAAATTGGCTCTCACTAATAGGAAAAAAATATATGCATTTAAATAATGTGTGTATATATACGAGTATATATACAAACTTTATTTCACTTTCTCATGTATATCCTATAAATATTACCTCATTGGGAACCACCTGTAAATCTGTCATCGAACAATTGTCATCCAGACAAATGCCACTTTGGAAATGTGACACTTAGGTTAACTACCAAGTATGGCAACAGCTCCCAGAGACAACTGTCTCCTGGAGATCTGCTACCCTGGAAAATGCAATATTGAATAAATAAGTTTTCCCGTAAAATCTTCATGTCAACTTTCATATTTGGAAGTTGGTTTCATAGATTGCTGGCGATATTCGTTAGCGTTGAGTCGGGTTCCATCAAATCCCGCCGTTGTTGGGGATCGCTGACAAAGCCTCAGCGTAAAAGGGGGCTTAGCATCAGCGGAAAGGTTGGTACTATTCGGGATTTTAGTGCTTCCGTCCAAAGGGTCATGGCGCCGAAATGACCCTTCAATGAGACCAGAGAGCTATCTATCTATACGAAACGTAAATATTTATGCATACTTACACACACATATGTTTACACACGTGTAATTAATTTCTAATTAAATTAAATAAATTATATTCCAACCTATGTACTGGAGTTATCCATTAAAAAATTTAGTCTTTTAAATATACATGCATAAGAATAATAACACAAACGCACACACAAACAACTTTATAAGCCTAGAAAGCGATTTGATCTACATGCATGGATACGAACACATACAAAACCCCCATAATTTATAGAAGCAATTATATATTAAATATGTATTTTAATTTTACATTCAAACACATATGCATGCATACAATTATATATACTTAGAGAAGAATCACTTAAATGTATGAGTGCATGTATATCTACACAGGAACCTAAGTACATATATACGCAGAAAAAAATACATAAAATTACAGGGAATCTAGAAAGTGTTTATTAATAATTTTGATTTAAAGATTGATTATGCTATAAACACATACGGATTGTAGCGGTGACTATTAGGATAAATTAAACCATATAATACTCGTATATGTAGATTGAACTGTGTGTCCCTCCCATCTTTATAAATATTTGAAATGAAATTTCATTATACCCGTAAGCCCAAATGGATTAGTGATAAGGATTGACATTGGTTGTCTCCTCACTTTCAAAACTTCATTGGTAAAAATGTGAACCCCTTTCAGTTTAGTACTTAAAGATTTGTTAACCGGAATTGCAACTATTGTAGAGCTGTTTGAGTAACGTAAAGAGTTAGATTATTTACGGGTAATTGTACACAATTCAAAATTTTAATATGCTTTAAATAGTATCTTGTTTCTATGTATAAATCTATTTTTTCGAAATTTTTCATTATGGGACTTTATGTTTGATAGGAAATTGGTTTCTAAAAACGATAAGTTTATTTATTAGTAAAAAAATAGGCGTTTAATTTTTATCTTATTACTGCCTTTTGTCGAATGTATGTAACCTTTTTTTATAAAATGTCTTTACAAAAAACACGCTTTATTTTTTCTAGAAATAACCGCCTTCGGTGAAAGGAAATAGACTATAAAAATAATATTAAAACAAATGCGAAACAATTTAAACTACGAGAAAATCACTTAGCATAGTTTGAATTTTACCAAAAAAGTTAGAGGAACGACAATCCTATTCAAACTCTAGTTAAAATTCTAAATACTTCTAAATTATGCTCGGATGCATTGATTCAACATTAAATCCCACACTCCCTGTCAAATGTATGAGCAAGCGACTATATAAAGTTCTCAAGCATGAATGGAAATTGATTTATATTAAGAATAAAGTTCGCTCTAAATCAGTGGGTAAAGGATTAAAAATAATATTGTTTGCTTTGCCGTTTATTGAAATCTGCTAGCATGACTGCGAGACGCACCTTAAAAATTAAACCTATTGGATTTAAGTATGTGTGGGCTAAAATTATTGACAGACACACTCTGTCATTATTTCCCTAACTAATAAGCACAGTTTTATGAAAATTTGTGGACGTGTTTTGATGTTTACACAGGGGATATTTAATCTATATTATATGTTGACTTAACGAAGGACAAGTCTGGGAACCTTAATGAAACTGGAATTATCTGGCTTAAATATGTTTATAAGTATCCGTTTCTCTATAAAAGTGAGAATTAAAACATGGATGACTGTCTCATCTCAACAAGAAGTATCGAATGAGATGAAAAGAACATGCATGAAAAATGCAGTCAGGAGTTAGAGAGCGCACTAGCAATATAAAGAAATTTTAAATATAAATATTCTATAATAGCTAGAACCTTATTCATTATAGTCTTTTCCTCTAATTATTTATATAATATAGCTGTTATCGGTAGCTCGTTAAACAGGAAAAAATAAGAAGCTTGAAATCCTAAAGCTGGTAAAGGTAGGTAAAGGACATGTCTGAAATTTATAACTGCAAATATAAAAATATAGAAACTGGAATTAACACAATTGTAGACTATAACTTTGAAATTATTTATTTCTCCTGGGTTATTCTATTCATCAGTCGATCATGTGTGGATGTGGATATAAGTAAACGGGGCAAAATAAGGGGTGTATTCATAAGTATTTGTCTAGAACAACTACTTCTAATTATGCAAACGGAATTTTTGTTTTTGTAACATTGACTTTCGTTTGTGTAAGTTTGATTTTCCCTTTGGTAATATTGACTATCTTTGGTGCATGGTTAATTTTTATGTAATATTAAATTAGTTTTCTGTAACATTGATTTTCATCCGTGTAAAATTGAATTTCGTTTGTGTAAAATTGAATTTCGTTTGAGTTAATAGCAGTTTGTAGCAGTTGTCTATAGTGGTATTTATCTTGGGGGGCAGAGTTACACAGTGGTGTTTGTCTGGGTGGCAATTGTCCGGTTATAGCTATCCGGGTGGTAGTTGTTCTAGAACCCACGCCACTCTATTTACATTTAAATTAAACCAATCACCAATTTAAAAGTGAATTATTTACAAATAGTTAGCATTTAAAACAATAACGTATCAACACAGCTAAGTGTATTATATAAAGACTAACTACAAGGTAACTCGGAACCTTTGAACAATAGGGGTTCTATATAACCCTTTCAAACAATACGTGTACATTTTTTTCTCATTTGAACAATAGTGATAAAAGATAAAGATAAAAATTAAATGAACTAAGATAATAAATTAATCATTAGTTAAAATAATACTGTAGATAAGAGTGTAACTTGCCTCTTCTCCATCCATTTATCTTTTAATTATAGCTTTGCGATTATTCCAGTAGAATTCTACATATAAGCTCGATTCTTTGTTTACAAATTTTAACAAATGGTTCTCAGTTCTATAACGTATCCTATTTTGCGTATGTTTTGGTTGCTTTCCATTCGTCGGATTTAATAGTTGACCCTTGTCTAAAAAATCTTTCAATTTTTGGTAACATGGTTGCATTATCTTGGTGCTCGACAATAATTCCTTATATCCTAGGTCTGCTGTCATCGATGTATCTAAAATAACAAAAAACTCATTTGTGAATAGGGAGATCTTCCTTGATAATGTTTGTATGAAGAGCACAATTCTTTGTGACAAAGATCCACCCAGTTTAATCGACTAGTTTTTAGTGACTTAAAATACTTACGAAACATTTTAAAAGGTTCAATTTAGAATTTAAAAAACACTAGAGTTTTCTAATTAAATTTTTCTTGTCCTTAATTTGAAACTTCTAAATATATGTATCCAAACTTGAAGCCCATTTCCTCCAGTTTATCATCAAATTACAATAAACATATTTCCTTTCGTACGTAATATGTTTTTTTCATTTTCATCCCAGCAAGCACTTAAAGAGAATATTCAATAAATATTGATTTTATTTTATTTAAGAATACACTACGATCCATAATTGTTAAGTATTTTTCACAAGTAAATCAATAATAAGGAAGATTTAAGCTAAGTAAATAAGATTTTTAGAATTCATTTGAAGATTAATAGTTTTATTTTTGCCTATATTAAAACTAGCGGCCTGTGGTTCAAATGGAATACAGTTCTTCAAAAACTCCGTTCCCTCGAATAAAACAATTCGGGGGTAAATATAGATAAGCTGAATCGTAACTGAAATCAAAGACTAAGCACAAGAATAAATGGATTTAAAATGTTTTAACAATCTTTCATCACCTGGGAATAAAAAGGAAATTAAAGGCCTTCTTAGAATATCACCTCTTAAAAAAAAGCTTGTGTGAGATTTTGGATGGTCTGTGTTAAGCATTTGTGTCTTCCATAGGACGATGTGTGTAATTTAATTCAACATCTGCCTAGGGAAAACTAGAATTTGTACAAAATGGCGCATAAATATGCGCAAGCGAAGTGCATATTCCGGTCGCAAGACAAATCATTCTGGCGTGCGGCATCCAAGAAATGCAGATCCTTTATAGTTAGCACTGGGACAAGGAATGTGTTTGCGTTTTTCCTTCTCCCTCACGTAAAAAGAGAAAATGGTAGACTTGAAATTGTGGGCAGAACTAATCTATGTTTTTCTTATTATTTTGTATTTTATGGTAGTTTTTATGCTTCTAGACTATCTATGTCTCTCCCTCTTCTGCAAACCTCCCCTTTAAACACTTTCAACGAATTAGCCACTATGATGGTAGAGAAGCTCAAATAAAAGCACCGGGCAACTGCGGGCAACCTGGATGATCTACGATGATCCACTACATGTGGACAAAGGTTGAGACCTCTCCCGGCAAAAGTTTGTTCAGGCTCCAATTACGAACACAGCGCCCATCATCGCAGCTCAAAAAGAACAACACTGGGTCCAGGCGAGAACAACGGACGAACAAATGTCATACGTTTGGGGAAATTTAAAAAAAATAATAATAACAATCATGAAATTGTTTCCGATAACAATAATGTGTATACAAATTCCAGTGAAGGCCAATTTAACAACAATAATTCAGTTTCGATTGAGTTTAAAAATGTTAAAATGATCAAAATCCAGCGTCCGGTATTGGGAAGAACAAAATTAACTTTAGTAGAAAGAATCGAGTATACGAAGTATGTAAAATCATTGATTTAAAGTTAACTCCATAATAGGTCGAAAATGTCTGTGTAAATATTAACTTAGGTTCCGTCTGGTTAAAGGAAATGTAGTGTAGAGGGTACACAAATTAATGTATATAAAAAATTGTTTTTGTTCGCAGATTAGGATCTGCTGTTGCGACATCGAAACCCCCAAATTCTAACACGTTTGTATTACATGGTTTTAACAAAGAATCGTAGGATTGCTACCACTTTAAAGTTCATGTTTTGCAACCAAGCATAACAAAATAAAAATTAAAGAAGATGTAATGTTGTGGTGCCCGGGCAAAATTTATAAATGTTAACAGTAATAAAGTAGGTGCACGCACACACACGCACACACACGCACACAAATTTTGTTTGCATTAAAGAACTGCTGTTCCCACTACCGAGTGCTTGAAAGAAACGCTAACTACTGTGCGTATAGATGGATATAAAAACTAAAGTATTGTAGGATTCCGAAAGTCAAAACAATCTCAACTCAAGGTAAAGATATGTGTAAAATAAGAATTTACTTCTCATTCTTTTAATTTTAAGAAACCAGGTGGATTGTATAAAAGTACTTTGATCCCAGATTATTAAATGTATATTTTCATTCCGTTGCCACGGCACACTTATATTGGGTAGGTTGAGGAATAAGTTCTTGCAGTTTTATCAAATTTATTCATTACCATTAACAATTTTAGAAAAACTTCATTTTTAATTGATAACAATATGTAATTTAATCAATAATGTATTCTCCATTGTTATTTAAGACTTCTTCCCAACGTTCAACTATTTTTTCGATGCTTCTGCAATAAAAATTTTTGGATTTTGACTCGAAGAATTCGTCTAACCAGATTCTTAATTCTACCTCAGTATTGAACGAAACGCGGCGCAAATTGTTAGAGGGCGATCGGAGCAGATGGAAATCCGATGGAGCCACGTCTGTCGAATATGGAGGATGTGGCAGGATTTCCCAATTAAGCGTTTGGATGGCGTCTTTTGTCATATTGGCAATGTGAGGACGAGCATTGTCGTGTTGCAGAAGGAATCCATAACGTCGATGAGGTCGCTTTTCACGAATAGCTTCAGCGAGTCGATACATTTGTTGAACGTAGAGTTCTGCATTGAGAATATCGTTGTTCGCAAAAAGCTCATAAAAATGGATGCCTTCACAATCCCACCACACACACAGCATCGTCTTTCGTGGATGAAGTCCTTGCTTTAGTCGCGGAAGTGTTTTTTTATTGGGGCTAAGCCATTGTTTTCGATAGTTCATGTTGACATAAATACACCACTTTTCGTCACCAGTGAGGATGCAGTGAATAAATCTGTCCTTATATCGACGAGTAGTCTTGTGACGAGAAAGCAAACCTACAGCAATCGTGGGGCGTTGAAGTTTGTTGCTTTCGCTCAAAGCATGCGGAACCCATGACCGAGTTTTTGAACTCTCCCTATCGAATGAAGGTGATTCACTGCAGTTTTCTGATCACATGCCAATTGTAAAGCCAGTTCTTTTCTCGATTGACGAGGATTTTCATGAAGAAGGTCGTTCAACCGATCTTCATCCAACTTAATGGGGCAACCAGAACGTTCTTCGTCATTAAGATTGAAATGACCGTTTTTGAAACGTGAAAACCACCATTCAGCTGATCTTTTTGATAAAGCATTTTATCCTTACACAGCACAAATATAGCGACGAGCTTTGGCTGCATTTGCATTGGTCTCATCTTAATTGAAAAGTAATAACAACAAGTGTCGAAAATGCGCCTTTCTTTCAACTTGACATTTCATTTTCAGGGTTTTTAACCAAAATGAAATAAACACAACTTTTGAATAAACCGCAATGACTTATTACTCAACTTCAAGACGTAGCCTTCAGCAAAAGCCTAATAGTCTACGCTGTTAAGACACGTAGCCTAACCTTTGCAACTTTGCTTTCATTATTTATTATTGTTTCTTAATATGTGCACAAATCACGTCAACATAACTTAAATCAACACATTAAAAAAAACGCAAGAACTTAGACCTAAAACCTAATACAACTGCCTACGTAAGTTAAATGGAATTTTGCCTAAACAACGAGTAATACACAATATGCTTCTGTTATAGAAAATAACTAGAGGTGCAGAGGACTCCTTTGAATTCGTAAAAAAATTAAGCTGTGTAAATATAGTAACAATTAATTGACAAAATGCTTATACCCAAAGAATGTATTAGAGTTAAGGAATAGCATTTGTATAACCTCATTTTCTTGAGGGTGAGTCTTTGTAACACTCAATTATAAGTTTAAGGAGTGCTACCAAGGAACCTTAAAAATTGAGCCCCCCATTGACCCTATGAAGTCTTAAAATAGCCACATAACCCAAACAATAAAATAATATGCCATTTCTTAATAATCAATTAATGCAAAGCAAACCGTATATTAGTAAATAATGGTATACTGCTAGTCAAAAATTAATGTAGCAATGCAAAGCAAACGGTATATTTGTAAATAATGCAAAAACTGCTAGGCAATGAAATCGCTGTGCTTCCACTGTAAACACACAAACCTTCACACATTAGAAAACAGGTGGGAGCAGACCATTTTCTTCGTGCGGCGATAATGAAGACAATTTAAACAGCTGTGCATATAAATAATGGATTTGATAGATAGGGAAGTCTGACCTACTAGCGTTGACATATACCCGATAAAGACGAAATTTTATGTTACAACAAATAACGGACTGATAGATAGAAACCAAATTTCTATGTATAGTCTAACATTCTCTTGATGTACAAGCCCCTGTCCTTAATACATGCTCGTAGCCTCTGATCAAAAAGGCTCTGCCCAGCTCTCGGATGGGAGGAACGGAGCCAGGCACCTAATATTTCGTTAGATTAAAAAGGTTTGTAGTAACTACACAAACACAGTCTGATAGAGAGAGAAGAAATATGAAGAACACTGAGTCTGTTAAAACCGACAGTCTGTTAGAGGGACGCGAGCATTCCACGAACCAGGAACTCAGCGATTTGACTTGCCACAACTGATGTGCCTATAAGACCAATATTAAGCCTACAAAGCTATCATTTTCTTCTAATTTACTTACATCTGCCAACTAATAAGCCGGCTACCGTTAAACAAGCCTACAAGTGGATAACCCGCGGAAATCCTGAACTTTCAATTGGAGACAGATTGAATTCTATGGTATAACCAACAGCAGCCGTTAGCCCCAATCCGAATCATAACATTCATTTCACCTACCACAAACGGGTGGCCTACTTTTATTTTACGTATGAAAAAATGAACAAAGAGAGTTAAAAATATTATACTGGTTCGGTTTATTTGAAAAAGTGGAGAATACAGATTAATTTATGAGGTAGGAGCAAAGCAACAAGTTAAACAACAGATTCATATAAAATCAAACAGATTTAAGAAATCAAAAAAGGTATATTGTAAAACCTAATAGTGACCTCGGGGATTTTGATAAACAGTACGCCTTTCCTGTTACTTAATATCTGTCTAGGGAAAGCTATTTTCCAGGTTTCGAAGAAATCACCTAATGTAAAGAGGAAACCACTTAGCCACGATAAAAGTTACCGCATACGAATGCGCCATCTATTTGTTATTAGTTCTTTAGGACAAAGAACCTGACTATCGCCTTTCCTTGAGAGAAGTGTAATAGATGTCTAGGTCAATCAGGCCTAACTAGCAGTAAGAAAGAATGATGGAAGAAGGGGAAAAATAGTAGACTTGTTATCGTAGGGACGAATAATATATGTTTTTCTGCTTATTTTGTATTTGATGCTTGTTTTTGTGCTGCTGGTTTGTCTCTCTCTCTCTTACTCTTCTCCTAACAACGATTGACTAACACTTTTCAGACTAATTTCATAGTTTCATCTCATTTTCGATCATTGTGTTTACCAATCTGTACTGTTAAGCTACATAATGATAATTTAGTATATAAAATTTAGTTTAATATATTAATAAGAATCAACAAATTCTGCTACATAGTATGTTTACGTATGAAAAAATTAATAGGGGACGTTGAAAATATTATTCTGGTTCGTTTAATATGAGAAACTTGGGGAGGGGGATATCAAACGGTAGTAGTAAAGTGACAAGTTAAACAAAGATTCATAATGAAGCAAACAAATTGGAGAAACAACCCCTCCCTAAAACAAACAGGTCAATTGTAAAACCGAAGCGTGACCTCATTTTGGGGTTTTGGGGAAATTAAAAATACTTGCGTTTCTTAATAAACCGTACGCTTTTCCTGTTACTTATCATCAGGCAAGATAAAACTATCTTCCAGGTTCCGAAGAGATCACTCAATGTAAAAAGGAAGCCACGATGAAATTTACCGCATACGGGAACGCCATTTAGTGGCTATTGATTCTCTAGGGCAAAGAACCCGATGATCGGGTTTCTTTGAGAGAAGTGTAATCGATGCGTAGGTAAATCAGGCCTAACTAGCAGTGAGGAAGAATGGCGAGTGAAAAAGGAAGGAGAAGTAGGCATAAATAACTAGAAGTTGTAGATAAAATTATTACTGATAGATAATATTTCATAAAATAAATATCATCATCCATTAATGATTGGATCGGGAAGTCTCCTTCCTAACTTCTAAGAATTTAAACTACTTAGAAAACTGCCTATCAGGTGTGTTTTAAAAATGCGGAGTCAATATGATAGTAGAATAGATTAAATTTCTTAATAAATTTTGACCTTAAACTTCTTGGTGATCTCAAGACAGAAAAAATAGGTGTTGCCTATCAAAATACTGAAACACTTCCTAATCTAAGGCCACCTCTTTGTATGACTTCTTTGGCTCGATTATTCCACGTTTTTTTAATATTCTTCCCCAACCATTCTTATCGCCTCATTACATCCGATTCAGTCACATTGAAACAAGCTGTAGCATTAAATTAGTTACTAAATTAAAATTTCTCCGAACCTTAATTGGCCAATTATGTATAATGGGAAATCATAGGATTACATGAGGTTTTTAGAGGAAGGAGTGAGGAACTTTGAAAAGAAAAAAAAATCACAAATCGGACGAATTTCTAGAAACGTTTTAGCTTTGGTGGATCTAACCCATTGATATTACATCCTGGAAAAGTTGAGCTTGATTAGATTTTGGGTCTGTTAATTAGTGAGATTTCATTGTACTGAATTGTTTCTGAAGGCTAAAGACGAAAGTTTGATAGGGATTTTAAGCTAAGCAAATGGAAAGGAATTTTGACTAGGCATTGTGGGGGCTCGCACCTAATTCGTCTCCTTGGAGAGCTTTTTAAGATACATAATTTGAGTGTACTAATGAGTAGGGATTAATTTAACACTCTAATGTTGTTTCTTCATCTACAATTACTAGGATTTAATGATTGTTCGAAAGCACTCCATATCGATATCCAGTTAGATAATCTACATGAAATTTTGAATCACAAATATTATGTTATACTTATGAGAAAGTTTTTCCCTTATCTTAAAATCTGCCGGAGATAGAGAAACAAACAAAAATATATGTTCATTGCAGATGGAAACTATATCTCTACATATTTCTATCTTTATCTTGATAGATAGATTTTATGTATTTAGATACCTGCTTAGCTAGCATTTTGTGATAACGAACAAGCAGCCCTAGCTCGTATCACTTTTGAAGTAGCCACCAGGCGCTTTGTTTTTTCTCTTTGCTTTACGCATTAAGACAGGAGGTAAACTTGTAAGCTGGTAACCTTTTATAATTAAACTACCTTGTACGCAACTAGTGACCGTGCTTGCTATAGGAGGTGTAAAACACCCCAGCGCTGCATTGGGCACGTCTGAGGTACACTCTTTAAGCAAGTCCTTGGCCTGGATGAGAAGTGTTAGGAAGTAAACCATTGCTCTAGTAGCCGTATTGTATTCTGGTCGTTTTAATCCATCGAAGTAAAAGAACAAAACTAACCAAGATGGTATTAAGAAATGAGAAGATAGAAACCCTCAAATATGCAATAGAGAAGCCAATGTATTATAAAATGCAACATTAATAGAAAGACCGGTCGATAATAAATTTGGCTATGTCAATAAATTTTTTGCCATTTCAATAATACCGTGAACGTATAAAAATATTAAAATCTTCTATTGCCAATCTATTGATACGAAACAACTCGTTCTGTACCCTCCAAAATTAATAAAAAGTTTCACACTGAAATTGTCCATGGTCAATAAAATTGAAAGGGCTGTTTAAATTAAAAGGACAAAGCTTGTAACGTTTTTTAAAATCGATGAGAGTAATAGTAATAGCTGTAGGTCCTATTTTCAACCTAGATTTGCTCCTTAATCATTTTTCACCTTTGTTTTGGCTTATCAATTTTGTGTTCATTAGTTCGCTATTAAAAACAGTACCCCATTAATCAAAGACATTATCCATTCCTTTGTTAATAAGTTAAATGCGGCGTCTTAATGACTCATAAATTAATCTTATGTCTCAAAGGCGAATTTGATACTCTACAGAATCAATATCAACAATTTCACCCTTGGAAATTTTAAGTTCTCTATAAAAGAGCTCCGCAGTTTAGTGTGGGGAAAATATTTTGACAAAGATCGAAAACAATTATTCCTCCCTATTGATAAAGAAGTTGAATTCATTATTATTTATGCCTACATGTATTTCCTTCTTCCATGACAACCTCCATAAATATATATTATTAGGAGTAATAAAAGTAGTCTTAAAATTGGTAGTAGTTTTCGGTCCCGCAAGGAAGGGATGAGAGCATTTTATGTTTTCATCTATATATTTATAGTCAGCTACAGCAGATTTCAGCATCTTTCTTTCTGTCTTTAAATTTTATTTGAAAGACAGAAAATAAAAATGGCATAGCCCTGTGGTGGTTGTATAATAACCCGCAGATCCTGTAGTTGATCCTTCTTTGTATATATATATATATATATATATATATATATATATATATATATATATACGATGCGGTGGGTTATTTATCGCCTAACTTCAATATAACAAAATAAAAAAAAACATTCTTTTATACTGATCTATTTAACAAAAGTACACGTTGAAGCCATTTCATTTTATTCAATGAAATGACGGTCGGCCTCAATCACGGGTTCTTGAAGGGTTCCGAGAACTTCTGTTGGGTGCAAATAGTTATGATTCTGGTCCGCAGCTCCACATGGTGGTGCACGGGACTTTGTCTCCCTCTAAACGACGTTCCACACATAATAGTCAAAAAAGTTGCAGTCCAGTGAGATAGGCGGCAGGATTTTCAGAGTGATATGATTAAAGAAAGTGAGAGATGTAAAGGTTTGCTCGCCTTCAGTAAATTCTACTACTCATAATCTATTCATTTCATTTACCTATTCTTATTATGGCCTTTTCGATCGTGCCTGCTTTTGTTTCTCTAGCTCTGCCTTGTATGCCTCAATAATCAGCTTGATTTAATAGTTACCTTGGCTGAATGAATTCATGGCTTCTGTATTAAACTGTTCATTGTCTGAATTTCTACATCTTAATAAGGCCACAAAAAATAATCAAAATTCGATATTTCTTGTGAAAATCTAAAAAAATCACATCTGTTTTCTTAACTATTTAATTTCTTCCTGTTTGAAACTCTCTTTAATATCAAATTCAATAAACAACTCATATAAAAAGAGGCAAAAAGAATTTAGCCATGATTTTTATTATAATTTTCATACAAAATTACATCGGTCCTTACAGCACACGAAACAGCACATCGCCACAGGTGAGGTGAAATTACTGAAAGAAAAATGTTTGGTCTTTATTAATATGCTACTAATGCAAATATATATACATATAGATAATAAAATAATACTAATATTACACAAAGGCAAGGGTTGGCTGAAACTATTACTTTTAAATATTTTTTTAATTCACATCATCTATAAGCAGTAGGTACACATTTATTTTTTGCTTTACCTATCTCACTTGGAAAATATAATTTAATCATATTTACAGGCTAATGAAATACGACAATAAAAATGTGATCAGTCAGATACAAAAACTACCCACGAATTCTTATATAAATTTAAGGTATTCAGAATACTGACCTTCAAAAATAAATATACATATGTTTGACTCAAATATATTTAATTCTTTAATCTTCTGATAGGAAAAATTGAACTACAAATTTATAGAAACACGAAATTAGCGGTGTTTAACAGCAAACAGGATTTGTAGCTATATATATATATATATATATATATATATATATATATATAAAAATACTTATATATATATATATATATATATATATATATATATATATATATATATATATATATATAATTTTATATAAGTTTATGATTGATTTTTCTAGCCAAAATTGATTCAGACAATTACAGTTTAATATAAGACAACAGGGTGGTGATGAATAATGAAATATTCTTCTCTGTTCTCCAAAATCTTATATCTTTGCACATATAAACAGACTCTGGGAGGAGCATAAATTCTTACTGAATGTATAATATATGCATATACAATATATAATACGTTATATTATGCATAACATCTTAAATTCTCTTAATTTAATAGGTATAATCAATCCATATTAAGGTGTCAGTACTGTGATTCTTGGGACTAAAAATATATAAAGTATTTCCATTTATAAAACTAATCCTACTTAGAGAGACCACATCCGATTTAGATTATCGATACAGGTCACTTGTTTAGGAAATTTATTTATTACAGAAATAAAATATTATGAGGGTCACACTCAGATTAGATCAGTTTTGTTTTCACCTTCACGAGAAGAAATTTAGAACCACACACGTCATTATAGCCTCCGACAAAAGCGAGCAAGGTAAATAGAATTTAGGAGCAGTAATTTATTTAACAATTGATTCTTACGAGGGTAAAAACTCTTCCATTTACTCACCGTTTATTATTCATGAACTATGAGAAGAATTTATGAAATTTGCAATATTCACTGACTCATTAGTACGCAAAGCCTTTACTTTAAACACTTTTCCTGTATTCTCTTAGCCTGGGATAAGCATGAACGCTTCTTTCAGTAGAGGAAAGAAAGGATCAGAGGAGGGCCGCTAGCAAAAGTTGAATAATTAATCCTAACGACGGGCCGCATGTCATACTTCCACTAAGGATTTTCGGTGGGACAATTTCTTCCTCTTCTGCAAAGATCATAAAAAATTTTAATCTTCTGTAGGAATTAATTTGGAAATGTTTGCGATAGCTTTAATCTCGAAAGAATTTATCGAATTTTATGTATCTGAATAAAAGATTAAAATAAAAAGAAGTTATACGAAATGATAGAGATTTTTTTTCATTCTCTCGAATTTATTTACGAATAAAAACGAGATTTCTAAAAAAATAAAGCTTAAGATTTCGTATCGAACTGTTTTCTAGGAGGAGGAAAAATAGTGATATTTACATTAAAAAGGTAAATATAATATAAATTTTAAAAGTAGGAACGATCTATCTCTTACAAATGATCTCGGAATATGCAAAGTTTCCTCAACTTACCTTTTCCAGTAAAGAATTGGAAAACTTCAGAGTCTGACGACCATCCAAACTTATTTTCCACTCCAACAACAGCCTCGTAGTTAAGCTCTGGCTCGAGACCCTCTAAGGGATGATACATCTCAATTACACCTCGTCCAATCCGAAGCTTCTCTCTCCCTTCCACGGGCGGGGACTGTGTTGGGTACAATTTGTCCGTTACCCATGCTTGCGGACCGTCGCCTGGTTGTCGATCCTAGGTGGTATGAAAAAAGCGTCGATAATAGATTCAAATTAGAGTTAACGAAAACAAAATAAACGGAAGTTTACTTTGAAAGTTAGATTTACATTGTTGTCCGACATTTGCAGATAATTCTATAATTCTTCTAATTTGAGAATTAAATGATATAAACAAATGGAGAACCTCTTTTAGATACGTTTCGAAACGGGGTTAAAAAATAAAATGTGCCTAGCATTTGAAATTGTGTCTAAGGCTCTTAGTACGACAAGCAAAGGAAATTAATTTTTACCCATTATGGATTGGTGTGCTTCATAACTCTCCAGGACTTCCCCTAGTTCTTTAAATAAGGTAAGTAATCTCGCGTTAATAATCTTAAATTTATTGATTAATAATCAATGCAATGATATTTATCTATTCTTACCCTACTAGCCCACCATCTATTTTTAAACACGCTACTGTTTGCCAAATTCGGCAGAAATCTTTCCTTGGCCTAAACGAGTCGTCAAACTACCGCTGAATAACACAAAGTCATTTCATATTAAAGTATTTGCAAAACTCTTATTATCCCCGCTTTTTGTTTACAAGCCAGGAATCTCTTCAAAGGCGGCCACAGCAATGAATCTATTCTTCTTAGTGTAACGAACCGCTTTCGTTAAGCGGCTGTTGCTAGAAACCTTTTACTTTTTTTCTGTTATTTAACGATTTAATTAATCACTGTGTTTCCTTGAACATCATTGACCGGTTCTTCTCTTGCATTAGAAACTATCTATTATTAAACCTCGTATCAGACCTTCTCAATCTCGTTTGCTCTAAAACTTAAGTAGGAGAAAACCGAGATAATTATGATGGATACTCATTCGGATGTTACTCTCTGTTCAAATATTGCTCACTTTCTTAACCTTAGTGTCTCTCTGTCTCATGTTTTCTTTTCCGACAGAGGTAAAAATCTGGGCAAGTATTTCTCAAAATTCAGGTCCCTAATCACTGCACGTCTTCTCACTAATCCTTAAGCAATATTAGCTTTATCTACTCTCACTTATACTAAAATATTTTCACTATCACGCTTCTCACCTTCGTTATCTCCCCCTTTGACTAAAAAAACAAATCCCTTCTCGCTGGATCTCATGCTTGCAGTTCTCGACCACCACACCTTTTTTTTAAACATTGCATCCATGTTGTTCTTCCCCTAGAAATTGCCTCTCGTTCAATTCTCCTGCTTCATAAAATACACTGGGCTTGCATCTCATCCTGAATGCCATCACTGCCATCTTCTCTCCTACAAGTTATTACTTTTCTTCCTCTCATAAACTAACACGCCATCCCGCAAATACCAATGATTGGGCTCTGCTATTTTTAACTTCTTTTGCCTCGTAATCACCTTTGGTACATAGGAGATAGTGATATCTCGTTCACATAGGTTGCGTGCTGTTATTCATCTCTCACCCTCCATTGGGGCTTTAAAATGTGCTTTTAATTTCCATTTCTTCTCTCATGCATGATTTTAGTTGCTATACATGTGCTATTTAAATGCCTGAGGAATTGAAGACAGCCATACAAAAATGCTTAACAATATTAGTAAGATACAACACTAAACCTGTTCCACTCTCAATCTTAATATACCTTCTCAGCTTTATCATCGAAAGATCACAACCATTAAAGTATATTTGCTTTTAATTTTAACAACTAAACTTAAATGCATTTCTTGGAAATCTCCTATCTTCATGATTTATTCTAAGGACTCCAATCTTAAAAATATTATTGATATTCCACCTCCTTCTTATTATCAAATATTCTGATCGTGGATAATCCGGATCGTTTACTTACTCCGACTTTGCGGTATTTGAGTCTGTACTGAATAATGGGAGCAAAAGTCTCTGTCGTCCATTTTAAAGTGTATGAATCTTCCTCACTTCCTTTAGGGCTGCTTGTAATCTCCGGTTGTTTAGGAAGACCTGAAACAAAAATTATTATGTGATATATATATATATATATATATATATATATATATATATATATATATATCCTGTCGCGAACAATCATGTCAAATTGGTATTAGATCCGGCTTAATGTCAATCACTTAATAAAAATTTTATGGTTATTCGAAAAGGGCTGAATAATAACGAAACTTAGCACGATGATTCATATCTTAATATAATAAATCAAGGCCAACCCTCTCTCACACTGAAGCTTACTCCATACTCTATTTATTTTATAACTAATTTCTAGTGACTATTCTTGATTCGATAAATAAACCAAGAACAAGAATGAAGATATTTGTACTCTAGGTTTTGCTTTATCTTTTCTTTCCTTATTGGGGAGCGATTAGTCAATGTGCTTGTATGGTTTCAATATAAATCAAAAAATAATTCTGATATTGAATTTCTATTCGAAATAGGGACGTGAAATATTAAAATTGAATTTCAGGAAATATAGAGTTAAGAAAAAATACGAGACACGTTTTACCATTTGTACATATGCATGTGATAGAAATTTAGAGTGAATTATGAATGCTCTCCGAATCGTTCCCTTTCAATTATGTACCTGACTCTATTTTGTAGTTAATTGCTACCTGCACGAGAGAACGGATCAAGAGTATATGAGTACTCTTTAAATTGGAAAGGAAGATGTTCTCTCAAAATTTGCAGCGTAAAGATAAATCACTTCTTAAAAAGGAGTGACCTAGGGACGTTATGTTAACTAGGTTGTTGGAGTTGTTTAATTTTTAACTATACTCACTTAAACTTAACCCAGTAAGATAAACAAGTGTTTCCAATGAGTACCAGGAAAATTAACTATGTACAACTACGCACCCCATTCTCATTTGAAAATGCTTAACTTTACTTGTTCACAAAATGGGTCCTACTCGGTATTAAAAGGATTTATTTACTAAGTTAATTAATAGTACCTAGTTAAAGTCATTCTTCTAGGCCAGCATCATAAACGAAATCTCCCGCCCGGTTCTGGATACACACCCTGAAATCCGGTGCTCTATATATATATATATATATTACAAATAAAGAGAAATTGAACGCGAATGAGCAATGAGACAAGATATTTTAGAGGTAAGAGAAAGAGACATTAGAAAAAGACTAGAATCAAAGAGAGCAGAGGGCGGCACAATGAAGGCAATCATTTACCGAGAAGACAGAGATAACGCCAGGGAAAAAAAGTTTGAAATTCCTGGCCGGGACTCGAACCCGGGTCTGCTGATCGCCGGTCTGATACTCTACCGCTAAGCTACCAGGCAATCAAGTCCCGGGCAGGAATTTCCAACTTTTTTCCCCTGGCGTTATCTCTGTCTTCTCGGTAAATAATTGCCTTTATTGTGCCGCCCTCTGCTTTCTTTTATTCTAGTATTCTTCTAATGTCCCTTGCTCTTACCTCTTGTCTCATTGCTCATTTGCGTCCAATTTCTCTTTCTCTTGTACTATATTGTTATATAGTCTGCAATGCAAGGTTTCTGCATCTTTCTTTCTGTCTTGAAAATTGTTTTGAAAGGCAGAAAATAAATATGGCGAAATCCTTGTGGTGGTTGTTATCACCCGCAGAACTTGCATTTGATATTTCCTTGTCTTTCAAAGTTTCCCCTACCCAGTCATTTGCTGATTTTCTTATCGCCAAGTACATTTAAGTTATTTCAAGATGTTGGAACGATTTTTAATTTTGTCATTTTAATTTGGTGTGTCCCCTGAAACCGTAAGTTTTTAATAGTTTTTTTCCCTTTGTGTATCCGTTTCGCAGACGAGCCTCTCCCGAAATCAGTTTAATCCCCAAGCAGGATTAAAAACCTCGATTCCCATTTGACCGTATAGAGTTTAATTTCATTTTGCAGTTTAGTATAGAAACTTTATTGGGTAATTTTCCTTTAAAAGTTTGCTTTCGAAAGACCTACATGAGCGTAACCATTGGGTATTTTTCGCGTGCAGCGGTTAAACGAGCTATAATGGTAAGAAAATCTCGTCATTTGAACGCTTCAAGACTCAATGAGAAGCTTTAGGATTATCCGGCAATGATTTAATTGCATACGTTCAAGAAGAAGGAAGAAACGAAAGGGCAGATAAAAGAGATAGGGAAGAGCGGGAGCTGGAAGAAAGTGAAAGAGTTCGGCAACACGAACGTGAACTCGGTCGCAATCAACTAGAAACCCTTTCCGTACATTTAAGAACTGAAGACCTCATTCGTCCCCGTCCGTCAAGTTGCCAGTCTTGAAAGACGGTGAAGATTTTGGTGCATACCTTACACATTTCAAAAAAAATATTTGAGGTCAATCACTAGGACATTCAGGCAGACGGTGTCGCCAAATTGCTTCCCTTACTTAATACCCAACTCTGAGATGTTTTTATGTCCCTTCCGGCTAATGCAAGAATAGTTATTCCACCCTTAAATCGGAACTTCTTTCGGCAGTAAATATGAACCCGAATTTTATCGATCTAAATTCCGTAACGCTAGAATTCAGCCCAGACATATATTCCATCAACTTCGTTTCACCCTGCAAAGAAACTTTAATTTCTGGCTAGACTCCGCCCAGATTACCCGCAAATATGACTCCCTCGTCAATTTCTTTCTAAGGGATCAGTCGATGGCACCGTTGCCTCTGGAAATCCGCGCATTCACGAAAGATAGGCAATGCATTACTTTCAAAGAATGTATTGAAGAGGCGCATGTGTACCCGGCCAGTCACAACCTGTACTCAAAGGACCAGAAGAAATCACATCCTCTATCCCCTAGAAGCAAGACTAGTAACTCACGGTTGCCCCCTAAGAACGCTCCGAAATTTATGAAGGTTCCAGTTCGGTTCCCTTCCACCCTAATAACATTCTCCCCTCTGAGGCGAGGGATATGAAGCCCCTCATTTCAACTTCCTCTTCGTCGGCGTACCCCAGAAGGTCCATCGTTTGTTTTTCGTGTGACGCGGTGGGCCACGTAAGACCTAACTGACACCAAATTTCACACTTACGATACCCTCCCAACCACTATGTTCCTCAGATAAACGCTACTCCAACTTCCCCGCCTTCTCGCCCGGAATATCCCGCAAGTCTCTCGACGAATAGTCCCGCGTGACACTAGGTTATCTTCTGTTTAATATGAGCTTCCCTGGTGGATTAAAATTCAAACACAGATGCAGGGTGTCCACCCTCGTAAAGGACACTGGTTGTTACTGTATCGTGGTGTCCCAAGAATTACTTCCCCCAGTAGGACCTGACCATAACAAATATGTAATATTATTTCTTTTATTTGCATTTATTGGCTGGGTGACTTACGTATCACTTATTTTTTTCACATATATTAGTACCGAATGAAGAACCGACGCCCAGGATCAAAATAAACCCCTTAGTCATTAATTGGTTTGCCTAAGTGACGGCTTAAATTAAAATGCCCTTTTGTAGCGACTTCCCAACTCGGTTCAGTCAGTTAGTGTTACTATGTGCACCTGTTCAAAGCAGGATAGGAATACCACGTCCCTATCCCTTGGGTCCCATTCGAGCACAACCCCTTTCCAATTTTTGGTGATGCCCTTATCTCTCCCCTTCACTGCAAGAAAAGGTAATCTTTCGGAAGGGAAAAGTGTGAGACAACGATCTCGAAAGACCACCTTGACACCACCCCATTCCCTTCGAGCAGAGGCTACGCGGCCTTAAGCAGGATTCCAAAATGTGAAAAAGCAAATAAATTCTCGAGTGGGAGCAGCCAACGCGACTGTCCACAGCTGTGTTTGCTTAAGCCGGCCGATCCCTCGCTAAGACGTTATCACCGAGAACCCTATGCTCCGCGGACATACTAATACCCCGCAGACACGCCAGAACGAGCGTCTAGGGATTGCCATGCCCTGGAGGACTTCTAGTCAGCAAATCGACGGAGTATTTAATCTGAAGTCTCACGTTACTCGAGAGAAGATACACACACCTCGTCTCTAGTCGAACCTCGGAGCTAGAAGGTTTCGTCGGTTAGAATAATTGCCGTGAACTTTGGCCACCGTCATTAGGCAAATTCACAAAGCGGCATTTCTTCTGAGAATTGTGCGACTCAATCATCTCATCTCGTTTTTAAGATTAATTCGCCCCCTCGTTCAAAATTACTTATTCCTCTTATCGAAGAGCATCTCGCCCCAAGTTCAAGAATATCTCGCTTCACCTTTCAAGAGTAATTCGCCCAGTATTCAAGATTACCTCACTCGTACCCGAGGTAATCAAATCACGCCGTTGAAATTACTTCGCCCCTGTCGCAAGATTATCTCACTCCGTAACAATCTGAGCTATGCCCCCCCCCCCCATCCTCACGAAGAGTCAAGTCTACAAGGTAAAAGCATTTTCAGATTTTATACTTAGTCCCCGAGATTATCCCCTTCTGTCATTATTTTCCTTTCTGACCGAGTCAAGCATTTATCCCTCGATTGTCTCCTTAGTCATTGACTTATTATTGACTTTGAGCCAGACATTATTTCTCAATTTTATCCCTGTGTATATTTCGACAGACAACTTGTTTTTGTTGCAATTAAACCTTTATTTTGGGTTTTAATCTTTCAATAACCTCAAATGCAAGCTGGCATTTAAAGAAATCCCCGGCCAACAATTACGTACTCGCCTAGATTTAATCGCTTTAAACTCCCCTGAACCCAGGGAGGAGTTATTTGGCCACTTCATTAGCTCCGCACCGCCGGTTATCTTTCGTCCGCCTGAGATGAGAGAGTAAGTGCCTTCCCGGCTGCTAAGGTATACACTTACGATACCACGACACACTACTTTCGCAATGGTGCTTGTTGGTAGAATCAAGGTTTCGAGATGTCAATGTCTAAGTAAAGGTTGTAATGACATACTAGACTAACTAGCTCTAATTAAATATAGGTCACAAAACTATTCTTGAGTTAGAAACCAACCATAATTTAAATCTTATAACTTAAGTATATGGATGTGAAAAATAGATCGAATATAGTTTTAGATTGCATTTTTTTTTGTAAATGCTTATAATATCTTTTAGTCCTGTGCGACTCTACATCTCATTATTTCAGTCATTAGGCCGAACCTAACGAAATTTGAAATGTTTATGTTGTTTTACATTCTGTTTCGAATGTTAAAATTGTCAAAGTCTTCCCAAGGTTAGCCTTGGAATTATTTTGTTGTGGCTATGACATCATAACTATTCGGCCAATTCTAACTCAATTTAAAACCACGATGTTGTTTTGCATTCTCTTTCGAATGCTATAATTGGTAATGTCCTCCCAACGTTAGCACGGATATTATTTTGTTTTGGTAATAACATCACAACTATTCAGCCGATTGTAGCGAAATTTGAAACCCTTATGTTGTTTTACATTTTCTTTCGAAGCATATAATTGCCAAGGTCTTCCCAATATTAGCCAGGGAATTAGTTTATTTTGGCAATAACATCATCACTAGTCGGCTGATACTCTGCTAGACTTGACTACCCTATAATATCCTATACTCTGCTAGAAAAGCCTAGAATAGGTTATACTATGCTAAGCTAATGCAAGATATAATGTACAAGGGTAAGATTTTTAAAATGCTATGCTAAGATAGCATATAGTATCTTAGGCTAGACAATACTAAGTTTTGCTTGACTAGTGTATAATAGGATATTATAGACTATACTTGTCTTGGATAGTTAATGCTGGGCCAGGTTTTACTATGCTAGGCTAGGCTGAGATATGCTAAGCTATGCAAGGCTAGACCAGCCTATACTATGCTATGCTAGAATAGGCTAAAGTGTATTAGGCTAGGGAGGCTTATGCTCTGCTATGCTATGTTAGGCCATGCTAGGTAATACTATGTTAGGCTACCATAGACTAGCTTACCGAGGTTATAATAGGCTAAACTATGCAGAGTTATTGTAGTCTAGCCTATGGTATGCTATACTAGTCTATGATATACTAGGCTAAGCTATAATATGATACGCTTGGTTATATTATGTTAGGTGTGGTTATGCTAGGATAGGCAATACCAAGCTACCTTATAGTATGGTAGGCTAGGCGAGTCTATCGTATGCAAGGATATATTGTCTAGGCTATAGTAGACTATTCTTGCTGAGCTATACTAAGCTAGGCTACTATAGGCGACGCTAGGCATGCGCTAGCATGCAATGCTAAGCTATACCTGGTTAGGCTAGGCTGTACTGAGCTAGGCTACACTAGGCAATGCTACGCTAGGCATGGCTACACTGTGCTAGGCTAGGCTACGCTAGGCTATACTATAATATGCTAGGTTAGACTGGGGGTCTACTAAGCTAGGCCAGGCTCTACTAGGATACGATAGGGTAGGTTATACTAAGCTAATCTAGGATAAAGTAGGCTATACTTTTCTAGATTATACTAGGCTACCTAGATCATGCTAAACTAGGATAGGTTAGGCCAGGCACAGCTAGACTATTCTATTTTAGTCTAGGCTATCTTACTCGTATGTTTGGCTAGGCTTGGCTATAATAGGCTAATTCAGGGTGGGTTATACTATGCTATGCTTGGCTATACTAGGCTAAATGAGGTTGGGTTATACTATGATATGCTATGCTATACTCGGCAAATTTAGGCTAGGCTATACTAGGTTATGATATGCTAGACAATACTACGTTATGCTTGCTAAGCTTTTGTTAACTATGCTATGTTAAATTATGTGGTTATACTAGAATATGCTATGCTATGCTTGGCTATACTAGGCTAAATGAGGTTGGGTTATACTATGATATGCTATGCTATACTCGGCAAATTTAGGCTAGGCTATACTAGGTTATGATATGCTAAACAATACTACGTTATGCTTGCTAAGCTTTTGTTAACTATGCTATGTTAAATTATGTGGTTATACTAGAATATGCTATGCTATGCTATTCTGTACTATGCTATACTATGCTATGTTATGCTATGTTATATTATACTATGCTGTGCTATATTTTGCAATGCTGTGCTATGCTCCACTATGATATGAAATAATTCTATAATATAATACGCTCTAATCTGCTATGGTATTTTACCCTATACTATGGAATACTGTCCTATTAGTGTGTGTCAAACTTTTAACGTTCTAATTACATAAATGATGGTTGCTCAAAATTTGCAGCCCTTAATTGAAAATAGCAGAGTTATTGCTATCTCAATTCCAAACTCTGGTTCACGTTCTGAAATGTGCATGTGAGAAACTACCCAGCACTCAATCATGCAAAGGATATTTACCCTAAAGTGTTTGAAAAGTGGGAACGAGAGAACAGTTCCTTTCTAGCCCCCGTTGTAAATTCAAGAGCTACAATCTTTAACAGATGCAAATAAAGTAGGATCAGGCGTAAAACATATCCTTTGGGAGATGAGAGCTACAGGCCTTAAACATATTCCTTGGGAGATGAGAGCTACAGGCCTTAAACATATTCCTTGGGAGAGGAGAGCTACAGGCCTAAGACACTTTCATTACAAAACTAGACTTCTGTTGATATCCTCAGGAGCAAATGTAAAATTTAAGGGGGCTGTGAATTTTGCTGCCCTATGGAGATGAAAATCTCTGTGAAGGAACTTGCTTTCATTAAAGGTCAGAGAGAAATGATTATTTCTTTTGTACCAAATCATGTTTGCTTTCGAGATTAACTTGAGTAAAATAGACAACTCAATAAAGTAAAAGCAACAAGAAGGTGAAGAAAGAAGAGTTGCTTACTATAGGTAAACGAATGTTTCAATGCCATCAAGTGAAATAATTTTCTCTCCTGAAGAAAATGAGGAAAAATGTTCAGGGTGGAGAGGATTAAATTTATGAAGTGACATTAAAAATACCAACCACATCTACAAATTCCATTAAAAACCAACCCTGGATTTTTTCTAGGGGGAAGGGGAATAACATCATAACTATTCCGTTGATTCTAACAAAATTTAAAAATCTTATATTGTTTTACAATCTCTTCCAAATAAAATAATTGCCAAAGTCCTCACAACTGTAGCCTGGGAATTATTTTGTTTTGGCAATAACATTATAACTATTCGGCCGATTCTAACGAAATTGAAAACCATTAAGGTGTTTACATTCTCTTACGAATAATAGAATTGAGAAGGTTCTCCTAAGCTTACTCCGGGACTTATTGAAAGTTTTGTAGGTCGTAAGGTCATAAATCAGAATAAGTGAGCGATATTTCCCTCGTAAGGGGTATAACGCAAGAACATAAATATTTCCTTTGAGATGCCCCCAAAAGGACAACAAGAGAAAGTGGTTATCTAATATTTAGCTGCATGACATTCGCCAGAAGTTTGTACACATGCTATATCTTGCATCGTGATGTCCTTAATCACCCCTCATTAATTCAATGCAGTAATTTTAATCTCGCTTCATGGTTTTGACATAAAACAAGAACTTAGGTTTAATGAAATACAACTAGATAGTCATTCATTACTATATGTTCCTCATTTACAGTGACCAAACAATACACGTGAATATTTTTTACAAAGTATCAACCAATTTCCAATATTTTCCATTCAAGAACAGAGGACAACCTCTATCCAGATCTCCTTCACAATCTTGCCTTGATTTGAGTTAAAAATTAATAAAGTGGTGGAATCGTCAGATAGATAATATAAATTTCTTAAAGACGTTGTTTTATTCATCAATTTTTTTAAAAAGAGATTTCAAAAGATTTCAAATTTTTCTCTAACTATAGGGAAAAGGGGAATATTATATATATTAATTTTGGACAAGAGAAATTGCAAAGCACTTGCCCCAACAGAAAATAGAAGTGGAAAAGTGATGTACTGTCAGAAAAGTGAATATATGGCTTTCGCCATATTTAATTTCTGCCATTCACAAAGCTTTTTAAAGACAGAAATAAAGATAAGGAGACCTTGTATTGCAGACTGTCGTTTAATAGGCTCCCGACGATATACCATATATAACTATTCGTTAAGGGAATTTTCTATATTTCAAGTGCGTGGTAATCTGATTGACCGAGGTTAGTCCAAAAAGGTGGAAGGGAGGGCTGGAGACGCTTATTTATCTTCATTATGCTTAAGAAGTGGAACGGAGCACAAGGATAAATGATATAGCTACCATTAATAAAATAGTTTTATTAATCAAACTATCAACAACACACGAAAATTTTTTTAACATAAACGAGGATTAAAAATGGGAGAAACACGGCAATGAAAAGGGTCGTGGGAATATCTGACTAATCTGAGGATTAAGATTTGGAGAGATTTAAAACGACAAACAAAAAAAAGGGAGGAATGGTTCGCTTAACCATTTAAAGCACAGGGTTGCGTTGACAAAAGGTTAAATGATTAAAGTTAATGCTCAGCTTACGTAATTACAAAGTTGTTGTGCAGAGCAAGCCGATGCGAAGAAATCTTCGGTCCAACTGGCGATTTCCAGCAGAAGGGTTCTTCGGGGGGTTGACATTAACGAGGAGAAAGGACTGTCTTCGAAGAGTGAGAGCCAAGTGGGGCTCGGAAGTACGAGCGATCCTTGTGACAGGATATCGAAGATGTTCTAGATGAACAATGGAGGTTATTGTTGCAACCAAGCGTTCTCTTGAAGAACGTTAAAAAGGCTAGAATTAAATTATCCTGACGTGATGTCTTGGGAACGAGAACAGTTTCTTGACGAACCGGCTTGAAGAACAATGGCTATTCTAACGTTGTTCTCTTTCTGAACAACAGGGGACGGGTTGAGAAGGGTTTCTTGACAAACGGGCTGAAAGAACAATGGCTATTCTAACGTAGTTCTTTTTCTGAACAACAGGGGGGGGGGCTTGTTGACTTGGCGTATCGAAGGGCACGAACCTTAGCACTCAAGGGATATTGTCTTCTTCTGGACAATAAGGGTTTTTTTCGGCAGAGTTCCTAGGTGTACAATGGAGACCGGATTGGCTTGATGCCGAAACGAAGATAATCTGGATCTGCTTGAATTGGGAAAAGCTATGGTATAAATAGCCGGAGCTAGCCCCAGGGCGTAGGGGATAATTGAGTGGGGGACTTCCGGGAAATGTCCCGGTGGCGCCTAGGAAAATACCTTATCTGCCCATAAGCCTAATTTAATCTGGTGAGATCGACGTATGAAGGCGAAACGGGGGAATGAACCTCCTTGATTAAACATTGGCTATTATGGGCGATAAGGCGCTTCTGCTTCCTCTCGCAGGATATACGTGTGTAAGCATATGTTTTAACATGTGATAGAGGCAGAATTAAAGCGGCCTCAGACCGTTCTATCACACAAACTATATAATGATACAATAAAAAATACATTAGAAAAGCCAATGATTAAGGAGAGTAGAAAACTGCGCAATGAAGACAATCCTTACACATATGACAAAAATAACGCTAGGGAAATATTTAAAAAATCCTGACCAGGAATCGAAATTCGGTCTTCTGATTTCTGGTCAGATGTTTCATAATTAACTTACCAGGCACTGGAACTCCAACCTACCTAAAGGATCAGCCTATCAAACAAAGTATTCACCTAGTCTAGTAACCTCCAAGGGATTTCCATACCATATCTTCTTACCCCTCACAATTTCAGCAAATTAACCATGTCTCATAAAAAAAACAAATTCAAGTTTCTCCTAAACTCTTATGTCTTCCAATATCTCTTTCTCTCGGCATAATAAATTCCTCGTTCTTGTCTCATTCCTCATTTACATATAATTGCTCTTTCTCTTATTTATATATATATATATATATATATATATATATATATATATATATATATATATATAATGCATGTATTAACAGTTTTTATCTGCAAAAAGTGAGAATTCCATTTTATATGGAGAGGAAAGGAGTAACGCCACCGGGGGAGGAGAAGATTCCCACGGTGTTGACGGAGGCGCAAACGTGGTTCAGATCTGGTGTAGCTGTTGAGAAGAGCTATTCCTGAACTGAGAGTTCTGGGGACAGTTAGTTTTACGTGGCCCTCCACACCACAGGTAAAACAAGTGAATGGTCTCCTGAGGAAAGAAGACGTAGGAGGCCTTAAGAGAATGGTTTTACATCCAGGTGTTCGGACGGAAACAGTAGTTTCGGCTTCGATGAACCAGTTACCTTGTCAAACTTGCTTCCATTTTACAGTATGAATTTACCTTTGTTAGGCTTAAGTTTTGGAGAAACGGGGGCCGTTTTCTTCAAATGTTTCTGATAAAAGTTGTGGCAGGCTGAATAAATATTGGCCTCTTCTGTGCACTCCTTGAATGTGAGGCTCCTCCAATGTTTTACGAAAGATCTGACTTTACCCGGAATTGCAGCCAAACAACTAGTCTCTCAGCAAGAATTTAACGGGAGCCTCGTAGTTATGAAGGATGTTATAAGCAGGGAGCCTACTGTTGAGTTGACGCTGGAGGGTGTACCCAAACTGACGTTGTGTTTGGCTTGGCTGAAGGGGAGCATGTCTGAATTTTGATCGGAAAAAGTCTCGGGTCATATTATATGCCGCTAGTAACTCTGATTTTAAGGTCGAATAATCGATTGTTGCCTCCGAGGGGAGTGATATGCATATATCTCGGAGTTGGGAATTAAGTAAAGGCAACAATTAAGCTACTCTATCGATGTCCCAGTGGTTGATTTGGAAGATTTTCTCGAAGTGGAATGAGAAGGCTCCAAAATCCTCGCCTTCCTTGAAAACCCGAAGCTTACCAGACGCGGTAGGGGGAGCTTCGGACCTCGAGCTGATGGAAGGCGTTTCGTTCCTGGTCCTACTGATTTTAACTTCATGAAAGCGGATTGTTTCTATTTCTTCCTGTTCTTCTCTTTCTCTTCTTTCTTCTCGTTTTTCTCTTTCCCTTTTTTGCTTCTGGTTTCTCTCCTTCTATTTTTTTCTTCCTGTTCCTTCTCTTCTCTTTCTCTGTCTCCTTGCCTTCTTGCTTCTCTTTAGATCCTTTCCTCTTGTTGGATATAAGCTAAAAAGTCCTTGCCGCTGAGCCCAAGCGATTATCCTTGCAAATTAAACGTGTTAAACAATGAGGACATTATATGGCGTTCGAAAAACTTTCAGGAAATATCATATTAAAACAAAATGTGGGAATTATTTAGACGCACAGCTGAAGTGCTGGTAGGCTTTGGCAGACCTATGATTGTTAACTAAAAAAACACAAACACAGCGATATTTATTTTGCATGGCGCGAATTCTTTATTATACTCGAAATATTCACTCTTGAATTTAGGGAGAGCCTGTGTTGTTCAATATGTAATGAATAAAACGACAAACACAATACAAAAAAAAGAAATAAGATTAAATCCTTTACACTACGGCAGACGTTTTATGAGGCGTGGAAAAGGTTAAAATATAACACAGTCACAAAATTCAATACAAAATACGCACACGAGAGGAAAAATGAGTAGGGTCTTTTCTACAGTTTCTAGGTCTGGCGCCAATCAGGTGATGATATGGTGTAGAATGAGAGAGGAGGAAGGGTGAGGGTGTGAGGATGATGGGAGAGATAGTGGGGAAGAGGGAAGGAGAGAGTGAAAAGAGTGGTATAGAGGAGATGGGGATGAGGAAGAGGAGGGGTATAATGGAGAGGGGGTGGGGAGATATGGAATGCTGATCGGGATAGGGATGAGGGAGAAGAGAGAGGGGAGAGAAGAGTGAAGAGGAAAGGTGAAAGAGAGAAGCGGAGAGGTCAAAGAGAGGGAGGGATGGGAAGGAGAGTGTGGATGAGAGAAGTGGGAAAGAGGGAGGAGATGGCGATGGGGAAGGGAGAGGGATGGGGAGAGGCAGATTAAAGATAGGTGCACACTCTCCCTATCATATAATATACTTAAAATGAGTAAATGTTTCACCACGCGTGCTCGCCAGTTTACGCTCACGCGTGACTGACCGGTAGTTATGAATGAACAAATTTGTGTCCACCGAAACAGATCGAGCGTCTTATCTACATATAAGTATATTTTAAGAACGAGATTTTTTAATTTTTTTTCTCTTGATTTGGATGTCTCTTTGTAAGGGAGGGGGCGATAGACAGGATAGTAGGAAAGAGTGGGGGAGGGGGACTAGAGATGAGAAAAGATTGGAGAGGGGGGGAAGATATTACGCAAGAGAAAGGGGAGATTGGGGAGAAGGAGAGAAGAATTATATGGAGAATTATATTTGCAATAACGCAATTGCGGGGTTAAGAAGACAATGTTATGGCTAACTCAGGTCTTCTTCAAGTCCTTGGAAGGAGCTGGTCTCTCAATCACGAGAGGAGAAATTATGATCCAGCTTTTTTCAGCAATCTAAAAAAGATGGCTATCATTGACCCTTTTTAAATTTTTATCCCCTCTTTAAGAAAGAAGGAAAAAATCGCTTTCCCCATTCTCGCCTAATAAAGCGAGAACTATAATTTCAATAACGCAATTGTAATTATGCGGTTAAGAAGGCAATGTTATAGCTAATATTTTGAGTTCTCTCGTGATTTTAAGAAATGCACCTTCCAAGGGCTTGATGAAGATCTTAGTTAGCCATAACATTGCCTTCCTAACCACATATATATATATATATATATATATATATATATATATATATATATATATATATATATATATATATATATGTAGCAAGAGTGGTCTGTTCTTTCTCGTGGAATGTCCGACCAAATAAGTTCGTACTTGGATTTTTATAAAACGACTTGTTAAAGTAACTTTATTTAGGTGAGGTTTTTATATTGAATGGCTGGAACTTGGTGAATCTATCCACCGAAGTGGAACGGATCGCAACGATGAAGAAATGCCTGCAATTTTTTCTAATGCTAATCTAATCCATAGAAATGATGTCTCTTGTATATATGAGGCAAAAAAGTAGGTACGACCAGGTGAGAGAGATAGAGAGAGAGAGGATAGAAAGAGAGAGAGAGGGAGCGAGAGAGAGCGAGGTCATGTGAAACAAACACAGACTCGAGGGGAATTTATAAACAGAATTATTGGTGTTAGAGGTCAAGAGACAATAAATACTGGTTATAGGGGTGTTGTGCGGACGTAGTTTAAAAGGAGATGAATGAAGCACACATAGTCGTCGTTAAGCGATACCTAAGTGTAAGAAAGAACGTGTATATGAGTGTGCACAACTTTTGTGTACCTGGATCACTACATTAATATATATATATATATATATATATATATATATATATATATATATATATATATATATATATATATATATATATATATATAATAGAGATTAGTAGAAAAAGTTATGGCTAGGTGAAATCACTGCAAGAACAAAGCTGGTTCGTATAAAGAACTAAAGAACCTGGAAGCTCAAAACTACGAATAAAAACCATCTTGTGAAGACCCTGAATTAAATACTCAAACGACATTACCCCCCCCCCCTCCCACACACCCCCCGAATCAATATTTACAAGGTCTTTTAATATTTAAGGCTAAGTTAGGGCGAAACACCTAGTAGTAGGCAGTGGTATTTGTACTTCAACCACCCTACATTTAACCACCTTCCCACAGAGTGTGTTCCACGTGCATTACCGCATCTAAAATTTCCCTATTTTGTTTTTAAACCATTAATTTATTCTTAGGGCTGGAATTTTATGTACCTTAGAAATTTATTTTGTTTAGAATTTTTTTTGTTGATCCTATATAAGAGTCTCCTATTTTATCTCGAAAAAAGACTTTCTTTAATATAACTAAGACTTTTATGACACCAAAAACTTCAAGAAACGCACAGAACTTATAGAAATCCTTTGCCAATTTTAATATGAGTTTGTTGCATGTGTTTGGAAGCAAACATTAGGCAGGAGAGTAAGGTCTTTTAAATATTTTGTGAAATTACCCGAACCTTATTTTTTAAATAACATTGAGAATTTGGGAGAATAAATTTTGGTTTAATGTTTTATCATAGATTTACATTCTTAAGAATCCCCAAAGAAGAGTTTACGGTGAGTAGCAATTTTATCGAGTATTTAAAATGAGATGAATCTACTTGCCGTTTAAGCATTTTATTGGAGCGTCTTGTAGGTGGTTGCACCTTGTAGTGCAGTGAATGTCTTACAAATTTTCATTATCAATGTAACTTTAAATCATGGTGGCGGAAATTTAGACTTTATGTACTTTTCAATGAGTAAACTGATTTAATTTAATTTAATTTGAACGCCTTTTCATCTAATTAAATGAGTCAGAATTTATAGTATCACAAACGAGCTACATTAAATTATTCAGTTTGTTTAAACGAACCAGACTTGAAAAGTCGAAGGAATATTTCTCAATTTTCCCTTAATACTGAATTGCAAACTAATTTCCCATTAAATCATTCTGTTCTCTTTGTATCTGTATATCTTTTTTCCCCTGGTTTAGCAGCTAGACTTTTCTTTATTACTCTCCCTCCCTATAACTTCCTTTATCTCTTTCTTTGGAAGCACATTATATTTTTAGGAAGAATGTTTTCTTGAATTTAAAAGTAAATTTGAAATCTCTCGTTAAAAAATGCTAGGGTGTTAATTTTTAATACAGTGGATGAAGAGAACATAAAAGGTAGGAATTAAAAGATAATGGAAGTGAATGATGTAGGTCGTAATTTGGCTGAGTGGAGAACGCTCTTCTCCCTCTCTCCTTAATTTAAAATGTGACCTGACCTTATGCAAATGTCTTGAATATGCTTCATCCCTCAAGTTGTTTGTTTGACCCTTCATGCCTTTATATTTATTACACGCTTGATTTTGACTTTTTTTACAAAGAATATTATCAATACATCAACATTTTAACAGATAAACTTGCAAGTGCTGAACAACGTCTGCTGACCAAAAAGGCAGGTGCTCTCACTTATTCTGATTTATTACTATACGAGCTTCACAACTTTGACTAATTACCGAACTAACCTTGGAAGGACATTGGCGATTCTTTTATTCAAAAGTGAATGTAAAAGAACACAAGACTTTCAGATTTCGTTAGAATCGAGTCAATAGTTATGATGTTAATGCCAAAACAAAATAATTCCCGGCAGGTTTTGGCAATTATATCATTCTAAAGAGAATGTAAAACAACATAAGTGTTTCAAATTTTGTTAGAATCGGCCACAGAGTTACAATATTATTACAAAAAACATAAAAAAGCAAAATGGGGACCGACAGACACGGTGAGATGTAGAGTCGCTTGCGACTAGACTTGGACCCGACTAAAATCATGAATTTTTGGTGGGATCGGTAGAAAGAAGAAATTTCTAGCTTTCCCTTTTCCAACCCCGTTTTCTTTCTTACAATAAGAAGAAACCAACATAACCTAGCTGAAAAAATCAAATCACGCATCGAGAACATAATTAAAATAGGTTCAATTGCACGAAATTAGAGCAATTCCTATATATATAGGCTAAAATGTGGCGTCAAAAGCATAGAAATATTAGAGGGATAGACATTAATTTGCCAAACATAGAAGAAATAAATATTAACTACCTTCAAAGAAAATAGCGAATCCGGCATCGAAAAACCCAATTAAAATACCTTTAGTTGTGTGAAACTAGAGAAATTCATATAAAAATATGGTCTGATGTGACGTCATGACCTTAAAAATTCAAAGAAATAGACCGAATTTGGCGAAACGAATATGAACTTAATTAATTTTGGAGAAACCTAGAAAAAGAGCTACCTAATCTAGCTAAAAATATAGAGGCTCGTATCGAAAACACAATTAAAGTAGCTTCAATCGAGTAAAATTAGAGTGATTCCTAAAGGAATAGGGTAGGAAATGACGACATAGGGGTTTAAAATTAAAGAACTAAGCCTAAAGTGATAAAAAATTGAACAACTAAACCGAAACTAGCTCCCACTATCGAAGCCCGCATCCAAAACCCAATTAAGATAAATTTAATCGGGTGAAATTACAATAGAAATAGGATAAAATGCGACGCCATAACGTTGAAACATGAGAGGAATAGACTGCAATTGGAGAAAAGTAAAATAACTAAACCTAAACTATCTACAAATATCGAAGCCCGCATCGTAAACACAATTAAAATTGCTTATTCATGTGCAATTCCTATATAAATAGGATAAATGAAATAACGGATTGTTGGCCTTTTTTTCCTTTGAGGAGGTAGGGGAAAGTTCGAAATTATTTTGAAATAAATATGACCGGCAATTTTATTTAATAAGGTTAGTTTATACTCGTATATTTTGCTTGGTGACGTTGTTGTTTTTGTATTTTGGAGCGTATTTAACGGTTTTCCAGCTTGGTTTGGGTTGTTAAAATAATTTCAGCGATTTTTAGAATAATGTTCAAAATTATTTGTCATTCTCTATAAACGGCGATTAATTTACTATAGGTTCTTTCCGTTTTATAGCCAGTCACATTTGCGGTACTTGTATTTAGTTGGGTAGTCCTTTTTTTCCGCCTTGGTTTGGGCTAGTAAAATAAATCCAGGGATTTGAAAACTAATTAATAAAATTATTTGGACTCCTATATGAGAAGCTATTTTTTGTTAGAAAGAGATTATTCCCTTTTTTTGCTGAGTCATGTTTGTTTACATTGCGATGGGTGGCCCTTTTTTCATTCCGTAACCCATTTTTGGGCTATTTTTCCGTTTTTCCCAGGGTTTTGGCTAATTAATTAGATGCATGGATGTTTCAGCTGATTTATTTGAGTGGTATTCTGTACATGGGACTGGCTATTGCAGAAAAAAAGAGTTTTTGCAGAAATCGGTAGCTAAAAGCATTTTATAGCTTTTCCTTTTTCGGCCCAGTTTTTGTTCTTGCAGTTCTGTTTACTTTGAGGGCTCTGACATGATGTCAGGAGCTTAAAACCTGGGAGAAATATATGTACAGACTTTGGAGAAACGTATAATAAGAAGAACTAATACGAATTTGACGAAACCTCTATCTAATAAGAAGAAATCAACATACCCTAATTAAAAATATCGGTAAAACTGAAGATCCATACCCCGCTCGCTTTCCCATAATACTTCATCCATTTCACAATATGTTTTACCTAACTGTCTCATTAACTGTCGCTTTAATACTTTTCCGAATACCGAGCGGTGCGAGAGGTATATAATGGCGTAGGCCGCTATATAGCAACTCATAGTACGGATCCAAATCGGCTTCCGGTAACTAAATACAGTAAAACATTAAGTAAAACTGAAGTATTATAAGTACACTTAATGAGCCAGTTAGGTGAAAAATATTGGGAAATGGACTAAATATTGTGGGAACGCGAGCGAAGCAGCGAGCGGAATATGATCTTTAAGTTTACATTCGAAATAAAATTTAAAACAACATAAGTGTTTCAAATTCCATTAGAATCTGCTTAATAGTTACGATGTTATTATAAAAACCAAAAAAAGGTAGAACGGACACCGACCGACCCAGCCACCGAAATAGTGAAATGTAGAGTTACTCGCGATTAAAAGGTTTCTCGGTAAAATACAGCTTCTTTTCCTATCAATTATGAATAATCTCTTTTACAATGGTTGAGGGTAAGACCGCTTCCAGCCTTATCAATGTTAAGCCACATCGGTTGTGTTTGGTCACTGGATGCCGTTGAAATTTGGCTCAACTTAACTGTGGAAGTTAAAGGCTGTAACAAACTAAAGTTTAAATTCAAAGTTAAACTTTAGGGTTTCCCACCCCATCCTCTTTGAAATAAACACCAGCATGTGAAAATCAATGTCAAATCTCATTCGAAAAACAGCTCATTTCTCCTTATAATTTAGTTACTCCTCTTCAATTCATCAGTTAATGAATGCTTTCGGAAAGCCATTTTTGTTTGTGCGTAGAATTAGGTAAAAAAAAGCATTGAAATCCAATATATTAGATTGGAAGGAACAAACAGTGAGAAGGAATTGTTACCATGTTCCGCTTAGACGTCAATCCGCTAGCAAAGTCTTGGCATGGGTTTGATCTAGGCACTAATGGTCAGAAGGGAAATTTAGTACTAATTTCAATTACTTATTCACTTTTTACTATTTTGTTTCTTATAAGTTTAAAACATAGCGCCTTGAACCTAGTTTAAGGAATTTTGTAATAAAATTGTCGCCTTTGTCATTAATCTTCTTGGCATCATTCACCTTCTTTCCATATATTCCTTTTTTTCTATTTGGATATTTTCTATTTTTCATTCAAAGAAAACATTCTCGCTGGTTAGGAAAGTTTCGTTTTTATTTATCATTGTTTCCATGGGCGCGTCTTTTTCCATTTGCGCTTACATCGTCATTTTTTTAGAGAGGGGAGCCCATCTGGCGACTACCTGCTTGGGCATAAGTTACCGTAGACGACACAGCCTACTACTAGACTATAGTAGGAAACAACTAAAAAACAAACAAAACAAAATAAGAAAACAAACAATATGTAAATAACAAATAACAATGTGTAAGTAACAAATAACGACGCTAAAAAGGACAAGGGCTAAAAACATAACAACAAGAAGAAAACAAAGAAAAAAGGCAAGAAAGAGGTGCGTTCCGGCGCTGAGGGTAGGCGCGCCGGGCCACGACCTAAGAACATGCAAGCGAGAAAAAAAATAACAGTCAAATAAAGGGGAGTAAGCCTGCCTCCTCCCAAAAGTTGAAAATTCCACAGGTCACTGTATACGAACTCGTCCCATGTACAGGGGACCACCAGTAGCAATCCCGCTCGTCCCGTTACTGGGACAGGTAACCTACGCAAAGCTCGCCTAGACTGGGACATTCAACAAGAATGTGCCGCAGACTTCATAATAGGGTGCAGGCGAGCGTTCCATCAAATGGCGGTGCGCCCTGCGAGTCTTTCCAATTCGGAGACGACAGAAGGCAACTTGAAGCCGTCGCGGCATTTGGAGGCAGGTCTATGGGAACAGTCGCGGCGCAATTGAACGCAACTGTAAGTTCCTCTCGACTGTCTCAAATTTTCTTTGTCAAGCAGCCCGGAGAGTTGCCTGAATTCAAACTATGTAATCGGTGTGAAGAAGAGCGAAACGCTGCTCTGGTAGCTCAGTCCTCGCGGAATCCTTGGTGCCTTCAACGGCGCGCTCATTTCCCGCAATTCGTACATGTCCAGGAACCCAGCCAAAGATAATCTCGACATCCGCCTGGCTCGCAAAAACCGTGGCGTCACGGATATCAAGAAGCAAGGAATGCGGAGATTCCAATGCCCCAAAGCACTCAGGGCGTTTTGTGAGTCGCCATAAATCATAATCCGGTTTCCTAACTGGGCAGGTCTCATTATCTCCCATACCGAGCAGTGTATTACAACAGCTCGGCCGTGAAGACAGACGCATCGCCTGGCAGAGCTCCGCTGACTTTCAACAGAGGAGATACAGCGTGGACCCCAACACCATCTTGGGACTTGGAGCCTTACGTATTCATTGGCACGGTTCCAGCTTGAGACGAATTGTGCTCCAAAAAGGTCAAACGCAATACTCCCGGTGTGGTAGAATCTTTGGGGAAGCGGCATGGCGACAAAGAGTCAATGGTGATGGTACCCACCAGGGTGGAACCCTGTGCAGAAACAGGGGAGCCATCGGCCCTAGAGCTATATCTAGTTCTCGAAGGAGTTACCTAACCCTAAACCCAGAGGGCTTAGGGTATGATTGGCTTCTTTCGTCTGCATAGGCAGCGTCGAGATCAGCTGCAGATAAAGTGAGAGCTGTTGGCGTGTGAGAAGGCACCGGGCTTGCGTGTACAAGCGAAAATGCACTGTAGACGGCGCAGATCGAGTGACATCTTCTCAGCATCGACAATTAGGTTCTTAATGGAGGAAATACGGAAGATACCGGTCGCCAGGCAGAGGCCGGTGTGGTGGATCGAGGGCACCTTGCGCAATACACGTTCGGCTGCGGATGCATAAAACTTGCATCCATAGTCGAGCCTCGAACGAAAAAAGGATCGATACGAAGGTAAGGCCCTAGCTTTAGGCACTGAACGTCAGGGAATGGAGAATATCTATGGCACGGATACAATAGAACCTATGGCTGCGAATATAAGCCTCCAAAGTGTGGCATCGGTCAAATACAAACCAAAGAAACGTTGCGAGTACACTATTTCCAGGTGCACTCTATTGAAAAATAAGTCTGGGTCAGGATGGAGAGGGATAGCAGCAGAAGTGCAGCACCTTAGTCATGTCCACGGAAAACTGAAGCCTGTGCGCTTCAGCATAGCAATAGACGCGTTTCAATGTCAGTTGGAGTCAATGCTCTAGAGTTGGCATCTGGTCTGCGCCAAAAGAGATTGAAAGGTCGTCCAGGTAGAGGGTAGCGAGAACACCTTCCGGCAGCACTGAAGCAATGCAGTTGATGTTCAGGGCAAAGAGTGTGATAATAAGGACATTTCCATTAGGGACACCATCTTCCTGCTCTATTGGTTCTGAGTGGGCTATCCTCCACCCCTAGGCCGAATCAACTATCTCGCAAAAATTCATATATAAAGATTGGGAGGCGTCCCTTCGCCCGCATAGGCGTAGTGTTCTCTACGAAGGAAGGCCTTTCAGGGGAAATTTTCCAGTTGGAGAAGAGCATCCGACGTGGAATGGAACTTGCGGAACCGCACTTTGCACAATACAGATTGACTACGATGCCCAGAAAGAAGGCAAATCTAACATTTGCCAATTTCTCTATTAATTTGCACATGCAGGAGGTTAGAGAGATTGGGTAGAAACTGACCAGGGTATAGTGATCTCTCCAAAAATTGCGAAAAGCTAGAATAGATCCTTTGAAAAAATAAACCAGAAAGGCCATACCTCGCTCACCCAGGTGTCGAAGCATGGCGTACGGGACATCATCTATTGCGGGAGCGGTGTCCGCGCACGAAGCGATAGCCAAACGCAGCTCAGTCAGAGTAAAACTATCATCAAAAGGTTCTCCCCCTCTGTAGGTAAATTCAGGTCAGCGGCCTTTCGCGACATAACCACGCGCATTGAAAGCTGGCGGAGCAGCACGTCGGCTAGAAAATGTAGAGAAAATGGTCGGGAAGGATTACACCACGGACGCGTGGTCCGAGATTGCGGTTCCATTGTCCCTGAGAACGAGAGGGGGGTCCTGGGAGAACTTTCCCCAAATCCTTTTGACTGGCGCCGTTAGGTGAAGACATGTATGCCCGCCAAGGAGAGCGATGGGCGTGCATCAGAATATACCGAAACCTAGCTCTAGCTCGAAAAATTCACTGACAGTAAATACGTTCGCGCGGCAATTATAGCGCATGTAGGCATAACGTGGTCGGCATGCAAAACGGACAGAAGGTCTAGAAATAGTAGTTATGCCCACGGCGATGAGGTACCGGAGAAGAACAAACGGCCTCATCTACTGAACTAAACTTCTCGACTGGGACAGAGAAATCGGTCATGACCACCAAGGCGGGATCTCTGGCGGCACTGGCCCAGAAAATGATATTGGAATGAAAATTGATCACTACCATGGAGGTCATCGACCATCCCCCCCAAAAAAATCAGGTTGTGCACCCGGAGAGCACAATGATAGATCGAGGAAGGAAAATGAAACGGTTCTCAGGCAGTGATGCGTAAACTCATCCACATTTAGCACACCTTTTTCCAGCTCGTCGATAAGGTTGGCAAGCACTTGACCCCTGGGATTAATCTAGTAGTCCTCCCATTAGGGGGTCTACTGCTGGATCTCCGAGCAACAGAAAGTACCTCGGCATCCGTGCCACGACGCGGCGGAAGCGCCCCGCGTCGAATTCCATTATGAGTGGAATGTACGCGGAAATAACAGTATACTCCTATACAGGTGAAGCTGCACAGCTACTGCCTGAAATAAGGTCTTTGAAGCGAAGAGAAGAACGGAGACATCATGCCGAGTGTAAATCGTGCATTCTCCCGCCCGGCTCACATCCCATGTTTGTGAGGTCGTGTGACCCTTATACCCCTAGAGGGTGGGCAGGGGGCACGTGCAACGCCTGTCTTCTGCAAAAGAAAATCTATTGGGGAACTGGAAGATGCGAGTCTCAGCAGCTCCCCCCAGTTGGCCCAGGGACCGCGGCAATTCTATTGAAGGAATATGCCCCCCACGCCTAGCTCGGAGCTGATGCGGGGGCCCTCTTTGAAGAAAAGACCCTCACCGGGATGGCCGTACCCTTTCCGGAGGCAAAACTCCGGCGCTGTTGGCCTAATAGTGAGCTAAGGGAGGTTGAGCTCGCTATGCGAGTCTTATCCTCCATCCGTCTCAAAACCTTAAGTGAGCAGAGGGGCTTCAGATTTGGGGGTCCCTCTTTTTGAGGATCCATCGTCTCCTAGCCATCCAGCGTTCAGCTGGGTGTGGGCGAAGCAACCGAAGCTCCTTTAGTTCTGTCCTCCTTTGCAGGGGCAGCATTATGAACCCCAGAAGATGGCCTCACGACCCTCTTCAGGGTTGGATGCTTCGTGTGAGTCAAAAGACTCGGAGGAGGCGCCTGGCCGTTTCGCCTTAAGCGAAATGGTTAAACTGTGGAAAGGGGGTTCCATGGTATAGACCGGTGCTGAGTGTAAACCAACCGTGCTCATAGGCCTGGAGAGGCTAGGGACAGAGGGTGTCTTTCTCAACATTGAGGCATAGGATCTCGCAGGCAGCACCGGGCGCACAAGGACTAAGTCCATAGCCTCGTGAAATGAAAGACGATCCGTAGCCTGTATGGCCATGATTTCATTCTCAAGAAGATATGCACCACATTGATTCGAAGAAGCGGGATGCAGCTCTCCGCAATTGACACACTTGGCCACACACGATTTGGCCTTATTGTTTCCGGCCATTGAGCAACTTACACAGACTTCGGATAACCCCGAATTTGCGCGTCTATAGGAGCGATTTGTTGGCCGAAGTGGTAACAGTTGTAGCACCTCTGCGGGAGTGGCTCGAATGTCTTCATGCAGTAGCGATACCAACAGGCACAAACCGACTCATGGAGCTTGTCACAGTCGAACGTGATCAAGATTGTAGGGTCAGGTTACGAGGCCCCTCCCTATTTTCTCATCACATGTTCGGCCTTGACAGCCTCATGGTGTGCCAGCTCCAAGGAGTAGTTCACGAGGTCCGTCGCAAAAACTACTCCTTTTACGAAGTTCATGGTAGAGTGCTGCCTCACACTCACAGGCGCGCCACTAAGTATCCGAAGGGGACTAATCATGGCCACCTCTAAGGAGACGCTCTCACAGGTGCGGACTCGGTTTCTGTGCTTAACACTGATCTTGTGTTCGATCCCATGGAAGAGCGTAGCATCAGGGGGATGGATCGCCTCAGGAACCATGTCCATCTCAGAGGGGGCTCCACTTGCCTCGCCAAGACATCACGGGTCCCATTTAGTTATTTTGTCTTTGACCGGCGAACTGGCAGCTCCCTCACTGGTGAAGGGGAAAGGGAGAGAGATTTATTTTTATATTATCATCATTGGGCAGGGGGACCCTATTAATGATACGGGAAGCAAACGCTAATCACCCAACCTAGTAGCCCGCTCTGCGACAGATGAATAGTGAAAACGTAGAACCAACTGCCTCCATTTGAGTCCACTCCTCTTGATTAGTGGCCTGGCAGCCCATCGGCATGGCGGCTCTACCTTAGGCTTGGCGTAAAATGGATAGATAGTGAAAGGAGAATGAAAGGGGGTGTGAGGAAGGTGTGTGTGGATCAAACAAGTTGTTAAAATCCACCACCACAGACCGGAGCTCAGGACTTAGAGAATGTTGTCATCTACCCCCTCATCCCTATTTCGGCATAGTTGGGTGAGAGGAAGCTGGTCAGCGTCTATCTACCCAGTCAAATTCGAAGTGGACCAGAGAAAGCTGTGGGAGAGGTTGTAAAGAAAGTGAAGCAGTAGGGTAGAAAACACAGGGTGTAAGAAAGAAGAAGGAGTGGCTAAACTAGACAAGACTAGGGTGCAAGGCTCCTCAGCATGGTTCCCAGGGAGGTAAATCACTGCGCCCTTTACAGGGTCTTATATCAGCACGCAATCTTATCAAATCCGATGTGATTGCATGACACCTATTCCCTTCCATAACATTCCATCACTCCACTCGATCCATAAAATCCCTTTCACTTTTCCTAGCCCCCTCCCCTTATTGAGAAGAAGATTTCATTCTCCCTTTTTATCACGTCAATTTTGTAATCCCACCCATTTTTTTATTTAAAGCACCCATAATCATATACAATATAATCCAGAAAATATGGAGAAGTCTAAGACAGATAATGCTGTCTTCAAAACCAAGAAAAAGACACTGCTCATAGTAATACTAGCTCAGTTGATTGAAGGTGTATTCATTCTCATAGCGACCATTCGGTGGATAAGAGAAACATATGACATGACCTTTGAATGTGCCCTGTACATCCAAAACATGTTGTAACCAACGCCACGCAGAAATGAGAGCCACTGGAAAGCCACACACACCAGCAGAAAAAGGCAATGCGCAAAAAATCCAAAGGAAAATTTCGAAGCCAATACGCCCTTTCAGGAAGCATATATATATGTTGGAATAGAATAGAATGAGCAGACTGTTGTAAACTCTGTCAGTCAAAAAGCTCCATGATTAAGCGGCAGAACTAAGACAAACTTGACTTACAGTGACCAACGTGCATGAGTCAATATTTATGTTCTTTAATGCCTGGATGAACATTGGATTTTTTCCCTGATCGTGCAAAACTGCAAAGATGATCTTACTGAAACCAAGAAATCAAGCACCAATTCGAAAGCTACTACCCCATTTCTCTATTGGTATTTCTTAGAAAATTCCTAGGAAAGCTCCTAAACGAAAGGTTAAAATAATACATCGAAACTAGGACTTTTCTAAACTAGAACAACATGGATGCAAGAGTACTCGAGGGATGGAAACCACGCCGGAAATTATAATAGAAATGATCTCAATTAACAAAATGAGAGGCAACAGAGTGGGCATCATACTCCGTGATGTTGCCAAAGCTTTCGGCATAGTGGAGATAGCCTGTCTAAAAGCTGAGATCAGCAGCCTTAAAAGAGAAGTCAATCTATGCAAAATGTGCAGTTACTTGGATGGAAGAAGAGCTATTTTTTTAACATAAACGGCCAAAGGAGATAGGCATTAGCATTACAAGCAACTTTCACTCAAGAAGGGTTTCTCTCTCTAACTTTGTACTCCATATAGACCCGTAATATATCTCAGCTGAGACACTAGACTGCAATGTACATCTAAATAGCAGATCACATCACACAGATCATCACAAGTAACGGCAAAAATCCCAGACATTGCACAGAAGACAGTAAGAGAAAGCAAACACTTAAATAACTACGGAAAAGGTACAAAATCAAAACGAATAGAAACAAGCTCAAATTGATACCGATAAATCGGAGGAAAACAGTTGCTGTAAGAGAATATGAAGAGGCGTATCTTGATACCAGGAAAGGGAAATTCATCGGACTTAAACTAACCACAAATGGATAAACCTCCCATTTAACGGATTTAACAATATCCTATTTTCTTCTCCAATACATTACACCCCATTTCTATCCCTATCTCGAATGAGCAGACTGACCATCAAAGATAAGTAAGATCACGGACAAAAATGGATGTTAAGAAGAGAAAAAACTTAACTGCCAAAGAGAAAATCTTCTGTTAGTAATGCCTACTAAGGTATTAATTACCACGAAGCAAGAGAAAAATGGTATTATCTCACTCTGGCTACATGGCTTACTCCAAGAAGGATGTATTTTCGAAACTCTATATAATATTCGATATTCTTAATTTTTGAAGTGCTAGTTTGATTTTGTCGCAATAAAATAGTGTATTTGTGAGTACCCGTTGTGTTGAAATACCCCTTAAAGATAAGTTTATCTCCTAAATTTTGCGTGTTCGTTTATGTGTATCGTTGTATAATCTAAAATCTTTAATTAGCTGAAAATTAGAAGAATTATTTATTTGAGCCTAACCAAATTTCATACGAGCCAAACAAACACGTGCTCGACCTAGTCTAGTGACTTCAGAGAACATAAGCCAATTCGAATTCTGATTTCAGACGTCAAAATTTACTAACCGAGCAGCGACTGCGTTACAAGATTGAGTAAACTTTTATTAATTAGCGGTCGTTCTTTTCCATTTTTTTTCTCCTTTATTCTCATCCCTGTGTAATATTTGATGATTTAAACCTTCTCACATATTTGCTAGTTTTTACTTATATACTAATTTCTTTTTTCTGTTTATTTCAGTGAGCTCTGTTTCTTCTTCCGTACGTTCTTCTTACCAAACAGAATAAATCGCCTTAAAGAAATAACTAATAACTCCATATATTTTTTCTTAATGCTGTTTTTCATTTGTTTCAGATATTTGGCATAATTTTATTTTCTCTTAATAAAGCTCTTATCTGTTTCTGATATTTCCCCTAATTTATTTATTTATTTTCTCATAAACCTTTGTTTCAGATATTTCGAATAAAATTTCTATTTATTTACAGTATATTTCTCCAGAGGAGAAATGTATTTAGGCGCCTTTTTATGATCGCATAATGGACAAAGTGACACAGCCAGGACCTGTACAACAAGTAAGAAGATGGAAGATAAAATTATGTCCCTTCAGCAAGAAATGCAATTCCTTTGATGTGATTTTTTTGGCCTTGAGAAGGCAGTTCGACAACCAGAAAACTGAGTGTGCACTAGGAGTTAACTGACGAGCTTCGACCGTTGCTGAAACAGCCCCTCGAGAGAGCTTGCTTGGCAATCAGTCTGCAACCAATGTTAGGTGTTCGCTTCAGTTCGAGTGGGGGTTCACTTAATGAGAGCCTAAACTGAGAATTCAAGCAACAATGACTACCAGTTTCTCCGTTTTCTGGTCCATATAGGGACATCGTTTTGAAGTTTAACTTTGAGAAGATTCAATTATTAGAGGCCAACCTGTGTTGAGGAACTTATTAATTTCTTGGACGACTTCAGATGTAAAGCGACACAAGATGCAGTATATATTATGCATAAATTTACTCATAATGTTTTACCTGCAAGCTCCGAAAAACTCCTAGTAGAATACCATCAACTGATGAGAAATCTAAAATAAAGGAGTGAGAAGGTAGTATTTACAGGTAGCCTTCCAAAAATAAGTGAGGAAAATTCACTCTATGGGATAGCATTGTATATCAACAAATCTCTTAAAGCTCTTTGTGCGTCAAAGGTGTGATTACGTCGATTGATTGAATGAGATCTACAAGCATGGAGAGTTTTTCTGGCGAGACGGGCTTCTCCTAAGAGGAGTAATAGCGGGAAAATAATGAAGACTACTTAACAGAGACTAGAGAAGACTTAGGTAAAAGTGGATCCCACGGACGTATGTAATAATAATAATATAATACTCTATATTGTTGAAATCTAACGCGAAATTTTTCTTTTTGTTACACAAAGGCGTACTTTGGGAAACAAGCTTGAGGAATTAATTGAAGGTCTTAGATACATCAGAAGATATCAAAATTATTTCATTCATGGAAATTGGATAGAAAGTTATTTAAAGAAACTTATTGAAGAGTTTAACTTTTCAACACTATAAAATGTTTAATAGAGGTAGTTCATGTGAAAATTAAGTTACGTTCTAAATATATAAAATGAGAACTAGTTGCGATAATGACAGATATCAATATTGATATTTTGACTAAGATATTAGCTATCGAATTTGTAATAAACAATAATAAAATCAGTTTTATCGTTCTCTATAGGCCACCAAGGCGAACGGAAGATTAAGATATTCTTCTTTTTGGAACGCTTTCGAGTTTATTTAGGCAAAGGACAGCGGTTATAAGCAATCACATTAAGTTACCAACGTCGATATTATAAGTGAAGCGGCGTACATCGTTGGAATTAACTTATAAATTTATAAATTACAACCTTATGCTTTCAATAGTAGGTAAACCGCCGCAAAAAACTTAATATCTCAAATTTAATTTTGACAAACGAGTAAAATTTAGTAGAAAATATAGGAGTTGGCTAAAAACTTGGTAATAGTGATCCCAACTTAGTTACATTTAATATAAATATACCTATATATTCTAATCAGAGCTCTCAACTAATTCCAAATTATCTATTAACTTGAGGAATAAGTTCTTGCGTTATTTTAATGTTGTGTTGATTTAAGTTTTGCTGACGTGATTTGTGCACATATTAAGAAACAATAATAAATAATGAGAGCAAAATTTGCAAAGGTTAGGCTACGTCTCTTAACAGCGTACACTATTATGCTTTTGCTTAGGCTACGTCTTGAAGTTGAGTAATAAGACATTGCGGTTTATTTAAAAGTTGTGTTAATTTAATTTTTGTTCCTTTCCCTTAAAATTGAATGTCAAGTTGAAAGAAAGGCGCATTTTCGACACTTTTTATTCATTTTCAATCGAGACGGGAACAATGCAAACGCAGTCAAAGCTCGTCACGATATTTGTGCTGTGTACGGAGAAAATGCTTTATCAGAAAAGACAGCTCAATGGTGGTTTTTACGTTTCAAAAACGGTCATTTCAATCTTAATGACGAAGCACGTTCTGGTTGCCCCATGAAAATCCTCGTCAATTGAATAGAGAATTGGCTGTACAATTGGCGTGTGATCAGAAAACTGTAGTGAATCACCTTCATTCGATGGGGAAAGTTCAAAAACTAGGTGCATGGCTTCCGCACGCTTTGAGTGAAAGCAACAAACTTCAACGCTCCACGATTGCCACAGGTTTTCTTGCTCGTCACAAGGCTACTCGTGGATATAAGGACAGATTTATTCACCGCATCATCACTGGCGAGGAAAAGTGGTGTGTTTATGTCAACATGAACTATCGAAAACAATGGCTTAGCCCCAATAAAAAACCACTTCCGCGATTAAAGCAAGGACTTCATCCACGAAAGACCATGCTGTCGGTGGTGGTGGGATTTTTAAGGCGTCATTCTTTATGTGTTCCTTGCGAACAACGAGATTGCCAATGTAGAACTCTACTTTCAACAAATGTATCGACTCGCCGAAGCTATTCGTGAAAAGGGACCTCATCGACGTTGTGGAGTCCTTCTGCAACACGACAATGCTCGTCCTCACATTGCCAATATGACTAAAGACGCCATCCAAACGCTTAATTAAGAAATTTTTCCGCATCCTCCATATTCACCAGATTTGGCTCTATTGGATTTCCATATGTTCCGATCGATCTCTAACAATTTGCGTGGCTTTTCGTTCAATACTGATGTGGAATTAAGAACCTGGTTATACGAATACTTCGAGTAAAAATCCAGAGATTTTTATTTTCAGAGGCATCGAAAAACTAGTTGCACATTGGGAAGAAGTCATAAATAACAACAGAGAATACATTATTGATTAAATTGCATATGCTTATCAATCAAAAATGAAGTTTTTCTAAAATTGCTAATGGTAATGAATAAATTTGACAAATCCGCAAGAACTTATTCCTCAACCGATTAGTTTGAATTTTGAGTCTTTTTCGTACATGCTTAGGAAATTATATTTGCAATAGAATTTTAAAACGTTGAAAACGCCCAAGAAATGTATATTAAATTTCAGAGTTTCCTGCTCACTATAAATAATAACATAAAATTTTTCATAAAAGAACGAAACCAAGCGTAAACAATTCAAAAATCCGCGATAATGTTGAAAATCTAAATCGATAGCATTATTTTCATCGCCTTGTCAAACGCAATATAGGAACAGCCAGACGAACTGTGAAAAGGAACTAGCATCCTTGTCAAAACACAACGGTTCAAGGCAATTTTATAGATATTAAAATAATTTTAACCCAATTAGTGAGTGCATTGAGACCTTTACAATGCCGACAGTGTCGTTATTACCGATCAAGCCCACATCGTACACACATTAAATCAATTGTTTTAAATGTTTTTAGTGTAAAAGATATAAATAAATTAACAGCTTTAAAAGACAATAAGCTTTGATGAAAACATTACACTGTCAAATATTTAAATAACCCAGTTTGAAGTAAATAATTAAATCATAAAAGTAAGAATCTCCAAAGCGTCTCGTTCCGAATAAATCTATATTATACCTTAAAGAGTTAATTCAAGAATTTTTAAATCCAGAGAAGAGGAGACAGAAGAGATTATACTAAAGGAATCAGGGTCAACCGGGTGGTTATGTTTTAGGGATTGTTCTCGTATAGAGGAGTGTTAGGGAATGGAGATAGGAATGTTTGTTCTGTATGCTACTCCGATATGCTTAGCGATCCTACATCTTAATTGTAGACTTGAATCACTTTACATTAAACAAATAAACCCGGAACTCAATGATTATTCATGATCTCTCAAATTATTCACTATATAAAGAAACGTACAACCAACCACATCCCCCTTAATAGTTTTCTTTCTGCCTAATTCTGTCCGTAATATCAGTTGATACGCCCAGCTACACCGAAATAGGGTTAGTACTCATGCAGAGAAATTTTTATTTTCATTTTAGGTTGTCCCATTTATATCCAAATGATTAACTTTTCCTTAATTTAATGTTTTAGTCGTCCTCTTTGGCCCCTCCATTATTGATTATTTGATATTTAAACTTTCGTGCCTTAGTCTGCTCGTATTCATTTAATATTCAATCACTTAAAATTTAACTTTATTGAATTACTTGCTTCGCTCCATCTATTAATATCCGCTTCGATTACATACCCCCTGATCTAACTTATTTTGGATTGTTCGCCCTGCCCTTATAATTCTTTCTTGCTGTAGGGTATAGGGAATTTCTTGTATTCCGCTCTAGAATTCGCTGATGATGGTTATCATTAATGACCAAAACGTCCGGAAAATTAAATGTTCATAACCATCGCATATGTCTTCATATTCCTGCTCTCTCTCTCTCTCTCTCTCTCTCTCTCTCTATATATATATATATATATATATATATATATATATATATATATATATATATATATATATATATATGAGGAATTAAACCACATTCTCCGAAGACAATTTAATTCAGAACAGTTTCGGGGTATCTCACACCCTTTTTAAACTGACACTGGATAGAAAATATAGGAAAAGTGCATACAAACATAATAACACAGGGTCAGTTCGTGAAAGATCCCCTCTTATTCCCCCAATCCCCTACTTGTGGCTAATCTGGAGGGGGAGGTTAGGCCTAAACATATTGAAGGGCTGACATTTTACTATTTTGTTTATTTGCTTTCCTATTACAGGATTAAAAGAAAATTGACCTTCAGATAGATTTAAATTAGGAACTGAAGATATCAAGCTCGATTCTACGATTCTTCTCTTAACATAGTTAGCCGATTTAAATACCATTTTACTTCCATTGAAATCGATCGAATGATTCAAGTCTCTAACATGGCAGAATATTCCACTGCTTTTGCTGCCCACTCTAATATCTCTTTTGTGTTCATACAATCTCTTGTCTAGATTTCTCCCCGTTTCACCTATATAAACTTTATGGCAATCGTTGCATGGTATTGCATATACTCCTATGTTATGATGTTCTTTGTTTTTCCTGGCAATCATAGATTGGTTTAGGGAATTGTTATATTTAAAGGCTAGATTAATACCCGCTTTTCCAAATATGTCCTTTAAACTATTTAATTTATTACTAAATGGCAATTTTATACATTTGTTAAAGTCATTAGTTTTCCTAGCTGCAAAATGGGCAGACGATATGAACCAATCGGGGTAATACAAATTAGAAAAAATGGTCCTGATAATGACAATTTCTTGATCTAAATAGGAAGGATGACATATTTTGTATGCTCTAAGGAAAAGGTTAGAAATTACCGATTTTTTAACAGTATTATCGTCAAACGAAAAATAATGTATATAGGCATTCGAGTGGGTTGGTTTCCTATAAACGTCAAGTTTTAATTCTTGGTGATCTTTATTAATGAGGACATCTAAAAAGGGTAATCTATTATCATATTTCCATTCATATTTATATTTTATGGAGACATGCAAATTATTCAAATTATTAAAAAAAATTATCAAAATCATGGCCATTAGGCCATACCGAAAATACATCGTCAATGTATCTTAACCATATAAAGTTAGGGGGAGAAATTGTGGGAAGGAGTTCAGTCTCAAAATATTCCATGAAGAGTAAATAATGAGTTTTATAGACAAATATTAGGACTTAGCATGGAAAATAGTTTATCTCTGATATTGGCATGTCTCTTCATGAAATATTTTGAGACTGAACTACTTCCCACAATTTCTCCCCCTAACTTTATATGGTTAAGGTATATTGACGATGTATTTTCTGTATGGCCTATTGGCCATGATTTTGATACCTTTTTTAATAATCTGAATAATTTGCATGTCTCTATTAAATTTAAATATGAATGGGAATATGATAATAGATTACCCTTTTTAGATGTCCTCATTTATAAAGATCACCATGAATAAAAAACTTGACGTTTATAGGAACAAACCCACTCAAATGCCTATATACATTATTTTTCGTTTGACGATAATACTGTTAAAAAATCTGTAATTTCTATGTCATTCTCCCTATTTAGATGAAAAAATTGTCATTATCAGGACCATTTTTTCTAATTTGTATTACCCCGATTGGTTCATATCGTCTGCCCATTTTGCAGCTAGGAAAACATTCTATGGTAATAAACCTTCCCGCACTAATGACTTAAACAAATGTATAACATTGCCATTTAATAATAAATTAAATAGTTTAAAGGACGTATTTGGAAAAGCGGGTATTAATCTAGCCATTAAATATAACAATTCCTTAACCTAATTGATGATTGCGAGGAAACCCAAAGAACATCATAACATAGGAGTATATGCAATACCATGCAACGATTGCCATAAAGTTTATATAGGTGAAACGGGGAGAAATCTAGACAAGAGATTGTATGAACACAAAAGAGATATTAGAGTGGGCAGCGAAAGCAGTGAAATATTTTGCCATGTTAGAGACTTGAATCATTCGATCGATTTCAATTGAAGTAAAATGGTATTTTAATCGGCTAACTATGTTAAGAGAAGAATCGTAGAATCGAGCTTGATATCTTCAGTTCCTGAATTAAATCTATCTGAGGGTCAATTTTCTTTTAATTCTGTAATAAGAAAGCAAATAAACAAAATATAAAAATGTCAGCCCTTTAATATGTTTAGGCCTAACCCCCCCCCCCAGATTAGCCACAAGTAGGGGATTGGGGGAAAAAAAGGGATCTTTCACGACCTGACCCAGTTTTATTATGTTTGTATTGACTTTTCTTATATTTTCTATCCAGTGTCAGTTGAAAAAGGGTGTGAGATACACCAAAACTGTTCTGAATTAAATTGTCTTCGGAGAATGTGGTTTAATTCCTCATCTTTTCTTGCGATATTGCATTAATTTTCATCATATATATATATATATATATATATATATATATATATATATATATATATATATATATATATATATACATATACATATATATATATAAACGATCTTGATAAAAATATATTATGTAAAATTTGTTGATGACACAAAATTAGGTACGAGCGCAAAATACAAGGGTGACTGAAACTTTGATAAAGGTCTTGGATAGAGTAGTCGAGTGATCGAAATGATGGGCAGCTGTAATTCAACTTGGACAAGTGTAAGGTAATACACATAGGTCGTTATAATTCTAGAATAGATTACAAAATGGGTGGTCAAAACTTTAAGTACAGTCGACATGGAAATCAATTTAATAACAATTTTGAGTGATTTAAAATTTCCAAAGCAATGCAAGGTTGCTCCCCAAAAATGAAAATAGGGTTTTAGGATTTACATCTGGACATTTTGCGTTTAAATCAAGTTATCATTTTTCCCTTATAAAAAAGCCACTGGTACGAGCTCATTCGATCTATATCGAACAATTCTTGTCTCTATATAAGGGAAAGGATATTGTGAAATTAGAACGTGTCCGACGTCGAGCGACGAAATTAATTCCTGAACTTAGGAATAAATCGTATGAAGAGAGACTGAGGAATCTAAATTTAAATTCACTGGAGGAACTGTATTTTTTGGCCAACTCATCGAAGCTTTTTAAAAAATTAAGGATTTACTTAAAAAAAGTAAACGGTTTGACTGATATAAATCAATATTTTAGTTCGAAAACCTAGCGATACTAAAAATTAATGGTCTAACACTAAAGAATTAAAACTATATTAGCACAAAATTTCTTTTACCATAATATAACCGAAACATGGAACAAATTGTGAAGCCATGTAGGGAACAAATACTTCAGTAACTATGTTCAAGAATAGAATCGATAACAATTACTTCAAATATAACTTAAAAAAGTAGCAAAGTAATTCCGTTTACATATTCTCTATTGATTTTACCAATATTTCACCTCTTTCACTTCTTCCTATCTCTTGAATTAACCTCGTCTGGATCTTGGGGTCCTTTCTTGCTTCTAATTCTTTAATCTGTGTTAAACCAATAGGAATTCAGGTGATATATTACAGAAGTTAGGACCGGTACGCACACACTACTCCAGCTGCCAGCTTCAGCATGCTTATCCATGCTACACCTAACACCTTCTTGCAGTGGGATCAAAGGTACAGGCTTTCTTTTAATCAAAGCCACTTTTACGTGAAATATCATGTGAAATTAGCTGGGAAAAATTGCAAAGAAATTGAAATTTTACTACCTTCCCTTGGATGTAAAAGCTTTTTTGCAGATGATCATTATCTACTGTGCCATGACAGGATATGCTTTTACCTCCCTCTCAGAATTCTAATTTCACCTAGGTTAGAATGCGGCTATAATCTGTAAAAATAATCGCCAGAACCAATCACTGTCTTTAAAAATAGAAAATATGTTATTTAAATATAATTTCCATAAGAAACTAGATAAAAATTCTCTCCTCCATCTAACCAGATAATTTTCATTTTGACGAAAGCAACATGACAGCCAGCGTGGGTCATAGACAATAGTGTTCCATATTGCAAAGTACTTAGCAGAAGAGAAAGAGATAAAATATCCTAATACAAATCACTTAGCCACATGAAACCGAACATGAGACTCATTAATCCAACTGCAAACGCTAAAATAAAAAATATTTGTTATTCTAAGGAACTTAAGTTAAACGCACTAGTGACGAATGGTATAAACAAAGAAAGCGAGAAAGTGAAACTTAAAAACTTAGTGCGAGGTTAAGCATATATCTTCTGATTGAAGAGAATATGAAGATTATCCACCAAACAAAACAAGCAAGATTAAGGGTGGATATAAAAACAGTGTATAAAAGGATATGCAGAACACACTTGAGTCGACAAAACAAAGTGATCGCAAACGACCACTTCACCATACTAGTGATCAGTTATGGTTTTAATATAATAAACTGGCTCTAAGAGTAAATTTATAAACCTGATATTTGGACCAGAAATATTCTTATTTTCCAGCAAGGAAATTTATTCTGACCAATGCTCTCCCTATTACAAAATATAGGGACAATGGGGTCATCTTTGTTAAACCTGATTCATAGAGCAGATATAATAAACATTGCACATTACTGAAAGAGCCCCTAAGATAACATTGCAAGGTTAGGAACATTACATCGAGATACATGGCTCTAGGAAAAAAACATTCATCACAAAATAATGAACCACATTTGGACTATTGCATTAACGAAGGAATTGTCTTATGAAAACACCCAACCACTTTTTCAGCTAGATCAAGCCGATAAGAGTACCTAAGGGACTAAAAAAAAGAGAGTTAAAAAATTAAAATGGGCGAAAGATACGAAGAAAAGGTAGAAAATATATTGATAAGACAAGTTTACTTAATTGTTTAAATAGGGGACGTCTGAAATTAGGAAGTGAAAGGCCTATAATGAGAGCCTAATATTAGGGGCTACTAACCAAACCTTTAAAATGCTGAATAGTATGGTTGCAGAGGAATAATGTATGCAGGTAGGTTTTGTCGCTCTCAAACAGAAAGCGTGAGACACATCGTCAGAGAGTGAGAAACACTACTTGCCGATGGCCACAGCACAAGGTGACGCATTATGATATGCAGCTTTAAACAGTATGAGCAATCTCCAGACACAATCAGAGGCATTGGGCCATGGTCAGACTGCAATGATCATCAAAAGTAAAATTTCCAATTAACTTAACAGAACATATGTAGAGAAGGGGAGCATGGAAGACCCATCTATCCTACCCCTTGTCATTTTAAACAAACTAGTAGTGAAACAACCTCTGAAATCCAACTCCAAACACAAAACAAACAATATTTGTTTATATAAAGGAAAATTGGTCAAACAATTGCTGACGACTGATGACACCGAAAACAAGGCAAACCTCATGTATATAATCCAAGAGTATGAAAGAACAATTAGAGAGCACATATTTACCTTCCACTACTTACGCCACCAAGATAGGGGTTCAGGAAACAGGTACCACTCAATCTCAATATTCTCTAGTGTTTCCCTCTTTAGGATAATCGACCTACATATGTGTACATTCCATACATCTTGACCTTCCCAGTCAACAACTTCTCTTTATAGCTCTTTTAAAATAATAATATGTTATGAATCCAATTTTTGGTTTTGTCCTTTTTAAAATAAAGCTTTTCCCTTATGTATTCTTCTTTACCATGTATTTTACTTCCCACAGTGGGACCTGCTTGAATGAGAAATGTGTGAAAATACATGAGTGTCACGTGTCGAACCCTTTTTCAAGAATTTTCTTACTAATATGCTTCCTTTGATTGGGGAAAAGAGTAAATAAATTTATGAAAAGTATATAAATTACTGATTACTATTAAAAAGATCACCTCCCCAAATCACTAGTGTCGATCACTGAGCTGCTTCACCCAAGTCAGAAAACTAACCAGCAAGTGCATCTTTACTTCACTCTACCCTCGACTAAATGTTTGATACTCCTTGGAAAGGAATGGTACCTATCAAGCTACCTTTTATCTACCTTCATATATTTTTATGGCATAGTCGTAATCTGCTTTTCTTATATGCAAGATATAAATAATAATGTAGTAATAAAATATTAAAAATCATTTAACTTTTGTTAATAAAATTGAATACCAAATGAGGAACAAAACAGATGAAAGCAATGATGGCATTTTCAATAAATAGAGAAAGAGGAAAGTGGCAGCTGTCAAAGTAAATGGAGTAAAATAGAAAACAAAAGAGTTAAACTAGTGATGAAAATTACGGCAAACTTCATCATTCGTAAACACTCTTCATTGTGGCTGGGAAAATAAGCCTCCTGGTTTCGATTCAGATTCTTAGGTAATCCCTAGTATAATAACCTAAAGCCCAGCATGTCGTAAATAAAAGGTAAAATCAGTTAACCTTTAATACTCGTAGCACAATGGCGCTAATTTTGATGTATTCGAGGAAAGTCGTTTTTTTTTACCATTGTACATAAAAATGAACCTAATTTGTATATGTAAATGAAGATCTAGTCAATCTTGCGACATACCTAAAAGTCTGATGCCCCTGATCTAGCCAAATTTCTGAAAGTTATGAAGTTAAATGAACCCCTACCCATCCAAAATAATTTTCCATACACCATAAGAATGTAGATTTTATTTTTAGAGACATTCCTTTCTGAGTATTTTGAACTTTTTGAGATTTTGAAGAGGAAGGAAGTTTTTGAAGGGGAGGAATCGCTTTCGTACTCTCGAGTGTTATGGCTATCAACCTTTAGATGAAAGTTTAAAACTGACCCTTTCGGTCAAATATATAGCGGTGATGCTTACATCTGCAGTCTTTTGCCTCTAGAGGAGACATGTTTTTCTCGTAAGGAGTTAATGGTCATATGTATGTGGCAATGTTACTCAAAGGTCTACAGACAATTATATAAAATAACCCGATAAATAAAATTAAAATAGCAAAGATATAATCGTTGCAAAGGTAAGCTATTTAAAGTTCGTTGTTAAATTGTTTTGAACGTAACCTTATTTAGCTTAATAAATTGATCATTTAGGCCTGCAAAGATTATTACTATCAAATTGGAGTCAAGATAATTTAATGAGATTTAAAATACCTAATAAACATTATTGTCAAAATAAACCCAAACTCACCTTAAAATATCGAACATAAATTGAATCTTACCCGTCAAATAGAGATCACTCTGAACTTTTCCTAATTTGTTCTGGGCGATGCAGGTGTAATACCCGAAGTCGTCTTCAGTCACTTTAAAGATGGTGAGAGAATGGCGCGTTTCTCCATCATGGGTCATTAAATGCTTTTCGGAAGATACCGGTGAGTCCCCCCTTTGCCACATAACTCGGGGCTTAGGACGCCCGTGGACAATGCAAGAAAGTACTGCTTGATAGCTATTTTGTGTACTCACAATGATCTGTGGGATGAATGCGTGAATAAGAATACCTTCTTGTTTCACCTCTCTAAAATCATCAGAGAAGATTGATTTTTTATAAGGAATTACTACATCCTCACCGTTTATTCTGACATCGTAAAAGTCTTGTTATCATTTAGCCCCTATAATTACAATATATTTCATTATATACCACTTGGTTGACATGAATCTCTCATTGTCTATTTAATTGATTATATTCAATGTTGAACTTTTGGTTAGGGTTCGTGTTTATTCCTTTATTCTTTCAAAAAACTGTTGTCTAGCGCATGTCTGAAAGTGTTATTGGGAAGACTGAGGATATGCTCTAAAATCGTCGTGCACCATGTTACAAAGCTTTGAGTTCGTTCTACTGTATCTCTTCCATCTCAAAATATGGATGTAATCCATTCCAGCAGCTAAGGCTGTATTCTTTAAACACTAACCATCCTGTAGGGCAAAGGAAAAGAATTCTAGATTGGTTGATATAATTTCCAAGTATATATGACTCGATCACCCCCTTTGCATGAAAATCTGGAATGAGATTAACCCACTTGAATCCATTCCACGTGAGTTAACCTCCATTTACTAGCTGTCGCATGGAACGCTAGAGCAAGTAAGGTGATGTAAAAAATCCACAGGATGAACAGTCTCACAGAAAGCGTGACATCACTTAATTGTGGTAAGTTGGTGGGGCCTACAGCACAAGCTGTAGGACGAAAGATATCTACCTTAATCACACAAGCGGTAGTAGGAAGCAGAGATGCTAACTGCTATCGAGGAGATTAAACAACAACAAGTTTAATTTAAACCTACCAGATCACTCTCATCGTCAATAATCAACAGGAGACTGATATTTTTGTGTCATTGCGTGATTCAGGATCGGGGTAATAGTAAACAACCCAACTAAAAGAATACTCATAGTAATAAAGCTAAATCCTACCTGTTCAGGGACGATTTCTGGTTTGTACTCGACCTTAACTGTAACGTGGGTTGATGATGGTTCGCCGATGCCATTTGAAGCAGTACAAATATATGTTCCTTCGACGTGTCTGTCCACTTCTTCAAATCTGATGCTGAGTCCCTGGAACATAAAGAAACATAACTCTTGTTTAAAATTACTTCAAAAAATAGCGGTTAGGAGTTCTAACAGTAAAGATCTTTAGTACTTCAGTACGTTTCCTAAAATATGCTGATTATATTTGACAAAATTGTACCAAATTTGTTCAGCTATTTAAAGATAACTAATAAACTTTAGGCCTTTTTTCTCCTAGAGAAATGGTACTTTATTGTCATATGAACTGGCTGAACGACAAAATGTGGATATTGCTTTATCTCTGTTGACTTGAAGTGCTCGTGAGTCATTTTTGGACAGCATTTTTACGGGATAAGAAGAGTGGGTTCATTATTACCATATTAAACATAAAAAACATTGGTTTGATTGCAATAAAAAACATTCTTACTCCTACCGAAGAATTAGTTTTTAACAGCGAAAGGCTAAGCTTTGTATTTGGTTAGAAATTAAAAGAGTTATTCCTTATCAGCTCATTAATAATAAATATAAGAGTTATTGCACACCGACTTTTTCAACAATTACAATATTAATTGAATTTCTTGAATATGAAAGGGTATTATTCTCCTTTTTATGATAATACACTCCCCAAAATGTCTCGTTTGATTCCCCCTCCCTCATTTTTGCGCCATGTGATTGTTATTTATTTACATCACTATAACATCACAATAATAGAAGAAATTTAATTCCTATATTTCTTAAAGCCGAATAATTTGTTCACAAAAAGAATCCACAGCTGTGTTAAACGAGAGAACATTGTCAATAATGATCAAAATTATTCAAAATTATTTTACTTTTCTTTACAAAAAAACAAAGGAAATATCTTGACTACCAAATATTTAATTAAAAATCGCTAATGGAAAGTCTAAAACGTTTAGAAATACATAAAGTTAAAGATAAAAAATACCAAAGATTTTCTAGTTAAATCCCTCTTCTCGATAGTTCCATTTGAAATAATCTCAAATAAACATTTTCAGAGTAAGGCGATCAAAGAAGAAAATTAATGCTTGGGAATACGAGTAAATAGAGCTATGAATTGAGATAAGAAGAAAATGATCACAAAGATTAAAGGATCACTACACTGAACATCATTTACTGTGGCATCTGGAGTGTAAAAAATTTAGCATTGCAAAACATTCGGAAACTAATTTCAAATTCTTACTTCCTTGCAATAAATATGCCTCGCAAAATAAAGATGCAATTCTAATCTTATGGAAATACTGATTCTAGGCAATCAGCAAATGTAGTTTTAGGCAGCAAGCAAGGTATCATTCATGTAAACGGCACTGGTTTAGAAATAAACCAGAAATAATAGCAGAGAATTTTAATTCTAGTATAAACCTCTCAAATGTTCATGAGAAATTGAAATCTGCCTTAAGGACGTCTTTAATTGCTTACGATATATATATATATATATATATATATATATATATATATATATATATATATATATATATATATATATATATATAAAAATAGAACGTTGGTGATGACCACCAGAATAAATGAGATGGCGAAATTAGGGCAAAAGGAGTCGTTTTCTCTATCGCCTCTCTGGAGCGTTTGTGTGACCTTCCTTTCGCCAGTCTCATTTTATTTTGACTGTCTTAATCCCATTAATCACCATTACGTAACTGCCTGCCTTAACCTTCCCTTTTTTATGTTTTAAGGCAAAGGATCGTTATTATTTATCATAGCTGGGTATTAGAAACCCTGAGGACATACGAACCATCAGAAATTACAACCTTACAAATATTTAAAATTTATTTATCTATCATTATTGTTAAAATAATCAGGTTTAAATAATCCCAATGAGGCGACTATGCATCGACTACTCGATTTACTTAAAATACTACATTAATGTTATGACTTTATTCTTTTGATTAGGAGCTGAGATGAAAGTTCTTTGCCATTAATCATATTATTTCCACTCAAATAATAGAAATATGTGATTTTTTCCTAAAATCTAGACAAATATAAGGGCTTTTTCTCTGTCCGAAACATTATCTGACTTTCTTTTTAGAATTAAATGCTATCTCGATTCTCAATATCATAAGTTTTACATTGATGAGCTGAAAAACATTTGAGAAATATACTTTTCGGTTAGTAAACCCCACTTCCATTAATTAAATGTCTCTTATTATGCTAAATTCTTCCCTGTACTTTTTTATTTTCATCAAAATTATCGGATAAATGAAATACTATAACGTGCTAGCTTTGACCTCATATGATCAGTCTCAATATCATGAGGATGATCTGCAGCAGCTCAGTGCATATTAAATCCATGCACAGAAAAGACACGTAGAATATTGCAGTTATTCTGCTAACAGAACAAACGTTCTGATATTACTGCCGAAATGCGAGAGAAATTGAATCTTATTCATTCCATAAATTTATAACGATATATTCATGGGATTGCCTTTTACAGATAACCGATTGTTCCAATACCTCTTCTGACTGCGCACCAGACGGGAGGTGACCATTTCTTTTGCTCCAGGTGATTGCAGGGGTTGGATTTCCTCGAGCTTCGCACTCCAGCGACACGCTTGAACCCTGCGTGACCGTCTGTAATTCATCAGTCACTCGTGAAACCTGTGGAAAATACGTGAAGAATAATGACCCTTGATTATTTGACAGAGAAATAAATCGGAAGACATTTTCATTTTTCTTGTTAGTAGTTTACCCCCTGGGTTCGTTGAAATGGTTTTATTTACGACAGCTGCGCACTCCTATCGACTAAATAATCTAATATTTTCTCGAGCTATGAACTTTTCATGCATTTGTATGTTTCTTAACTTAACCACTCTCTAAATGTGTTCTTTACAGCAATTTCTCCTTGACGTAAGCAATATAGAAGCTCTTCCCCAGTATTTAGGGTTAAAACAAAAAAAAACATGGAGATAACCAGTTTCAGAAGAGTTTGGCGTCATCCAGTTAACTATGGTACCTTGTACTCTCCCTCAGCAGTTAATCTTTCATGATTCTGTGGTAAAGGTGGAAATACTCACACTTGTTTTCCATTTATTTGTTAATTAATATATACAATCCCTTTCTTGGCTGGTTTGTTGAATCTAAAAACAAATTCAACCCTCTGGCCCGAGTAATGTGCTAAAGTTCGTACTTTGGCGTCCCTATGCTCTTTGTACGAACTCGTTTCAGAACGTCTCATATTAGACTTTAGAGAAGACTTTTGTCTATGAAAATTCTTTTAAGCTAAACTATTCAAATTCTGCAAACTTATTATTCATCCTTTTTTCTTATTTATCAAATTATCCTATTATCCATCAAGTAATTAGAAGTGAAACTATGATATTTCTTATTCTCAAATAAAGATTACCACTAATTTCTTTCTTTAAATCGAATAGAGCTACTATCAAAATATTTGGTAAAATTACCATGTAAAAAATTATCACGTTTTCTTGGGCAAACAAACACTGCACTCTCTCAAAATAATTATATTTATTTCTATGAATTGAACCTCCTCCCACAATCACCACCCAATAATTATAAATACTGTAGAATTGAACCACCTTTCCCAGTTCTCTAACTTTAATTATAAACAGTTCTAAGAATTGAACCTCCTACTACACCGCACTGCCAATGAGTATAAACACTTCATAATTTTGAACATTCTTCCCTAACACAAAAAATTATATTAAAAGCGTCGCACTTCTTCATAGTAGTTCTAATTATATAGTTCTAGTTTTCAAATATATTTATCGTCACTTCACAATAACGCTAAACACTTTGTCAAAAAAAATTATTAACTACAACACTTTTCGCTGTATAATAACACTTCATAGAACTCAGAACCTTCTTCGAAATCACCAATAAAATAACTCATACTCCAACACCTTCCCAGTTATGATGAATATTATTAATCATAATATGTGATTATTTGCAAGAAGATTTTCTAGGTCAAATGCCTTCACAAAACACCTGTCTATCTAATAAGAAATAGCATGAGAGAAAAGGGGGTTTTCAAGTCACGCTGGAAAGTACAAGTTAAAGAAAACTACAAATTAGCAGGTGAAAATTCCGTCTTCGAATGTAAACTACCTCAGGTCGGTCATCAACTACTACTATTGAGAAAGGATACTAGAATGGTTCCGACTTAGGAAACCGTAACAGAAATCATCATTGTGGATATATATTTTTAGGGAATTTTATTTGAATCCCAATAAATCATAGTATAATATAGAGATATCACCTAGAATAATAGTAATTCCCCACCCCTAAGATATTACTTTGGGAGAGAAAGCGAGCCGTTATTCGCCCCCCCCCCCGACATAACCCTTTTTGGACTTGCCGCCAGGTCACATCAATAGTTCACAGCAAGGCATGATGTGAAATTGAAGGCTACCTCCCCGCCGTCTCAATCTTCCCCCGACTCCAGCGGGTCAGGAGATTACTCATCAATTTTGTAGGCTCGCCGCGAACAACTTTAATGGCTCCAGCCGCTGGTCGTCCGTATGGCCGCTGAGGCCTGCTTCTTACGCTTTCCCGCAAGGAGACCCGCGGTTCTTACGCCCGATAATGAGGGGTTCGAGAAGGTATCCCTCTCTCTCCTTGTTTTAGAGAACTCCTTGTATATAAGCACCATCCCAAGAATTACCGAAAGATTTGGTTAGACGACACTTCCCCGAAAGGAGTTCGGTTCAACGAAGCTCTCCTTGTATATAAGCACCATCCCAAGAATTACCGAAAGATTTGGTTAGACGACACTTCCCCGAAAGGAGTTCGGTTCAACGAAGCTCTCCTTGTATATAAGCACCATCCCAAGAATTACCGAAAGATTTGGTTAGACGACACTTCCCCGAAAGGAGTTCGGTTCAACGAAGCTCTCTTCCGAGAAGTGTGAGTGACGGTCGCAAGCCACGGAAGAGCTGGACATCACACCCGTATCGTCTGGTCAGGGATAAGAGTCTCGTGAGGCAACTTCAGCCTTCCTCAACTGCCCTCGCATCAAGGATTGGAGAAGCCGTCCTCCGAAGTTCTTCTGGTGATCTTTTGAGGACAAGAGGCCTGATAGCTCGCTCAAGCCGAGTGTAGAGAAGTCATTTTCCACCCCTCCCTTTTTGAAGTTTTACCGGTGACCTCTTGAGGACAAGAGGCCGGCATCTCGCAAAATACAAGTTTCGAGAAATTAGGCCCACCGGCTGCTGGTTTTTGGCTACCCCCGTTAGTAATCAAGGTCAGCAAGACCTCCAACTAAATTTGCCCCACATTACTCTCGAGGTTCAAAGGAACTAAATCACTCACTAGCCTAAATCTCCCATTATAACAATTTAATAACCCTGGTTATCTAATTAGTATTCGGAACCTAATTCGGTCTTATTCATGTACCTATATATATCCATATTTATCTTGTGCCTTTTATTTAGTTTGTATTAAAATCTATTTTTTTCGTTGTATTGGAAATATTCCTTGGTGACGCAGCTGCAGCTTTCTATTCAAATCGCACTCTTACAACAATAACAATTGTTGCCTTTCTTGTCCTACCTTAGAGCCTGTCTGCGTATAATCTCGTACCTTTGGCCATACTTGGATACATAAGAATGATCCTTTGGGTGAAGATCATTCAACAATATAAAGTCAAATGAAATAAAAGAGCAATTACCCACGCATTACAAATGAATACAAGGAACAAACATTATGAGCATCGCTAGAGGGGAGGTTTATCAGGTTATGGGATAAAATATGAGGAAGTTAAGAGAAACCTACGTCATTTAATGTCTTATACGTAAAAAAGAAGAAAATGAAGATGATTTTGTATCAAAGTAGCAATAAGTGTAGTTGCGAAAACATGGTTTTGCACAAGAGAAACGGCCCCTGCCAGGAAAAAGAAGGATTGTAAAGATTTCAACAAGTTGCAGAGGTCGAAAAGTGGAAGCATGTGATCCATCGACAAGGGAGTTGTGGTAGTCAAAGCGAAAGGTGACGAAAACATGAGCAGAAATCTCCAAACATCCGTGGGTATAAAACTGACAGGATTGTGAGGAGGATATGGAGAATGCATATACAGAGATAGCGGTGTATCAAAAGTAACTTACAGAAAACTAGGGTTGTGAGATGGAGCTAGAATACCTTTGCATGTCATGAGCATTGATTTACAATGAAAGAACAAAAAATCTATTAAGATTACCAGGGTGAAAGGATTGATTCAATGGTAAAGAGAAGCGGAACAAGAACTGTTCATTTCGGAAAACCAAAGGGCAACCACGCCCACCAAGATATATTACTTAAAATAAGGATAGATTGAGTAAAAGATGAAAGTTCCAAGCATTTACCATTAAGATATCTTGTATCTTGCTAAAAGCAAGATATTTGATAACTACCTATGTTAAATATTTTATGTGCCTAGATTTTGCTAAGAAAACATTTTAGCTCAAATATTTTGATTTGCTTTATTTATATTTTTTAGTATTCATCTTCAGTCACCTAACAACCTAAACCTACTAATTGAAAAATTGTTGAATGGTTGTATTCATGGATTATTAGGATACAATGTAGTGCATATTTTCTTACCGATATTTTACATCCATGCATTTGTGTGTTATAATTAAGATTTTGTTAAGAATTTTTGTACTGATATTTGGTAAAGATATTTTTTACTACGAGGCTGTTGAATGTGGTTACTACGACATTATAAGACCTGTTACTGAGCTAAAAACAAGATATTTGATAACTAACTATGTTAATTATTACCTCAGCTTAGATTTTGTGAAGAAATACTTTAGCTCAAATATTAACATTTTGATCAGCCTTTTATTTATATCGTAAGGTTAAATGAATTATGAGTTTAATGCTTAAGCTTTCAGAAGGACGTTCTGTAATTTGATCCTCAGATCAGCACTGAAACATCAAAGTATCCATAACTACCCTGTAATTACTTTATATAGCGCCTTTAATATTATTATGTTGCCTTATTAATGTTTTGTAAACAACACTTTTTCTCATTTATGATGTTTTGGATAAATTTAAAGGCAAGACTACTCTCCTGGCATTTATCCTAAGTCATAAAGTGAACTAGGATGGCAAGCAAATTAGATCGGAGGAGGGAAGGAAGAAGGGGAAAGTTGAGTGGTTCTGGGGTCAACTAGGAAGCAGGTCTTGCTACTGTTGCAAAACATGTAAATAGAATCAAGGATCAGGAAAAGATAAGAAAGCTGAAGATATTAAGGGAAGACTTGAGTTATTGGAAGTAAATGCTAATACAAAAAATGAAGTAAGGGTCAATATAAACTACAGGATTCAAATGATTAAAAATTTAATTACTCAGCTAGTTCGGGGTGTAGGTGGTGATGTGAATGATCTTAAAATTAAGATGAGATATGGCCTGTATGAAATCTACTGCAGGGGCAATAAAGGAAAAATGGGAGTATTTCTACAAATGCGCAAATAACAAAGAAAAGAATTTGTTAATTTTAAAATCTATTGAAGGTCGTCATAAACTAGCGAGAAAAAGACGGAAGTAGCTAGCGCACTCAAATAAATACCACTGATTGGTACGAAGTTCATAAGAGAAGGAAATATAGTACTGCTTCATTTACTAAAAGTAAATAAAGCAGTGAATAAAATTGAGAATGTGAGTGGACTTGAAATGTATAAAGTTCAGAAAATTCAACCTAAAATCATGATATGTAATGTCTCAAAGGAGTAGAGCAAAGAGGGAAGTCTGGAGTAGTTTATATGTAAAAATGACTATGTATATTGTATTGGTGATAGTGATGGTAAAATTGACCTGGTAGCAAAGAGGCCTGCAGTAGGTGATTCTGTACTTCAGATGTGAGGAAGACACTTCATGACCATAATGACATTGTTCGTTAAAAATGGGCTAGATATAAAGTGAGGGATCGATATCATGTGATGACATGCTATTAGTGTCAAAGGCATGGCCAGGTAAGGGCTGTAACTATAAAAAGAATGGTGATTCTGTAGTCTGTGGGAAATGTGGGGATAAGAATAGAAGTAGAGATAGTAAGTCTGGATTTGGTAAATTTATTAATTGTGTAAGAGGTAGTGAAAGTGTAGTAGGTCATACTGTAAATAGTCAAAACTGTAGATTATTTGAATTAGAAAGTGAGAGAAGAAAAAAAAACATGATTGACCATGGATACAAAGGTTATAGAATGTGGTGTAATAAATATTCAATCTGTAGGAAACAAGACTATTATGATCAGAGAAGAAATGGTGGAATATAATATTGATATTTTGACAGTAACAGAAACATGGTTAAGATAATCTGTTACCTCATAAATAGTGGAGATGACACCAAAGGAGCCGAAATGCCCATATACCGCTAATACAAACAAATATAAATTATCAAAGATAATAAAGATACATTAAGAGATATCAAATATAACGATTGAAAGGCTTGAATACGGTGACGGAGGAAATAGAGCGTTTATTTATATATACATATATAAATATATATATGTATATATATATATATATATATATATATATATATATATATATATATATATATATATATATATATGTATACATATAAAATAAAAGAAATAAAAAGTAAATAAAGTCCAAAGAACAACGAGATTGGTAAAGTCAAAGGAAAACGTCGCAATGCGGCCAAACAAGCACCAGAACAAACCACTAATGGTGCACACGAAGGCAAATGAGACAAACCAAGAAAATATAAGTACCTTAGAGATGCCCTCTAAGCCAGGGCCTTTTCACCACCTATTTTACACTTTTTCACTCATTTTCCATCAATTAATCAAACAAATCATCTATGAAGCAATTATGAGTTACTTTACTTTAATTGTATTTTATCAATTATTGCATAAATTAAAACATACATAACTAAGACGTCTAATTATTAATAAAAATATAAATAAAGAAGTAGGTTCTATTTGCAAACTGAGCTCCCTTTACAACACTTATTAATTTACAATTTGATAAAATGATACCTTGGTTTACTGTGAACCAAATAGAGAACTTTATAAGATTACAAAAGGATCATCTTTGAGGTGGGTTGAGTCAGATGCAATTCTATAATGTGGTTCCAGTCCCACGTGTATCCTGCGATTATTATCTTCCCCCGCTCCAAGTATAATCAAGGAGGTTCAATCCCCCGTTTGCCTGCAGGCGTCGATCTTGCCAGATTGAGTTAGGCTTATGGGAAGATAAGAGTGTTCGAATCGCTAGCGGGACATTCCATGGAAGTCCCTCATTGCCCCATATCCCGATGGGCTGGCTCCGGCTATTTATGCGATAGAATTTTGCATTTGAATCAGATCCCGATTATCTTCTTCAGGCATCACGCCGATCCGGTCTCCCTTGTGAACCTAGGAACTCTCTAACTCGAAAACCCACACATTGTCCAGAAGAGGACTATATCCTTAAGTGCCAATTTTTGCGCCCCTCGAAACGCCAACTCAACAGAGCCCACGTGTTGTTCAATTGTTCAGAAGAGAACAACTTTAGAACAATCCTTGTTCTTCGAGACCGTTCAACAAGAAACGGTTCTTGCTCCCCTGATATCACGTCAGTGGTAATTTAATTCCCTCCATTTTTACGTTCTTCAAGAGAACACTTGGTTACTCCACTAACCTCAATTGTTCATCCAGAACATCTCCGGTATCCTGCCCCAAGGATTGCTCGTACTTCCGAGCCCCACTTCGCTCCCACTACTCAAAGTCTTTCCTTCCCCCCCTCGTTAAGGACAACCCCCTTAAAAACCCCTCCTCATAGGAAGGAAATCGCCAGTCGGACCGAAGCCGTTCCTTCAAATCGCCTTGAACTGCAGGCCGACCTTATAAATACGTAAGCTAAGAATTGCATTTAATTATTTAACTTTGTGACAACGTAACTCCGTTAAACACGGATTTAGCCAACCCTTTCCCTTCTTGTTTGTTTTGTCATTTAAATCCCTCCAAATCTTTATCCACCGCTTAGTCAAATTTATCCTCTGAACTTTCCATTTCATGTGCATCTCCCATTTTAATCCCCGGTCATGTAAATATTTTCCATGTGTTATTTTTGTTAGTTTAATTAATAAAATTCTCTTTTTTAAGGCTTGCAATATTATTTATCCTTGGGTTCCGTTCCACTTCCTAAGTATATTGAAGATAAATAAGCCCTCTCCCGGCCTATTTATTTACGTAGAATAATAGTCGACCATCTGATTAAATTCCCGCACTCGAATATAGAATAATCCCCACAAAGAATAGAATATAGTATGTATATCGTCGGGAGCCTTTTCTACGACATACAATAATTCAAGAACTAACCTAAGGAGAGATGTCACTTATATCATTCAAAAGAAAATGCAAAACAACATAAGTCTATTAAATTTGGAAGGAATCGGACGAATAGTTTTGAAGTTCTTGCCAGAACAAAATAATTCCCGCGCTAAATTTTCGGGGTAGTCTGGCAGTTATATTATTCAAAAGAGAATGTAAACCAATATTAAGGTTTTGAATTACATACGTTAGAATCGGAAGATTAGTTATGATGTTATTGGCAAAACACAATAATACCCGGGTGAAGCTTGGGAGGACATTGGCAATATATCACTCGAAAGAGAATGTAAAACAACATAAAGTTTTCAAATTTGGTTAGAATCGGCTCAATAGTTCTGATGTTATTTCCCCCTAAAATATACCCCGAGTTAAGCTTGGGTGGACCTTTATAATCATATCATTCAAAGGAGAATGTAAAAATACATGTGTTTCCAATTGCGATAGAATCGGCCGAATAGTTATGATGTTAATGCCCGAAAAACAATAATACCCAGGCTAAGCTTGGGAGGACTTTGGCAATTATATCATACGAAAGAAAATATAGAACAAAGTAAGTGTTTCAGATTTCGTTAGAATCAGACGAATAGTTATGATGGTATTGCTTAAACAAAGGAATTGCAGGGCTAACGTTGGGAGGACTTTGCCAATTAAATCATTCGAAAGAAAATATAAAAAGACATACGGAAGTCAAATTTCTTTAGAATAGCCGGAAAGTTATTATTCACAAAATAAGGTTTTCGATATTCGTAAGAATTAGCTGAATAGTTATAATGTTATGGCTAAAATAACATAGTTCCCTTACTAACTTTGAGAGGACTTTGGCAGTTATATCATTCGAAAGAAAAATAAAAATAACATTAGTTTATTAAATTTCGTTAGAATTGGCGGAAGAGTTATAATATTATTGACAAAACAAAATAATACACGGAAAAACCTTGGGCTGACGTTGGGCATTTACCTTTTGAAATAAAATGCAAAAGTACTTGAGGGATTTCAAAATTCGTAAGAATAGACCGAAGAGTTAAGATGTTATTGCCCAAACAATATAATTACAGGGATAACGTTGGGTTGACCTTGTCACTTAAATCCTTCAGGAGAAAGTATAAAACAACATAAGGCTTCCGAATTTCGCTAGAATCGATCGAATAGTTATGATGTTATTGCCTGAAAGATAGAATTCTCTGGCTAAACTTGGGAGGACTTTTGCAATTATATCATTTGAAAGAACATTTAAAAAACATAAGTTTTTCGAATTTCGTTAAAATGAGCCAAATAGTTAAGGTATTATTGCTAAAACAATATAAATCCCTGGCTAAGCTTGGCATAACTTTGAAAATCATATCATTCGAATGAAAATATAAAACAAATCTGTTTAAATTTCGTTAGAATCGCCCCAATAGTTATTATGTCATAGCTAAAACAATTTAATATCCTGACTAATGCTGTGAATACTTTGGCAATTATATCAGCAAAAGAGAAAATACAACAACAAAACGGTTTCAAATTTCGTTAGAATCGGATGAAGAGTTATGATGTTGTGGCCAAAACAAAATAATACCGTGCTCTCCTTGTAGAACTTTGAAAATTATATCTTTAGAAAGAGAATGTAAAAGAGCATAAGGGTTTCAAATTTCGATAGAATTGGGCGATAGTTATGATGATATTAGAAAAACAAAAAATTCCCCTGACTTACTCTGGGAGGATATTGTTAACTATATCATTCTATGTAAAGAGAATGTAAAACAACCTAAATAATTCAGATTTCTATAGAATCGGCTTAGAAGTATGTTGTTATTGCCACAAGGCAAAATACCCGAGTTAACGTTTGAAAGACTTTGGTAATTATATCATTGGAAAGAGAATGTAAAACAGCATGGCAGTTTCAAATTTCGCCACAACAATAAAATCGGGGATTAAAAAAAAACCAACAAAACCCCAATAAATAAATTAGTAAGTAAGAGAAGAGGAGGCGAATAATTATTAGTATTCTATCCCAAGCGATTTTATCTCTTGTATTAGTTGGAAGATAATCGTTTAGGCATTATATTTTACGTAGTGGCTCTCATTTGGTTGAATTTGTCAATTATATTATTCGAAAGAAAATATAAAACAATATAGGGGATTCAAATTCCAACGGAATGGGCAGAACAGTTAAGATGTTATTGCAAAAACAAATTCTTCCCGGCCTATCTTTGGGATGACTTTGGCAGTTATATCATTGGAAAGTAAATGTAAAACAACATAAGGATTCCGAATTTTATTAAAATGGGATAGAATAGTAATGATGGTTTGAAAGTATGACACTCAATACGCCGTTATCAAACAGAATCTCCCTGCTCGAAACGGATCAGGGCAGATGATTCATCGTCTTATCCCAGTTTGATAACGCTGCCCCGCTCTGAGGCACAGCAGCCGTGTACATCTCCCCCGCCACCTTTTGGGGTAAAATGGAATCTCGCTTATTGCATTTTAGCCTCGGCGATGCTTCGAAATGATCAAGGTCCATGTTTGCTTAAGCCGCGTCCGATATCCCTTGTTACGCCCTGCTGCGCACAACCTTCTGACGACCATGGCTGTGGCTCCTATTTAAGGTGATATCAGCAAATCCTCAGCAGATACAGTGAGCCTGACCTTTTTACCGTATCTGTTGCCCATGAAGTGGTCTCCTCGCACTTGTGTTTCCTCAGCAGAACCTCTTTGCGTAATCCGCCCTGATCAGAGCAAGATTGCAAAAAATCCCGTTTCTTCCCTAAAGTTTGTCCTGGGTTTCTCTCGTCTCACTACATTGGTTGAGATTTCCTGCCGTTCCAGCGACGAATCTGGATTTGTGATTACTTCTCCCTGGCACCGAGGTAATCTCAACCCCATTCGGAGTCTCTCTGGACACCTTCGCATCGGGAATCCATTGACGAAGACCTGACAATTGGTCTTCTACCTCCCCAGTTCATCCAACAGAGGTATCTGGGAGTCCTGTCCTCGTAAGCTCCACATCTCCCTCTCCAGTCCTAAGAAAAATTTCCCCATTTTGTGTAACGCAAAAAACTTGTTAAGTCTTTCCTTTAATCCAACTTATTGGATCTCTTATATATTTCTTCTGGACCTAGTTTCTTTAATTTTTTCCCGTCATAATATTTATTTGTGGTACTAATTATTATTTAATTTCCATATTTATCTGTGCCCTTGTTCTATTTATTATTTGCATTAAAGTTTAGCTTTGTAGAGGTGTTTATCTTTCAAATAATCCTTGAGACGAACTCGGCAAACTTATTCCCATTCAAAGAGCCAACCTTAATAATATTGCTCTCTAGTTGGAAGGTATTTACCATCCCCCAATTCAATTGTACCCGAGCCCAGCACTGACAGTGGCGGCCTGGCTTATAGACGTGTGTACTTTTTTGAGACTTTTGGCTTACACGCTTTCGTCCCTCGACATACATATATAAATATATATTATATATCTATATATTGAAATCTGGTGTTAGTTGTTTTTTGTTTTTACATAAGAACCCCTTAAATTTCAATTCCCTTTATTTAATCATTTTGACCGAGTTTGCCTAAGTTCACTCAAAGTTATTGCAAAATTGTGGAACTAATTATCAACTTAGTTTTTTAACTATTTTATTGTTGTTTCCGCGAGACTATAACTTTCTTTTTCCTTGTTTCTAACCCTCTACTAAATCCCGAGGTTGATTAAGAGCACGGAAAATTTTAATCCGATACAGATTAGATTCTCGTTTTGTCAATTGTTTTTTATATAGTTCCTTTTTTTGGTGTACATTTCTTTTGGGGGGGTAAATCTTAATAGATTTCTTTCTTTTTTCAATTCCTGGAGAGCACCAGAGTCTGTGTCGTGTGTTCCGTGTACGTTCGAGCTGCTAGATGTACAAGTACTGTCATGGATGTCGTCCTTTGATAGATTCCACAAACAAGGTCAAATCTTGGGATTAACAGGAAAGGATTTAAAGGCCTATATCCCGGAAGAAGAAATAAATGAGAAGGAAAAAAGGAGAGAACAAAGAGAAGCTGAAAGAGAGCAAATAGAAACCGAAGAAAGAAGAGAAAGTGTGAAAAGACAAGCAGAACAACGGGAAAAAAACTGTGAATATGAGCGAGAGTTAATTCGGAATAACGTAGAAACCCTTTCCGTTAGTTCAAGGAATGAGGCCCCTCAAACAGCTTCGGTTTGGTGACCCGTATTCTAGGATGGTGGAGACTTCAGTGCCTAACTCACCCACTTCGAAAAGATATTCGAAATGAATTCGTAGGACATCGAGGAGAATGAAGCCGTACGCTTAATTCCCCTGCTCAACAGCCATCTTCGGGAAATTTTCATATCTCTCCCTGCCAAAGCCACCCTTAATTATTTAACTCTCAATGCCAAATTGCTATAGGCAATCAATCTCAATTCCGATTTCGATCGCGATAAGTTTCGCCAGGCAAGAATATTACCTGGCCAAACTTACCGCTAGTTTGGCTTCATCTTTCAGAACAGCCAACAATTCTGGCTGGATTCAGTTAAAGTAGGACGCGAATACGAGTCTGTGTTCGATTTCGTCTTACATGATCAGTTAATGGCTGTGCTGCCATCCGAGATCCATGCATTCATAAGAGATAGACTAGGGTCTACCTTTAAGGAATGCCTGGAAGAGGCGGATGTAAACGCGTCCAGGCATAATTTTTTATCAGAAGGAACCCCAAAAATCGCATCCCCCAGCTCCCAGGAGTAAGAGTAATTTCCCTAAGTCCTCCCGTAAATATTAGCCACATTTTGTCAAAGTTGCATGTCCCCTCAATCCTTGATTCCCGTCCCCCAAAGCACCGAGGGATATGAAGACCATCCTCAATAATCTCCCACCATTCAATAACCCCCGGTGGCCGATCGTGTGTTTTACGTGCGGCGTACCCGGACATTTTAAGCCCAACTGCCCCCAAAACTCTCATCTTCGCCCTTCCCTCATCCAACAAGTCCATCAGGTCAATGCTTCTCTCTCTCTCAATCATCTGCTAGCCCAATAACCCCAACTTCTGCCAGAAAAACGGTTCTCCGGAACATCAAGTCAACTTTTTATTTAATAAAAGCTTCCCCAATTCGCTTGAATTTGAAAAAGGAACTGTGCCGGGTGTCAACCCTTGTGAGAGACACCAGGTGCACCTGCGTCGTACTGTCAGAAAAATCGTTGCTACCTAGATTATAAATACCTTACCGGTTGAGTGAAGGCCCTTGTAGCACTCATTAAGTTCTGCGCCATGTTAGTCCTTCAGAACACCCAGATCTGTCCTAATCCTGACACCTAGCCCGTACTTACCAGGGCTTAGACCTTAAAAGAGATTGCAACCCACGTGCCTTTAGAAACTTCGTATGCCCCAGAATTGCGTCCGCTTATAACAAAGAGTTTGCAAGTGAGCAAAAGAAGTGTCTTCTCTCCAAACCCTGTGGGAAAAAGCATAGCTTGACATTTAAGTTTCTGATTATGGACCAAGGAAGGTTATATATCTCGTTAAAAATTACTTCTTTTACCGTCCTACCTCGACCCAGGATGGTGCTAAGACTTGCTCCCTTTGCATCCCCCGTTTTTCCATTACCTAGGTTCTTCTTCTTGCCTACGATTCTTTATTGGCTGGACTTTTTAGCCACAATAAAAGCGCCCAAAGAAATTGAAGATTTTTGTCGATCCTGTGATATTTGCTAAAAGCCGATGGCCAAGGGACAAATCGAACCTGCCCCCATTCAAAAGATCCCCATTGTGTCTGACCCCTTTTTTAGAGTAGCTATCCACCTGAGGGGACCAATTCATCCCCCTTTGAGCGAAATACACTTATATCCTTACGCTCGTGGACTTCGCTAGGAGGTTCCCCTAAGCAGTTCCCCTTAAAAGAATCGATAGCATAAAGTGCGCGGAATCATTAATTGCTATCTTTTCTCGAGTCGGCATCCCCAAAGAGATATTGTCTGCCTGAAGCAGATAATTTACATCCGAACTCATTGAATACGTGGTAAAAATTCTCCTGATAAAACTTCTCTTCACAACCCCTTTCAAGCCTAGTTTTAACGGTGTCTGCGAAAAATTAAACGGGACTCTGAAGCCTGTCCTGAAGAAGCTGTGCCACGCTCATCCTCAAGGCATCGGAATCTTCCAGTCTCTCTCTCTCTGCGTGCCGTGAGATTCCTCAAAGGACTTTAGGGTTCGCCCTGTTCGAACTCCTTTATGGGCGAAACGTCCGAGGCCATATGAGTATTCTCAACGTATTGTTCGCAAATCTCCATCTCGATGTAGAGATTAAAACCTCCGTTCCGTACGTATTAGATCTGAGGAACCGCTTAGAGGAATGCACCGAAATTGGGTATAAAAATAATGATCTTAATTTGGAGAAATACGGCACTTATTTCGACGTAAAAGCAAAAGATCGACGCTACCTACCAGGTGATAAAGTATTGCTCCTCCTCCCCACTTAATCTAATAAGCTCCTTTCACAGGAGAAAGGCCCGTTCCCCGTTTTAAAAGCATAAGGACCCATTGACTACCTCATAAATACCCCCTCCGGTAATAAGTTATATCACATAAACATGCTTTAGCCAAAACCACGGCCACGCGTGTATTAATAACATAGTCGCGCTTGACGAAGAGACCTTGATGGAAGCCGCTTACCCCTCCCCCCCCTAGATAAGGAGCACCACCCACCTGTTATCCCCTGTTTCAGTGACGAAACCGCCCAGGAACTCGATTTAAACCCCAATTGCAACCGCCATACAGGGCTCAACTGGCTAAGTTATTAGCTGAATTTGTGAAGGTGATTTCAAAAGAGCCAGGATGTGTGCGTCATTTCATACATGACTTCTCTAAAAATCACAGAAGCCTGTTCGCACTAAACCGTACCCCTTGCCTGTGTATCTTTGCCAGGCCTTTAATTTAGAAGTGGAAAGGAAGCCCGATTAAATTTTCAGAATGTGTGTAGATTAGCGGAAATTGAATTTCGTAACTGTTTTTGATGCGAAACCAATCTCGCTTATCAACCAGAATTTACACCAATCAAAACAAGTCAAATGTATCTCAGAAATAGACCTATGTAAGGCCTATTATCAAATTCTGCTGAAGGATAGTGTTCGGATGTACACTGTGTTCCCCACTAATAAGGGCGTAATGCAATTAAGGTGTCTTCCTTTCAGGTTCATTACTGCTTGCATTAAATATAATAAAATTTTGCAGCGAATCCTGGATGTCCTAGGTAACGTGTCGTTTTATTTCGATAATGTGTACGTTGCCACGCGTACATAGGAACAACACCTAGTCTCCCTTCGCTGCCTCTTCCTGAGGTTACGGGAACACGGATTGAGCCTTTGGCTTAGTAAATGTCATTTAACCTATAATTCGATTCGTTATTTAGGCTTTCATATTGGCGAAAACCAGATGCCCCCTCAGCAAGATAAATTAAAGGCTATGGCCAGCATACCTCTTCCACGTACAGAGAAACAACTCCACTCCTTTTGGGGATCCACATCTTTCTACTGGCGTTTGTTCCCAATTTTGCCACCCTAGCTTCTCCACTTAGCCCCTTATTAAAGAAACAATACGCAGATCCCTTCGTGTGCAACCCAAAGGCATTTGCACACTTTGACAAACTTAAGGATAAGCTCACTTCTGCCCCTATTCAAAGACTCTGCAATCCGAAAAAGCTATTCGGAATCAGGACCGACGTGTGCAACGAAGGATTAGGATGCGTTTTGTTGCAATATGATGATGATTTCAGCCATCCGATTGCATACGAGCGCCGGAAGCTTTCGTCGCGTCAGAAGACATACGCGACCATAGAACGCAAGGGTTTTGCGATAGTTTGGGGGATAAAAAAATTTAAAATGTATTAATTGGGAAAGGAGTTCGTGATTGAAACGGATCACCGCCCATTAATATATTTTTTAAAAAGTAAGTCAGAGCGGTAGACTCATGCGATGGAGTCTATTGTTGATGGAGTAAGAATTTCGTATATTTTATATTAAGGGCATTTAAAATTGTATGGCTGACTCCGTTAGTAGGAGCGTCATAGATGAGATTTCCCTTACCTCGTAAGATCGAGTCACTGAGGGTGTGTACTCACAATTGTATATATTGGTAAGCTTTTTTCCTTCTGTATATATATATTTCTTTAATTATTTTTTCTTTTCTTTTGTAATTAATTGTAGTAGTCACCCGAATATTTTTTTTATGTTACTTATCGTTAACTCCTAAGTTTCACAACCTCATATGAATTGATTTTTTTGTTCCAGGCTTTGTAGGCCCGAGGTTAAAGATTCCTCTATTAGCTTGTATCCCGGCAAGTAAATTGTTTTCTCAAATTCCTCTCTCTCCCATTTGTCGGGAATGACATTTCCCATCCCCAACCTGTTGGTGGAATTTCATCTTAGGAAGGGTGGCGTGTGGGAGCATGAAACTCAATACGCCGTTATCACGCAGAATTTCCCTGTATTAAATATGGAGTTCATTATTAACGTCTTTCCCAGTTTGATAACGCTGTCCTGCTCTGAGGCTCAGCAGCCGTGTTCACCTCCCTCCTTTTTAGGGTAGAAGGGAATCTCGCTAATTTCCCTTTCGTCTCTTTGATGCTCAGAAATTATCAAGGTCTATGTTTGCTTAAGCCGCGTCCGATATGTCTTAGAACGCCTTGCTGCGCACAGTTTTGGAACGACCATGGCTGTAGAGATATAGATAGAGAGAGCTTCTTGCCGTCCAGATCCGACTATTTGTCCCCGTTAAGTGCTCTCCTCGCAGTTGTGATCTCCTCAGCAGATTGTCTTCGCTTAATCCGGCCTTATCAGAGAAAGATTACAGAAACCTCGTTTACGCCCCAAAGGATTGTCCTGGGTTTTTTTCGCCTCACTACACTGATTGAGACTTCCTGCCGCCCGCAGACGAATATGGATTTGTGATTACTTCTCCTAGGAGCCGACGTAATCTCAACCTCCTTCGGAGTCTCTCTGGGCGCCCTTTTGCATCGGGACCACATCTACGAGGACCTGGATATTGGTCTTCCACCTCCACAGTTCATCCACTAGAGGACACCAGAAGTCATTTCCTAGTAAGTGCAACCTCTCCGTTCCCAGTAGTAGGAAGAATTCCCCAATTGATTGTAACGCCAATATACGCCAAAGTCTTTCCTTAAATCCAACTTATTGGATTGAAGTTTCCTTAAATTTGGAAAGTCATAATATACTTTGGTCGTACTAAATATTATTTGATTTGCCTATTTATCTGTGCCTTTGTTTTTTGTTTTTTTACATTAAAGTTTATTTTTGTGAGGTGTTTATCTTTCAAATAACCCTTGACACGAACCCATCAAACATATTCCCATTCAAAGAGCCAACCTTAATAATATTGCTCTCTAGTTGGAAAGTATTGATCATCCCTCAGTTCTATTGACCCGAGCCCAGCAGCGACAGTGGCGGCCTGGCTTGTAGACGTGTATAAAGGGTTTCAAATTTCGTTAGAATCGGCCGAAAAGATAGGTTTTTATTACTAAAACATATTAGTTCCCGGGCTACACTTGAAACGACTTTAGCAATTATATTTTTCAAAAAAGAGTGTCAAAAAACGTCTGATTTTTTAACTTCTTTAGAATTCACAGAATAGTTATTATGTTATTACCCCCAAAATATTATAGCCTGGCTATCCTTGGCCGGTCTTAATAAATCATAGCATTCGAAAGAGAATTAAACCAACATAAGGGTTCCAATTTCTTTAGAATTGGCTGATTACTTATCATGTTATTGCCAAGACAAAAGTAATTCCAGGTTTAACCTTGGGCCGTCGTTGTCAACTACCTCATTCGAATTAAAATATGAAAGAACATAAGTGTTTCAGATTTCGTTAGAATTGGACGATTAGTTATGATGTTATTGCCAAAACCAAATAATTCTCCGGCTAATATTACAAACACCTTAGAATTATATGATTTGAAAGAGAATGTGAAACAGCATAAGAATTTTAAATTTTGTTAGAATCTTTAGAATAGCTATTATGTAATGGCTAAAACATAATAGTCCTCAGACTAACCTTTGGAGGAGTTTCGCAATAATATGATTCTAAAGAGAATGAAAAACAAAAATAAGGTTTCAAATTCCGTTAAAAGCAGCAGAAAAGTTATGCTCTTATTGCCCAAACAAAATAATTCCCGTGCTAACTCTAGGAGGACTTTTTCAATTATATCACTCGAAAGAGAATGTAAAACAGCATAAAGGTTTAAAATTTCTATAGAATCAGTTTAAGAGGTATGATGCTATTGGCCCCCCAAACTTGCACGGGCTAACGTTGGGAAGACTTTGGTAATTATATCATTCGAAAGAGAATGTAAAACAGCGTAAGAATTTCAGATTTCGTTACACATAGCGTAATTGTCATGATTTATTGCTAAAACAAAATAATTCCGTGCCTAACATTGGGAGGACTTTGTCAATTATATCATTCGAAAGTAAATGTAAAACAACCTAAAGGTTTCAAATTTCTTTAAAAGTAGCCGAATTGTTAGGAAGTTATTGGCAAAACAATATAATTCCTTGGTCATTTTGCAAGGAGTTTGGCAATTATATCATTCGAAAGAAAATTTAAAACAACAAAAGGGCTTCAATTTTTGACGGAATCAGCAGAATAGTTATGATATTATTCCCTAAACAAAATCATTTTCCCTCTATTTGGGATGAATTTGGCAATTATATCATTTGAAAGTAAAGTTTAAACAATATTAGGGTTTTTAAAAATTTGTTATAATCGGCCGAATAGTTAGGATGTTATTACGAAAACAAAATAATGAATGGATAACCTTCATAGGACCTTGTTAATTATATCATTCGGAAGAGAATGTAAAACAACATAAGGTTTTCAGATTTTGTTAGAATGGGAAAAAATAGTTATGATGGTAATGCAAAAACAAAATTATTTCTGGGCTGACCTTGGGAGGACTTTGGAAATTATATCATTCTGAAAAAATGTAAAACATCATAAGATGGTTAAAGTTGGCTAGAATCGGCTAAAGAGTTATGATGTTATCCCCCTCCCACACCTAAACAAAATAATACTCAGGCTATCGTTGGGAGGACTTTTGTCAATCATATCCTTCGAAAGAGAATTTAAAACAACATAATGGTTTCAAATTTCTTTAGAATCGACTGAATAGTCAAGATGTTATTTCCCCCCAAAAATAATTCCAGGACTAACACTGGGGGGTAGTTTTGAAGTATATCATTCGAAAGAAAATATTATACAACATAAAGTTTTTAAATTTCGTTAGAATTGAACGAATAATTATGCCTTCGTTGCCCCTAGGATAATTCCTTGGATAATCTTGGGTGGACTTTTGCATTGTATCATTCGAAAGGAAATGTAAAACAACATGAGAGATTCAAATATCGATGGAATCGGCCGAATAGTTATAATATTATGGCCAAAACAAAATTATTCGCTGCGTAACTTTGTGATTACTTTGCTAATTATATCCTTCGAAAGTAAATATAAAACAACATTAGGGTTTCAAAAGTCGTTAGAATCGGATTAAATGTTATGAAGTTATAGCCAAAACAAAGTAATTCCAGGGCTAACTTGGAAGGAGCTTGTCAATTATATCATTCGAATTTGAATGTAATCAACATAAGTGTTTCAAATTTTCTTAGAATCGGCCAAGATTTATGATTATATTGCTAACACATTATAGTTCCTTGGATAATATTCCGAGGAACTGTATCAATCGAAAGAAATTGTAAAGCAACGTAAGGGTGTCAAAATTCGTTAGAATCACCCGAAAGTTAGTTTTGCATGAACAAAATAATACACTGGCTAAGCTTGAGAGGACTTTGAAAATTAAATCATTCGAAAGAGATTATAAAACAACAGAAGGGTTTCAAATTTCATTAGAATCTACCAAATAGATAGGTTTTTATTACTAAAACATAATAGTTCCCAGGCTAAACCTGAACCAAATTTTGCAATCATATCATTCGAAAGAGAATGTAAATTTACGTCGGATTTTCAAATTTTGTTAGAATAGGCCGAATAGTTATGATGTTATTGCTAAAACAACATACTTCCCGAGCTAACATTTTTAGGACTTTGGAAATTATATCATTTGAAACAAAATGTAAAACAACATAAGAGTTTCCAATTTTGTTAAAATCGGCTGACTAATTATGGTTATTGCCAAAACAAAATAATTAATGGGAGAAACTTATGAGGAACTTTTCAATTATATCTTTCGAAAGATAATTTAAAACGCCCTAAGGGTTTCGAATTTCGATAAAATCGGGAAAATAGTTATGATGTTATGGATAAAACAATATAATTCCGTGGCTAGCCTTGAGGGGACTATGCCTATTAATTCATTCGAAAGTGAATATAAAACAGCACAAGGTTTTAAAATTTTCTTGAGAATCAGCAGAATTGTTATGATATTATTACCATAACAAAATAACAACCTGACTAAACTTGGGAGGACTTTGGCAATTATATCTTACGAAATAAAATGTAAAACTAATAAAGTTGTTAAATTTCGTTAGAATCGGCTGAATAGTTATGATGTTAATACCAAAACAATGTAATATCTGAGCTAATATTGGGAGGAACTTGGCAATTATATCATTCGAAATAGAGGGTAAAACAACATAAGGCTTTCGACTTTCGTTATAATCTTAAAAATAGGTATGGTGTTTTGGCTAAAACAAAATATTCGCCGGCCAACCTTGGGAGGACTTTATATCATTCGGGCTAACTTTGGGAGGCTATTATTCGATAGAAAACGTAAGAGAAATAAGGTTCAGAAATTTCTTTGGAATCAACCGAATAGTTATAATGTTATTCCCAAATCAAAATAACTCCCTCTCTAGCCTTATAATTCCTGGGATAACATTGAGACGACTTTAGCAGTTATATCCTTCGAAAGAGAATGTAAAACAACATATGTGTTTGAAATTTTGCTAGAATTGCCCAAATTGTTATGATCTTACTTCCAAAACAAAATAATTCATGAATTAACCTTGGGAGAACCTTGTCAATTATAACATTGGAAAGAGAATGTAAAACAACATAAATGTTTCGACTTCGTTAGAATCGTAAAAATAGTTCTGATTTTATGGCTAAGCCAACCTTATAATACCCGACATAACATTGGGAGTACTTTAACAATGTTATATTTCGAAAGATATTTTATAACAACATATGTGTTTCAAATTTGGTTCTAATCAGCCGAATAGTTATGATGCTATTGCCAAAACACCATAATTTCCGGACTAACCTTGGAAGGATATTGTCGATTATATCATTCGAAAGAGAATGTAAAACAGCATAGGTCTTCAAATATCGTGAGAATCAGCCGACAGGTTAGGAAGTTATGATAAAAACAATATAATTCCTTTGCTAAACTTGGGAAAACTATAAAAAATATATCATTCTAAAGAAAAAGTAAAACAAATAAAGTTAATGCATTTATTTAGACTCGGCAGGTTAATTATGAAGTGAATGACCAAAAATTATATCAAGGTTAACCTTGGGAGGACTATGGCAATTACATCATTCGATAAAGATATTAAATCAACATAAGGTTTTCGAACTTCGTTGGAATCAGCCTAATAGTTATGATGTTATTTCCACTAAAAATAATTCCTGGGTTAATCTAGGGAGGACCTTGTCTATTGTATCATTCGAAAGAGAAATTAAAACAACCTAATGCTTTCAAATTTCCTTAAAATCGGCTAAATGATTATTATGATATTTCAAACACAATATAATACGCCGGCTAACAAGGGAGGACTTTGGCAATTATATCATTCTAAAGAGAATGTAAAAGAACGTAAGGGTTTTCAAATTTGGTTAGAATGGTTCAATAGCCATGATCTTATTACCAAAAGAATATAGTTTCTGTGCTCTCTCTCTCTCTGACAGTACTTTGGCAATTCTATATATCCAAAATGAATGTAAAACAAAATAATTCCCGGGCTAATCTTTGGAGGACTTTTGCAATTATATCATTCGAAAGAGAATGTAAAACAACATACGTGTTTTGAATATCGACTGAATCGGCCAATGTTTTATGGTATTATTGCCCCCAAAATAATAATTCCCTGGCTATGCTTGGGAGGACTTTGGTAATTTTATCATTCGAATGAAAGTGTAGAAGAAAACACCGGTTTCAAATCTCGTTTGAATCGGCGGATAGATATGAAATTAATACAAAAACAAAATAATACTTGGGGTACCCTTTGGAGGACATCGGTATTTATGTCATTCGAAGGAGAATGTAAAACAACATAAATTTTTAATTTTCGTTAGAATCAGCGGAATAGTTATAATGTTTTTGCTTAAATAAAATAATTCCCGGTTTATCCTTAGGAGAACTTTGGCTATTATATAAATCGTAAGAGAATTTGAAAACAACATAAGTCTTTCGAATTTCGTTAGAATGGGCCTAATAGTTATGGTGTTATTTCCAAAGCAAAATAATTCCTTGGCCCAATAGTTATGATGTTATTGCCAAAACGAAATAATGCCCTAACTAACGGTGTGAGTACTTTGGAAATTATATGATCGAAAGAGAATATAAAAAAAAAACATAAGGGTTTCAAATTTCGTTAGAATCGGCCGAATAGAGATTATTTTATTGCCAAAACAACATAATACCCTTGCTAACCTTGTAGAACTTTGATAATTATATCTTTAGAAAGAAAATGTAAAACAACATAATGGTTTCAAATTTCCTTAGAATCTGGCGAATAGCTATGATGTTATTGAGAGGAGATTCGGAATTATATCATTCGAAAGAGAATGTAAAACAACACAACATGAAGGTTTTAAATTCGTTAGAATTGGCTGAATAGTTATTATGTTATTTCCAAAATCAAATAGTTCCCAGGCTAACCTTGGGATGACTCTGGCTATTATGTTTATCATTCGAAAGAGAATGTACAGCAACATGAGGGTTTCAAAGTTCGTTGAAATTGGCAGAATAGTTACAATGTTATTACAAAAACAATAAAAAAGCAAATCGTGGGGTGACCGACCGACCGACGTCATAGTGAGATGTAAGATCGCCCGCGACTAGTCTCGCACGTGATAAAAATGTTGAGAAGGCTTCGATATTTAGGGCTGGGCTTGGTGATTTTAAATTTGGGCAAAATTAATAATTTACAAAGGGCTCACACAAGGCCTTGTTTTGGATTTCTCACAATTCATCAAATAATAGATTAGCGTGTTGGCCATGAAAGCGGTAGATATTTCCGTTTGTACTAGTAGGTTTCAAATGAATTGGGAATTTCCTATTACAACAAATCAACATAATTTTTCACATCTTTTACAATTGAGCTTCTTTCGTAACAATCTATCTCAAATAATTACGAACACCTTAGAACTAACTAAACCTTCTCTTACCACACTTTCCTAATAATAGTTAGCACTTATACGCCAATACTATTCCTCCTCGTATAATTGCGAACCGCATTTATAGAATAAACTTAATAGCTATACACACATCATAGAATTGAACTTTGTAAAACAGTCTCGCAAAAACGAAGAAAACTTCCAAGATTTGAACTTCCTCCAAGAACACCCTCTCTCCCTTGATAAATTGACATTCTTCCGTGCTATTCTAGAGACAGAGATATAGAGTGACCTATGTTGACAGAAACAAGATCTGCTACGAATGATATCAAAATTCTAATTTATATTCATGGAAAGCCTCCTTACTCGAACGACAAAGGAAAGCTAAGCCACCTTGATGATTTGAGAGAGGAAATTTTACATAAGATCGTTTGTTACAAAAGATATGTTTGAAGGGACACATAAAACAATGATAGGTTCAAAAGAGCTTAAAAGCATGTTCTATATGTAAAGAACAATTGGTTCATTACCGTCCATCTTTTCAAAGGGCTATGTATCTTTGCCTATACATACGTTCGTCGAACTACCATCAGAGCTTAGAGGTATATAATAAAGAAGCCTAATTCTCCAAAACACTCCAATAATGTGACAACCCTAAATTGATAAAAGGGTTGGGTCGAAATAATTATCACTGTTCCGGTCCCTGTTTCACCTAACGACCACTTCTACTTGGTTATGTACCTTAACCATATTTTAAATTCCACTAAAATAATTATTTACGTTTTTGTTAATAGCTATAGCCTGGAAAGGCTCCAGAATGTTTGCTTGTATATTTTAAATTAATATTTTTCTTTACTACCTCAGATGTATAGCTTGTCATCATTTTCATCCTTGAGGACTTATCTTTTCCAGTTAAGCTAAACCATTTTTTGGGACCTTATCTTTGGGGAATTTGAATTTAGACTATACATCCTTAGTAGGGAAGCCTTGTCAGCCTCTCCAGCAGGAGATAACAAGGAATGGGGGACCCGTCAAAAACTAGTATAACAATCTTACCTTTGCGGGATATTGGACATTGAGCCGATGGGAGAGCTGCGTCACAGGGGAAGTTTCAAAGCGACAAATATACTCGCCAGCATCACTCTTCCTCACTTGTGGGATAATGAACGAGTCACCACGTTTGATAATGCGCGATCGAGACATCACCTTGAGCAAATTAGATATATGTTAGGTAATTTATTTAATTAAGTGAAAACTTTGGTGAGGGCAGAGTAAGTGGAAATGTGTGGCCCATACATGACCTATACAGCTAAAAGGCGTGTAAGTAAGAACCAAAAAATTGCAAGCATTATATTCTTCTTTATATGTACATATACTGTATGGAAACGATTTCTTACCCTTCCAACAATAAACATACGCATAATAATTGTTCAGCCTTAATTGAAGTTCATACCAAATCAATAAAAAAACATTGACTTGCTGGCGATGTTCTGCGAAAAATACACCCAAAAATGTCTGGCAACATAATAAGAAATATTTAAGAAGTCTTAGAAGAAAAATAATAAAACAACTCTTCCAGCAATGGCAAAATTGAGAGGTGTCAAGTTTCTAAATCGTCACAAGCAATTTTACTTAATCATTACTTCGTTTGATCATGCCAAGAATAGCGACTTCAAAAGTTCCTATGTCAAGAATTGGTGCGACCAATATAAATATCATGTAAAAAGAAATGAAGATAGGTGATCTCAATTTAAATTAAAATATAAGGTACACTAATTTATTAAAAATTAAAAAGAATGGAAATTGCGTTACACAAATTAATTAACCTTTATTTCTTTTCATCTACATGAACTGTTGTAAATAATGTGGGAGAAATTCCCGTTTGCATCCTCGCATGTTTTTTCTTTTGCCTTATGTCATCCATAATAGGATTCATATGTTTTGCAGGAACACTTGTCCGTGCAGTAACGAGGTGTACATGGTGGAGTCGTAAAGACTATTGATTACCCTTTGCAGACTCCTACATTTCTAGTGTTCTTATGCTTGTTAGTAATTTGGATTAATTTCAAGTTTTACGTATTCGCCATTTATAACTATGGATATTGATCAATCTCTCACCACTATCTTGATTATTTGCAAAAGAGTTACTTGCTTTCTTTGTTCAACTACTTTTTCATACTAAACTGCTGCTGAATAATTCCCATAGAAAAGACCAACCAACCAAATTTGACTTCTAGGGCCCTGACATTGATGATGTTTTTTTAGGTTATGTTAGGTTAAGTTAACCTAGGCTAACCTAATCTAATTTAAACCTGGCATCTGTGGTTATTAAAATGTTCTTGAAGTCTTCTTTTGTTGAAGAGAATTAACCTAATCTTACCATGTCTAGAATAGTAACCCACAAAATTTCCTTGTCATTAATAACGACCTTTTCAGGTATTAGTTTCCCGATTTTTAAAATGATTCCTTTGATTCAATGATAAAGAAACAAGGAGAGATGAGAGAAAAAAATGAAACTTTCAACTATAATTATTTATTCTTAAGATGGTATATCTTTAAATTTCACAAACAACAAGGCGTTTTTTAACATATTTATGATACTTCGGTATTTTCTTTTCAACGCAGTTGACATCAATTATCGAGGCTTTATGTCCTTGGTTGTCTGCAAAATACTATAAGCCTTGCTAATTCGATCCCCATCTTAATCCCCCATTCTGACTCTGGTACGATGACAGTCCAAATGAAAGATCATGTATGGAAAGAAAGGAAAGTTCTCATTCAGTTAGTTTGTAACGTTCTACATTGATTACGATAAGCCTTTATTTTTTTCATATTTTAATCTTACTTAAAGTTTCCTTAAAGTAGAATATAAAAGAACTAATAAAGTTAAGAAAACTTAAAAGTACGTGTAGCTTACTTAGATCAAGTAGCCAAAATAGGACGAAAAGTGTGATTTAGGATCAGTCATCTCAAGAAGAGGTTACCAAAGGGAGAAAATGAAATATGTTTAAGTGAATAACGAAGAAATTAATTACATAAAAAATAAGTACACTTAGAGAACATATTTGAATATTGCTACTCAATAATACAATTTTTCGTCAAGTAAGAGAATAATAAATAAATTTTTATAGATAGTTTCGGATTAAGGGTATGTGAAAAAAAGATAAGATTGCTGCGAAAACAAATACCTAGATTTCTTTAGTCTCTTGTTTAAGAGCCATCGTGTTAGACTTGGTGACGCGTGTTTTTCTTCAATTTTCTTTACCATACTCTATATTTAGACTAAAAATTTTTTATCTTGGCTGTTAATAAAATCTTGTCTCAAAACTCTTATCAAATCGAGAGAGGAGAAATGGGAGCTTAACTACTTCCCCAAGCTTAGATGAATTGTAAAGGAACTATAGTCTACGAGCGTCACAGTAAAATACAATATATGAGTACTTGGATTGATTCCAACTCCAGGGCATAGGATCTAAACAAAAATGGGGAAGGAAAGCTCAGTTATATCTAAAATTTTAAGAAAAACAACATCTGAGAGGGTAGAAATAATAAAAATAACAAACTAAATTTTTGCTCCTGAGGGAAACAGACTGAAGATAACGAGACATAAGGTTAAATATTTATAAAAAACATCTATATTTTCAGTCACAGACAAAATCCAACAAAGGCAATATCAAAGGAACCCTAAAGATAGAAATAAGCACCTAACTGGTAAAAAAGAATAAATACCAAAGATGTATACTAAAAATGAGTGAGAAGAAAAGAATGAAAAAGCCTTGAAATGTATAAAAAATGCGTAATAAATTTAGAGGCAAACAAAAATAACAACATTGAATTTAAAATTTACGGATAGACACACCAAAGTAAAGAGGAAATAAGGGAAAAGTCTCGACCCGCTAAATATTAATATTAAACGAAGAAAAGAAGAATGTTTTATGCTGTTGCAGGACATGTCTGATGAATGTATCACGAGGATGACCTAACCGCCACAGAATAGCAAAACCAGGGCAAATTCGATCCCGAACGGTTGGAAGCGAAGGATCACAAGTCAGAAAAGAGCAGCTGGCCCTGAGTACCGAAGAGGCGATTGAGGTAACAAATAGATGGCCATAAACAAGAGAAATAGATGGATATACGGAGAGAAGTCTTAATATTTTGCAATATAAGATTTATTGAATTTAAGGGGGACACGAGATGTCAAGTGTATGCTGGGTATATTGATCTGGAGAAAGCGCATAATTGTCTTGATAGAACAAGAATATGATAGGGTCTAAAACTATTTAGTATGTTAAGAGTAGGGCAGGGGTTAGGAAGAAAGAAAGCTGAGTGACTTGCTTGATAATGTTAGGTTTTCATTGAAATTTAATATCTTAATGGATGGAGTTAGTAAGAAATGTTGGAATAGGAATAACAGACACTTTTGTAATATCCCCAAGGAATAGTGAAAAATCGATATTGTCTATGCTGGTACATTGGTATGCTGATCATGAGTGAGAAAATTGTAAAAGATATTGTTTAAAATGAGGATGGAGTTGAGTGTAAAATTTCATTACTTGGTGTTACCCTTGATTAGTGCAAAATTCATCTGTAGTAGTACAGATGAATCAAGTTGCGTAAGACTATTTTGAATGGTAAGAAAGTCTCAGAGTCTAATCAGAGCATTAGTAATTTCTAAATGTTTCCTTGTATAATGTATCTGGAAGAGACATGGTGGCATTTTGGTATCATACGTTGTATATCGTAGTGAGAGTATGAGATGAAAAAAGAAGAAAGGTTATACATTTCAAATGGACAATTTGAGAGAGATCATTGTTGTGTGCTGGGTAGATGGATTGAGAACTGATTGAGATGAAGGTACTTATGGTGAGAAGACGGATGTAACCGATGATGTGACTAAGATTATTCTTAAGTATTATCAACAGGCAAGAAAAATGGATTGAAATTGTCTTGTAAAGAACGCATAAATATGGATTGATTACATGTTGAAAGCATGGAAGAGAAAGAGCATGAGAGAGTTTGGGGAAGGGGTTGGTGAGCGGACATGCCTAAGGACTAAGGCTTTTGATCAACCCTACTGTACGAGATGCTGTACTAACTAGTACCGCATTTGTAAGAAGTATATGGGGTGGTCGAAATATTATTTCTTTTTATTTGATAGGACATAGGAAAGTGGACGTGAGGGTAGTTTGCTTTATTGTCACTGATGCGCACCTACCCCATTTTGTGGAAAAGTGATTGATAACAAAGATAATGTACTTTCATTGATGTTATAACTAACGAAATTTTAATTGCAAATTGGTGATTTACAGATACGTAGGTCGACGCTAGAGATATTTTTTTTCAGAAAATTACTGCCAATGATTTTACCTAAAAGTATTTCCAACTAAATTTTTTATTAAATTTCTCTTCAACATTGAAATTTCCATTAAATATTATTTTTTAATCTCTTCAACGGTAATTTCGTCTGAGGACCTTCTTTAACCTAAACTGGATTGCAACCTGTTGAACTTGGGTACGGGTTGAACTCACAGGTGAAGGCTTTAGTCGCTAATCTAAGAGAAGCCTTTGTGTCATTTTGCTTTTGAGACAGGTTATTTTGTTCATTCTCAACTTTGGTTCTCTGCAGACATGTGTGAATCATATTTATGAAGAAAATATGTGTTGAATATGATTGCATTCCATTCACTATTATCATATTATTTTCATATCCGAATTCAATCAATCACTTAAAATGAACTGAGTAAGCTTTGGCTTTTCCCTTAATAATAGATAACTACAAATAAAAAGTCATTTTTGGCCAATAAATTTACCACAAGAGTTTTCCTTTACTGTCCAGTAACATGCAGTCGTCGACAAAACAGAAACATATATATGTAAGCACAGTTATACATGGTGACCTAAAGATAACGCTACAACTTTATATAGGCTTTATTTCTTAATGTTTTGCGAACTAAGAAATAAGCCTATCGAATATGGGGCCCATTTTGGGAGATCACCCAGTAATAAAATAAGGCTATTTTGAATCTATTAATATTAGTATAGTTCAACTTAAATAATTTTATTCAAGATCTCTAATTTTTATTTACCCTCACGTTGCTAAAAGATGTTCGTATTATAATACTTTCAAGCCGCATTTTATGTCAATCTCCGAAATTAACTAAAACACTGCTAAATTATAAAAATTTGACTTTAATTTAAAGCACTCGGTAACTTTTGATTGCAATAATGTCGTAATGTGAGACATAACGCCGTGGTGTTATATAACCACATCTTAGCCATACTACCTTACAATTGCCTTATAGGGGCTCTTGTCAGCTTAAGTAGATAAAATATTAGGTTGAACTTCTTTGCCTGGGTACAGGAGTCGATGCCACGCTAGGCTGACATGCGGATCATACGTATGCGCAAATACGATGGGCGGTCAATAAGTTTTGCGAATCGGTAGAGCAAAACAGAGGAAGGGGGATGGCTGTTTGTGGGGGTGTTAAGACAAGTTATGACAAGTCAGGACCTGCAGCTGCACGCGCCTGCCTCGTCGATTTAAGAAGCAGTAGCTGATCGCAGATCGTCAGTCACAAATTTTTAAACAATGGAGAAGGTTGAGCACCGCGCAGTGATAAAATTTTTGACCAAGAAAGGCAAGAATGCAAAAGAGATGCATGAACGCATGGTTGCAGTGTACACCGACACCGCCTCTTCCTATGCAACCATTGATCGCTGGAATAGGGAGTTCCGCCATGGTCGTAAGTCCCTTGAAAATGACCTCCGTCCAGGACGCCCATCAGACGTGACCAATGAGGACAATGTGGCCCGTGTGGAGAGGATGATCCTAGAAAATCAACGGGTGAAGGTCAAAGAAACTGAGCGAGAACTTGGAATATCACATTGAAGTGTTAGCATCATAATCCACGACAATTTGGCCAAGACCAAGGTCTCTGCCGGTTGGGTCCCTAGAAACCTCACGCCCCATGATCGACTTCAACGTCGTCAAAGTTCGGAGGAGCTGCTGCTCCTCTACAACCAAGACCCGGCGGTATTCGAGTCCGCATAGTGACCGCTAACGAAACGTGGGTCCAGCACTGGGATCCCCTACTGACTACTTTTTATTCCGCCAGCTTAAGGCTGCACTGCGTGGACGCTGGTTTGGGGACGATGAAGATGTCCAGCTCGCCGTCCAGAAGTGGATTGAACAGCAGTCGGGAGATTGATGGTTGTCGGGAATTCTAAGCTTCAGAGACAAGTGGTACAAGTGCATTCAAGTCGAAGGTAGTTAAATTGAAAAAATAATGAAACACTTTTCCTCATATCCGAATTGCAAAACTTATTGACCGATACTCGTAGCTGCATTCACACCCGTTATAGCAAAAGCCGGGTAAATTCGATCCTGAAGGGTCACACGTCATAAAAGAGCAGAACCAATCACAGCACCGTTATCTATTCAGCGCACACAACATATCGCTCTTCCTTCTTCGAACTTGCCGTAGAGACCTCAAAATCGGCACACGCATCACGTGACACTGGTCTCATGAGACACGAAGAGTTTTATGCTCGCTCTTTCTGCACCTTGCCGCAACTAGAAATGGCCTCTGTTTCCCTCGGATTTGCCTCTGATTATAATTCATATCTTTATATGAATTTTAGTTCACAGTCGGCTAACCTCATAGACAATTGTGAAGCGAGAGGGCTTAATTTAGTAAGCATCACCATTAAATACGAACTAACAATTTTTACTAGCGATTTTTATATTCTCAGACCGTCCCTTGCACTCAGTTTGACCGCATGCTTGTCCTCTGTGCAATCATTTCCTCGCTCAATTCAGAGTTGTTTTCTCTGCGCTTCGAGGCTGAAGGCAATAAACTACTGTGAGATTTCGCTGCCTTGTATGGAAGATTCTTGTAACTACGGCCCATTTCGACGAGAGAATCTTCGGATTCTTTGCAAGATAAATGAGAATATTCTTTCGAAAATTATTTATCCATGATAATTACAATAACAATAATATCAAATGATTAGCACAGATTAGACGCCTTTCCCTGTTTTAACAATCCTTAAATGATTTTTTACACAGCAGTCAATTTGGTTCAAGGATGAGTTTTCCTAATACGTATCGAAATCCCTGTATTCACTAATGAAATGCGAAATATCACTAATTTTCTAGCGAAAAAAAAGGGTTGTGTTCATTATTTTATAATTTTAGAAACAGCTTAAGAATTTATGCTATCTTTATAAAGATGGAAAGTGAATATAAAAACTTATATGTTCTTTCCAATGACATTACCCTAAAATGACAAATTGCGTTTTAGAAAGGTTTAATAAGACCTGTTCCACAAACTTATTAAACCTATATTTTAAGACAATGCAACTAAACAAAATGAAATACTAAACAAAACATCCAAATTATTACATAAAATGCCAAGAGTATCCATAGATATTTTTTCCTCCTTCCCAAGCTTTAATTTCATGTTATTCCCTCCCAAACGTGCTGTAAATGAATGATTTGAGAATTTATTATGAAAGTGCAATTCAGTATATGAATGCTGCAACAAAATTTAATTAGCATCTAAAACAGTATATTTATGAAGCTTTGCCAATCATGGGTGAATGGAGTAAGGAGCATGGAGGGGTCGGAGGTAGGATTTACTTTTATCTGCCTGACTCTGGCTAATTTCCTAAGGAAAGAGTTACAGCCACGAAATGGGATACAAACTTATCGAATCATATAATTTCAATTACACCAATTGAGTAAGAATATACTGTTTTCTTCCTATTAATAAAATAATTCATATGTTCGAAAGTTTTCCAGAGACATAACAATCAATCATAAATCTTGGAGACACATTTCGGTATTTAAACAAAATTGATCTTATGTATGTTTTTAATTACGTTGGCTGTTTTCAATTAGTTTTTAAAATAAAAACAAAATAAATAATACTAAGCCTGATGTTAGTGCAATTAATTTTGGTAGGATGAGAGTCATTAGTGAAAGAAATCATTCCAGAAGTGTATTTAGACGAAGACTTCTGGTCACTATAGTTATTCTTTATCTTTGGCATAATTCACTTTTTCTTCATTCGCCAAGGATATACCTATGAACAACACCCACTAAAGAAATGGGCTAACAAATTCGTATTATAAATAAAATCAAAATTGTAGATCCTATGAAGATATATTTCCATTACTGATGCAAATGTTACGAAAGTGCATTTAACGAATAAATACATTCCTTGTATCTGAATTAAATTTTCCTCGAGTTATAACAATACTATTAACAAATTCGTCTGTATTTTAAGCATAGTTATATAAATCAACGAATAATTATGTATAAGTTTAGGAGCCGACAGACAGGAAGCTGTAGATAAACCAATCCAAATTTCCGTCAAAATAAGTTTAAATTAAAATTCTATGACAAAGGATCTGAGAGAAATCGAGTGAAAAATATTAAAATAACCCTACCTCGTCTCTTTGGACTACTGGAAAATAAATATAAAATAGGGGACGAAAGAGTCAAAAGAGTACAATACTTCTTTGGTTTTCCGGCGGAACTGTTTTAAGAGGACCGTTTGCTGAAGAGATTCTCAAATGTCACGGAACGTAACGAATTTGGAAGCCTTCAGATTTAGGTGTGCGTGACATAAGCTATTCACCATTCAGGGAATGCACACTCGCGTGTTACGCACCTCTATTTACGCAATGAATAATGCCGGATATGGAACTTCTAATGACATGGTTTGAAGATACCTAAGGAAGAATAAATGCTAGAAATTAGAAGAGATTCGAGTCTTTCTTTTCTGGCCATCTACCTTTTAAATTAGGGAAATTGTTCTGCAATTCTCAATCGATACAATACCTTGAATTTATGCCTTTTAAAAACGTGACAATATTTTTGGCGTGTCTTTTTCTATACATGCCCACACACGTGCATACTTCATACACAGATGCAGAGATACACAAACGTAAAGTCCTTGTTCAACGTAATATGAGAAAGGCGTGGAATTTGAGGTTATTGCAAAGGATTTGAATTTTGTAGTTTATCTTATTTGGTATTTGATTTGCAAAGGATATTACTATTCCTAAATTTTTGGCATATATAAAGGTATGCAAGAATGAACAGCAATGATTACTCCTATGTCGATGCCTAGAACGGAAAATCATTAGAAATATATGAAATTACATAGCACAGAATGATGGGATGAATTTGAGTGGTGGGTGATTTAATCACAAGTAATACTTTAAGAGCCTGTTTTATTTTTAATAAAACTCCTCTCCAAAGAAGGCCATAATGCAACGAGTAAGTTTGAAGCTGACTGAAGTCTGATATTGGTGGAGATCCTCCGCGAACATTCCTTGTTTAGACGCCCTTAAAAAGCTGGAAAATACACTATTAGCGAAGAACATCAGTTAACAGGTAGATTTCCTTGTGTTTATCGCCGTACATTAAAATAGTTACACATCTGGCTGTCATTAATTCTTCAAAAACTAATGTGGGTGTTTATGGCTTAAGATACAAGTATGGTTTTGAAGGCAGAGTACTGTTTTTCTAACAAGACAAAATTTACTCAACTTTCGTAGCACGGAGGGTGGATTGCTATGGAGAATAGATTGCCAAGATTTATTTAAAGTACAACTATGCAAGTACCTAAATGCTGAAAAATCTGCCATGAGTTAGATGAATTTTAAGAAAAAGTAACAGATTATACTTATATGGCTGGATGAAGGCTTTGTTAAGAATATTTCATTAAATATACCTTAAATCTTCAATAAGGATTCATGCCCACATTCTCAATATGTAAAGTTATACGAGTCAAATTTTCGTGACAGACAAAATTCTGAGATTCCAAAATTGGTGTACAATAACCTACAAGTATATGCTACGTAAAGTTAGAAGTTATGTTAATTTGGATAAATAAAATGAAACTTATCAGCAGTTAAGAAATTTTCTCAAAATATTAATTTGTCCCAAACGATCCAAACCTCATTAGAAATATATTTGATTTGAAATAACCATTATATTATCAGTGGAAAACATTTGTATAAGTTATAATTCATTACCATTTAGAAATATATTTGATTTGAAATAACCATTATATTATCAGTGGAAAACATTTGTATAAGTTATAATTCATTACCATTTAGAAATATATTTGATTTGAAATAACCATTATATTATCAGTGGAAAACATTTGTATAAGTTATAATTCATTACCATTTACTGTGGAAAGATTTATTCTCGATGATGGTTTGACATCTCATGCAAGATGAAAAAAACAACTCTTGACACTGTTGCGCACTGATTTTGTTCCTCGAGTTATTTTTCCTGAGCTGTTTTGGATTCTTTTCCAAAAAGATTTAATTATATTTCGGTCCAACTCTCTGCAGGATTCTTCATATCAATTTTGTGTTCGAGACCAGAAAGTTCACCGAATTAATTGCGTGACAGTAAACGTTATCCTGCATTGTAGATCTGGCAAAGCATTTTTCACTAACTTATTCTCCCTATGCGCAGAGTTGACCCTCTACCTTTTCTCGAATCATGCCAACTAACATGACTCCTCCTCTGCTAAACTTCGCATTATTTTAGGTGAAATTTACAGACTATCTATCCTCTGCTCAGGTACGAACGAATCTCCTGGCATAGGATCCGAAAATATTGAACATAGGTTCATCATTGAAGTGAAGGTGGCTCCATTTAGTGTTCCATTAGTGTAACGTGCGCAGTAAAGTATGAAAGACAAGTCTTCTTGTTCATTAGACTGATGAATTGCTTACCATGGATATGTGAGCATGAAGATTGTATTTCTCCAGCAGAAGTGACACAGTCGCCTAGAGACATAAATGAACAAAATTTCTCTTATCTTTTGTGAAACTACATAATTTGGGTTGAAACAGTCATTATTGGCTCGGGTTAATGGCGCGGGTTTTCTTGGTATACCGATTGATTTATCAGCCTTACATAAATCTTTTTGGGCAAAGGTTGACAGGATATGTTGTACTACGCTTTTGGAGCATTGAAAGACAATCTCGGTGGCGCAGCTTTCCGATCGGCTTCCAAAGAGTGAGAGAGAGAGAGGCGCATGACAAGATTCTTAGGCATGTGACTTGAGCAAGATTGAAATTAATTTAGTTGATATGAAAATAATGCTAATTCCCCTTAGAAGACAGTGAATTGTTCAGATCGTTTTGGACACTTCATTTTTTTCAGTAAATTTGCTTATCTCTCTATAACTTTATCTATCAGTTTATTCATCTAAATTTAAAAACCTCTATCCACACTTTGTTGTTTTGTTTCCATGTTTCTCCGGGCCCTATTAATCAACTGCCCTAAATAGATAGATAAAGACTATTTTTCGTCCCCCTTAATACCCTTAAATTTATAACAAAATATTGAAGGGATGTTTCCAAGACACCATGTCCACTAATTAAATATCAAGATTTACCCCTTATATGACTTTAATCTCATAGAAACTAACCTATATAATGACTTTTTTATGTTAGAAATATTATATCCTCAATTAAAACCAAACCATATAAAATAAACTAAACTCAAAAAAACTACAATTTAAATCTATTGAACACTCTAAGTATGAATCCATTATTTTAAGAAATAATAAAGTAAACTATATATTAATTATTTATATCTAATTAAATAACAAGTTTACGATTCTATAATATTCTAAACCATTGTAAAAAAGTGAATATAAGTAGAAGTTTCTGGTAATTACCTCCGTGTATGCGGACCGTTTACATAAAAGGGAAATTGGAAATTGCCTGTTGATGAACAGAGATACAAAAGAAAAGAGATACATCTGTATACTTTCAAAGTTACCGCCGAATAAAGAATAATAAATTCAGCATCGAAGATGTATTTACCCTTAAATAAATCTTTGATCACCTTTACCCAGTCTTCAATCAAGAAAGACAGCAAACCATCAAGATAGAAAATAACTCTACCCTTTGGAGTCAGTGTATCACGTAAAAGACACTCTTAGAAAAATCAAATTGGTAGCCACCAAGCCGCACAAAAAAACGTATCTGGATGCTCAGAAGTGGTACCAAAACTATATGGCTCTGTTCTAAATCCTCCAAAGTCAATTGAATTCATTGACATTAATACGAAGGTGTACTTGGATGATCCATTCGTTAATTTTCTTCAGGTAGTGAGCTCCAGTGAAAATAATTTTCGCAAAACAATGATTCGACGAGATTGCCATTCCCGCATATCCAGTTCCATAGAGACAGTATTTACCAAAATATACGTCTTTATTTAAGTATTCATGGCAAAATTTTCTTAAGGCACTGAGAAAAATGGAGTAAACCAACACTTTTATGCTATTCAAATCGCCATAATAATATAAGAATTTGAGTTTATACTTCCATGTTGCTCTGTACCATACAAATAGCGTCCCCTGAATACCTAGATAAATAAATAGATTATTTTTATAACATAGGCTCAAAATTGTGCTATTTATTATATATCCTAAACATTGGTAATGATGGCGATAAAACATCCGTTGATCATATCGACGATAATATTAGCTTTTTTTATAACCAAAATACGCCCTCCTTACCTTAAAGCAAAGTTTTCAGTAGAAATCCTAGTCTACTCCAACTGCTTAAAATAAATGTCATATTTATAAATAAGTCATCGCTACATCGGATACTTGTCAAAAACAACACCACCCGACCAGATACGGCTTATGTTATAGAGTCTAAATATTGTATTAAATGTTTATTTATGGACAAACCGCGAAAGAAATCCAGGAAAGGTTTCAAACAACATCAGGACAATGTACGTAACAACATTGGGTAATCTGCTTTTAATTTTACAAATATCAAATTGTAATCACGCACTCAAGTGAGATAGCGCCAAATCTATCACCAAGTGTAATTATTACGCTTCCAGAAATATCTCGAAGTTCCAGAAATATCTTGAAGGTTCTTTATATTTATTGAGAGTTTTCACAATTTTAATTTCAACCCTGGTATTTTCGTTAAATTCCATTATCAGGTCTCAGATTAAGATTCTTTTCGAATTTGTGTACTTCCACAATTTGTTAGCTGGTGGAGTAGATCTCTCTTTTAAAGTTTTTTTGGTTACCTACCGAATATGGTTTAAATGAAGATTTTGCATAACAATTTATGTACAACTTTATGTCAATGTATGCTCTGTAAATTTCTTGTTTCTGGAGTTTTCTTAGAGGTGAATTTGTGTTTACTCAAAGATTTTTTTAATGCTTAAGATGCCTTGCAGAAGAGTAGCTCATGTCCCTTTGTTTATCTCAATAACTTTGGACAACATGCCTAAAAATCTTGCGTGCTATGTTTACTTCAGAAACTTGCCTTTCGACGTAATTTATAATGTTATAATAAGAGAAAGATTAGCTCGTATTTCGACTATTTTTTTAAAAATAATTATGAAAGAGGATTTGGACCAAGAAATTTGAATCTTGCTTAAGCCTATACATTTACTACACAGACTAGACGTTAGGAATTGATAGAAACTACATCCCATCCCGGTGCTCTATCATTTTTTGTGCTCTTAATTTCGTTTTAATTTTTTTTATATTCTTGTTATTTTCCTTCTTTCTATTTTTTGGTTTGCTTATTATATTGATTTGTTGTTTTCAAAAAACACTCTTCACTGAATTAGTATTATACAGGCTGATCCTGGCGAAAGGGATATTAAAGAAAATCCTCTTCCTCTTAAAATATTTATGTTCTTTTAGGAAATCTTGCAGATGGATTGAAAAGAGAGCTTTTCAAGTAGGTATTCCAAATAAAAAAAAAAAGAAGTGTTGAATTTAATTTATCGATCAGAGCTTAAAATTTAAAAAAAAAGAAAAAAATGAAATTTCCAGAGTAGCCTTTGTTCGTCTTCAAAATATAAGCGTAAAATGAAATTTATAGACAAGTATTTACTACGGCTTCAAAATGAAACAAGAAAAGCGTTAAATGAAATTTATAGATTAAAAATGAGTACGACTCGAAAATAAATAAAAATAAAACACTTAAATAAAATTTATAGACAAAGGTTAATTAGGGCTTCAAAATCACACAATGAAATATATCGACTATGGATTTGAAATTAAAAATAAAATAAATGCGTTAAATGAAATTTAAGGAGTAACATGAATTAAGCCTTTTAAGAACACCATGGTTCTGGAGCAGCTTTATGTAACTCAGCAATATTCTAAAAATAAACGTCCTTTTTTAAATTAAGTTTAGAAAATAAACTTATAACGCTACTTTGTAAATGATATATAGTTTCATTGAAGAAATAAAATGTTAAAAATATATGGCTTTTGTCAATGGGTCCTATTTTACTGCATCATCCTGCATGTTCAATGTTCTAGCCAATCTTCTTTTTAAATAAGCTTGATGAGTTTTGTATATTCGATTTCTTTTATTATGTTGCGTGCTGCGACATTTTTGGCCCTTATATAGAAGTCTCAAATTTATGTAGTATAGTCACGAACTTTGAAATACAGAGAAAAGGACGATCTTATTATGGGAGTTATTATTAAAATAAAGACTAGTTTCGGAAGTATTAGACTTCCATCATTTATATTTTTTTCAAGACTAATGATGCAAGCCAGCTACTTAGAAATCTAGCTTCATTCTTTAAATTAAAAACTTTCTTAAAAAGAGTAATATTCTCTGTGTCTAAATATTTTTTTGTAGCATCACTTAATTTTTATTATTAGCAAAACTTGTTCCAAACGATATTTACCTCAGTTTCACACTGAAATTAGTTGGCCTTATACTGATTTGGCGCATTTGTAATGAAGGTTGTGTCAAATGATAATTAGTTTATTAATCTAGTTTGTTAATATAATATAGAAGATACGATCTGGGTCTAAATTTACAGTGAGTTTTTTCTCTTTGTCAGGAGTTTGCGTCTTTTATTTTCTATGCTTATCTTCATTTTACCCTCGAGTAATCTGCTGTCTCTATACATGTTTAGGAATCATATAATCAATATTTCCAAAATGATTATTTTCTTATTCGAAGAGTATGTAATCGATCTCTTCATTCCGTCTCATCTGTCAATCTACTACGTTGATTCTTTTGTAAAAATGAGTTCATAAATTGCAGGTTTACTCCTTCTACAAGACTTATCTCTTTCTACTTCCATTTACTTCCTGGAATTTTTCAACCGTTTGAAGCTTTTCATTGAATTCCCCACAATCTTCTTAACTGATGGTTTTCTTTTACATGTATTTTTGTAGGTGCAGTATAGAAGTCCTTCTCCTCTTCATCTGAGTCAGATGTAGGTGTTTATGTATACTTAGATTACTTGTAACGAATAGCTATTTATTTTTTTAATTGTTATTTTGACTACTTTATCTTCTAATCATGTAATATTTGCTATAAATAGTGGCGTCTCCGTGTACAAAAAATCTTTCATAACAAATACGATTCCTATATTTATCATTATATATTTTGGTTACTTATTATTTCTTATATGACTTGAAATATGGTAGTTTTCTTTCCCTAAATTTATAGGTTCAAAGTCTTTTGGATATTTAAAAAATGCGCTTTCGATGTTGTTACAATTATAAAAAGAAATTACTACTTGTCTTAACTCCAGTCATCTATTTTTTCTTTTTCAACTATTTTTATATTTTAGCATTTTAAAATTCTAAACATATTCTCTATTCAATCTCATACAGTTTCAGCATTCTAGTAATTTATCGGTGTAAATATTACTATTTTTTCATTTCCTTTCTTTAATTTCTATCATATATATATATATATATATATATATATATATATATATATATATATATATATATATATATTTCATTTTTACGTAATAAAAGTGATTAGAGCAGAAAAATTACGAGATATGTAGCTTTCTTCTCTAAACCAATTAGCGCCTACATCAATTACATTGACAAATTGAAATAAAATAGGATGAAAGCTCCACTTCGTTGAAAGATAAAAGTCTGGAAAGAGAAATTAAAGGAAAAATATGTTCAAGAAGAAAACTCCCAGAGAAAAGAAAACTAAGATAGCGGCAAATAGGCAGATATGCGTATTTTTATGTTGAAAAAAGGGAAGAAAGTGCTTCTGTCATCAATTTGACAGATATTACAGAAATTGGTTTATCATTATTTAGTGATTTAGGAATGATCTTTAAGTTTAATTATAGAAACTGATGATTGTAATAAAAAGTATAAATTTATATTACAATACCCAAGCTTACGGAATTCATAAAATGATGTGGCTTCATATTTCCCTCGATGCAAATTTAGGCGAGAAAAATAACAGATAAAATACCGATGTCAGATAAGCATACTCATGCGGGAGTGGGAAGAAGGGAAAATAACAAGAAATAAATTAGTGAATGGAGAGAAACGAAAGAAGTGATAATAATTGATTCAAGTAGATAGAAAGGCAAAAGGAGACTTCAAAAAGGGTAGGCAGCAGATTCTTAAATTTACGTTTGAACTGAAGAAAGAGCGTTCTAATTAAACACTTTTTCACATTCATATATATACATACAATCCAAGTTACATTATAAACACACACACCTTCACACATAAACCCAAATTTAACTTTGGTATTGCTTGATTATAGATGTATGAGGAACGAAAGTATCATACAAATTCGACCTGTTCATCTTTTTACACTTACCCGATTTTCTTTTCACGCTCTTTTTGTATTTCTTTTTGTTCCGTTGAGTTTCGTCTGAGGCCCAATTGCACAGCTATCTTATTTTAGGATCAAGAATTGAATCGCATCTTCGATGAGTATACGAAAGAAAAGCAATTGCTAAAATTTGTACCCAATATATTCTGCCTCCCTAACTTTAGATGTAGTAATAATCTATGCATGACATAGCCAAATAAAAGCTCGGGCAACAAATTGAATATAAATTGATCAGGAGAGAATTTGATCGTTAAATTCGCCCAAAAGAACAGAATGTTTGCTTTTTGGTCAAGGGAAAGGTTCTTTTATGTATGGGAAATATTTTTAGGTGTAGTTATTGTATTATTAGATGGTTAAAAATAAATTTGCCTATAGTCTTCTCGAAGGAAAGGTTCGTGTACATTTACCATCTTATCTGGTTAGCTTTGTGACTTTCTGCCTGATTAGCTGGATGCTTGGCTATTTTGAGACTTAATTTGAACATTTGTGCTTTTTCATTATTTTTACATTTACAATTTAGGTATTATCTTATATTAAAAAGAATGATACATCATAAATTAGTAGTTAAATTATCCTTATTGTTAAAAATTATTTGTCCAACGGGAAATCAAACTCTGTCCTAATAATTTATCGCACTTTTCAAATAACGCTTTGTCACCACTTTATTAAATATAATAGCGAAACACATAAATGAAACCGCTACCATAATGTATTTAAAAAGGAGCTTATTGGTTATTATAACTGTTTGAATGTATAGAAGAGGATAGTAGCTGGTGAGGTAGCCAATTTCCTTGAAACTGTCCATCCCTCTATTTTGGCAATGACGGTATGTTCACTTATGGGCTGTGTATGCGAGTGTACGAAGTTAAAATCAGCAGAGAATAATTATAGCTTTGAATTTACTGTAAAGCATCATTTAAAATGATATTCCTTGTTGATACCTGGCTGATTCCTTGTTGATACCTTGTTGATACCTATTTAGTGGTACTGAGAGAGATGCGAATCATATATCGTGTTTTTATCGCATCGCTACGCGCTCAACACCCCTCAACAGCCAACTGACTTGAGCAATCAAGTATACATGCCTGATATTGTCAATAATAAATAATATATTACATAATTAGAGTATGTTTGTATAACCAACCGCTCCACTCCTTGAGCGTAGTTGGGCCAGATTGGGCAAGGTTAGTCTCCGTTATTGTCCTGATTCTCGTCAACTTTGGAATGACTGCCACATACTTTCATCACCAATGGTTAGGATTCTTTCGTAAACTGTAGGTACGACTTAGATAAAATCAGAGGGTTTGAATGTAGGGTAAAAGAAATAAGAATCAACGCAATGTGATTTTATCTCTTTGCCTAATATTTGGGCGGTCACTGAAACAACAGAGATGAAAAATCTTGAATTCACAATTGCTTTAGACGGAAAGTTTTGGGACGGAGTCTCGTACAAAGTCTGAAAGAAGCCCATTGTATATTATTGTGTCTCAAATTTCCCAGAAATTTCTATTTGAGTCGAAGACTTGCCATTGTTTGGCTAGTCGCAACTTTCATGGTCATTATGGAAGATCTAAATAAGATTGTCTTAAGCAGATATTATTCCAGAGCTTATTCTTGAAGGGAATTTAACGATATTTAGTTGTAAGAAAGTGTAATTTAAGTGCCCAAACCTTTGGCAAGATATTTCTCCTTCAATGTTCTACTAATTCATTATTGGACTATACCAGTTTTATTGTAATAGGCAACGCAAGTTCTTGGAAAGTGGTCAGACGACACATCATGTTTTGTAAGTTGTATTAGATCAATCAATTCTTTTCCAAATTTTCTATTATCTACCCATAACTTTACCTCTTTATCAACTAGCTTTGATTTATAAAATATTACGTTTTATACCGGTTTTCTATTGATTTTAACCAACGATGATACCCAAAGTTGACTCTAGCTCAAAATACAAATCCAACCAGGGATATGTTTCAGCTGGATATCTTTCGTATATTCTTCAGTGTCTTGCCTCGTAGTCTAACTTCATACGAAACGGCCCTCCGCAACTTGTTTAGGGATGTTTCTTAGATTTCTAATCCACCATTTAAGTAGGAGTAGATTTTCTAACTCTCTTCTCTTCCTTGGCCTAAAATCTTTACTTTTCTTTTTGTTCATTTAATATTTCTTTGTTCCCCTGACAAAGTATTCTTTTTTGCCGTTGGAGATTCTGTCTTCGTTGGTTTAACCAATTTTGCCTAACAAGCAAAAAGGATAATGCTCGGCTTTTATTCTGTTTTATCGTCCTGTATTATTTTTGCTTTAAGTGTGAAATCCACTGCTTAGAGTAAAGGTTAATCTGAGGAGGAGACGACATATACATTAAATATATTATCCTTTATCTTCGTTATCTATTTTCCCCTGTTTCTAACACAGATGTCTAGCAGAGAGCAGAGGGGATCCATCATTTCATTCTCCTAAACTATACATCAATAATGATTCTTGAGTGATGAATATAAAAAAAAAGTTTTGGATGAAAGATTGTGTGCAGAAGATCTCTTTGAAAAACTTTACCCTCAAAAGATCTCAGATTCTTTTACTTCGAAAGGGATTGGTTGTGTGTAGTTTTATATAGACTGAAACAACAAAATTTCAAAGAAGACCTGCGGGAGTGTGAGGGAGAAGAAAGAAAAGCATAAAATCCATTACAAAATATCCTTTCTCCGCTATTCCATCCTCATTCAAAGTTTACCTCGTATGTGAGAGGTGGTGGAGGTTAGACTGGCTCTCTATGGAATGAGAGAACCTTTTCAAACATTTTTATTTATCAAAGATATATTTATCAAAGACGTGGGGAAGAAAGGATAGAAGAGCCGTGTGTGATTGTGCACGGGGAGGGTATAGCACGTAACTTTCCAGGGCAGAGCATTATTGTAAACGGAAGCTTAGCGTCATAGTAATTACTTTTTTTCTCGACGTCCGGTTGTTTTACTTAACATCTTAGCGAATGATGAAAGTAACATAAAGATCAGAGTTACAGTCACATACAAACCAAAGTCTTCTAGACAATGGCCCACTTGGGGGAAAAGGGGCAAGTATAACGGTCCTATAATGTCTTTAAAACCAACCAGAAAGTGTGTAGACCTTTCGTGGCTCACGGAAGAGTGATCCATTTCATATGAAGGCAGTTTAGCCTCAGAACTTCCAGCGCGAACTGAAGAGGGAAGAATAATAAGTCTTGTGATCAAAGCAGTGAAGTGTAGCGAGATCTTGTTCTTATTGTCTCCGCTTTTGCTGGGAATGGATTACAGTACCCATTCCTAAAAATGAAAAACCTGATACATTTCCTTTTATAAATGGCCCACTGTGCCTTTTATAAAAGGCCTAGTTGTTAAAGAATATTTTCTAAGAGCGTGAGAAGAATTTAACGCAACGTTCTCCTTTTAAAGGATTCATTAAATCAATCATACACCTTTTGACTAAGATAATGTCGAATCAACTCAATCACATAACTGTCTTGTATAAGGATTTCAAATAAAATCAATCTTACAACTCTCCTATAAATTGATCTCGAATCAAATCAATCACCCAAACTTCCTACAAATTTATCTGGAATTAAATAAATTACGAAGGTATTCCATCATACAGCCTTCGATTAAATTGATCCATCTTTGCTTCAATCAGAAAATCTTCGAGTATATTGGCCACGAATTGATCACTAATTATTACCAAATTTTTTTCAGAGAAACAAAATGTTAGTTAGCCTTGTAAAACCGAAGTCATGGAAATTAATCATTGGTGAAGGAAAATTTGCTTCGGTATTTATTAAATCCTCACCGGTGGTTCCAAGGTCATTTAAAATAAACATTGGATCACCATATTATTCAATGGTTTCAAGCTTGCGATTTATCAAACACAAATATTGTTGACTACAATCCAAGTGCAGCGATAAGAGCGAGAATGTTAATACAATTTATAAGATATTTTAAAAGTGTAAAGATTATCCGTTAAACGATACGCAAACCCAAACTTTCTTCACTGAGTGAGTATTATATTACACTACTACAATACTATTCCTTCTACTACACCATATACACTAGATAACAAATATATTAATCTCGTTTCGGCATAAAACAAACATGATCCTCGATAATGTAATAAAAAACTATATATATTTTGCATGACTGCTTCTAGACATGTCTAGATTGACAAACATCTCTAGTAATCTTCCAAACATCCTAGTATGAGCTCATTTTCAGCAATATAAGCACCCTCCAATCATGATTTAATGTCCCTTACATGAAAGTTTTATTTATCACTAGGTTGTATCGAAAACTAGAAATAAATTTTGCCTCAGAAGTCCATTAAAAATAGATAGAGTTTGAGGGGTTTGGGTTAATATTTACTAAACTCTCTTTTTATATCAATCGATTTTAAATATATTACTTCGAAATTTTAATTATATTAAATGAAACCTGAAATTACTCCTTTTCAAATTCCTTAAATTTCATTAATTTATTTTTGGTATAGCGTTAGATAAAGAATAATTGATTTATTAAGTATCAGAAAATCACTTCTTCAACTATTATATGTTCATAGTTGGAAACTTTTTCGCCTTGATTTATGTTAGTTAATTTCACTGCTTTTAATAGTTTAATTTTATTTAATTAAAATTCTTATTTCAGAGAATCACGAAAAGAGCTTGAAAAATAGAGAAGAATATACAAAGTCCAATGGAAATTATTATTTCTATTGATGGCAGTGGAAGACATCGTATATATATATATATATATATATATATATATATATAATTAGGTAAGAGGCCACGTTGTATACATGCAATGTTTAATTCCACAGCAGTGGCAGCGTTATTAATTTAAAATGTATTATTCTCTTTATTTTTTGACAAGTTTATTGTCTGGGTCTTGAAGGCCAGAGAAAAACATTCGCAAATATCATGTTTTACCCTGAGACGTCTTTCGACCATGGTCGGGCATCTTCAGGGAATGGACAGAAATGGAATGACTTGGACTAGCACTTAAAAAAGTTTGTAACATTTAGAGAAAGAGAGAGAGAGAGAAAGTGGTGAAATTGGGTGAGGTTAAAGAAAAGTGGCGGTGTGGTAGACAGAATAAATAGGTCTCTGGTGAAAGGGTAGCCTTGTTTTAGAAGTTTTGGTTAAGTTTTTATTTGGGGCAGTGTGTTTTTATTTATTTTTTCAAACTATATAATTTATGGCCTATAATATAATTTAATTAGGCTAGATTTGATTTGGTTAGATTGGCAATCAAGCCTTTATTTGGGGCGGGGTTTTTGCTCCCGTTTGGGGTTTTTTAAGTGAATTTCATCTTTCGAATTTACTATTTCGAAAAAATTGGTAATCTTGGTGTTGTGATTAATACTAGAGAAGGCTGAACATTACACTAGTCATTTTTTCTATTTTGTCAACTTTGTCATGCGTACTTTTGAGTCACGTCGCCGTCTGTCAAGGCCTTGCTGCTTCTAAAAGGTCTCTTTTGTCGAGCGACATCGATGTCCAAGTGTGTACGAGAGAACTCGGGGGACAGGCAGGTACTATTAGCTTGCCAGATCCTCTTTGCTGGCTCGTGAAGTGCCACGTTGACCGGAGATAATCCAACTGAGGCGTGGAACTCCCTCTGTCTTTTTTGTTCACTTCTTCGGGTATGTGTGATAATAAGCACTGCTCTGTTCTGGATCTTTTTGTAGTTTCTCAATGTGGATCTATGCTCTCGCGTTTAATGGCACCAGCGGTGCATAGGAGTCTCGAGCGGATGCAAGCATTGAATATCCTGAGTTAATTTGAGAATTTAAGCTACGGAATCTATAGAATTCTCTCGAATCTTTCGTGGTATTGACAACTCTACGCTCGATATGACTTGTGTAACACCTCGTGCTGATCTTGAGGCACAGAACCGTCCCTGCTGTGCAGTAAGGGATTCGCTCACCATCCACACGTATATCGTTGAAGGTCTTGCGAAACATGGGAATTATTTTTTGGGGGGTAGCATTGGTTGATATATTTCCTCTCCCCTCGAAGGAGTTGATGTTAGCTATCTCACTAGCTGTGTTTATCGCCATAAATTGCCTGTGAACATAAGCGTTGGTACAAATTTGCGATGTATCGAGAGCGAACGGAACGTATATCGAACCCTCTCAGAGTGGTTGTAGTAGATAACGTGTATAAATGATGTATAAAAGGGGACTGAGACAGCCCCCTTGAGAAGCCCCTGCTTCTAGTTCGAATTCGGGGCCTTTAGGTTCCATGATTTGTATGTATGCTCTCATCTCCATTTTTTAATCGCACAAAATCCTCTTAAGAAAGGGGTTGGGGCCCATTGGAATGATCTTATATTATAGGCCTCTCTTCCAAACCTTGTAAAAAATTTTAGGACATAGCGGAGCATGCATTTCATCTGCCTTGATCGTTACGAAATTTTTTGTAACAACAGCTAGTGCCGTGTCGGTCTCTCTTTTCCGTCTTAAGCCGTGTTGCTCCTCGTTATTTAAGTTGGCTTCATCCAGAAAAGAGTTAATCCTGTTAGCCGGCAAACTACAAGAGAGATATTGGGTGAAAGCTGGCTGGGCAGTCCGGAGGTTTTCCCGCTTTTAGGATGAAAATCATCATGGCCAATTTCCATTGGTTGGGGAAATAGCCTGTGATCAGAGCGGCGTTCATGATATTGTAGGCCCTGCAAACGTTAGGCAGGGCCTGTATATAATATTCCCGGGTCAGCCCCATGTAATCTAGGGTTCTTTGAAGAAAGGATTTTAAAGTAACGGAGAGTTCTAGGGCAGTGATTTCTCTACAATATTCCTCCATTATTCTTTCCTGCAACAAACAATGATGAGATGTTTTATGTATTTGTGCGTTTAGTTGTTGTATTACGTCTTCTTCAAATTCGAAGACGTAGTTGTCATTTTCTTCTATGGTAATTTTAAAGATTGAAGACAATAAAATTCTAAAGTTTTCTTCAATCTCGTTTGTCTCTGTAAGTGTTGTGATGTTATTTTTGATTGTATAATTTGTGCGTGTAGGTTTTCCTTTCAGACGTTTTATGTCAAACCTGTTTATAAACCTTACCTCGCTATTGAAGTGTGTACTGCCCTCGGGGAACTGTTCGTTGTCACGGGGTACAAACCTTCAAGATGCAGCTATGTGCTCACGCACAATATCTTGAATATATTTGGCCATCGGAGGAACGGTCTCTTTGCTGGCCATCTAAATGAAAGATGTGCAGCGGCAGAATATACCTCCTGCAGTAATGCAGGTAGAAACATCGAGACACTGCTCAATAGAAAATATATGACAAAAATCGGACCCGATTTCCCGAAATTTCTAAGTACGACGACAACAACAAAATCGGATAGTTTTTATAGGGGCAGGTTTCCTTTCAACTATTACATTGAACTGGGACCCATTATTCCTAGCGACCAGCTGGCTATTAAAATAACGGTAGCAGTAAATCCCATACAGATTCCAATCCAGGAACGCAAAGGCAACAACCAATCAAGCGAAAATGGAATGAATATGATGTATTTAATATCAGAAGGAGGTTTGGATAGTAGTAGATGAAAGAAGGGTAAAAATTTAAGAGAGATAGGGATATTTTGCCCTATTAAGGAGGGAATCGCTTTCCTTTAATTATTTTTACGTTTACTTTTGGTTTTATTCTTTTCTTAAATGTTTGTTCTTCCATGTTTTTGTATCTTCATGTGCTTTAGCATTCTTCTTATTGTTTGTGCTCATGATTTATTGTACTTAGTTTTTGTATAAATTTTAAGCATTCAATCCTTTATTAGCTGTTTTGTCCAACAATTTACCTTGTGTTTTTAGTTTAGTGTAATGTTGTTTGTATTCATTTGATTCTTCTATGTTGTATTTGTTGTATTTGGTTACTGAGTTTCATCTATCTATATATTGGTGAAATCTCTTCTTGTAAGCATAGTTTATTGCTCGGGAACTGACGTTGGCGTGAGACTTTTGGCCGTAGTCTTGCAGGTATGTTAAACCTGCCGCATGTTTCCTATAGCTCCGGAATGACATCATTCGCTAGGGTGGACCAGGCCTCTCTTCCAAGTTTCTGGGTGGCGACATTGATGGGTTCTAATCGTTTCCTCCTGTGTAGATCTCTTTCCTGAAAGTGATTACGCCTTTCGACCTTATTAATAAGTAGAGATGCAGAGTTCTGAACACGTGGAAGTCTTCTCATTGAGGATTTGATGGCCACTTGAGTTACCACTGCAGGCTAAATGACCTTAGCCCGGACATATATCATATATATTTTCCTAATGTTGGCCGAGCAAAGATCTCTAAACCTGTATAGCTTGGAGATTTCTTTTCTTGCCAGGTTCTGCCCCTCTGTGTGTGTTCTCGAGTATCCATGGTCAGAGATCTTTAGGCCTAGGATAGTGCACTTGGACATTGGACATTGGACATAATAAGTGGTGTAAAGAAAATATATACACGCATATATCGATGCAAATGCGTTCGCATATGCATATATATACAATAGTAAATGATTAAAATAACGATACATATCCCTGGTGAAAGAGAATTACAGGTGTTTATGCAAGATTGGTGTTTTTCTCGTTGTTGTTCATTTTTCATCTTCATCAAGCTTTTTCTTACTCTGTAGTTGTTGTTGTTGCTCATTTGTTTTTGTTTTTGTTATTGTTCTTGGTTTGTGATTATAGTGCATGTTGTTGTTCCTGGTTTGTGATGTTAGTGCATGCTTGTTTGTGTGTTTCCTTGTTCTCTTGTGTCATTCAAACCGTTGTAGGTGTTTTATGTGTTTCTCTCGTTTTCTGTTTATGTATGTTTGTGTTTCTTTTTATTGTTTGATCTTTGTGCAGTGAATTGCTTTCGTTCTCTTAAGCATTGTGTAGGTGTAGATTTGTTCTACTTGTCATTTAGTTTGTTCTTTACTGCTATTAAAGTTCCTCGTCCTTATGTATCTGTATCGGAGACAGTTGAAGCTCCTCATATAGGTCTCTCATCCCCCTTCTTTATCTACTCCTTACGTTAGTGATTAGGAGTACTGCCTCGTTCTGTACTCTAGGGAAGTATCTCATTTCTGTTTTGGGACTCGTGTTAATAGATATTGGTGGGTACAGCAGTTTTGATCTTATGAGAGCATTGTAAATTTTTTTCTTATTTTGCATGTTCAAGTTTTTAAACCTGAACAGCTTGCTGAGCTCTGCCTTCTCTCGCGCTCCTGCGAGCAACGTGGCTGTCATACCCATTCGTACCTATCCTTAGTCCCAGAACTATTCCCTCTGAGCTATATAGGATGAAAGCGTGCTCGGTTTCTATGTTCCATGCCTCCTCTGCAAAAGTGGAATCACCTGAAACGTCTGTGTGTTTGTGGCGATTTTCCACCTTTTCTCGAACCTGGTGACTTGGTCTATTTCTTGGCCGTTATTTCTGCCAGGGGTTTGGAGTTTCTGAAGGTGGTCGTAGTGATCTGGGAGTCTTTCCTGACCGGATTGGGGAGTTCGAGGGTGTAGATGTTGTATAGGAAGGGGCTTAGGCACCCTTCTTGTGGCACGCCTGGAGACAGTTCGAAGTCTGGTCCGGTGTAGATGTTTATCTGATTGTAAGCATTTCTGTCCGTTGTACAGTCACAAAGTATTTTCTTAAGTCTTGTGTTTAGTCCTAGCCTTAGTATTTTGTACTGTAATCCAGTCCTCTATACTTTGACGTCTCTGAGCGCCAGGTCTGCAAAGTTTTTTTGGCTAGCAATCTTCCACAGCTACTATGTGATGATTTCCAGCGCTGAATCAGTCCCTCTCACTCTTTTAAATCAATGCTGATGTTGGTTGTTGTTCTCCATGTATTCGTGGACTCTGTTTGGAAGTATCTTTTCGAATAGCTTGCCTGCCAATTCAAGGAGAGAGATTGGTCTGAAGTTCGCTGGTGTGTCGGGTAGCTTCCCGGATTTTGGAATGGAGATCATTTTGGCGATCTTCCATTCGTAAGGAAAATAGCCAGTGTTTTGGCATGCATTCATTATGTTGACAAACCGCTCAATGATATTGCAGGGTGCGTTGGAGAAGTTAAGTTTTTTCACCTGTGTTTTGCCTGGTGCTCTCTGCCTGAAGTTAGACAAGGTCGCTGTTAGTTCTTCTGTGGTGATCTTTCTACCATATCCTGTCATCTTTCTGTTGGAATATGCGTTGTTGAGGGAGTAAGTTCTGTTAAGCACTTGTCTTAATTTGTCCTGGATATGGTCTTCGAAGTAGTCAAGGTCAAATTTTCGTTTTCTTTGTGAGAGATGGTAAAGATGTTTTTCCAGAAGTTTCTGAACTCTTCTTCCGTTTCTTTTTCGTCATCTAGTTTTGTCCCATTTTCTCTTCTTAGGTAGATGTCTTTGTCCGGGGGTTTTCCTTTTAATCTCAATACCGTATTCCAGAAGGTTCTAGATTCTATCTCTTCGTCGAGTTTGTTTATAATGTCATTCTATAAGGTCGTCTGTATCTCCTTTATGAGTGCTGTCATTTCCGTCATTGCTCTTCTTAGTCGTATGTTCCTTTTTCTGTCGGTTTTTTAGTAGTCCGATTTCTTTATACAGTCTTTTGTACTCGTCTGATAGGTTGCGTAGTTCTTGAGACCATATTAGTGATGATAAAGTCTTGTAGGCCGATTTGGGCACTGTTGCAGGGTCCGCTTCCACCATTTTCTATTTCACCATTTTCTCTCCTACTATTTCTTCCAGTGTGGCTTCTTCAAACGGGTTGATGGACGTATTTATTAAGGAGAGTTCGGTACTCCTTCCAGTTTGTTCCGGAGAAGCACTTCTTCTTAACGAGAATTTGGATTGGACTGGAGGATATTTTGATCATTGTGGCGATGTGTTCGCTTGGTATCAAGGTGCCGGGTTGAATGAAGTAATTATAGTGAAAGTGCGGGCTGGTAAGAATGATTCTGGTTTTGTTGCGTATCGCTCATTTATGAAAGTGGTGTAGTCGGGTCCCGCGCGGGATACAATGTTCCTATTTAAAAGGTTCTTCGGATTCTTTCCATTGCTATTTATTCGTCTGGCTTATCTGGATTCCTGGTATCTAACATTGAGGTCACCCTCAAACAAGACTCTTCTTCTATGTGCACAGAGTTGAAAAAAGTTGTGCATCGGGATGTAGTCTCGTCTTGAGGATTGGTATCCTGTAAACACCACTAGGGGTCCCAGGGTTGTTTGAATCCTGATAGCCAGATATTAGTCGTCTAGGTTAGGAAGTTCTTTGAATCGAATCCCCCTTTGGACTGCAAAGGGCAGTGCCATCTAATTGATCTGAGTTGTGGTTTATGGAGATGACATTGTAGTTGAAGATCTTTATTTGTTTTAGGGCGGTACTAACTCGAAGATTAGTACAATGTCAGGGTCGCATTGTCTAATTATCTTTTCGTGTATCATTTGTTTATTGTCCCATCCGTCAGCGTACATCTGAGGAATGGTTAAGTCTTTCGTTTGTCTGTCCATGTTGTCTATCGTTTAGTTGTTCCTTTTTTTCGTGCTTCTTTGGGTTGGAGGGGCTAGGTGGTAGGAATGTAGATTTGCCGGATCTTTTCTTGTTAAATTCAGTGGTTGTGATCATGGCAAAGGCTTCTCGGTTTAATCAGACCATCCTAAGGAGGAGGGCTTCTTCAACTACCTTCTCCGGAATATCTTCGTCATAGTCCGATTTGTACGTACCTGTTGTAACGCCTTCATTGATAGTTTTGTCTGTTATGACGTTGGGGAATGGGTTTTGAGCCGTGGTGTAGATCTTCAGGTTAATCTTTCTGCCGAGGTATTTATTCTTATGATCCCTTGATTTTGAAGTAGTAGATCTTGCTATTGTCGATTGGGGGATCTTTCACTGCAGGCTCCTTGTTGGGTGGATTGGTTTGCTGCTAGAGTTGGTGTGATTTTTTCAACTATTTGCTGGGGTGACTATTGTTGGAGGTTGGTGTGAAGTCTGCTGGTTTTCTAATCCTGGGGGTGGTGACTGCTTTCATTTCTACAGGGGTTGTTCTGAGAGGTTGTATTTGGATTCTCAGCATGTCCTCTGAGGCGAGGTTGTCAGGGAATCACATCTCTTTTATGCCGTTCTTAACGAGCATCTGGTTCAGCTTTTTGTTGAAGGTTCCCGAGTTTGTAAGTTCCATAATGTGCGCATAGTAGATGTAACTATGATATTTATTGATTGTTCAGTTTTCATCTTAAGGTAGGTCCGCTATGTTGAGATTTTATTGATTGCTGCTTTTGCAACCTTGGCATAAGTCCTGTTAGACTTTGCCTCCTCTTCCTCTTTCTTTTGTTGTTGCACCTTTATAATGGCTTCCGTTTTAACTGGACATTACATCACCATGACCCCGTGCTCACCGTTACAGTTTACACATCTAAATCTACTGCTCTTGCAGCTAGATTGAACACATATCGAGCAAAGGTCGTGGTTTTGCGAAGATGTTCTAGTTGCGCGCTGTTTGTACCTGTAGCATTTAAAGCACGATTGCACCTCCGTGTTCTCTTCTATCTCTATTTGGTCCGAACACACCCTGAGATGGATGGGTGGTATTTATATTAGGAACTTCACTTTTGCCTTTAGGGTCATGGCTGTGGCCTGAGAGACGGTCTTGAATAAATGAGTGCACTCTTTGAATTTGGTCACTTCCGTTACTTTTACTCATTGATTGTTCCCCTCAATCTCTTCTTTGATCTCATTGCACGCGTGGTGACCCACCCAGTAGTCTAACCCTCTACATACAATGCTCATGAGCACTTGGATTTGGGGAGGGATTTGGGGGGTCAAAATGATTTTATTAAATATCTGGGTGGCCAAGGAGGAGGCTTGAAGTTCCGTGCCCATTTATTTTTGGCATATTGCCGTGTAGCAAAACGGTGTATCCATTAGCCTGACGAGCGCGAGGTCCAAGTCCTCGTACACTTTAGCAAAGACCTCCGTACGGTCAGGTTGAGGCCTTTCGGGGAGAGGCGTAAGACTAATTTGTAGGATGTGTTTTGTCATTTCATCATTATCGGTCCTTATTCTGTCGTTTTATTGGGTGTAGGAGATCAGAATTAAATAGAACTAAAAAAAATTACTTTTTTAATGTACAATGCCACTTTACCTTATTTTGCTAATCAAATTTTTGACACGTCTATTCAATTTTGGTAATCCGTGGTTATTGTATCACTGGCACTTTGGGTGGTATTTATTTTATGAAATTCACTTTAACTTACTGTTTACACTTGGAGGAACTTTTACTTGGAAAAATTTACGCGAAAAAGTCTTCGGGGGATGTTTGACATTTAGCTTGACTTTCCCTCCTTTTGCAAAAAAAAAATACGAGAGAAATAATCATAACCAGAAAATCTTAGCATTCCTTGGTGCATAAGAGCATAAGCTGCATAAAGTTAGAATGTGGAAAGAGGGAGAGAGGACAGATAGAAAATTAAAGTGTTGTGTGTTGGTGTGGATGTTAATGTGTATAGGATGATAGATGAAGAGGATGCAATGAAGATGTTAAAAATTTGTGCCAGGTTGCCTGGCTAACGCTTTAGTTTTTCTTTCATAATTTTGCTTTTTGAGATATATAGTTATTATATTAAGCATTGGAGCCTTTGTTTTCTTTTTGTTCAATTGACGTTTGTATCATTTTTTAATTTTTTTTATTTATTTTTTGTGCTTTTTTCGCTTTTTCATGTATTTATTTATTTATTATTTTTATTTTTTTTATTTTATTTAATTATTTTTTTCTTTAATATGTCAGTAATTACTTTTAGTTTCTCATCGGGATTCTTATTCGAGTTGTATAGTTGGTAGCCAAAATCGGTTGTCCTTTTTTAGTTGTTACGTTTCTGGTAGTTACATTTATGTACTAGAGTTTATTACCTATAGATTGGATTGACGTTTCTGTTGAAGCATTGTTTATAATGCGTACGACGGATCTCGTCTTCTTGTACGATGGTTTGGTCTATTATATTCTGGGGTATTGTATTTTTAATTTTTTCCCACAGTTTTCTTGCTTTTTTTTCTGTAAGACTGTGTTTCTGGGTTCTATTGTATATCTGCGGTGGAGTTCTTCTGATGTTATGTAATCTTGTCTTTTGTATTTTTAAATGAATCTAGGGGTTTGATTTTGGACCCTTTGGATCTTCTTGATTTGGGAGTTACTTGATGCGTTCAATGGTACTATTGGGTATAGGAGCTTAGGTTGTACTAAGGCCAGGTATAATTTTCTTTCATTTTTGGTCGATAGTAACCTGAATCTATATAGTGCTGATAAGGTGGATTTTGCTTCGATGATTTTTTGTGGTAGATGGCATGTCTAGCATGTCGTCAAGGACAACTTTTGTTCAGCTAATATTCAATAAGTAAAGGGAATTGCGATTTTGTATTAGCGGCGGTCAAGGCAGAGACATCGAGTTCTCGGAAGTATGGTTTCGGGCTGGAGTTGCACATTAATTGCCAGCTTCTTAATTTGGATAATGATAGCTTTGGCTTAATGCAATCTTTTGCGGTTTTGTAGTCTAAGGATAGTAGGGGTGTTCTTATTTAGCGTCTCGCGGGTTAAGATAGTGCCATGAGAGAAGGAATGTTTTCTAATTCCCATATCATGTAGGTGAGCCGTCAGTCTCCTCTACAGGGCTAAGGAGGTAACGCCAATGTAGTTGGAATTGCGATGTTCGCAGTCAGCGACTTTACAAGAATATTCGTACACGACTTTAGTCTCCTGGAATTCGCTCGTCAGAGGGATACATCTGTTTCTCATGATGCAACTACTTGTTTTCTTTGTCTTGTAATATATTAATAGGTTTATATTCGTATTAGGGTCGGTTGGGGTGACATTTCGATGTAAAATGGCTTTGAGAGCCTTATTGTCTTCACGTTAGCCTGTGTTTATATTGGCCTTGTAATAAAGATCGATTGCATTTTTCTTCGGTGTATATCGGGCACCAGATCCAGCAGCGAAGTTTATTTTTTTCTTTTATGCGCAATCTATGGATTCCTGTGAGTATCCGTTGTTTATCAGAACGCGGGAAGCCCTCTTCAGGTCAAGATCGACAGCTGTTCACAAGGATGAATGGGAAATTGCCCTGTTAACCAATGCCTTAATGACTGATTTTCTGTAGTGTTCGGGACACTCAGAAGTACCGTTTAAACAGAAACCTAAGTTTGTGGCCTTAACGTACACTTGGGGCGTAAATTTAAACTCATGGGAACTGATTAGAATATCAAGCAATGGAAGGGATCCTTGATCTTACGTTTTGTGTGTGAAATTCAAACACGAGTTGTTCTTAAATAGTTCAACTAGGGCATTAACTTGATCAAAATTAACTGCGTTCAAAAGTATGTCGTCGATATAGCGCGCATAGAATGGAGGATTTGGCGCTATATTATTTTTGAAACTCTTCTTCTCAACCGCCCCGATGTAGAAGTTGGCTAAAAGGACTTCAAGGGGTGACTCAATTGCAATGCTATTGATGCATGGAGGATTTGTTATTTAATGACTTCGGAGATGGTTAAAGGTGTGGCGCCTTCAGTGTAGTAAGTGGCATTAATTATCAAATCAATAATCTTGTCCACCCGAACATTTATGAATATAGATTCCACGTGCATGGAAGCTAGTACGGCTGCGGGTTGATCTTTATTGCAAGGCCAATAAGAACACAGGCTACCGTGAAGACGAAATGGCCCCAAAATTTATCCTTGAATATGCTTGGTAATTTTGAAGCGCTCGTCGTCGTCGTCTTGAAAACGTGAGAAAAAATAAAGCGTAAGGTAGAAGTTGAGTGGATAAAGATTGTAGAGTAAGGAAGAAACGGAAAAAGTAGAGTTGATTATAATTGCTTGGTGACCAACTATCTCTTAAAGACTTCTTGCTTCATCTTATTTTTCAATATTTGCTGTTGTTTGGAGGCTCTTGCGCCTCTTTTGCTCTTCGTTTTTTCTTTGTTGGCTTTTAATTTTTAGTGTAGATGTAATTTTTGATGATGTTCAAAGCAACACAAGTTATATGTGTAGAAAGGTGCCGGTACTTCTCTCGGGACCGATTTCCCGCTCATAAAGCTGCCTCTGTTGATAGTCCTATATGTTTGCCATAGTTCTATAGATCTTAAGTCTTCTTCATCTAGAATGTCGTTCAGGTTATCTCATACCTTACATGCCCTTTTGTGCAGGGATATATTTGTGGCTGAAAGTTCGATTTCTCGGTGTAGGTCTTGTAGTCTCCTTTTCTCTCTCCTCCTTGTATCCATAATTATGTATACCGCAGACTTTTGAACTCTATGAAGTTTATTGCATTATTCTTAAGAATTCTGTTCAGTGGTATTGCCGAGTAGACAGAGTTGCTTTACGGAGAGAGTTTTAAATCTTAGAATAGTTTAGGGAGGCAGGTACCATGCTTAGCAGTGCCCTCTGAAGTATCTTTACCTACTATGCTATAGTTAGGAATAGCAACAAAGGAATCAGGGACAGAAGAAGGAGCCATGTTTCAGTAATAGCTAAAATATCAATCTTATTGTGTGACATGAAGTAAGAAACTAAAGCTATCTGGGAAATATTTACTGAACTAAAGGGCCAGAATGAGGCACGGCACCAGAAGATGGCAGACCGTGCTTGGCATGGCCACCAACATCACGAGAGGCTGAGTCATGAGTGCCAGGCCCTTCCTTTTGCCTGGCACCGGCACCACCCACAGTGCCCGCAGAACGCTATCGCCTAGAATGCAACTCTTGTCTTTGGATGTAGGTTAAGGCTTTATTAAAATATACGTGGTGGGCTGTTCATTGGCCCTCAGTGTACTGGCTTTCTGGAGCAAATCCTGTCTCTTGTCCATATCAGCACATTTAGCCTGTAAATACCACACTCGCGATTGGTGCAATATATATATATCAGAAAAGGGGAACATAGAACCAACAGCAGAAGTAGGAGACTGGTTTATTTTATCCAGGGCCTCAGTTTCATTGGTGGCTTTGATGCCCCGAACAATCAACGAGTCCTGCCAATTTATCCTCTTTTTCGTCTCAGTAATCTCTTCTTAATCATTAAGCTAACAAAGACTGAGTTAGATTTGGCCTCAGTGGGAAATTTCAGTGCGGGGTTAAAGGAAACCCTGGCGCAAGCAGCATTCCGGTCACTGGCAGCCTGAAGAGTAGCGGTTTGACACTGACCATGGCAGAGACCTGCTCACTGAGAGATCTGACAGATGCACGCAGAGCTCTGACTGTCTCATAAAATTGCTTAATAGCACCATAGCTCTCATTCCATCCACCAGCACCAGTAGCTCTCCTACAGCTATTTCCACTATTTATCCTACAACTAATGCAGACAAACAGTATCCCGTCACCAGCAACATCCTCAAGTGCCTGAATGGCAGTATAGGTTAGGCCCATACAGATAGAGGAGTCATGAAACCACAGATGGCATTTATCACCTCCATATATTCCACAGAGGCCATTTTTTACTACAGTTATTACCAGAACTAATAATGCTGACATTAGAATCAAGTGGGGTGTTGGGCTTACGAATGATATTCTCAGTTGTACCAGCACCACAGCCACGAGGCATGGCGAAGAAGCTGGGCAAGTCACGGCAGCACGAAGGAGCAGCAGGTGGTCAGGTCACAGGTTCTCTTGTTTTCTAAGACTTTACTCTCTTATTTTCCAAAACAGGTATTTACAGAATTGTTTTAAATTTCCTAAACTTCATTTGTTAAAAGAATTTTAGCACTATCGTATGACAAAACCAAAAAAAATCTCTGTCCTCACAGTGGAAGATTAACTGTTAGAAACTGTTAGATTAGATGTTTGAAAATATTTTTTCACCAAGAGAGTGGTAGATTACTGGAATGGTTTGCCATCTGAGACGATAGACAATCCAAACTTGAATGTTTTCAAATGCAGATTAGATGTTATATGGAAAGGAAGTGTTAACTGGGGGGGGGGAGTATTCTGAATTTTGACGATTCTAGATGATGATGCTTTTTGTTTTTTACACATTCCTGTATGGTTCTAATTGTATATTGTAGATGTATGATCCCACACAATCCTACCGATTGTTTAAATTGTATATTGTAGACGCATGATCTGACACAATCCTATGGATACATTTTGTGGGTGGGTTTAGACAAAAAACGTATGACCTTTGATAGTCCCTTGTGGCTTTTGTCATCCATGAAATGTTATGTTACGTTACGTTATGTTTGTTCGCTCTTCTACGTGCTTAGCGTACTCGCGCTGGATGATCTTGGGTCCAAGCACTCTTCCTTCAGATTCGTAACGATATCTGTTACCATCTACTTCTACTATGGAATTCTTTCGCCTGCCTATTGGAATTAGTGAAAAATTATCCTCGTTCGTCCGGATTTTCCATTTAAATTCATAGTTATTCATGTTTTCATTCTTCCCTGCCGTGATACTTGCGTGTCTATAGACGAAGTTGATGTAACGTGTGGACTCGTAGACTGGTCGCGGTAAGTCCATAGTATATATGCTATACAAAGTGGGAGTGATGCAGTCTCCTTGTGGAATCCCCTGTAGCATCTCAAATGTCAGTTCATCGTAGTTTCCACTGAGATATAACCATCTCGTTCTGTGACGTAATCACAAAGGCATTTCGTGAGATCTTGGAGTAGTCCCAACCTACTAATTTTAAATTTAAGGCCGATCTTCCAAACCTTATCGATGGCTTTTTGGACTTCCCATAACACTATGTCGGTGTATTGCTTATCCTACTTTCCCCTTGCGATTGTATCCACCATAATTGCCATAGCTGTTTTTATGCTCCTGCATTTACACAATCCTTGCTTATTGTCAGAATCAATGACCCTTTCTTCTAGATGTTCCGTAAGTCTACTGCTTATAGCCCTTTCCAGTAGTTTTGCCAGCGTCTCCAATAAGGTTATGGGTCTAAAATTACACGGTCTATCAGGAGGCTTCTCAGGCTTCGGTAGGAATATGATTTTGCCCTTCTTTAGTGCGTCATGCAAATATCCGGAGCTGATTGTGGCGTTAAATAGCTCAACTACTTTTTTGAGTAAGGAGTCTGGTGCACGGACTAGATTTTTCCTGGTGATCCCAGACTCACGGAGTGCCTTCTGTTTTGTTTTAAAGAGCGTGTTCTTGAACTCTTGGAGAGTCACCGGCACAATTCCTTGTTCCTCTAACGTCTTAGAAGATGCGCAGTTGTTGGGAACGATCTCGAGACGATGCTGTTCTATTTAATTTATAATTTTTAGTTCGTGATCACTGTCAAAATCTTCATTCCTGTCTGGTGAGATATCAAATACCCTCTTTCAGTATTTCCGCAAGGCAGCTTCGACCTCTGTGGATTTCTTAGCAACTACTCAGTATATCTAATTTCAACCTTGGTTCTTGGACTCTTGTTTCCTCTTGCTATGTTAATATTGCTCCAGAGTTTTATCGGATTCAGCTCAGAGTTGATTGCCTCCACAAATTGATTGCATCTAGCATTTCTTCCTTGATCCTTTGAAATCGGACCCTATCTCCTTTTGGGGAGCAGCTAGTTAAATGGCCTCTCTCATGTTGACGTATTGTTGTTCAAGAACTACGATTTGGACCATCTTCAGGGCGTGCGGAAGGTTTTTTGATGTTCTTCTAGGGATGTATTTCTCGTCTGCCTTTACTAATGCTTCCATTAGGTTATTGAATCCCAGGTGCTCGTCTAAGGCATCCGCGTAAGCCTCCCAGTTAGCGATCTTGTAATTATAAGTTGCGTGTAAGTCTAGTCGCGGGCGACTCTACATCTCACTATGTCGGTTGGTCCTCGTTTTGATTTTATTTTTGTTTTTGTAATAACATCATAATCTTCGGCCGATTCTAACGAAATTTGAAGCCCTTATGTTATTTTATATTCTCTTTCGAATGATAGAATTGCAAAAGCCCTTCCAAGGTTAGTCCAGCAATTATTGAAAGTTTTTAAGGTTGTCAGTCGGTTAATCAGAATAGATAAGAGCACGCGACTTTTTGGTCAGCAGACCTTGTTCCTGGAAGGACAGCTAACTTGAATGGGCTTCAGAGATAAGGTTAGGACGATTATTTCGTGATCGCTTGTCGATAGTGGTCCATTTTCCTTTAGATAATTGTCCTCTAGGTCCGGTTACGCAAGCATTATGCCTGGCTTGGTGGCTCTGTTTGTTCCATAGTAAGTTGGAAATTCTGGCCTAATCCTTGAGACTATATTTCTTGCCAAGAGTGGATTCAGATTTTTGCCTTCCCTGTTCAAGTTATTTATGTATCTCGATGATCTGCTGCGGGCGTTTAGATCCACGATAAATATTGCCTGATTTACTCTTCTTAAGACTTCCATGAAATTATGTAAAGGCAAAATATTTTTGCTCGGGGGTTGGGACTCTGCTATAATTTTTAGGTTCCACGTGGTGGTCATCACGCTACTTGACAGATATGCCTCTTCCAATTCATTTAGTTTTGTAAATCCGACATAATTTCTTATCGCAATTGAGACTCCGTCATAGTTAACATCGTCGGTAATCTTGGCTATCAAAGTGCAATTAAATATTCTGATTTGATTAAGCTCTAGGTTTATATTAATTTCATTTGATATTATTATTTCTTGGTCTTCTTTTTAATATGCGTTAATTAGTGAATTTCACTTTTCGTCTCAGCCGGCAAAATTTTGACTAATGATTTTTAATTTTCTTAGCTGGGCCATGATATGGATGTTTTTTCTTTCGAACTTGATCTCTTTGCTGCCTTTCTGTATTCCATAATGATGGGCGATTTAGCTCTTCCGCTTCGCTTTTTCTTCAATTCTTCTGTGGTTATTATGCAACACAGCTCACGGGGAATAACTAAATTATCACTAGTAATAAGTTTGTAACTTCTCTGTCCATGTTCGTATTTCACATATTCTTTATTTACCCTTTGAATTTTTATTTCTTTGTTCTCCGGTAAGAGTCTGTCCTTCGACGTGAAAAAACACCTCAAGCTGAACTTTGTTCCTCCTGTCCATCTTCCTCGGTGGATACGGCCGTGGATGCTTCGCTCGCTACTTATTGGGTTTTGGCTTGCAGTGAATGATTAATCTCCTCACGTCTATTTTCCTATGGGGCTTCCTTTGTCTCCATTGCTTCTTCAGTGTGCTATTGCATTATTTTCTTGATGCTAGGGTCTCTTGATTCCGCTGTATTTGGAGGCTGTGTTTCCGTATTGCTAGCAACTGTCTGCTGATGTTGTATACGGTTGGAATACTCTGGTTTATATCACAAACTCAAGATATCTGGCGACGGAGGGTTTTCGGGGAACCACATCTCTTCGATTCCATTATTTTTTTAAATCAGATTCAATTCCTTCGAGTATGTCCCTGGGTTGGTGACATTTCATGAATGAACATGTAAAATGGATGTTATAATGTTAAGTGATTCACGTTGCTTGACTTCTATTATGTTCTGTGTTAGTTTTAATTTTTTACTGTCGCCTTCGCGACCTTAGCGCAGGTGATGTTTTGTTTTTCTTCCTCGAGCCTAACATTCTCCTTTCTTTTTTTTTCTATAAATTCACGTTTTCTTGGGGAGGTCATCGCCATTGGTGGCTGGTTAGCGTTGCAGTTTAAGCACTTCTTTACTAGGAAGCCACACTCGCGCACCGTATTTGTCTTGCTACTACATTTGGAACACCACTTGATGTGTTTTAATGGGAATTCGCGGGTAATGTATTTGTCTAGAGCAAAAATATTGAAACATGTTTTTACATTAACGAACTCTTTACTTTTTATCTGTTCGGGTTCTAAATTCAGGTGGAACTTTAACAGCTCGGTCTCTCTTGTTTTTCTCGCAATTTCGCTCTCCCGGAATATTTCTCAGGGCACGGAGAAACATGGAAGAGAAAACACTTTTTTTGATACTAATATGGTGATCGGAATAGAATTGGATGTATTAGTATCCAAAAAAGTGTTTTCTCTTCTATGCTTCTCCTTGCGCTGAGAATTGTTTCACCCGAATATTCGGAAAAAGAGGTTGATAAGACATATAATGTAGGTTTAAATCTGTGTTACCCTTCCTACGTACTTAAAAAGTCTTAAAATTCTGCTAAGTGTTCATTTTATCAACCTAATCGTAACATCACTAAATATCATGCCAAAAATGTATTAGTTTTACCTTTTGATCAAAGTTTCATTAATTTACCTCGTTTACTAAAACCTTTGAACATAAATATTATTTTTAAATATGAAAACACTATCCATTGCCTTCTCGTAAAAAATCCTCCCCTTATACAAGCATTGTATATTCTATTCGTTGCAATAATTGTGCAAAATGCTATTATAGACAGGCAGGTAAAGAATTGAACGTTAGAGTTAAACAGCACCAAACTAATGTTCGTAATTTTGGTCAACAATCTTCATTATTTTTACATATCTATAGTCAGGATTATGTTCTTAATTGGAATAGTGCTAAACCAATTATTAAATGTACAAACTACGAAGGGCGATTAATAAGTTTTGAAAATCAGTAGGGCAAAACAGAGGAAAGGGGATGGCTGTTTGTGGGGTTTTTTAGGACAAGTTATGACAAGTCAGAACCTGCCCCTGCACGCTCCGTCATCGTCTATTTAAGAAGCAGTAGCTGATCGTAGATTGTCAGTCACAAATTTTTCAACAATGGAGAAGGCTAAGCACCGCTCAGTGATCGAATTTTTCACCAAGGAAGGCAAGAATTCAAATGAGATCCATGAACGCATGGTTGCAGTGTACACCGACACCGCCCCTTCCTATGCAACCATTGTTCGCTGGAATAAGGAGTTCTGCCATGGTCGTGAGTCCTTTGAAGATGACCCCAGGCAAGGACGCCCGTCAGAGGTGACCAACGATAACAATGTAACCCGTGTAGAGAGGATGATCCTCGAAAACCGACGGGTGAAGGTCGAAGAAATCGAGCAAGAACTTGGAATATCACATGGAAGTGTTATTAACATCATCTATGACAATTTGACCATGACCAAGGTCTCTGCCCGTTGGGTCCCTAGAAACCTCACGCCCCATGATCGACTTCAACGTCGTCAAAGTTTGGAGGGGCTGCTTCTCCTGTACAACCAAGACGCGGCGGGATTTGAGTCACGCATAGTGACAGGTGATGAATTGTGGGTCCATCACTGAGATCCCGAGATCAAACTCGAAAGCATGGCTTGGAAGCATAGGAGCTCTCCGACCCCCATCAAGTTCCGGACCCAAGGCTGAGCCGAAAAGATCATGGCCTTCATCTTCTTGGATTCTGAGGGAGTGTTGATGGTGGACTATGCGCCTGGTGGAAGGATCACCACAGGCCAATATTACGCTAAGGACCTGGCAGGGTTGAAGAAGTGCAACCGTCAGAAGCGGCACGGCAAGTTGAAACGCGGTGACCTGATCCTCCACGACAATGCCCCTGTCCACAAGGAAAGATTTGCAAAAGCTGCCCTGCGTGAGTGCGGATTCAAAGAGCTCAACCATCTCCCCTGCAGTCCAGATCTGGCCCCTAGAGAGCGACTACTTTTTATTCCGCCAGCTCAAGGTTGCACTGCATGGACGCCGGTTTGGGGACGATGAAGATATCCAGCTCGCCATCCAGAGTGGATTGAACAGCAGTCGGGAGATTTCTGGTTGTCGGGAATTCGAAGCATCAGGGTTAACTGGCGCAAGTGCATTAAAGTTGAAGGTAGTTATATTGAAAAAAATAAAACACTTTTCCTCATATATCATTTGCTTATATCGGAATTGTAAAACTTATTGACCGCTCCTCTTACATTTAAAGAAATATTTTGGAGTGTATCGCTACTAATACTTTCCCAAATTTTAATATTTGTTTATTTACTTATAACTTACGAAATATTTAATCCATTAATTTGCACTTTTCAAGAATGATAGATATTAGATTTATCTAAATATTTCTATAATGCATATATAGTCTCAATGTTTTGTTAAACTTCTCTATTAAATATTGAAATACACTTGTTCTTACTGACCCTTATATTATGGCTGCTAGTAGATATATGTATATATATATATATATATACAAAGATACTAGCGGCCATAATATAAGGGTCCGTAAGAATAATTGTAGTTTAATATTCTTTAGAGAAGTTTAACACAACTTTGAGACAATATATGTATTATAGAAATATTTAGATATATCTAATATCTATCTTTTGTTAAAATTTCAAATGAATGTATTAAATATTTCGTAAGTTATGAGTAAATAAACAAACTATCTTCCAAATTGCAGTGTCAAAAGTTAAGGGTCATTTAGAAAAACAATGTAAAATGGAACTGGATCAAAAAAGAAACCCTTACTATTAATATTTTTTCAACATCCCTTTACTATCAATGACCTACTGAAATCTGTTACCACAGAACTGAATTAATTTCTTGAAAATGATGAGGTAATTTTTTTCCTTCGTTTTTCATTAATTTTCGGAGTTCATGATGGTTCTTTCGATTTCTCTTTCGCACTCCATCTCCTATAATCTTCCAAACGTTTCCTATAGGGTTGAAATCGGGACTTTGAGGTGGCTAGTCCATGAGATCATCCCCCATCTGGCGATCGTGACGACACTAAACGAGCAACAATTCGTTGCACAACATTTCTAGACCTCCCTAAAGTAGTTGCTATCACAGAGTTTGACTTGCTCTCTTGGTCAATGCACACAATATTACATTTTTCATCACATGATACTGGTCGTCTTTAACAAACCCCATGTTTTCAGTTGAATTTTCTAATAATCTATCATCATAAAAAGTAACTGTTAGCCCATCACCAGTCTCCTAAACACAAATACCTCAGTTGGTAGTAGATTTTTAAAAAACCGCCATGTTGAAAATTGATTCCATACTGTAATAAATATTGCAAGCAACAATGGCTTGATTGCAAGCAAAACATATTCGTAATCCTATACATAAACTAGGACAGCAGAGAGTTTTTTCTCTTTTTCATTTTTGTGGATGAGAAGCAAATTATTCATGGTGAGTTCTACATAAAAAGAAAAAAAAGCCCCCCCAAAACAAAAATGGCTTTTCCTTGTCAACTGAATTTGTGTCCTCTTCACGCCCGCTCCTGCTACGTTTGACCTAAGAAAATCTTAATGTGTTAGTTTTGTGAATAATGCTATAATACTACTTTGCTAAAATAAAATTATTTGGAGAAAATTAAAAGGATTTTACTTTCCCTTATAAAAACGAAAATTTCTTCACCACCTAATAAATTGAGTGAATCTAGATATTTCTTAACAGATCTTAACTTACTGAATCTAGCTGGGCTTTAGATAGATATAAATTAATATCATCTCGGTGGAATGTAATAGATTTTCGACAATTTTATCTTCATTTTTCTCTCGCATTTCCATGAAAAAAGGTTCCCCTGCACAATTTAAATTTTGGTTTCTTCTCTGAACTTGTTTGGACAAGCTTTGTAATACGCCTTCGTAGCGCCATTATTATGCAAGGCTAGTCTTTCTCATCTTACTCCATTTTAATTATTCCTATTTTTAGATTTATCATTTTGTTTTCATCTGTCTGTACTACCTTGATCTTTGGACTAGGAAAAAAGGCACTCGTCTGTTATGTCAATTTTCTTTGATCCAGAGATGAAAAATTGATTCCTCATTGAATTTTGGAGGAAGGGAAGGGGAAAAACCTTTCAAGCTGTCCTAAAAGTGAATTTTATAAGGGGTTCTAAAATCCAATAACACTATTTAATTCGCTTGATCAAATTGTGTCCTAATCCAGAAACAAAATAAGTTTTCCGAAATTTTAACGACTTATTCCTCTGCCTCAACAGAAGACCTACCCTCTCCTCTTTGGAAGGGGGAAACTTTAGGGTGACTGTCAAACCCGGCAGCTTTGAAAGGCCGAAGTAATCTCCTCCTATTCAAGGTACTTACTTCCTCATAATTTCACTTATCCTAGCTTCATTACTAAAAGACTTGCCATCATTAGTTTGGCATTCTAATTTAAACAAATATATAAATAAACAAATGAGTAAATATATATTTATATACTTTAGGCATCAAATCCTTTTATTCTCATTCTTTGCCAGGAGACATTTTTTTACTGAATGTGAGTGACATTTTAATATATTTTGACATTTGACCGATGGAATGTCATTACATAAACGTCCGTAGCTTACACATATCGATTGGTATGAAAATATTCTGATATTGAATATTCATTCGTTTCATCGATGATGGCAAAAGTCTAAAAATGTTTTAGTGTTATATGTATATTTAAACTTTTCCCTTCAGAAAGTATAAAAAGGGCCTTTTACTCTTTAATATTAACACAATGCTCTAGGAACTAGGGATGATAGAATATGTTCTAGCAGTTCTTTAGATAAACATTATAAAATATTGTTATTTTTGTTCACATCATCTTTGTCGTAATTTTTGTTTTCCTCCTTTCATTCCATTGCATGCTTTTGATTCCCCAATTATGCTTCAAAACTTATATCAATTAATGGAAACGTCAGCCCATCTTTGACTCTAAATTTTAATTTAGCTTAGTGCCATTGTTTAAGTTTATTCTTCATTCAGCTTTTAAGAACGTTTATCAAGTTTCTTTCCACCTCATCTTAAGTCCTTTGTATGTCAAAAACACTCGCAGTCTACAACTCTTTTCTCATACTTTTTTTAAAGACACCACATTTCTTCTACAAGTCATCAATTAAACCCATCCCTTTCAAAGATCCTTTGGAGTTTTATTTAAAAAATTGACGCAAGTTTTTAGCAAACATCCTTTAGAATAGGAATGATCACAATGTGGGGGTCAAACAAAGTAAAACATTCGAATGAAAATTAAACGGTTCAGTCAAAATCGTCGGGAAACGTTTATCATTTCCGCTTGACTTTTCCTCCTTTAACTGAGATAGCCTTTACCGGTTCGCAGCGAGAGAACAAGCGTACAGAAGGAGTAAGTTAAATGGAAAAATTAGGAAAATCACTGACTGACTGATGTTTATAGAAGGAACAGAGAGGCATCACTGTGTAAAACAGATGATCAGGTAGTCGTATAGGAAAAGGGTACGAAAATAAATTGAGAGGGGATAGAAAGAGTAAATAGATCGGTGAATAGGCACCGATGCGTGGTGTAGTTGGGTGGGTCTCGGGTGTTCGTGAATGGACGACGGTTGGAAGGTGGTAAGGAAGGAGATAACTTATGCGTAGAACGGCATGGGTTGCAGGTGGTCATGGGATGCGGGGTATCGCAGTGCCATCGCAACATACCGTCTTCCGTGTAGGTCGGTGTATATGGGGTCTCTGGCGCGTTTCCGAGGAGTTGTTTAGAGTCTAGTGTGAGCGTATGTGTTGAGGGGCGCTAATATGTTGTTTTCGTGTAGTGTGAACATTCCTGCGTACAAAGGAGAGTAGCAAGGGCGCTTCAGAGCAGAGTTTTGAATGCACTGATCCTTTCTCTGCCACGTTATACTCGCAGTTAAGAGTGACAGTTGGACGTATGTGCGAAAAGGTCGCACAAGTGTTTTATATAGGTGTAACTGTAGTTTCTTGCCCGCAGGCTAGAACATGCGCTCCATTTAGTTTGTGCGTGCGGCTCTTGCTTTTGTTATGTTTTGGTGAATATTGAACCTATGGGACTTGTTAAAAGTTACCCCAAGGATTTTGTCTGTTGAATTTTAGTCGAGCCTTGTTGAGTCTAGGTGGTTCATGTCTGGTATATGTAAGAAAATTTGTAGGTTATGCATGTAGTGATCTCTTGCAAAGAAGAGTGTCATCAGTGTATTCTGAGGATTCGTGGCAGTCAGACATTTATCCTCTTATTCTGTCTTTTCGTCTACTATTATTTGTGCAAGGTGCGCGATCTCTTCTGGTCCATAGTCGCTGACGAGAATGGTTGCGTCATAGGCGTAGAACACTGTTTATGTGTGACAGCAGGTTTCGGGTGAGCGTGAGGTGTCGTTTATGTACAGGATGTAGAGTGTGGGTACCAGTACGCTTCCTTGAGGAACGGCTGAGCGTGTTGTGAAAGGTTGTGAGAGGGTATTGTTGTATTTTATGTGGCATCTCCGTTCAGTGAGTTAGGTCGAGAGGAGCCTTCGGATGCTGAGAGGCATCCCCGTATTGTTGGCTAGTTTCAAATGGAGTCCCTCGTGCCACTCCTTACCAAAGGCCTTCTCCACGTCCTTGCTGATGGAGAGTGTCTTTTGTCGTACCTGGCGTTTTTTTTTATTCTGTCGTGAACGATGGTCAAAGCCACCTAAGTAGACTGGCCCCTCCTGAACACATATTAGCGGGGGAAGAACCATTACTTCTGTTCTAGGTAGGCTCTTAAGCGGCGGGGCGGTTGAATCATGCCCTAAATGCTCTAGTAGAGCAATAGGCCTGTAATTGTTTTGGTGTTTGCGGTATATGTTTGCGATGAGGTTGTGTATTAATACGGCTTGTAGTGCGGAGAGAAAGAATGAGCGTTTTGGTGTTAATTTAATGTAGTGTTTTGTTTCCTCAAGGTTACTGGGAGTGGTCAGTCTAGATGTTTAGTCTAGCAGCTCCATTCGTATTAAGGGGCGAGCCTTAGCTCGTAAGCGTGGGCCCGACACTACTTCAGGACTTCCTGTAAGTGCTCTCTTGCTTGTGATTAGGTTTGGTTGTGTGTGTACTATGTCACAGTGGGCCCTCAATGGGTCGAGGATGAGGTTGGTGTCTGTGAGTTTCCGGTTGTATACTTGGAGGGTGATGGGTTTGGGTGGATCAGTGCTAAGCATCCTTTTTACGCGCCGCCAGAAGAAGGAGGGGTCAGTGCCTCGAGTATCGTCCGTGATGCGGACGACCTCTCGCGACTACCGGTTTCTATCTAGTTGCACGCACTGTAGAATGCGGCACGTAGATGAATAATGTTGTGTTGTCGTGGGCCTCTTGTGTAGTAACTTTTGTACTGTGTGATGAATCTATGAGTGTGTATGGAAGATGTGAAGTGTTTTATACATGTGTAGGTTGCGTGCTGTGGTTATAGTGTTTAAGATTGAGCATCAGTGGTAGTCTAACAGATCTGGATTGGTTTGGTCCAGGTCGATGCTTTGTGGCGTGTTTTCTAGTATGTGTCTTTTGAACTCTACCCAGTTCGTGTTTTCGTAGTCGAAAAGTGGTGGTGTGGGTATGAATATGGGAGATGTAGATATGATAAGGCATATCAGTTGATGGTCAGAGAATACGCGAGAACCCAAGGAGATGAGTCTTTAAATTGTGAGCGGGTAAGAAGATGTGGTATAAAATTCCTTGGAGCTTCCTAGCTTAGAGAGATACTGAGTTTGATGGGGTAACGCTTTGGGCGAAGTACAGTCACTGTGCCTCGTAGCTCAGCGGTAGAGCATCTGACCAGCAATCAGAAGACCCGGGTTCGAGTCCCGGCCAGGAATTTCAAACTTTTTTCCCATGGCGTTATCTCTGTCTTCTCGGTAAAGGATTGCCTTCATTGTGCCGCCCTCTGCTTTCTTTGATTCTAGTCTTCTTCTAATGTCCCTTTCTCTTACCTCTAAAAAACTCCTGTTTCTTGTCTCATTGCTCATTCGCGTCCAATTTCTTATTCATATATATATATATATATATATATATATATATATATACATATATATATTGTTTGTGTGTGTGTGTGTGTGTGTGTGCATGTGAACATCGGGTTTGACGTTGAAAATTTTTCACGGGAGCAATTTACATATATATGGATATATATATAGATATAGATATAGATATAGATATATATATAGTGTTTGTTTGTATGTGTGTGTTTTCGGTGCTACTGTCATGGTAATATGAGGTAAGAATAGACCTGCTCAACAACTCCACTGAACGTTGGGGTCGTGAGCTCACATATTCTGACCATAGCGCAGCGTCAGCTTGACTATGTTGGCATCGGTCAACCCGTGCTTTCCTGCGAGCAAGTTTCTCTGGACACTCTTGCTCCTCTTGGTTGTCATTTGGCTCCGGAGGTCTTTCTTCAGGTTACGAAGGCAGCGTGTGCCCAAACGTTTGGAAACGTGGTTCACACACTCTTCCTTGGCCACTGGTACAGGGTATGGACCCTTTCCATCATTCATGGCCGTGAAGGCATTGAAGGCTGCAGAGTCTCCATCTCGAACAAAGATTGTGTATCTGAATACTAGTGCTTCTGATCGTGTCCACATCCTCCTGGCTGCCTCTGCTTCCGTGGCCACTGGACTAGCCATCCAAATTCTTGTTGCATTCGTTATTTGTCTTCCAAATGGTAAATTGCGCAGGGGAAAGGCATTTCTCCTTTTTGAAGCACAGCTCACATAAATTGCACAAGACTTTGTAGTCTATGACAAATCCACTGTCGCATTCTACGACAAAAGCAGCACCGATGTGGGATCCGTGGCATCTGGTCATCTAGAAATAAAAGCTTGACTGCGTGGTAGAACAAAGAAAGCGATGCGTCCTCAGAGCGCCTCGAATGCATCACACTGTAGGAAGCCTAGCAGACTCATTTTTGCAAATTACGACGTAAAACTTTAGCAAGATTTTCTCTACAGATATACACATATTTTAAAGCCAAACAACTTTCTGGGGAATATTTCGCAATTTTAAGTGGGACGATCCCTATAAAGAATATTTCCACGAATTTTCCCAGACTGAGTGAAAAATGCCTTGGATGGTTACTCCATTTTTTACCTTTTCCAAATAAATCAGGACATTGTTGGCAGAAAAATGAAAAATGTTATTTGGAAGCCATTACGGAAATTATCAGAATTTTGCATTTTTAGGTTTAGCCTCGATCAAATCTTCTAATTTCAGGCACCCGAAAATTTTCGCGGTTTTGTTTCACCTTTTAGTTAATAGTATTCAATATCCCTCAAGAATGACTCACAGAAAGCATGACCCGAGTTAATTGTAGTATCGTTGACCAAGACTATCAACAGAGGTGGTGGGATCATAGATTTCTTTCTTAGTCTCCCAAGGGGGCGAAAGGAGCTGAAATTCCATCTGTTATCAGAGAACCGTAAATATCAGCGATAACATCAACAACAATATATTCAATGTATTAAACTGCAAGAATAAGATCAGAGCGTGATAATTTCCTGGTGTATGAAACGTATGTGGAGTCTTAGCAGAGAATTGTGACAAGAGAGTTTACATAGCAACAGAGAGTAGGAAATAGATGCCAAACAAAGTCAAGTGAGAAGGTCTTGTTTTCGGGTTTAAGCTCTTACCCAAAGCAAGGTGAGCAATTCCCAAGAGATACATGAAAATAAGTCACTGTATTGAGATACATCCCCTGCAGGACAAGCGAAAAATATTAATACACATAAATTCAATCCAGTTTAATGCGTTAGGTGATGATATGGTTAACACAAGGTATAAAACTACTACCTACCTCCTTCTGGACCACACCATAAGAAGATACTCGTATTAGACTTCGTGCTCAGAGTCGAAAAACCTCCAGAAGAGTATTGGGGAGGGATATTTTCTTCCTTTAATCCATTTCTTCTTCGACTAATGAGTGCCTCCCATTGAGGCAAGACAATGAATAAGTGCACGATGAACCAACTCTCGGAATCTTTGATTGCCCTTTTGCCCTACCTTTGGCGGGAGATAGGCAGTAACGTGATCTCTTTTCTTTTTCTAGCTATATTCGTCTCCTCTCTTGTATATTCACCAGGTCATTATGGTGAGAGATGTATCCGTACTGAATGAATTATAGTTACCCTAGCTTAACCACTTATATTACTATATCTTTTCAAAGGTTTCTGACAAAGGAAGCCATCGTTAACTTTCGGTTTTTTATAATTACTTCGATCTTATTCATTTAATCCCTTATGTTTCCACTTTTTTCCAACAATTCCACTTTCGTGCTTATATTTACTCTCGACTTGTTCAAATCATAAGATTTAACGAAAATATAATCCCTCTATCAAGATTTTCAAACAATAAAAAATATAAAGAGTTACAAAATGACGAAAAATTTCAAGCAGATTTTAACCTTTTAAAAGATAAGAAAGCAATTTATTTTATTTTAGAAATTTTAAAATAATTTTCTACATTGCCAAGATTAATAGAGTATTTTTCGAAACTTTCACGATCTGCAATTTTTGAAATAATTTATGAACACTTTAATTTATCTTGCCCTATATAAATTTTTTCAACATCAGTTTTACCAAAATATTTATGCAAAATATTTCTGCATTTTTAAGATTTTTGAAATAATTTTTGAAATTTCCTAACATATTTCAATATTTTAAGATTTACAATAATTTCAAAATATCAATATTTTGAAAAAATTATCAATTTTCAAACTTTTAACTATTTTAAAGCTGTTTACTTCCTTTTTTTAGATTTTTAGGTGATATTCAGAATTTTAGGACAATATTAATAATCTTCAATAATTCATGCAATTTAAAAACTAACAGAATTTTAGAAAGTTTTAAGTTTTTAAGATTTTAAAATCTTTTCCAAAATTCCTATATTCTCCAACACTTTACAAAATTGAAATAGTTGAAATATTTGTTTTTAATTAAAGATTTTAACCAATCTCCAACTACTTATTAAAATCTTCGATCTTTACCTGTAAACCATTCTTCCTTTGAAATCTCTATTTTTCCTCTTCTGATCTATTCACATTAAATAATTCCCTCTTTCTTGATTCCACTTTCCATTCTTCTTATTCTTTCATTCACTAAATTTTCATTTTCCTAGAGGAGTTCATTCATTCGTTTGAGTTACGAAACAGAGCCTTTATAGAATTGTGGATCGTCTCCATTTCTAGCAGCCTCGAGAGATTTCTCAAGCTAAATGCCTCCTCCATATTTTAATTTCCCTATGTTCACCACGTTCTTAACCAAGATATTTTGATGCCAATTCAGAGATGCGCTAGTTACTTTTGTTTCATATCTTTAATAAATAAGAAAATTATAAGTTTGCCAAAATACAAATTAGATGCAAATCAGTAAAATATCTTCATTAATAGAAATTATTTTAGAGCAATTACGGATATCACAAACCTAGTGCAATCAAATAATAATTAATATTTATCCACTAAAATTTCCCCAATACTTCGATTTTGATTTAAGCATTATTGATATTAATAAAAATTCAATCGAATATATATATAAATCCAAAGGATAAATACTAGGACTACATGAAATTATTCTAACAAATTTGGCGAAATATAAACCTATATACTTAAAAAAAGCTAGATAATTTATATAATAGTTAACCCTAAAAAATAGTCATATGAATGGTAGATAAAAAATTGTGGTTTCTATTGCAACCTCTTCTGCTTGAAAATTGTAAATGTTTCCAAATTTAGAAAATTAAATTTGCGACTTAGTCTTGTTATTTGATTAAAATGATTGCCATTATAAAACTTGCGGTTATTGATTAAAAAAATTACGAATTCTTTATTGAATACAAGAGTTTGGTATATTTTAAGAAGAGATGGTTAAAACTTTTTACAAAGTGGAAGAAATTTATGAATGACTCCAGGCAACCGAATACTTTGAACATTCTCTAGAGTGAAAGTTGTTTAGATGAAAATATTGATGCGTATCTCAACTCGTCTGGGGTCAAGTGCATTTTCGAAGAGTCGGTGACAGTCCTTGAATAGAGTTCTTGGCCGAGTATTTTACTCCCCCTCCCTCCGTGAGCAGACAAACCTGAGTTGTGGAAATAAACTTTTAAGAAAAGTTGCACCCTTTCAAAATTAAAAACGACACTTTCCAAATTTCAACGTCTCTTTTTAAAAATCTCTTTCCCCAAACATTACAGTTGAGTTGTCCCTATTGGTTTTTTTCCTTTGTTTTAAGTTATAAAAACTTTCAGGAATTGTCAAATTAAATTTATTTTATATTTGAACATTCGGAGTATAGAGGAAACTCAAAATTAAATCATATTTTTATGACATTGTTAAAATGTAGTGGCAAAATCTTTACAATTGAAATAAATTAGAAACAAAAAGGCAAAGGATTCATTACATTACGCACGCGGAATTAATAAATATTTATTTTGATTGTTTAATGCCAAGGTTTCAAAAGAAATAATACTCGAATTTATTTATTAGATTCATAAAAGATATAGACATTAATTTCTCAAATTCGTAATTATATTTTCTAGCCTTTGAATAGGTACGAATTTTAGCATAATTCGAAATTACAAAATAGTAATCAGAAGAAATATTGTGTATCTAATGAATGTATATGCATTTTAACATTTTGGTTCTCTGTAGGTGAAATACCTCAGCTATGATTTTTCCGCCTGCACAGCAGCTCTGCGTAAAATGGAAAACCCCAGTAGATACATGCCTTTTGAAAGGTTGTGGATGGAACATATATAAAAAAAATGAGTTTTCCTTCCATAGGATAATAACATGTACAGCAAATTTACCAACATATTTTGAGTCGCGTGAGGGTCTAGTCGCGAGCGACTCTACAGTCACTATGTCGATTGGTCGGTCCCCGTTTTGCTTTTTGTATTGTTTTTGTAATAACATAAAAACTATTCGTCTGATTATAATGAAATTTGAAAACTTATGTTGTTTTATATTTTCTTTCGAATATTTAATTGCCAAAGTCGACCCAAGTTAAGCTCGGGAATTATTTTGTTTTGGCAATAACATCATAACTATTTGGCCCAATCTAACAAAATTTGAAACCCTTATGTTGTTTTACATTTTTTGTGGAATGATATAATTGCAAAAGTCTTCCCAAGTTTAGCCGGGGAATCATTTTGTTTTGGCCATACCATCATAACTATTCGGCCGATACTTTGCTAGAATAGACTAGGCTATAATATGCTATACTATGCTAGGCAATTATAGGCTAGGCTATACTAGGCTAAGATATAATGTACAAGAGTAAGATATACTATACTAATTTAAGCTATAATATTCTATGCTAGGATAGCATATAGTATGTTAGGCTAGACAATACTAAGCTATGCTTGCTTAGGGTATAATAGGATAGCATAGGCTATACTTGTATACGATAGTTAATGCTAGCCATGGTTATACTATAATAGGCTAGGCTAAGCTAAGCTAAGCTAAGCTATACTAGGCTAGGCAAGGCTTTACTATGCTATGCTAGTGTAGGCTAAACTATAATAGGCTAGGGAGGGTTATGCTCTGCTATGTTAGGTAATACTATGTTAGGCTACGATAGGCTAGCTAACCAGGTATATAATAGGCTAAGCAATGCAATGTTATTCTAGTTTGGGTATGGTATGCTATACTAGTCTATGATTTACTTGGCTACCTTATTATACGCTAGGCTCTATTAAATTAGGTGTGGTTATGCTAGCATAGAATATATCAAATTGGCTGAAAATATGACATGCTAGGCTATCCTATGCAAGGATATATTTGGTAGACTATACTAGCCTATTCCAGCTTGGCTATACTAGGCTAGGCTCTGGCATGCAATGCTAAGCCATACCTTGTTAGGCTAGGCTAGGCTAGGCTATAGAGAGATAGGCTATACTAGGTAATGTTACGCTATGCAAGGCTATACTAGGCTAGGCTATAAAAAGATAGGCTATACTAGGTAATGCTACGCTATGCAAGGCTATAATAGGCTAGGCTAAGCTAGGCTATACTATAATATGCTAAGTTAGACTAGGGTCTACTAAGCTAGGCTAGGCTATACTACGATACGATAGGCTAAACTATGCTAGGGTACGATAGGCTAGGCTATACTAAGCTAAGGTAGGATAAAGTAGGATATACTATGCTAGGTTATACTAGGCTAGCTAGATTATACTAAACTAGGCTAGGTTAGGCCTGAAACACCCAGGCTTTTCTATTTCAGGCTAGGTTCTATCAAAATTTCAAACCTTTATGTTGTTTTAGATTCTCTTTCGAAATTTAGAATCGACAATGTCCTTCAAGGTTAGTCCGAGAATTATTTAATGTTTTGAAAGTCGTAAGGTCTTAATCAGAATAAGTGAGAGCACGCGCCTTTTTGTCAGCAGACCTTCTTAAATGCTATGGACTAAAAGCTCTCTGTTTTTCCAGTTTTAAAAAGCGTTTAACATTCTTACGTGATATTATGAACCAAGAGAACGAGATAGTATTAGGAAATATATCATAAATTCATGTCAACTTGCCTTATAATCTTCACAACCTAAATCAATAAATAAATTAGTATGGCAATAGAGAAATTAGTTCAAGTTTCGATTGTTTTATTAAAAGCAAGTGTTATAAAATACTAAGTCAAAGCAGGAGATTCGGAATAGCGTTCATGAGAGTGGCCAAAGATAAGTCATGGCAAGAAAAAAGGAATAGGTTACTGTAAATGCTAAGGATATTCTAACTTCATATAACACAAATGACGAAAATAAGAAAAGAATGAAGGAAAACAGGGGTAGAGTAGAGATAACAGTAAGTATTATTTGAACGGTACCAGACTACAAGAGCCTTTTATATATTATCTATTTGAAGACATAACACGATGATAATTTAATTAAAAATTATCCACACCACTCTTATATATACCAAATAAATGGTGGACATTATTGCCGATATAATGAAAAACGGCTTCTTACAATTCAAAATCCGTAACATCAAAGGAAACATAATTTTGAATTTATTATATTACCAAAACGTTTTCGGCAGCACCAAAGGCAAACTTAATTAGCCCTAAAACCGATCTGAGCAAAGTTAATTATATTCCAACCAACCAATCAAAATGAAGAAGAGATTGACCCAGATATATTTCGGCGGTCGTCAGGTTCAATCCTTGTGTTATTTTTTTTAATAATCCAATGTTGACAGCAATAAACTCAATTCATTCATGAAAGGAAGAGGCTATAGCAAATATTAACAGTAAATACTGGGTACGTGGGGAACTAATATATAACTATCTGAACTAGTTTGCACAAACAATAGATAATCTTAAGTAAAAATTCACAATGTTACCGGTAAGGCGGAGTTAAAATTGCATCTAAAATTATCATAATTGACTTTTACCCCCAATTAAATTATAATATTTATTTTAGAAATCCTATTTCAACTATCATATTTGTATTTTAGAAGTGTCTGGGAAGGTGTTGAGGATACTCTGGGATCTCTTTATGACTTGGGAAACTCTCCTTCTTCGAGTTTTGTGGAATTAAACAATAAGCGCTGTGACCCCAAAAGACTAAGTGGTACTTTGTGTGGGCAAGTGCTCCTTCCGTGCCCTGGGTGAGGAGAGATTTCGGCGGGTGTGTATATTGTATGCGTGTGAATTCTGCGGCCCCTCTTCAACTATCGCCCAAGGATGGACGATTGGCACAATTTCTCAAGACATTCAACGGCTAACATCTCTTGTCAAATGTGCATCATTTAAACTATCAAATTAGGGCTCCACAAACAGCCATCCCCCTTCCTCTGTTTTGCCTTACCGATTCGCAAAACTTATTGACCGCTTCTTGTAGGTCTATCAAAACCGATTTATTTGCCTATAAACAAACATTTAGCTTTTTTACCATTGTGTTCATAAAAGTTTTAAAACAAGTTTAGTTTCAAATCAATACAAGCGAAGAGAAATTGGCCGGCATATAACTTTGAATTTTGTAAATATATCATTTTTTACGTTGTGTAAAAACAAAGGAATAAACTTCTAATTTCAAACACCCATTTATCTTCTTTCTTTTTACTAATGAGGTAACAGTTCAAGCTAAAAATCTTTGTTCAATTCTTCTATAAAAGCACAACCTTTTATTCAACAGACTCGGCATACTCTTTGATCGTAGAAAACTAATTACGCTGGGTACGCTCTTCAACATGGGGCTACAAAACTAACAATGCAATTTTAATTTCAGATAAAGTTATAGAAAGTTTCATTATCTAATGAATGAAAAATATATATAAAAGAGTTTAAAACACCTATAAATATATTATTTTATCATATATAAAAAATTTAATTTGTCCATTGTTAATCGCTTTATTTTTTATGGTTTTAGGATATAGCCTTTGTTTCTCATCTGAATTTACAAAGCGCTTCTTAGATTTGGCTGCTTCCCTCCCGGCTACAGAATTTACGTCTATTGGGATTCGCAAAAGTAGCCTTTAGCGTCCTACATTTTTTAATTTTATTCATTGTTTGTAGTCGCGTCTGAGTCTAGTCGAGGGCAACTGAACATCTCAGTATGTCGGTTGGTCGGTCGGACCCCGTTTTGCTTTTTATTCATTTGGTAATAACATTTTAACTATTCCGCAGATTCTAACAGAAGTTAAATAAAACGCTCATGTTGTTTTACATTCTCTTTAGAATGATATGATTGCCAAGGTCCTGCAAATTTAGCCCATGAATTATTTTCGTTTTAGCAATAACATCATAACTAATCGGCCGATTCTCTTTTGACTGATATAATTGCCAAATTACTCCCAAGGTTAGCCAAGAAATCATATGGCAATAAACACCTGATCTTTAATCTTATTATGTCGCATTTTCTTTTGATTAGTCGGCTGGCTGAACGGCCGGTTACTCAAGTCAGTAGCTCCTCACATGGGAATCGAGGGATGGGATTACGTTTTTATGTAATATTTATTTGAGTTGTTTGGTCGGCCATAATAAGAGAAAAGATCTCCTCGCCCCCCTATTTCAAAATTTCCTTAAAAATAATATATAATACAATATGATGTGATTGCAGACCTTTTATCCTGAAAGTAAGTGAATTGCCGGAGTATTTCAGCGATATGTGGAATTAACTACGAGATTTATATCGATACTTAATATTTTAAAATGAACTTAAAATAAAATATAAAGCAAGAAAACATGATGTTATTGGTTTATACGTGTTTGTGATATTTTCAAATCGATTAATTCTCAGAATTGCCACGTCTGCTTTACAAGATTGGAACTACACCGTCTACATGAGGAAATCTTTCAGTTGCGTCATAGCTCCAAGTTCTGGCCTGTCTTAGTTTGCAACAAGCATCAACTGAATTTATTCGTAGCGCTGCTCTTAAGTGTTTCTTAGTTCTCTAACACAATAGATTTGTTGTTTTGTATTCTATGACTTACACCGTCGAAAGACACTTAAATACGAGCATACTCGCCTTTCTTGAGCGGATAATTGTTTTCAAGTCTTATTGTCGGTAAATCAAACCAAGGTCAGTAAATACTGAGTTTTTTGGTATTTATATTCTGGTCTTCTTTGCAAACATGGAAAAAATAACCATGAAAATACGAAACAGAGATTGGACAGGTTGCAACAGTCATGATCCCTTCGATCCAAGATTCGTAGCTTAGGCAGAAAATCTTGCAACGATCTGGTTGTAGTTGACCCTAAAATTGTGGTTGTATTTATATTTCTTGTTAGCCATCTAATTAAGTGCATTTAGTTCGTATTATACGAGTAAGAGCAAGCAAAGAGACTCAAATATGCAAACTTTAGATCCTTGAGGGGATGATTGCCTTGTAGAGGCCTAAACGTCCAAGGAGGCCTATTTACGATGCATTGTCAAAAACAACGATCTAGTTGTAGTTGTTCATAAAATTGTGGTTGCATTTGTATTCATTGTCAGCCATGTTATTAAGTGGATTTAGTTCGTATATAACAACATAACTAATCAGCTGATTCTAACGAACTTTAAAATCCTTAATTTGTATTACATTCTCTTTCGATTCGAATGATATAGTTTCCAAGTCCACCCAAGATTAGCCCGGGAATTATTTTGTTTTGGCAATAACATCATAACTATCCGGCCGATTCTAACGAAATATGAAACCCTTATGTTGTTTTACATTATATTTCGGATGATAGAATTTCCAAGATAGGTTTGGGAATTATTGAAAGTTTTGAAGGTAGTAAGCTCATACATAAATCAGAATAAGTGAGAACACGCGACTTTTCGTTCAGCAGACCTTGTTCTTTTTATTTCCTATTCTATCTGTGCCTCTATAGTTTTACATCATTGGGTAAAATTTTGCACAAACTGGTATCAGTATACTGGACATAATAAAGTTGTAGTAATCTGTTTTAAAGCTAATCATTAAAAATAATTTGATTCACGTTGAAAGCAAGTTCTAAAACTTCAATACAGCCAACTTTCAATAAGGCATAACTGAGTGTCCCAATAAAGATGAAGACTGTCTCTAACCTCAAACGGGATCCAGTGACATCTTGTGTGCGTTATCCCACTCGAATCATGTGTGTTTCCAACAAACGCATACAGAGCATAAGTTAGTATTAAAGTGAATTTTGTTTTGACACATCGATGTTGACATATTTTTACAAATGGCAGAGTTAAGAATTTAAATCCCAAAATACGTTTTTCTCGGGGTGAATATTCCTAGATTATTTCAACCAGAAATGTACTGTTTATCAGAGTAACTACCCTGCGTGCTTCGCAGGTCATTCCCTATTCTAGGTTTGCTTCGTAAATGTTGTTTTATTTATTAATTTTATATCTCAATCAATTAAAACCAAAGTTCTTTTTAATCAAGTTCCACATGGTCAACTGAGTCACTGAATAGATTGGCTGTTCTTTTTTGAAGCCAATGAAAAACCTGATTTGTGGATACATTTTGTAAACTATGATTCACAGGTTTCATGCATATATAAATAAGAACTTTGTACGTAATGACGTGGATTTATAAGATTGGGTACTACATGACATGAGTGAAAATCCAAAAAGAGCGATATTAAACCAATAAATAGAATATTTAAAAATAAAATGAACAAAATTAGGTTCATATCCGGCGACTAAACATACTACATATAGCTTAAATTGCCTCAGGGTTGTAACTGGTAAATTGCTAGTAGGTTGACTTCACCTCGTGACAAACACATTTTTCATTTAAATCGAGAAGACAAATATTTAGGCCCTATGCTGTTTTTAAACAGCTTCACAAAAATGAGTGAAGATTAATACAAAAGAGGAGCATATGAGACTCTTCCTAGAAAAAACAAACAAAAAGAAGAAGAGAAAAGAATATACTCGCTACAAACAAATAAAAACATTAATCTTACAGATATAGAAGAGAAAATCTAGCGAAAGAGGCGATCTTTATTTTGAAAGTGACATCATTTTATGCGCGGAAGAATACTCAATGGTCAGAAGCTAATGAATGGTCAGAAGGCAAGGTGAGGCTTAAACGTTTGGTGTTTCAATTGGTATTTCGTCTTTCTTCGTAATTTGATGCCTAGCGGGTTTTTGAGTACCATTTCTTACCAAAGAAATGTTAACATTGGGATCAAGTATTGTTGTCTATGAGACCATAGTAGGCAGCGTGGGTTGGAGTGAACCGAGGCTCCTACCAAGATATGCACGTCCAACGTATATATGTACATGGTAGAAGCAGCAGCAATATTAATGATGTTTTGAAATTTGCTGAGTGAGAAGATAAATTGTTTCACTCTTCGAGTTTTAACACTGCATACTTCATCCCTCCTCTTTTCCACAAATCTTCCCCTTTAAAAGAAACTCCGTTCGATGGATAAAGAAGGACATTGCAGGAGAAATTATCATCCCTTTTTGGTCTCTACTACCCTGCCAGGGTTTCCTCAGAACACCGGCCAGATATTTTATTTTCTTCTGATTTCATATAAGCCTCTTCTTTCTGATAAAAAGCCTTAGAGAAATTATTGACCAGGTTATGAGCTGCTGCTTACTTCTTATAGCCATCAACATGCCATACACTTAATTTCATTCCTATTTATATTTTATTCTTATATGTGTGTTAGAAATTAGATTCAAATCGTAGTGGAGTGGAAATATGGCATATATGTAACAAGTTGCGGGATAGAAACTCGATTATGGTCGATCTCACTCCCGCTGTCGATCTTGATTCGGATTCCACATTAACCTGTAGGTTTCCACACTGAACAGAAAAGTCTAATAAAATAATATCATTATTATCACTGATACTATTATTAGTAAGTTTAAACTATCTTCGATAATATAAGGACCCTCTTTCTAGGGAATTTGATACAAAGTTTTGTGTTATATTACAATATGTAGATAAACTCACAAATAAAAGGCTCAAAAACATCTCATTGCTAGCTTTATGGTATGCAAATTACCTAAAATAAAGTAAATTTTCACAATTTGATTTGTCTTTCCTTATTTCCATATTCCTTTCACATTATTCAAATATACTACTCTGAATATGGAGGAAAAATTATGGTCGCTGGGTTGGACACGAGGATGTAAAGTTATGCATCAGAGTAGCAAAAGTCGGATGGTAAATGGCATCCTTCACTCTATTTCATAGCAAATGTTCTCACAAAATTCATTCTAGAATTCTATTCTCTTAATAGTTATTTATGATACTCGAACTATGTACGTAACTTTCGTACATTTTAACTTCCATCTCTACTCAATGAATCTCTTTCCAAATATTTTTTCATTGGAGTTCGTTGGATTATTTTAATTAACATAAAATTCACATTTACTTAACATGACCACTTTCTTCCTGTTTCTTTTATATAAAATAATAAGATAAATGTTCTGTTTGTGATCAAGAATTGCCTTTATTAAGATTATGCTAGAATAATATTTAATTTTAACAATTAGTGATCGAAATTGGGCTTATAAATTCCATTGCAGAGCGTCTCTTCTAGCTAAGGATATCGGGTAATCATATTGAAATAAAAGCTGAATCGTAAAACTCTTAAAGAAAATCATATTCTGAACCATTAATGCAGTCAGCAAGCGTCTGATGTGAAAGAATTGACATCTGATTTGCAGATTTTAAATATTAATAAAAGCTTTACGCGGGAAGAAATAGAAAGCCATATGAAAGAGTAACGTTTCTCCACGACCTTTGCAAGTCTTCACGCATTTTACCTTCTTTCTAGCTCTTTAAGTGAATAAACACCAGACAATCGGCAAGAAATGATTGCGAAACCTGTGTTTAGAAAGGTTCAAATTTCCCCTACGTCAATTTTATATTTTTAATCCAAAAGACGATAAACTTTGTTTTTTTTTATGAAAAGGTTCATTAAATGAAACAAACCAGATGAAATTTGTTGTACTAGATGAAGTTGCTACGAAAATGAATTGAATTTATAGCTAATGGCATCATTTTTAAACTTTTTTGCCCCAACAGAGAGTAGATTTTCATCTTTAGACGATATAAGCGACCATGAAACAGGAAGAAGACGAATACGAGGCCTTTTAAAACTTTCGAATACTAGATTCTGGAAGGAGGAGTATCAACCTCTATGAACTAGTTCGTAAATAGAACAAAGAATTTCGAATATGGGAGAAGAGATAAACAATTTAGGATAAGAAACAGTTTTTTGGCGAGGTAATTCGAATCTACCGATGAAATCTTTATGAATTCCAAGGGGCAGATACTAATCACATTTGGTTAATCCAGAAAATGTTCCATTCACACAATTTCCCTTTCTTTACTTTCACAATTTTCTTTGCTAATCTCGTCACTTTTTATTTCATAAAAAAACACCTTTGGATTTATATAATAAAGTCACTATTGGACAGAAATAAAGCGAACAAACTAAATTAGCGAGAAAATGAAATGTGTTGATTGAAAAACATATGAATAAAACTTGTAAACTACGATGATTCATTTCTCTTTCATTAACTCTACGTCAGTGGATTTCAAACGATGGGCCGCGAGGGCAAACGAAAGTTGCCGCGGGACAACCAAGAAATCATTTATAAAAGGGATAAATTGACCCCCAAAATATGTATTTCAAACATTTCTAAAAAAACTAGCAACATTTGAGCGTATTTTGAAACTAGCTTCTCTGCATTGTGCAATGTAAAACCAACGAAAAGAGAAGGATTGCAGACACTGGATGAAAAAATGGGAGTCGCCTTGTTAACTATACGTTCCAATCTTTAAAAAAATATGTGATACTCAACAAGCTCAATTTTCCCATTATTTAAATTTTTTGTCTTATTTCCAATAACTTACGTTAAATGTCGATTATGTTTAATTTTTTAGAGCTTTCCACGTAATTAAGTTTTTATATGTAGATTATTTTATATTGGGGTGCCACACCTGCTTCTAGATAGCAATTAGAGTGCCACTCTCATAAAAAGGTTGAAAACCACTGCTCTCCGTGATTGCGAACGGTTGATACTTCTACTACATTTAGTATTTGACGATTGGCTTCATTTGTCCCGTAACACTTAGGCAAAGTTTTCATAATTCTTTTATTATTTTTAATCTTATTCTTTACTCATTTACATTTGTTTAAGTGAGCAAAGTTAACAAATCCGAGTAACCAACAAGGCCATACTTACTGAGTGGAATCAAGTCACTTATAATCATTATGAATAATTGCGAATAATTAATACTAATAATACATTTTAGTAATTGCGATGATTACAAGGTAATGTCCAGCAACAAAAGTTGTAGAAGGAAGTAGAAAATATTATTTAAAATTAAGTTTTAACAACAAGGTCAGCTGAAAAGCCTTCAGTGTTTAAATGCATATCTGTTATCTACAATAGCAATCACTTGAATAAAAAAACAAAATTGATTGCATTTCAAATTAATTTTAATTTTTTCAGAAACTCAATTAATTTGTTCATCTATATATCAACCGAAGAAGGTTAATAGCCAATTTATATTATTCTCTAGTGAATTAATATTTTCTTCATAAATAATGATCATTTTCTGGACGAAACTATTGTGCATTTTTAATATTTAATAATTGCCCAAAGGATGGAATTATCGATGAAAATAAGAGTACATTGTATCAAGTTTAATTTGGCTGTCGGGTTTACCACCGATATTCTAGTTTTACCATTGATATATACTTGGTTCTTGTTTAAATTTTTACTATTGAATTGCTGTTGTTCAGGTATTACAGTTTTATCATAGATTTGTAATTGATTTTGGGACGTATATTACTACCGGCTTATATTGGATATAAAGTTTTAAAACGATTTGTACTGTCGTACGAGGCCTTTTTCAGCAAATGCCTCCTATTTTGCTGAGCTCCTATCTCTGGTTCGGTACAGTATATTGCAGCCACATTAAAGTAGGCTCCAATCGGTACCTCATCCACGAGCAAACCACACACAATTTGGCATAAATTAGTTTAACATGAGAAGTGTGAAAGCTACTCAGTTACGCTGTAACCCCTAATATTTAGCAATGAGACAATCTACATATGATTACGAAAGATAATATAAAAGAAATAATTGCGGAAAAGATGTGTGAAGGGAAAAAAAATGATGTAAAAAGGAAGGAACGAGACAAGAAATAGTAAGGCAAGAAACTAGTATATATTTAGAAACATTTAATCACAGTAATGGCGATTATTCATTACAAACATATCGTCGATCTCAAATATGCTCCGTTACCGTCTCTTTTGTAAGATGTTAACAAAATCTTTTAATCTTTATTTTCTCTATTTACGATTGTTAAACCCATTTCATAGTTGTTCCACTGATTATTTTAAATTTTGACAAAACATGAGCAAGCTCTAAAGTTATTAAGTGCAACTATGGACTATATATATAATCAGACTTCTTAGACCAATTTTAGCTAACTTCTCATGAGCCTATGAAATACACTGTAAAACAAATTTTAGTGTCAAGAAAAAAACAGAGATCTCATGTGCATTTATTATGAATTTGATAACAAAAATTTTCCATCACGTAGCATTTTCTTGTATATTGATGATTTAATGATTATGCAATTGATACCGATTTCCACGATACCATATATTATTTTGCTCCCAAAGTCATAATAAATGTGTCCATTGTAATTAATTCATGAATATATAATATATCAGCATGTTTGTTAGCATTATATAATGTATTAACCTACACTTTAGAATTTACTTCTTCGTTTGTATGACGTCTTAGGTGTGTTACGCTGTGTAGCTCATGTTCTAAAATAGGTAGGCCTGTGGCATCCAAATTTTAGGATTTAATAGGCCCAACAAGGAACTCTACAGATGGATGCTCGGTGAATCTATCAAATCATAAAAAGGCTTTTTGTGTAAATTAAAAAAATAATATGCCACGTGTAATAAATAAAGAAGCAGTTCGTCTGAGTTACGCGAAAACACATGAACATGGAAGCTAGAAACAGCTATCAAAGTTTACCACCTGAACAAATACGAGTCTTACACGCACGCAAACATGCGCCGCTAAGAATAATTATCAGAAAAAGGTCACAAAGGGAGACAACCAGCAAGCTGAACAAATACAGGCTTTGGCCACCAAAATTTCACAAAGCACTGAAAGAGACGAGCAAGTCCCTATTATTAAGATAAATCTGAGACATAGGAAGTATGTAGGTACAATAGATACACCTAGATGTCGGAACTCCGCTCAAGGAGTGGAAGTAACTAAAAAGTTAGATCACTGGGTCCGCCACAGGGACAGGTCAAGGTCACGCCCCTTGGAGACGGCACACTATATATAGAGAGAGACCAAGAGAGAGACGTTCAATTCAGCAGTTAATTCATTTGATGATTAAGTAAAAAATTCAGTATTCAAGATCAGTTAATCCTAATCGGATAATCATAGAATTAACCATCCCTTATTAGCGTTAAGAAACTCCGTTGACTCGCCTAAACCTTGCTGACTTTAGACTCGATAGCTTGCATAGAACAGAAGTCTAAGAACTCGAGACGTTTCCACTTGCCCCTTTAGTTGGCCAATTTATTAATAAAGATATTTTCTTTTACCGCGCCCTTTTGAATTACCTTTGTTACTCCAATCACGAAGACACCTTCGGTAATTCCAGCCTAACGCGTAATCCCTCGTGAGATACTATAAGCAGTCAGAACCAATTCCACAGGGACATAAGGTATGGCCACTAATTAAGGTCCTCGTTACCATTCGAGTCGACTCTATCGGAATATTCTCCCCATACTGCTCTAGACGGGTGATAGAGAGCAGTGTAACAGCAACGAAGACTCTTGATTACACCCCTTATAATTACCGAGCACGCACCAACAAATTGGTTACCTTTGCAGAAATAAAATAACCAGATGTTCCCTCTACCCATAACGCTTCCGGTTCCAGTAGAAGTCAACCAGCACAACAGGGCTCCATTTTCCATCAAAATCTGTTTTCCATTGATGATATATTTTGATGGAACCTCTTTCCATGTTAATCACTAGCATCTCCTGCATTCTCTGGGAAGAAACACAGATGCGAATGAAAAAGGTGTATTTTTAGTGACATATTGCATCCGAGATCTTGGTAGCACTTGATTAGGCTCTCCACTATAAACTTTCGCTGGGCCTCGTGGTGCTTTCCTAGAAGTCATTTTCATACATCTTTGAATGCATGTTAGGCCGTTAGCACAGCTTTATTCATTGTAGCCTTGAATTCCTTATCAGTTAAAGTTGACGAATCTGAAGGCCTACAAATATGCCTTCTTTAATCTTGGAATCACTTATTTTAGGAAATATGCTCTGAGGTACTGTAAACATGGCTTGTTATGTTGCAGTTCTATGGTAAATTGCTTCATTACGCCTAGCTTTATTTGAAGCGATGGCAAAATGATTTTCTCCTTCTTAACTAGTGGCTCATAAATTTCATTATAGGATCCAGGCGTCATAGATAACTGAAGTAACCATTCTGAAAGTAGATAATATTCGGATCTAGCCCTACTCTTCCACTTGCAAAGGAAACACATAAACTTGGTGTATCCAGTTTGTAGCCCATTTAGTAGGGTCACTACTTTTAAGTCAACACAAATTAGCCACTCATGCTCCTTTACTGTAACTTATGCGCTCTAGAACAAAAGCAAGCTTCTCATATGTCTCTCTTTAAATAACTGATTGAGCAACTGGAACTGAAGGCATGGTATTGCTAATGTGCAACAGAACCACTTTTATGCTGTAAAGGGATGCATAGATGAATAATTTCTACTCATTTAGTTAATAGCTCAGCTCAAGGGCCTCTGATATCATTAAAATAGGTTGAGTTGTCTACCCATAGTGAAGAAAGGCTGTAGATCTGCAGACATTTCCTAAATACTGTAAGTCGAGCATGTTCATTCAACAGATTGCATTGTTTCAAACGTGAGGCCAGGAGTTCACTCTGTTGCTTAATAAGCGTTACATCACATACTAGATCATTGAGTTCTGGTTGGGTGATGAGGTGTTATTTATTATCAGATTCAAGCTGAGCCACATATGTTATACCTTGAGATTCTAAATCATATGAGTTGCTCGTCATCGCTAGGTAGTTTAGAGGGCGGCAAGGGTAGAGGAAAAGCACTTGAATCTCAAACTGGTCGTTTACCGGACTGAAAATCTGGATACATGATATAATTCTTGCCTTTTCAGTTGCAACCTGGAGTAAAATATAATAAAATTAGACTAAAAATGGATATTACTGGCTGTGGTCACTTGGAAAAATAAAGGAATTACAGCAATGTATGTATTTTGGTCTTTTTAATTGATACATATCTTGAAAATATATTAAAGATCAGGAAAGAAAACACATTGAATAGCGGTTAATCAGAATTAGCAATTCGGTGAATGGTCGTTTGGCTCCATCCAGACATTTATCACGCCAAACATGAGGCTAGGCACTTTGCCTTTCACCCATGCAGAAAAAGAACTTATACACCTGACACAACATATATGAAGTGGCCAGCTTTTGTCTTAGTTACCCACTTTACATCCAATGTACATACAGCTTATAAAGTTTCTTTACATGTTTAGTCAACTGTCTTTGTTGTATTGTCTCAATCTAACTGATCCACAGATATAGCAGGAACTGTCTGGAGGACTTTTGCATTCTCTAGGCATTTTAACTCTGTCTCCTTTAAATAAAAAACACTGTATTATGTGAAAATTAATATAAATAGTAACAGCAACCAATATTAAATAAAAAAGTAAAAATAAGAAGCATTTATAGTAAGTTACAAAATTATCAAGTTTACATAAGAGTTATCACGGATTTGAACCCATATAACTAAAGAATTATTGATTAGACTTTCCTAAATTCCATAAGTTAGGTTGGCAAATACCTTACAAACCAAACACTTTGTTAAAATTATATCAAAATCCATTTATAACTTAGAGAGTTGTCAGTTTCGGCCCAATCTTGTTTGGTAAAAATCCCTACGAAACCATTAGTGTATTTAACGTAAGTTCGAGGGTAATTTACGAGAAACTAGAGGATCACATAAAGAGACGGATGTTATATACGTAATTTTAGAAGAAAATTTCCCTAGAAAAGGTTATTCCTATTTTTGTTTTTATCATTCTTGTACAGGGTTATTAGAGTAATACAACTCCTCCCTTTAATTCCTTGCGAATTTGAATTAGTCATCCCTGTCTAATAATACTAGACGTTCACTTACACTAAAGCAGCGAATTTTATCGAACATATCTTTAAATTGTTTTGGGACTAAATACAATCAAGTGGTTATTTTTTTTAAAAATAAATTCCACAGTATATTTAAATTTGTATTACTATTACATGGGTAGCTACTACTTAAATATTGGTGCAATGAATTTCCAACCAAGAGTAAGTTAGACCAGAAATATGCAAAATGGTTCATAGAAAACTACACTTATAAATATATATGAATCTACAAAAACAAGCAAATATGCCTTGATTAGAGTAACAGACTGGTTTATATATGTATGTATTTGATTCTCTAATTTGGGTGTAGAGATCTTATCCTGACATCAGCCCATATTTTTTTCAGGCAGGCGACATTGACATTCAGAGAGCAAACGGAGCTATAGTGTGACACATCAATTTTACCAATTTGTCATAGAATACTATACATACATGTCAAAATAGCTATACAACTTCTCTGCCGAGCATACTCGTACCATAAGAAGTAAACAATGATGCCTGAATAAGTCTTGAGATTGGTACTAAGGAATGGCAATCAATAAGAGAAATATTGCCTTGCATTGAGATGTATACCAAAACACGTGCTCTGTCTTTACCTCCATTTATTACTTAAAAATATTTGAGAGTAGTTAAAAAGTCGTGTGCCAACCAATCGTATTGAGCATAGCCAACGAGGCTTTTGCGGAGCACATAGCATTTTAAAGAGTTTGTTTTTTCAATTTTCCCAAAGACTGCATGCCTCGCTTTACAATACGAGCGAGAAAGAAAACTCACAAAACTCAAGTCCTATGTAGGAGGAAGTCATTCTTTAGATGGTGTCAGATTAACAACGTAAAAACTGGTTAAGAAAAGGAGGTGGGAAGCGGCAGAAAGGAAAGATGCTACTAGAGATGTCGCGAGAATATGCTTAAAGAAGACTGCAGCCTATAAGATATTGATCTCTTGAGTCTGTAAGTATTAACTATTTGCAGTTTACTAGTCTTACGCTAGTCAGTTAAATATGGCAGCTGTTTGACTTAAGCAATTTCCATACCAACAATCTTGCTTTACTAGGTCTAATAGCTGTCGAAGAGGGCTTGCCTGTACTGCAAATAAAAGAACTGTTTCAGGATACATACGTGAGGCTATTACCTGAACTTATACTTCAACGTTATATTTTAAAATCACTTTTTTTTCTATGTACATATATTTGGTCCCTCTATTGCTCCCTCCTACTCCTTCCCTTCCTCCATATCCCTCCTCCCTCTCGCTTCCTAACTCTCTCTCCCTACCCAACTCTCCTTTCCTTCATCTCCCTACCTCCCTTCCCCTCCCCATTTACTTCTCTCCCTACTTTTCGCTCCATCTCCATTCCTTTCCTTCCCTCCCATACCTCCATATTCTCCAAGCTTCATTCTTCCTACCCTGCCTCTCCCTTAGTCTCCATCCACCTCCTTTTCCTCTCTCTTTCTCTTTTTATGCATGGTTGGTATCATTTTGCACCCCTCCTGAAGTAAATCTGTTTCTCCGCTTGCACCAATGAACGATCAATCAAAGTGAACGTGTATAACACACCTCCAGACCAAACTTCCCTGCCGGATTACCGGGGAAGAAGTAGTTTTCTTGAAAATTCTTTCACTAGAAGCGCGTGACGTTGCATCTTCGCTTTCCTAAACATATTCTCTTTCGATTTTGCTCCACGTTTATGACGTCTCGGAAGTGGAGAAGAGCCACGAAGGAGATAAACCGAGTAAAACTTCTCTTTGGGGAAGCGTGCAATGGAGTGGATTGTCAGTATGAAGATGCAAGTCATCGCACAAATAAGGGATTTCGAAGAAGATGAGATGTGATTGAAGAGGTCACGACTATTTTTTAAGGTGTGTGGCCGAAGATGTGAAATCAAGCATAAAAATTGGTTTATATACCTGCCCATCTCAGAAATGAAATTTTCGAAAGTTCAAAGTAGTGAAAAAATTATTAGATTAAAGTTACGAACTAAAAACAGTTTAAGTTCCAAGATCCGTAGCCCCAAAACGAACAAACAATTATTACAATTTAATCTATAAATGCAAATTAATCCCCAATTCTTTTAGTAAATTTAGTGAATATAAATCATATTAGTAATTATATCGAAATACAAGCAAAAATAAAGACCAAATCTCTATTACCAAATCGCTATCAATTTTGGCATGAATCCATGTTAGATTCTTCAAAGCCAAAACTTCGTATTTCACTATGACACCCAACATACTTGATAATACTTTGTCAGGTATAGTTTTTCTATTACAATCATTAATAGCCCTAATCAATGTCTGTTTGATTTTCAATATTCTCTCCATTTTAGAAAGGAATTTCAATATAATCAAAACTTATAGAAGTTAGAAGCAAACTTATATAATTAGTAGTTCTGAGTAACGTATCTTATGTTTTTTTATATCTCATTACTATTGAAACATGATAATGCTTAACTAAGGATAAAATTATGATTTAATTCTCTGAGATAAACAAATCAGAGGAAAGAAATAGAATTCTGTAATGATTTCAAAGAGGCACCACATTATCATTATGTAAGCCAATTTAATGTAAATGGATTTTGCATTTTCACAAGTTTGGTACATATATTTCATTATAATTAAATTGAAGTCTTTTTCTAACACTTCCCACCAAAAGAAAATAATCAGTTGATTTTTATATAGTATTACAAAAATTTCCATTTTCTGCGAAAGCAGGAGCTATACTATATAAGAATCAATTGAGGCACTTCCTTTAGGGTAAGTGTTAGAAAGATACTTTGAATATATCTTGCCCGCGAGATACGATGCCCCGCCTCAAGGGTGAAGGACGCAGTGAAGGTTATCAATTTTTGCTTTATACTAAACATACCATCTGTCTCAAGGTTCTTATACTTTAACGAACCTCAAAAGAATAGGTAAAACACGGGATTGAAGAAGTTGGAAAAGCTCGTAAAGCACGTGAAAACCTATGCCAAAACTCAATTTAAGGCAGCAAAGTTTTATTCAACTGAGAAGTTTTGAACGACAAGCTTATATGTACAAAAGTTCAAAAAGTGAATTAAGATCTAAAGCACGTTAAAGTTGAATATAGAAGGTCATTCGGTTGGGAGTTAATTTATGCAAGAGATGTTTATTTGTTGAAATGATATGAAATTTGTAGAAGCCGCCTTTCTCGGTGGAAAAATGAGTAGAGATGAGAGAACAAAACCGTAAATTGACATACTCGTATGTAAGACTTTTAAGAGTTGTACCAATTCATAAAAGAGGGTTAAAATCCTGCAGATAAAAATTTTTAACATTAAATATTAAAGTGAGCTTGACTTGAACAGACCTACTGGATATTCCTATTCTTGTTTCTTATGCAACGAAATAAATTAAGGTTTTTAGCAAAAAAATTAAGTTCCATGGACATGTAGAGTAAAGAGACTTTAGGCAAACTTGGTAAGGTTGCGTTACTGTTCGATAAGTGTAGCTTGCATTCTAACTACGACAACTGCCAACACTTTGTTTGCTTTTAATTCGCCGAACCATTTATTTTATGATAAAAATTCAATGTATATAAAATGTCATATTGAAAAGTCTTCAAAGAAATAACTTTAAATGATACCTATGTAATAGACAATGAAAAGAACGTGGATAAAAGAGAAAACGAGATGAGTGAAAAATAAATTAAAATTGATTATGTTTTGAAAGCAAAATTATTCAACCTTAATTATAACGCTCGGAATAAACGTCCGCACAATGAATACAAACGCCCCAAAGTTCGAGTTTCAACACCACACTCATGAGATCATAAATATTATAAATGCGCTAATTCAGTTTTTAAAATAGGGAGATTTATTTTGTATTCTACACTTTCCCTAACAGAAATTCAAATATGGTCCTTCAAATCGGGCGTTTTTAACGTAAAGAGGGTAAAAACGGGGATTTCGTTAATTATTAGAAATCCTTTTTTCCACGAGTCACACAAAAAAAATATAATCATTTAGGAAGACCTTGAATATTTTGGCTCAGAATAGATTAAATTAGACATCGTGAAACTGCACACACGCAGTTATATAAGACCACATCAATCATAAATAAATACTCTCAGGAAATACTAAAGTAATACATCTTCATGTAGAGATCTCTTCTCCTTTTGTTTTTTTAAAATCACCCACAATAGTCACATTGCCACCAAAGGTCAAATAATAACAGAAACAAGAAAATTGCAATTTTCCAAAGGTATAATGCTAAAGTTAATATCCGCATCACATATAGTATAATACAAGCATGCAAGCTATTTTTATGTATCAGAACACAATGTATATCGATATTCAAATTCACAAGCAATATTTGTAGATACTAACAATGGATAAGAAGAATAAATAGGGAAGTAAAAGAAAGCTGTTAACATCAGGTCATTAATATTTTTACTGAGTAAAAACACCACTTTTGGCGTCTATTAGTCTCCTTTTACAGCATATAAAACAAGGCAATAAAGCGTTCGAGGTGGAATAGAAGATAAAATACAACACGAAAATGAGTCATAAACTGTGTTTTGGGCCGCAATTTTTACGATTTTTGTGCAATCGTATATATATATATATATATATATATATATATATATATATATATATAAGAATTAAATAAAACGCACAAAATAGAAAAACAGGAGAATATTTCTTCGGAACTGTTATGTCCTAATTCGCAAGAGTTCCGTACAGGAGTGGGATTCGAACCATGCACACTGGGCCAGCGAGAAACCGATTTGATCTCAATTAAACCGTCCCTCACACCACTCGGCTAAGCTGAAGACAAGAAATTTTCCTAATAAACAAGCTTTTAAGGTATGCTTTGCCAGGTCGATCGGGACTATGAAAGATAGAGAAATTAATAGGGAATTCAAAGGACAAGGAGTGTTGAGGTAAAGAAGCGGCGAATATATATATATATATATATATATATATATATATATATATATATATATATATATATATATATATATATATATATATATATATATATATATATATTCGCGAAAGAAAGATAAAATGAAATTTCCTAACATTTTCCAACTCTTCTTTGTCCTTTGAATTCCTTATTCTATACCTGCAATAATTTAAATATTAGAATAATGTATATATTAGTCTAAAAAAATTTCCCGTCAATATATGTATATATATATATATAAGAGAGAGAAAAATAATTCCGAGACAAATTGGTGCGTTTAATATATCGCAAAATTAGACACCTCACACTCAACGAATCCGTCTATTCTATCTAAAAAGATATAATTCAATAGATCCTCTTTATGTTAATCTACTTTAAAGTCGCCAAAAACTAAAAATTGTTAAACATTTCAGCGTTGTCTTCTAATTTTCTGTAATATTAAACGAACCTAACATAAAGGGGATCGGCCCTCAGTACTTGAAGCAGTGTCAGTTGTCTAATTTTGCGTTAAATTAACCGCAACACTATATATATATATATATATATATATATATATATATATATATATATATATATATATATATATATATTTATTATTTGTTGAACTCGACAGTGATGGCTGCTTGGTTGAGTTTGCCTTGCAGCTTTTTAACTTTTTCAAAGAATATTTTCAGTGATCTAAAGTGAGGAAAATGTATAAAGATTGAATACATTTTAGACCGGTAAACTAGCAGTAAATACAAAAAATAACTGGTAGGTAACAGCTCTTTCTAGGCTTGCTTGCACGAACTCTTCAGAGCTCTCAACATTCTGACAGCATGCACTCCCCGACTACCAAAAACCGAACTCAATGGAAGAACCTTTTTCTAACAACAAAAACGCAAGGAATCGTCCGCACAAGTTTGACACATTCAAAGGCGCTTTATTCTTTTGAATCCTGCTCAAAGGTGTCCCAAAGAAACTAACCTTGGTGGTTAACAGAGAGCCACCATCTTCAGCGCCTTTCTCCTACGACACCTCTTCTCACCTGTGATTCATCCTTCTCCATCTTAATATACCCTTACCGGGTCTCCTATAGGGGTAAAGAGAGTATAATATATTTCTTCTGAACTTCATACTTTAATGTCTGGTTAAATTCACTACTTCCATCTGCCCCAGTTGCACATCGTTTGATTAGGGATGCTACCAATCAAAACCTAGTTCAAACTCTGCCATTTGCTTTGAAAAGGCATAGGTTGTAGCTCCAAGGAAAACACTGCAGAACTAGGGGTCATAGGAATTTTAGACAATCGGACTTCACTGTACCGTCTGTGGTGTTCCAAAAGAACGCGTGGAGTTTCGGCCATGAACATAGTGAGAAAGTTAACCGTCTTTGTGTACGCGAGGAGCACTGAAGAATACGCAGACCCCAAGTAGGCGACACTCCGGATGGTGGGAGTTGATTCGACCACCATCCAGCAAAATGTCGGTCAAGTGTCATCCCTCAGAGGATTCCACTCAGCTCAATCCATTCATCTATCTATCCCATAAATGACCCCTGGCACTAACCCCAAACTGGAGAAAATAAGCCCCAAAAGAGGCAGAGGAAGCTCATCACTCAACTAAATCAAAAACAAACCCCCAAAATATATTTTTCCCAGGCAAAACCAAGGTTCGATCTTCAATAAAGCCACCTAGCGGAAAGAAGAGGAACCTAAGAAAATGGGGGATAGGAAACTCTGGACTAATGAAAACCCCGTAATGCACTAAGAGGGTACCGCTGAGAGTCCTTGAAGGCCACACAAAACCTGACCACGAGAATACCATCCATACGATATTCGTGGGGATGGTAGCCATTGTGATCAGCCCGAAGGACCAGTACAATGCCAATATTGCTTTTTGCGATATGGAAAAAGATTGTGACAACCTGTTCAGTAAAAAAAAACAGCAAAAAAAACAGAACGAAATTGCACTAACCCCCCCCCCCCCACACACACACACACACCTGTTACAATCAAGAAATTGGTCGGGGAGCAGGAGTAGACCGCGGATGAAATTAAATCGGAAATCGAAGGAATCAAACAGAGATTGTGAAATTTTTAAAAACAGTCCGAAGAGGAAAGGAACACTTCCACGTTTATAACTCAATCTTCAAAGAAACTGAAATGGCAACAAAAGCAGGCGAACATGGACTTCTGGCATTCGGTATGAAATTAGCAAGTGACCAGATGGAGAGGGAACCAAAAAACTCTGCCATGGTCTGCTTTAAGTGTTGCGCTCTCGAAAACCACTATGCATATTATAATGGAATGGACATTCTAAGGCAAGAAATATTCTGTGTGTTGAAGCACAGAACACAGATGGGAAGATTGCAAAACCCAGAAAAAAGTAAGCAATTGGATAAGACTGCCATACAAATTCATGAGTTTTATTTAGAACGCAGAGTATGCAGTGGAAAAGATACTGGTCAAAAGTTTGGTGGATGTTGTCTCTTTCGGAGAGATTCATCTAATGTTGGCTTGGCAACAGAAAGTATTACGTGTTAAGAGACCAGGTATAAAACCAAATTCATTAAACATAGTGAAAATTACTTAACTCCGGAGCAGATATAATTCCTAAACCTGAGTCTCCACTGCTATTTTCTCAGCAAATCTAACCCTTTTGCACAAGAATCGTAATTGAAATGATTTTGGAGAGTATATTCCGACCTGAACACGCAGGAAATGTAGAAATGTACAGCAACCTTGCCACGTAACTCACTGCTAAAGCCATCAAATGCAGAAGACGAACTCAAACTACTTTTATGGCACCTCGTCTTTGGAACGCAGCCAAACAACCAAGTGAAAAATAAGACTAAAGTTTACGTCAAATCAAAAAATATTGGCTTCTGAATAAGTGGATCGTCCGAATCTCCTGATCGATATAGAAACTCCGTAATTAAGGCTCTCATCAACAGAGCCTTCTATCACTCTACCAACTTGATGGTGGTTGATACATAATTAGGAAGGCTAACTCAGTTGCTTGGCAACAATAGCTACCCACAAACCTCCATTGACAATATCATAAAGCAGGAGATGGCTTGATACCACAATCCAAGAGACAAAAAAATAAAAAAGCAAGTACAATAGTGTTTTATTACGAAGCATTCATCAAAAAAGATATGAGGACGAAAGCGTTCTCAAAACCATTATTCACCGTACTGTCATCCCCACTGATCCAATAAATCAAATTAAATTAGTAATTTATTAGAGACTAAATAAAACTCGCGACTTCTTCCTGAGAAATAGTTACCTTTACGCCACGGGCCACTTGCAGGAGTGTAATATTTTGTACGAATATACATATATGCAACCTTGATGATTGTGAGCATCGCACATCTTCTTACGTTTGTATGACATTAAGAACCCTGTCTTGGCAGCTAACAGCGCGCTTTAAAGATTGAGCCATGAATTGCCACACTGCAAACCATTGGACCACCCTCAGCCGAGCAATGATACATAAAAAAAACATCTATAATTCTCCTGGAGAGTGATTGACGATGACTGCGCAAGGCTAATGCCCTCACAATATAGAAGCAAAGACTCTAAATAAATATCTAGATCCAGCCAGAAATCAGCTTCCCGACCACAAGCAATCGTAATATAAAGCGCATTGTATCATAACCTTCCTACAATTTACTTTGCCTCCTTTACCATTCAGTTATTTTTTTATTTACTGAAAGTTCACTGATCTAAAGAGTATTCAATCTTTATGAATTTATTCACATCCGATTGTTACAAACGAATATTCTTATGTTAAAAGAATATTGAATAAATAGCACCCAATTTGTGTATTTTTTCACCGTTTTCCCAGCAGATGACCATTAAAAGGCTTGAAAAAGGTCTTCGCTAATGAACAAATGTCACTTGCCAGCATAATTTGCTTCCTTTCGCTCTTTGAGTCTTTGGAAAAGTTAAAAAGCTGCAGCACAAACTCAACCATGTAGCTGTTGTTGTCAATTTTAACAAAAAATCATTTATCCAACATGGTTTCCTTCCATGATATACATATATACAAGCTTGGCCAAAATTATAGGGCAGCTATGTAAAAGTGAAGAACATGAGTGTAAATCATCTATTTCATACTTGACATAAGACAAATAAGCATTCTTGCGTAGATTCTATCAATAATTGATAATTTATGTGTCCGGCTTTTGCTTTCATAACCGCTTTTATGCATTTTTGCATACTTGAGACTAAGTTGGCCCAAGTTGTTGGCTCAATTTCTTGCCACTCTTCCTAAATTTTGTCAGTTAATTCAGTTTTTGAGGAACATTTGGGCCCCCTTACCCTTTTGCGTAAGTGTGACCACAAATGTTCAATGTGGTTGAGGTCTGGAGATTAAGGGGGCCATTCCAACAACGTCACCCCTTTCCTTTCAAACTAACCCTTTGAACTTTATAATAGCAAAATGAAAAAATATAAAATACTAATTATAGATGGGATATACTCGACTTTTTATTATATTGTTTTCAATTATCATGTGAATGAGTTTCATTAGAATTCTCTATATTTTCATACCTGCCCCATAATTTTTTCCAAAGCTGTATATATATTTATATATATACATGTCTATACACACATTGTGCTTCGGGCTTTTGAGTTCATTTGTACGAATGCAGAAAAAAAAGCATATCACATGAGAGAAAAGCTTTATTTAAATCAAAATTGGTAAAATACTCAAGAGAATCCTTACAACACGCTTTTCATTGAATTCATCCATGTCTTCAATAACTGCTTCAATTCGGTATCTGAAACGTTGAAATACCGGAATCAAATGATCTTAAGGTTTTGATTATATCTTTGTTATTGCGGACATGAGAAATGGAATAATTTTATGTGCGTGTTGATTAAATACTTTCAGGACCTCACCCCACACACGTAATAGTCGAGTATATTGAGGTTTAGTGAGCTAGGATCTCATGTGTCTGGCAGAACATGGTCATTTAAATTCGAACCCATCCAAGTTTGGGTTGTTCTAGCTTCATCAGTTGGTGCAGAATCTTGTAATACAGATGTAAGTTCTTCCCTTGCGTACCATGTATATTCAAGATATCACACCCTTCTGTAAAACATCTATATAGGCAGCAACATTGACTCTTAAGCCCTGTGAAAAAAAGTGTGAGCCATGACAACTCCCTTACTGTTAACGACTCCTAAATCAATCATAATTGAAGAACCTCTCTCTGCTTTTCAAATCGATCGTCACTTGCCATGATGCATAATAAATTCTTATTACTTAGGTTATCTTTGTGGCTTGGTAGGAGTTTTTTTCATTAGAGAAAAATCCAAATCATTTAAACTTTTTGATTGATGTTTCGACATGTAAATCAAGCGCTTTGCACGGATCAAACGATTCTCTTTCATTTTACTTGATATAAAATGACCTCCTCACATCACATACGACTTGTAATGGATATCTTCATGCACAACTCTTTTGATGGTTCATTTTGAAACTTTGAAGTCCTTTGGAAGGGATCATCGACTTATAGGTATTCTTCGGAAATATTTATTTATTATTTCGAAAAGTCCTTGCTAGGGTGGGATTCAAACCAAGTACACTGATGCAGCGAGCAGCAGCTTTTATCTTAATTAAAGTGAGCCATTTAACCACTCCGTTACGCGGAGGACCAAATAATCTTCAGAATAGACTGTGAAAGATATATAAATTAATTGGGGATTCAAATGACAAAAGAGAAATTGAGTTAAAGACGCGGCGAATACACAATGTATATCTCTCATGAGGGCGAGAGAATGATGATTGCTAATTATGCGCTATTGATTTGACTTGAATTAACAGGAAGAACCGGAGCAGCCTCAAATATCGTTATCTTCAACTGGCATGTTGTCTTGTGCTTATTGTAGTGAAGTTTCAGTTACTGTCATTTGAGAACGTTCTGACATGAGTAAAGAAGATTCCTCTATGGTTGAAAAAAACTAAGAATTAGGTTTTATAAATTATGCTCCAGATCCGCTTTCCTAAAAGGAGCTAAATAATCTATTTCGTGATATCCGCTTACCAAAGGCCTCTTCTGAACTGCTAGCATCAAAGTTGAGGAAGAACTTCTCTTAAAAAGTGCTCGTATCACCTTCTACCGCAACAGACATCTCAAATACATATAGAGTTTTTTTTCTGAAGAGGACTTTGTGTACTGTACAGATATTGCGCATCTTTTGCACAAGCAGGGAGTGCATAAGTACCACCTGAAATCTGGAGACTGTTCATTTTTAGCAGCAAGCGATCACTTAAATGTGTTCTGCTGCCTAACATCAACTACAAGTAGTTTGCCTCTGTACCCCTTACTCGCTCGACCACACTAAAGGAGAAGTATGAAAAAGTGAAGTTCCTGCTGGAAAAATTCATTATAATCAGCATGTGTAGTCGAGTTATGTTGACCTGAAGATGATGAACGTTTTGTTGGGCAAACAGTCCGGATTCAACAGATACCTGAGCTTTCTTTGCATGTGGAATAGTAAATACCAATACTAGCGTTGCACAAAGGAGGATTAACTTGGTGTATTACCAGACAAAGTACGCTATAGACAACCATCTGGAGAAGAGAGACTTTATACTCCTTCAAGCTCGGTTGAATCAAACAGTTCACAAAACTCTGGAGAAGAATGGTGGCCGCTTCATTTACTTGTGCCACGATTTTCCAGTACTGACTATAGAGAAGTTGAAAATTTGCATATTTGACTGTCAGCTCATCAAAGACCTACGGTTTGAAAACTCAATGTACGAAGTGGAATTAGAAGCATGGAAGGCTATTGTTCTGGTTGTGACGAAATTTCTTGCCAATAAGAAGGCCAGGAACAACACAAAACTTGTCATCAATATGCTGACTGGTTTTCGAAAACACTGATGCAACAGAAACCTCAAAATGCATTACTTATTCTCACATAAGGATCGGTTTTCTGAGAATCTGGGATAAAAGAGCGTCCAAAATGGGGTGGAGGATTCCATGAGGACAAGAAAGAAATGGAGACAAGTTATCAAGAGCAAGGGGATGTAGACATTAAAGCTAAATACTGGGCAACTCCGAAGAGAGACATCCTTACCTCTAAGCATTCTAATAGTTCAAACAAACGGAAGATGATTCCCTAAATTCTGAACAATATTGACCAAATAGCCAATTTACATGTACTTACAAATATTTATCAATGTCTAATATGCAATGCAAACTAATCAATTTTGTGATATTTAATTAATAAGTTGTGTTAGGGATATGTTTTTAATCCTATAAACCTATTTAGGATAAGAAATATTTAAAAAATTCAACCAAAAATGTCACAAAAATGTAATAAATTTAGTTATAAGATCGGATTTTTAAAAAATCGACTTAGTACCTGATCTTAGAAAATGGATGTCATATCAGGATTTTACGGTATAAAATTGTCTTAAATCATTTGGAAAAACTTAGACAAATTTCAAAGATTTTTTGGTAACCTAGTGCTATTAATATATTAACCAACTACCAATGTTCACTCATCAGCAGGATTTCGGAGCGGCAGTGGGTACCAGAGGTAAAGTGTAAAGGGGCACCGGTATGGGGAGACAAAAAGCCACCTCCTAACCCCTGCACTCCCCCCCCCCACTGCTTTTTAGGCAAAAGCTTGAGGAAGGATATCTCTAAAACAAACTAGGATCGGGAGGGTCTATAGGTGAGCACCAACATACCGGTGTCTCAGAAGCTCCCTGCAGCCGAGGATAAAGCCTAGTAGTCTCAAGCCTCTCCTGCCACCAGGATCCTTCTTCCATCGGTTAAGATACGGGTCCGAAGACTGCACAGATTCCTTATTGTTTAAAAATAGTGCAGGTTTGATGCTCTTAATATGAGGGCATCTTTCATCATCGACCTCCATTGACTTCCCAAAGCAAGCAGCAAAGCAAAGGATTATTTAAATTATATGAGAGAAGTTCCATGCGTATTCAAGAGCCTCTTAGTCACAAGAGTCGTTAATGATATTGCCTCAAAGGCATTTGTTTAACGTTCATTAACATGATTGTTCAAAATTAAACATTAATACAAATAAACCACACAAAATTCCAATCCTATGCCTTTCCATGGCAAGCTCCTTAAGTTATCAATCTTACGGTTTCGGAGGGTTTCGTTCCAAGGATATATTGAATTCAACGATATGTTAAGATCAGGTTCAGAGATCCTTATTCATTGTTCTTTTGTTTTTGTTTGCAACTTTCGGTGTTCGTTTTTTAACCCAAATGCACCGTAGCTCTTAATAAGGTTAAATTGTTATCTTCTTTACTATGATCTTTTCACGAACTTATTCCCTCTAGTTTCTGTTTTAATTTTTCATCAGTCATGTACATATGTAAAACTAAATGTATTGTTCAATTTATAGATTACATAATATTATCAAAATAAAAGTGCTTGCAAAATTCTTTATACATTATATAAGAGGTGGTACGAGTATGCTGCTTACTGGGTGATTGTAGCTATTTTCTCCGATAAAATATATACGTATTGGAAAATGTGTGATTAATTATATACTTATTAAGTTAGATACAGGCATACATCCGTTAAATCTCGGATGCTTCTTTGTTCAAATTTATGTTTATGCAAAACAAATCGTTTCAGAGAATTTTAGCAAACTTTGTGATTGTCTAGAACTTTCAGGAATACCCTACGAAAGTGAATTTGGCATAAGGAAGCCATCTTCAACATATGAAGGTTAGCCTATAGATTGGTGTCATATTTTCTTTGTATTTACAAGAGAAAGAGGCAGTGAAATCATTAGCAAGCATTTTATTGAATTTCGAGACAAAGAAAACCCCAATGTTAAAGCATCCAAGTATCCCAGCAGATGAACATCCCATCTGCATCAATTCAGACAATCATATGCAAGTATAGGGACAGGCAACATTCAACAATAGGCAGTAAAGTGGAATGTTTGGCTGCAGTTGGAATTCATAAAAAAATATAACATCTAGATTTAAAATACCTTTATACATCCATATAGAAAGGTATTATCTTAAGAATTGCCAATTACGATTTGATTCCGAGTTCAAAAAGCGTCCATAGTATAGAATAGCCAAGCAGGAGAACCTCAGCTGTCAAGAAATCGTTATCTCTATATCAGATAAAACCAACCCAAAACCGCTTCACTAAAAATAAAAATAAAAAATAGGATATCACTCAAATATCTAAACAACCTTAGAGTGAAATAATAAATTTAATAAAATAAAGATAACAAAACCAAATAACCTCAGCGCATTTTTAATATAGCGATTGTAATTTACTAGAAAATCAGCTATGTTTAAATTTCCGTTTTTGTCAGTGGAAAAAGCTTCGAAAATTAACTTTCTTTTATATGAATTCACGTGGCGTTGCCGCTGGGGAAACCTTAATTTGTTTTAGCGCTCCCCTCGGCACGGCTCGGGTAGCTAAGTGTTTGGTTTTTGAAAAGTATTTGGGCTAGTGCGTTGAAATAGTTTTCCCTCATTAATGCAGACCAGAATAAAGAGGCAAGTTAAGAAGACCTATTTTGTCTTAGTGTGCAAGAGAGTACTGATGCCACTTTCTACCACTTATATATGCATGGTAGTTGTGTTTTTAAGTTGTTAATATAAACTTCATGAGATTTGTTAGGAAGGTGTTTTATTCTATCGTAATTAAATGACCAGAGTTAAATCACAGCTGTAATTATTTCTTCCGCTACCGCGTAATGCAAAGAAAGAAACTAATATTGAATATATGGTTTACGTGAAAATATTGCTTCTTATTACGTTCAAATGTTATGTATAATTGAGTCTATCTTAATATTTCGAAATAGAACTAATGTTCTGAGTTATTATTTAAGTGCCGAACATTCTAACAAAATATAGTAAATAAAAATAATAAAACGATGGACAGATTTAATTTAATAAGAAAGAATCTGATTGCGTTGCGAGAAAGAATAGATAACAGAAAGAGAAAGATAAAAATCTACTAAAAGATAATGATAAAGATAAGGATCCAGCATTAGTATGGAGTCTCTTTCAGGAACTTTACGAGACGATTCTACTTTCGGCTTTGACTACTTCTGAGGGGCAGAAAGAGACTGGGGGATTTTATGATACAAGGGGTCTGCAAAAAAGGATAAATTTTATACTTTTAGGCTTTGTTCGTAAGCATAAATTGGATGCATCTCCTCCCATTAAGAAAAAAATGTGGCTGCACATATTTGGTAATAACATGTCTCAATACGTGATCTTCATTTTTCCTGCTAATCTTACATAGTTCTCTTTTTCCTTGACTTCCTTCCTATTTAGAATCAGTAAATATTCACCGTTGCTCTCATTGATTTCCTTTCTCATTCGCAGATAGTCACAAATTTGTGCCTTTGAGTGGTCGTGCTCCCGCAGAGAAAATTGCCTTTTGTTATATAGCAGATTAGCATAGGTAACCGGCTGGGATGAAATGTCCTCTCGCAAACAAATAGAGATGAATATCGTTTAAAATTCTTATATTGTGGCACAAACAAATATTTTAACTTGCTGAATATTATTATTAGTTGTGGGGTGAATGCTGATTCAGGAGAGTTGCTCACTCTCCTTATCATATAATATTATAAAATATACTTACAATGAGTAAATTTTTCCACAGCCCACACCCGGCAGTTTACGCGCACGCGTAAATGACCTTTAGTTATGAGCGAAAATGGTTTAGCCGCACTAACTGATCGAGCTTGTTATAAATACACAGGGAAATCAAGAGAGTTTTGCAGCCTTTCATTCCGATGCGTCCCGAGTAGACTTCTTTTTCTTCTTAGCTAGTGACTTTATCACCCATTACCTCATCTTTATTTCTATAACTTTATTAGTGAAAACCCCTCGTCGGTTTCAGCTTTGACTCTTACATATATTGAGTGTGCATTCTCTTTCTGTAGAAGGAGTTTCTTAGATTTTTGATTGGTTATTTTCAGATCAAATCCTCTTTGGTTGAAAAAATTATAATTTTCACTCTTTGATTATCCTTTTTTTTGTATAGGACGCTCTCTCAATAAGGTAGACGGCCTTTGGGCTTAACCACCCTTTTTTCAGATTAAATTACATATTTTTCTGATAATCATTTACACAATTCTGTAACTAAAACAAGGAGTAAATTTTACTCTGTAGTTACATTTATCAGTGATATACAGGTGCAGTAGCTGTTATTAAAAAGAGATAATATTAAAAATTAAACCTATTACTTTTCATTTCTATTTTTTACAGCTTTTTCTCAGCCATTTGGCGTTGATAGAATATATTAACGGAACGGCCGGCAAGAAAAACACCCTTTTAAATGGACGAAGAGGACAAGGAAAAATATTTATCTAGAAAATGTGTTTTAGACATTGGAATCGTCAAGGAACAAAAGTGGCTTTCGTATCACTTTCAGGCTTGGGAAGATTAATTGCATAGCGCACCTTTGTTTTTATTATGCGCCAGGCGAGAGAAGAAAGGCGGAGAGAGAGTGAAGACACAAGAATGCCAAAATATTCTAAGCCACCCCTAAATAATTCTTCTGTCTCGTGAAGACAGAAGGTCGCTAGTGTGAGTTAAAATTGCGTGAAGTTTGAGTAGATCGCCGCCCTTGAACGTTTTTCAAGTAATGGAATGGTACCATGATCGTCACCTAGCAATAAAATTTATACTTTTATTTTCATTATAATTTCGAACGTTTGTTTTAAGTTACCATTATTCTAGATATATTCATTGAGAGTCAATTTGTTTTCATATTCCAGGCAATTTCTCTTTTCACTATAATTAAATATTTCTTACACCACACATCCTCCATTTAAGAGTCGTCATTAGCTTGTTACTCCAAAACTTGGGGTTAGCATCTCTCAGGCTAAAGAGGGAATTGGAAAAAATTAGTATTTATTAATAGTAATGAGCAATTCAATGGCGGTCTATTAACCTTTTTTTTGTCCTTAATTACCTTTCATGATGCTTATTTGAACATAAGGATCATTAAAAGGAAATTAAAGACGAAAAAAAGGTTAATAGACCGCCATTGAATTGTCAATTACGATTAGTAAAACATTTTGTTATATTTCCTTTATTTAAAGATATTTTCGAAATGAGGTCATGCATAATAGGTAAAATATATGCGAAATAAAATATAAGTTTTATATTTTTAGGAACCAAAATCCAACCTGAACAGCTTTGTCAGGTTTGTAGAGAGAAAGGTCAACGAAGAGATGAAGACCGTAAAAGCCATTCAAGTACAGAGAACTGATCCCCATTTAAAAGATTATCCTAATAATCCAAAAATGGTTTGTAGAAGAGATAATTTTAGGGATATTTTGGTCATTAAATGTGATGGATGAGTTATGCAATCCTTAGAATAAAATGTTACCATGCTGGTCATAAGTACTCACACCAGATATTCCAGTTCTTTCAATTAGTATTTAAAAATTTTATTATTTTAGCACGTGTATCGCCCTCTTTCAGCCCGTTATTTGGTCCCTATAGGGTCGGAAAAGATAGTAAGAAATTTGAAAGAACTGCAAAGCACGACCAGAAAGAAAGCACCAGTTTCCCTTAGAGCACTGAGATCAGGGGGGGTGTGCAGCTCCTCCAAGTTTTACTATTAGCAATGCGCCCACCCTGTTACAGCATCGCCTTATTTGTCTTAAACGATTTGATTGACCACAATTCGTAATCATTTTCTGCTACCTTAATTCAACGTCAATCATCCTAACCTGTTAACTGCTAGATGGAGTTCATGGAAACATTGGGTAAATAAGATTGTCACACAAAACGTGGTTTGGGGAGGGCGTCATATACATGTTTAACTCAGATGCAAAGCTGCATAAATTAGCCATATGATATCTGCATCACCATTAATTGGAAAGGAAGTTAATATTCACATCATAAATAAATGACTAAAAGGTGTCTAACTGGAATTGCACCTACTGGTGGAAAACCTGAGGTGACATTGTCTTGTAATGACATCAATCTATTGCCTAATTTAAAATAATAACATTTGATATTAAAACAAATATCATAACTATCTGTCTACCTCTCATCCCATCACAAATTCATCTATATCGATCAACAAAATCGTGAGAAGTTTTGGGGAGACCTGAGAGAAACAAATAGAGTGGAGTAAAGCACATGAATGATAATATTTAATATTTGTCGTGGAACACCACTCTATACCATACACTACTCCTATATTATGTAGGGGGGTAACTTAATCACCTACTGCAACGCCAACCGTTGAAGGACTGTTCGCAGGAAATAACCACCGACTAGGAAGTCAAACTCAGGGCGTTGTGTTTCAAATCCTTAATAATCAGACAGAGTGCATAATTGGTTGGCGAGATTTTCTTGAATAGGCCGAGAGTATCGTGCAAGGTTAGGTAAAGATGAAACAACAAAAATATAATTTTATTTACAAAGATCAAAGTAAGAATAATAATAAGGCAAAAGGGAATTATTTAAATTGAAATAGTCTCTTGATTATTATTATGAGGAGGAATTCTCATAAAAGAAATAATTGATTAATGTTACTAGGCTCAGATCAAAAGGGGGAACTTGACAATACTAATAATGGAAGGGGTTTCAGTCTTACGTGTCGGTGACTTCGAGGAAGGTCCATCTTGCAATGAGGCAAGTGGAGAACCATCCGATGAGGCAAATGTAGCACGGTCTGAATGATGCAGGTGAGGAACTATCTAAACCAACCTTCCAAAGAAGATATACGATCTTCAAAGATGACGTTCGACAGGAAATGTGGGATTAATCGTAATTCCACTGGAAGAGGAAACTTATTTTCCTTAAAGGTAATCGATGGAGATTTTTTTCGGTTTGATTAAACGGAGGGAGACTGTTGCGCAAATTCAAATGCTTGCCGATCAGAGAAGCTACCAATTGACTGGTTTAGAATCACGGCCTAGAATGTATGTTGTCTGATGAACGATCACGAGACTCCAACGAGACAATGAGGACGGCCTTGACGTGCATGCTGGGCTTCTCAAACTACAGTATAACCCGAATCTGATGGGGAAGGGGAAGTATATAGAAAGGAGTCACACGCTCCAGACATCTTAATCTGGAGGCGGAGTCGATTCATCATTTAGCAGCAAGGTTCTATAATCAGCAGCTCTTCCTCGCCTCGTCACCAGGAGGGAGGAGGCTTGGGGCTTTATTTCTTCAAATTCGTGAATGTTCGAACAGAAACTGACTTTGTCCATGGCGGAATACCATCGCACGTGCTCTCCAATAATTTTTTTGTGGAGGGCACAAAGGTTGTTCTTTTACAATATTAAATTTTTCAAAGATTATTTAAAAATCTATTAAATGTATTGATCAAGCTTACTGCATTGTTCAACGAGTTTAGGTCCCTGTGGACTCGGTAAAACTGTTTACTATACAAATACAAAGACTTTCTTGGCTCCCAAAGGCTCTAACTGAAATCCGTACGATTTTGATTTTTTGTTGCATTAAAAGTTAAAAGATACAATCAACATATGTACAAAATCCACTAAATACCCAACATAAGGCGCAGGTTTCGACATTAAATAGTGAGTTAGGAAAAATCCATATTTAATTGGAAAAAGTTTCCTCTTCAGTAATTCAATAAAGCCATTTTTAAAAAGAAATGAAAGATATGAAATGATGGAAATCCTCATTTATTTTACGAAGGGATGCCTGATAATATATTAGGGCGGAAAGGTATTTGTTTAAAGATTATTCAAAGGAATTGGGGTTTGTCCTCCTTCATTGAACCCATGAATTGAACAGATATATATTTTTGATAACATTAATTTGGATTCGTATAATACTCCAACATTCACACATATTTAATTAGATAGTCAATCGGAAACTCACCATAGGAAATTCATTTATATTTAATTCCTGTGCATGCATAGTAATTATGTAGATTGCGAAGTAATAAATATATTTTAAGCATAGAAACAAGTGAGGGGAGGGAAGGTTTATCCTTTTATTTTATTGTCTGGTTAAAACTGCAAGCAAAAAGTAACGATTGCATCTCCACTAGACCGCACCAATGTAAATTACTTGACCTTGCACACGGTCGGTAAGAGCTTAGCTTTCATGCGGATAAAAGGATACCCAGTGTTTTCTGAGATTAGCGTGACCTCCACGCAACTTGCACCTCTCTGCAAACCTCCAAATTCCTTTCCCTTCAATCCTCTTCCTCCTTTACCACTCTCTAAAGATGGGCAAAACACTAACACCAGGGACAGGTACAGCAAATAGTAACAATTAAAAGCTAGGGAAACATAAAAACACCGTGGTCCTGGTCTCACGTTAAGCAGATCCACAAGCCATCTTGGTCAACTTTCAAGCCTTTGACTCTATTTCATTCTGTCCTATCCTTACTTCCTTCTTCTTCCACTCCCTCTCTCCCACTTTCCGGAGCTCTTTTCCCTCGCTGCCTACAGGCCTTGAGGAAGGAGGGTGCCGGAGAACCTTGGGGGAACTGAGCCTCGCTCCACTCTCCTGGCCGGGCCCCTCCTCCGAGAGGGACTGTTCGGGGGTTGGGGGAAGGGGACGGGGATCTAAAACTTTTTCTCTCACTTTACCTTTCATTTCATTTCATTCATCCTTGGAAGCTTTTCGAAATTATCCCCACAAAAGGTTGTTTTTCATTAAAGAAAAATTATTTCTAAGAAGAAATTTAGGAACTTTATAACCGATCCTCACTCGATTTACCGAGGACAGATGAAGGCTTAGATTAAGCCAAGCCAATTACATTTTTTGCAGTACAACTTATTATTAGCCCTGTTTAAACCTTTTTGCAGTATGTTCGAATTAATTCTTACCCGACGAATCGTTCTCCCTAAACAATGGAATAAACATGGATTCGTCGTGACCAAGAACATAGGTTTTATTTAAGTTTATATGGACAAAATTGAGCTTAAAAACAATCCGAAAAAACTCTTAGGAAATGGTACTAACCCAAATCCGTCCTCATTTAAGATGCTTTTTTTTTCAGTGGAGACCTAAAGCTTACCGTAAGATTTGAACCAATGGAACTTTAAAAGCATGTGACAGCCCCGTGAAGAGACTTGAAACAGGTGTTCATTAAGCAATTTGCCACGCCCCAATGTGGCTTCACCTCACTGTAATTGAAAGAAGTATCTTCACACTCTGCTAAGCCGTACCGACCCCTTCACCCAAAACAACATGGAAAGTTTAAGAGCATGAATAAAAACAACTCGGGAAGAAACCACCAAAATTATTGCAGGAAATTTTCAGTGGTCATAACAAGAAATCAGTGAGAAAACTGGCTGCTGACAAATTTGAAAAGAGAAACTAGGAGAAAACTTATAATTTTAACTTTGTCTTAAGTAGAACAAACTTCAGTGCTTCCAACAATTTTCAACCAAAGATCATGGACGAAGATTAGAATTATCTTGAAGAATGAAACATAAATGCTTTCAAAATAAAAATTAAATTAGAAAGCATCATATTCAGCACGTTATGATAAACAGACAAAATTTTCGAAAGTAGTTACCTAATAAACCAAATGAGCATTTTGAAAACTACTACTTTCCTCTAAGTTTATGTTTTAGTGTGATGGACGGGAGTCGCAAGATTTATTTACCTTACTTTTGTATTATTCTGAAAAAGGACAGGCAAAGGCAGTGCTTGCGGTTTACGGCCAAGTACGCATGTACGTCTGATTCGTACATGAGTAACTCTGTTCCACTATTCTCTAAGAGTGCTCTAACTTAATTTGATTCATTAACCCGGGAGGATTCGTAATATTATATATCTTCTGCCATTTACAGCGTTCAAGGATCTAATTAAACAAATTAGACAAAAATATACTTTTAATTTCATAAAAGAAAATGAAATATTAAAACTTTAAATCTACTATGCTATAATAAGAGGATCTAATAAAAATTAACACTACCAATGAGTGATACGCGGTGGTTGACGCAAAAATCACCTAGGCACGGAATGGGCACAACAAACATGAATAAGTTTTTAGATTCCTTTTACTTATAACTAGAAGGGAGTAGGCAGTGGGGTTACCTTAAACGAGAACCTCTTTGCTGACGTAATAATGGTCGAGAAAACAGCTGATGCTTCTCACTGAGTAAAAGAGATGCGTGGCAAGTCTATTCGGGAAAAACAGCTGCTGCCGATCCCGATGAGGTGGAGACGTGAGGCGAGACTTCTTGACTTGTAGATGTAAGTGAGGGGATCTTGGATGAACGGAAGTTATTCCGATTCCTGTGTTATATATAAATTCGGGCTTCTTGATGCTGAGACTTGACCAAAGGTAAATCTTTTCTCGAGTGGAAATTCCCGTTCGTATGCTTCAATCTTGAGGGGTATCTCTGTTCTTATTCACAAAATTGGGATAAGGGATTTTCTCTGGAAGAGAATGGTATGAGAGTTAGTTTCGATAGCACTGATCTGCTCTTCTAAGTGACCAAAGGAACGATCTCGGAAGGAAAAATCCCGCGCTGTTCCGTCTGTCTTCTTGATTCCCTTGTTTGACTCAGAGCCTCGTCTTCTTCTCTCGATTGCTACGTGGATTCTCCTCTTGCTTTCTCAGGATCGAACTATATATACGTCGATTATCCCCTGGGAGAGGGGAGAAGAGACGAGGTATTTAAGGAGGAATCCTTCAGGTTTATGCCATAGGAGGTGAGATTTCATCTATTTGGCAAAAATAGACATGAACAATCGGAGGAGACAGTGAGTCTGTTGGTAGATTTTCTGCCAAAGAAGGCTTAGGCAGCAAGATTTTCGTCTTGAACGCTCTCACACACTCCTATGTTTATATAAACGGAATACTACATCTGCTGACTGAAATCCTTCCTTGTGAGCAACGCTCGAAGGGCAGTGGGGAAAAAAGGATGGGAGGGTAAAGTCTTGGCCCATGTGAAGCGTAATAGTTGACGCTGTATAAACAAACTCGCGTCTGTTTGTCCTCGTGATATTTATTCCCCCACCTTTGAAAGAGACTTTAATTTTCACCATCTTTTCTCCACAAATTAAACACTATATAGATGGATACAGCAGGGATTTACATCCCCCTATGGATGTATCTATGATCTGGCTGAGGGATTGGCTTTATAGAAGATTTATATCAATCAATCATCATTTTTCAGGCCAGACGGACCACTAGATTTGCCTCCTTTTTACCTTTCCTCTTGGGTTTTGTCAAAGAAAGAGTCTTCTCAAATGTACTATTTTCTATGCAAAATTATCGCGTCTATAAACGATAATATTATTATAGCTAGCATCATATATTTTATGATTAACTGAGGACATTTATTAGTCAAAAAGGATCCATGTTTCCGTTAACCTTGCTGACTTTCCTCAGTAGATTACAGTGTTGGAATTGTTTTTACAGTTTTGTTTTGGATAATAAATTGTAAAAGTTTGCCAATTACATGCGTCTGGATAATATTTAGATCTACAATTTAATTTTAGGAGACAATCTGTTTACTTTTCTTTCAAAACGGCTGGTTGTAAACATATGAAGAAAAAGTATTAAATAATCTATATAAACAGTAATCAGTTAATTAATTCTGATAACACTAAATGATTTGCAGATCATGTAGGCCTTTTTTAGTTAGTTTCACAAGGCCCTATTAAACTCAAGGAAAATGAGATAAGCCTAGAAATCAAACTCACCACTTTATGATATTTGTCCTCTTTCAGTTCGTGTCTTAATAGCACCTTTCCATCGACGCCACCAACAGAGATCATTTACATTTTCCTCGCACCGAAAATGGCTTCTCATGTGAAGAGCTGTGTAAGTCTCCGTATAAGCATATGGTGGAAAAGATAGTTTTGTTGAACACCCTAATGCCTAACCCTGCTACCAATATCCTGGCCGTACTAGGTCAGGTTTTACAGAAAAACTAAAGCAGCTCTTGACACAGGACGTGACGCTGAAAGCGGCTACGATGAAACTCTGTTTACTCGTACCTGAGCGGTGATTAGGGAAAAATTGTGATGCTTTTAGTATGAAGGCGTCACAAAAAGTGAGCTACTAGGGGAAACAGTTACTTATAATTTTATTATCAATTATCCCTTCCTTTGATTAGTTTATTTTCTTTGTTTTAAACCTGTTTATTGGTAGCTTTCATTTCGTTAATGAGAAGAAATCCTAATTTTATTTAAATCACCAATCTCGTGTATAGTGCCATACAAAATGTTGATTTGTTAATGTCGTCATCTTAATATTCGAGAGGAAACGAAACGAAGCTTGTTTATAAGAACCTTTTGGAGGGATCCTAAGATCGTACATTTTAGGGTTTTACGAAATTATTATGGCAAATTTGAGTCCTTTTTCCATTGTTTTTTTCTTCCCTATGTTTTAGCTATATATTCTCCATGTCCTCTCTATGTCTTCTCCACTTCTCCATTTCTTATCCATGTCTTCTCTATGTCTTCTATATGTCTTCTCTCTGTCTTCTCCACGTCTTCTCCACGTCTTCACCCTGTCTTTACCAAGTCTTCGCCATGTCTTATCCATGCTATTTCCAAGTCTTATCTATGTCTTCTCCATGTTTCGTCATTTCTTTTCCATGTCTTATCAATTACTACCGGATGAATAAGATCTAATTGGGTTATAACTGGTTCCATTTTTTTATTAAATCAGCGCATTTTTTTCAAGTTTAATTTGTTTATTTCTCATTCAAATTTTAACTTATGGAATTGTTGTTGGGTTGTTTATTTTTAGGCCAGGGAGAGGGGGAATAGATGACTTCTTTTTCTATTTTATATATTTAAGAGAAAAATCAACAGGGAAATCTCTCCTCAAGATTTTAATTAAGTTTTACAAAGTGGTCGAAATGTGGAAGGGAAAATGAAGGCAACATGCATCTTATTTGTATGTAAATTACTTGCTCGAAATCTTATTTTCGTTTTCATGTTTCCTGAGGGTATGTTAGATCCTCTCTTTGTCTCGATTAATTTTACCTTCTTACTATAGTCTAGTCAAATGCATTTGATGATAGAGCGGAATTTGGAGTAGATGTGTACACTCCAGACATATACGACCCTAATTACAGCCTCCCCTATATATTCTTCTACACTTAATAAGCTTTGTCAAATTAACCTTTCTCCTTACCAACCTATTCTTAACCTTTCCTGATCTCGCTGCTATCGTTAGTGCTTGCTTTATTTCTTGTATCATAATTAACTATTACAAGTAAATAACCCGTCAAAATTATTCTTACATTGAAACTAGTTCAAATTGTGTTGAAGCCATGCGAGCTAATAAGCAAGACTACGTCACGGGAATCAGCTGCAGCATTCATCTTTTTGAAGTCACTTTTGCCTTGCTCCTTACCACGTTAATTAAAAGCTTAACTTTTGGAGCTTAAGTGTGCTAATAAATTTATCAGTGCTTCTATTATCTCCAGCACGGAGTACAAGTGGGTTATACGTAATTTACTCATTAGGCGAACTTGTCTGTATATAATAGCGTGGGAGAGGAACAATTTTGAATAAATAGGGCACAATTTTCCTTTGGTACAGATGACGATGCATTGCATTATATATATATATATATATATATATATATATATTAATATATATATATATATATATATATATATATATATATATATATATATATATATATATATATATATATATATATATATATACGAGGGGCGGGCAATAAGTTTTGCAATTTGGATATAAGGAAACGAGATATGAGGAAAAGTGTTTTATTATTATTCAATATAACTACCCTCGACTTCAATGCACTTGCGCCACTTGTCCCTGAGGCTTCAAATTCCCGACTGCTGTTCAATCCACTCCTGGACAGCGAGCTGGACATCTTCATCGTCCCCAAACTGGCGTCCAGGCAGTGCAGCCTTGAGCTGGTGGAATAAAAAGTAGTTGCTGGTGGCCAGATCTGGCTGTAGGGGGGATGGTTGAGTTCCTCAAATCTGCACTCGCGCAGGGCAGCTTGTGCAACTCTGGCCTTGTGGACTTTGACGACGTTGAAGTTGATCATGGCAAAATTGTCCTGGATGATGTTAATAACACTTCCATGTGATATTCCAAGTTCTTTCTCGATTTCTTCGAACTTCACCCGTCGATTATCGAGGATCATCCTCTCCACACGGGCCACATTGTCCTCGTTGGTCAAGTCTGACGGGCGTCGTGGACGGGGGTCATCTTCAAGGGACTCACGACAATGGCGGAACTCCCTATTCCAGCGAGCAATGGTTGAATAGGAAGGGGCGTGGTCGGTGTACACTGCAACCATGCGTTCATAGATCTCTTTTGCATTCTTGCCTTCCTTGGTCAAAAATTTGATTAGTGCGCGGTGCTCAACCTTCTCCATTGTTGAAAGATTTGAGACTGACGATATGCAATCAGCTACTGCTTCTTAAATAGACGAGGCAGAAGCGTGCGGCTGCAGGTCCTGACTTGTCATAACTTGTCCTAACACCACCACAAACAGCCATCCCCCTTCTTCTGTTTTGCCCTACCAATTCGCAAAACTTATTGACCACCCCTCGTATGTATATGTATATATATATATATATATATATATATATATATATATATATTTTAGTGTAGTTGGGTTGCAGTCTTTTTGGAATGCAAATTTAGTCCAAAACCATTGTGTATTTTGCCTTAATTAATTTTCTTTTGCCAACTTTCTTTTGTTCTAACTATTTTTTTATTCCATCTTGTAGATGGTGGATTACTTGTCCAATATTTATCTCTTTTTTAAATAAATTTGTTTAGGGAAAAACCAAACTAAATTGACAGGCTTTCGATCTTATTCGATCATCTTCGGAGCGATATAGAATTTCGTGCCTCCTTTACCGATGTACTGAGTGAGGATCTAGCAGAATGTAAAGTGAAAGAAAACAATTATTAAGGGGTATCTATTCACCTTGGTTAAACGTGATGTTAGAGGAAATAAGCCACTCTTGTCCGTGGAATTTTTTAAATAGTTTTAATGTACGATTCCTGCTTTTTGCTTGACTGTTGATGGTGCCTTCGCTGCTGCCCTCGACCAGAACCATGAAACAGGAGGGAAATTTGTTGATTCATTAAATGACCTACATAATAACGGCAGACAGCTTGTCATATCCCTAGAAATCATAACTTCACAATAGCCAGCGACGTTTTCCGTAACAGAGAATTGCAACGTTCCTGAAATAATGGTAGGGAAAGATAATTCTCGTCACATGAGTTAAACGGGGTAATATACTCATTGTTGCCCGGATAAAAACCAGTCGAAGTCTGAAACTATAAGTTATTGTTGCTTGATACAGTAATTCTTGGGTTTAACTGCAAGAAGGTTTTTCTAGCTAAATGAGCAAATGGGCATATATGAGCCTGAACGAAAAGATAATTGCCATATGATTACGAATGTCCAAATTATTGCTGATATTTGGGAGTTCTGGTAGCGAAGAGAAGCGAAAGGTTTACTGAAGTAACATGTTGAAGTTTATGGGAGCAAACTTGTCATATAATCAAGAATATGATTTCTTTAATACTTCCTGACATGATGCCATCTTTAGGTTTTGCCAAGAAGAATAAATTGATGCTTTATGTCATCTCTTACAGACACATATCTTTTAAATTGACATAAAGAAAAAAAAATCATATTTAGTGTTTTCTTGAAGATATCTAGGAGCTTTTAAACTTTTAGCAAGGTCCTTGTTAAAAAAGAATGAATAATAAAAAAAGAAGAAAAAAAAGAAACCAAAAGATGAGAAATAAAAAAATAAATGAATAATAGAACAAAGAGCAAAAAGGAAAAAATCTAGTACTTTATGAACAAATTCTACGAGGACAATACCTGAGAAATTTAGCTTTGAGTAGTCCTTTGAGATGATTTCAAAGCTGTTAATTATTGGAATAATCTACTAAAAAATTTATAATCTCTCCATCATCAATTGCTTTCCCCCAATGAAGAACTGCTGCACATCAATGCATAGTGGGCAGTATTGGTGTGCAACTAGTTTTCCATGACAGCGTGCCTTTTCCAGATTCCCTGAAAAATTCAGCAACCTTCACCTTCTACAATAAATCAACCCTGAGTCGATTTTCTTACGGAATTAGTGTTTTATGATTCAAATTATCGAAAATCTAAGGCTCACCCCACCCAGTCAGATTATTTTTATCTGCATCTTAATCATATGCATTTCACTTTAACTTTGATATAGTGAGTTCTGAAAGTTAGGATTTTAAAACCCGTAGATCGTCATTTTACAAAAGGCAATTCATTCTCAGATGAGACTTGAACAGAAAAACTTTTCGCCCCTAACTTCTCTTTTCCTAAGTTGCAAATTAGGGCGATAATAAGGAGGGGACAGTTGCAACAAACATGAGAGAAGGGTGGACTTTTATTTTCGGAAAATAACCACAAGTAAACATTTCAATCTTTATTTAAGATATTAAAACTTAACTTTGTATGTTATTTTTCGAGTTTATACGAAAAGATCCTTAAACTATGAATCTTGGTGTTCTAAACGGTATTTTATATTCCTTCCTATACCCATTTTGTGGAAAAAGTCAAGCATAGTAAGCCAGGCAATTAGAGATACAATGCTTAGTCATTAGAGAATGTTCATAAGGGTAGGGTTTCAACTAAGTAGGGTACAAATTTGGTGGGCCATTACAATGTTTCGGAAAAGCCTACGGTGTACGTGTTCGCTCACAAATGTTCCCAAATTTTCATCGATTTCATCAATTCAGTCAGAGAAGTCTATGTCAGCTCCTTTCTTTTTTCTTTGTATATCTTTTCTTCATTAACGCCTTTACTTAACTTATGCCGGAAATGTATCGAACTAAACACTACCTTTTGGGTTGCTGAGAATCAGATATCAGTCTTTATCATCTTGATTTAAAAGATTTTATATTTATTTATTTTCATATATAAAAACGACTTTTAGTCAAGTGTTCTGTTCAAAATGAATCCAATTCTTGGTTTTTTTGAATCGTAAAGCTTGGAAGTTTGGTATATAAATCTCTCTCACCAAAGGTTAAAGTAAAACAAGTGTTTAGATCTTGGGGATAAGGAAACTTTTAAGTATATTACATTCGTCTCCAGTGCTCGAATGTCTGAATTGGTTCGAGATATCTGCCTCCATATTAGCAAAAGAGAATCGATGTACTCGAATACAAGATAGAAGAACAATATTGTGTGTGAGAGTGCGATAAGGAAATGCCTGAGATTTTTATTTAATTCATTAAAATAGGTAATCAGTCAGAATTATACCTACCTCTTTCTGGTGTTTATAAAAAACCATCATGTAGTTTTCTTCCACAGTGTAAGCAAATTATTACCTAAGCCTCTAAGAAAAATTCGTTCATATTTTATATAATTAAAGAATTTTAGACTTTTACAATCCAATGCTCTTATAAGCGAAAAGAATACTATGGGTAAACGTAAAATGGGGCTAAATATTTAATGTTAAGATAGGCCAAACTTCCATATTATTTTGATCGGACAAATAAAAAGAAGGATAAAGGTACTATAACAAAGCCTTTGATCACATTGAAGTCTAGGAGACATCATATGTGGCCCTATTAGTTTGATATATGGATTGAGTAACAGTTTAAAGCAGCAGAGGAGTTGATGTTTAGTATTACTAATAAAAACCTTCGTTGAATATAAGTTGGCAGGAGTAAACCTTCACTATTATGACCAACTTAAGTATCAGAATAAAGTTAATGCAAGCTATAGGTAAGAAGGTTTCCGTTGCTTTTTTTGATAGAACAGTAATTTTACTGCTTTTTATTGATATTTTTACTCAAAACCATTCTAAGAAATGATTTTCTCTCGTTAGGGGGATATATTTGCCTCTCTTTTAAATAGGTCAATATCTTTTCCCCTCCGTATAGACAAAACAAATGGTTTTAAACGTTAGAAAATACTAAATAAATTGAACATAATTTTAAGTCTCCTTCCCTCGAGCTCTCATGTTCCGGTAATGCTGCGAAATCTCTTCCCTCTTCAATGAAGGAAAAATTAGGGGAATCCAATATTAACAGCACGAACCTAAGATCCACAATGTGGAAATTAAACTGTATATCTTTTTACCAGGTAAGAATAAAGCACCAATGTCCTATATTATCACTATTTTTCTTTGTTAAACTTTTGTTTTCTATTTTGAAGGGTATAAGATACAGATATACACTTAGATAACATATATGTAACATACAATACCCACCCGGGAATGGAGATGGCCTACCGCTCACCACGCCAAAGAGGAGTAGGGAGACGGCAAGTAAAGTATATATAAATATGGTTAGTAGAAGGGAAAAATGATATTCGTTGATATAAATTTTTCCTGGTTCCATTCTGTTTTAAATAGGATTTTCGTCCGCTGCTTAAAATGTCCTCAGTTTTGAATCTCATCTGGTAAAATTTCGACGTGCACAAAATTTTCGGAATATATTTAAGGAAGCGTTTAATCTTTTTGATCAGGTAGAGTTATGGAATCGTAAAATAGGCAAATGCGCTGAGCTATAGTCGACGAAAACCATTCCGACATGTGTATGTTCTCTCATCTAGTTAAAACAATCATGTAATTGATATTAGTGAATCATTTAAAGCGATTAATCCTTTTATAGTATGGTGACGAAAGCGTTAAGATATAGCAATAATAAATATAAGGCGTTTTTCGTACGAGATATTTTTAAGTCCTGGAATTAATTTAATTCACTTATGTTGGACTCTTTTGACAGTATCCATGTCATTTACTGTGGGTGGAACGTGAGCAATAATGAGCGAAAGTTTCGTACAGATATTAGATAATACTTTTCGATTAAAATGGAGAAATTCAAGCTATGTAATCGAGCATTATTTTCCCGAAATCTAGGCCCTATATTTACAGTATTAATTTGAACATGAAACTCCTACCGTATTTTTCAAAGATATGTAAAAAGAGTACAACTGTTTACTCAATACTTGCATGAGAACTTTTTAATTCATATCAAAATTGATTTACCCATTCGATCCGACTCTTGTTCATCGGTACCTCTTTGCCTCAAAATTGGTGAGAGTAGAGTGAAAATCACCAGCAAAGAACATATTAACGAAATCCGCAACGAAAATCACCAAATGGAAACGGAATTTAGTGAAAAGAAACTAAGATGAAAACGGCAATATTCCCTTAAAATCATGCTAAAAGTATATTTCGAAAAAACGTTCCTTAGGAAATGGAATTCTAAAAATGGATCCAAAATGACATTTTGAACCTTAACGTTGAAATTTATAATTTGAAAGGATTTCATTTCTCGGATTTTAACTTTTAAGCCATTTCTCTCAACTCCTGTGAGTAGCCAATTTGGCTCTTCCAATTTGAATGAAATCCCGCTTTGGGAAGTTTTAAAACGGTATAATATATATATATATATATATATATATGCGGCTACGATACCAATCTATCACCACATTGCTTCTACATCGAGCACACTGGAAGACACTTATCATTCACAACAAGTAGGTGTCTATATCAAAATGACCAATCTAACATCCCCAATTAACCATCATTTTAGTTTTCACATACACGAAATCGTTTTCACCATTTTGTTTGACGGGATCATTTTCATTCAACGGTGATGGGTCATAGTATACATTTTTTAAAATGATGAAGCACTTAGGATTTTCATTTAGTGTTAGTCCAGAGCGTAAACCAGCGTGTCCCATGCAAAATCAATGGGACAAAATATTGCTATTGTATCTGCGTATCCTAACAGCGTCATTGAATCTAATTTAACAAAAATATGCATAGCATATCGACGACGGATTAAGCTTGTTCAAAAATCAAAATTTCTAATTTCCATAGCTTTGTGTAGATTTTCCTATGCTTTTTGACTTGAAAATAGCTCCACATTTTCACATCCTCTATCTTCTCTACATTTATTTCCGCTCTCTTCTTAGAAAACTTTCTGGGGGAGATGCCTCATTGGTATTTGCTTAAGAGTGTGTGCAAATGTTGTTTAAGTCGTGTGCTTTGAAGATACTACGTGTTTCGTGCATTTAAACCGCCTTATAATTTACTTATGCATGTTCCATTGTCTGCTGAGGTCGTGTATTTTTCCCGTAGTTCTCTATTTTATAAGTATCGTCCTCATATATTTTGCCTATAAGAAAATATATTACTGATGAGACAATTTATTGTTGTTAAAAGTATATTGCTGCTAAAAAAATATTGCTAGTCAGTAAATATGTTGCTAACCATAAAATGTATTGCCGATAGGAAAATTCAATGCAAATAAAAAAGTATATTGCAGATATAAAGATATATTGGTGGAAAGACAAGATATTTTTGATAAGAAAGTATATTGTTGGTACGAAAATATGTTGGTGATAATAAAATATGTTGATGAGGTAATTTATATTTTATTAGATAGCGATTAATTTTGGACGATACTATTGGAATCCTAATTTTCTTTAAACAATTTTTAATCAGACGGGAGTTTGAAACACGAAGCCTCTCCCCCTTCCTCCCGTTTAAAACGCCACTTATTACACCTTTCTTCTTGATGCCCTCTGCCATATTCCTTGCTTGAAAATGAGTGCACAATATAGCCTTATTTATTTAGCAGTTATCATCCTGTGTATGGTGGTCATTGATATAATAGAGTTCCTAGGCGCAAGATAAGTGATGAGTTAAAACTCATACTACTTTAATTACAATTTCAGTAAGTAGAGCAAAAACAAAATTAGAATAAATTTCCTAGAACTAGTAAAGTCAAAATGAAAGTTAAAACCTGACAATTTAAAACTGGTAAATATCCATTTCACTCTTTTCGGATGAAAAGATTTGAATAAGATTTAGCAACATTGCCTATCATTTCAGAGGCTCTTGATTAATGTAAAATCTCCGGCAAACCTTTGAGTTTGCATTCCTTTCATCCAACAATGAATAAAAATTGTACTACTTCCAAATTAATCTCTACCAGAAAGGTGGGAATAGTATAACTTCATTTTCAGAGCCGGTGTTCCACTACAGTGAGAAAACCGGCATTGTACATTCAGAATGCTTTGTTCTTTAGCGAAAGACGCGCCGGAGACTCTTTCCCTCCATGTGGCAGAGTAAAGTTTTGAATTAGTCCCTACCATTTCAGACATCATATATTTCAGTCTTTGATTCTTATGATAAAAGAAATTTGTTCTCCTTAGCTAAAATAAATTTTTCTTTCTTGAAAAAAAAATTCCACCGCTCATTATATCAAATTGTAAAGTTTCAACTGAGCTTTTCATATATTTTTTTCTTTTTGAGATTTTTTCGTGTCTAAGAAAACTATTAGTAAGATTGGGTCGCCCCTCAGGCGTTGAAAAGAGACTCTATCTCATTCTTTTGCGGTCAATTCTGGTTAGCGGATCTATGGGCTTCTCATCCTGTGGCTGTCTGAGATCGTTTCAAGGATATCACTCCTGAAAATCTGGGTTTAAATGTAATTTTATGATAGAAGAAACAAACCATTTTGTCTCAAAATTAACTCAGAAACCAAATCAGAAACAAAAATCAGAAATAATCTATAAAATTTTATAATAATCTACCTAATAGTCCACACTGGACTATTAAAACGATAATAAATGGTAAGCCAAAAGAAAGTTCTTAAGTTCTCCCACGTGAACTAAAATACGCTATCTCACAAAAATGTGGCTCAAGTAGTAGTCATTAACGACCGGTGGATTTTGTATACAGTTTTAAAATGGTATCTTTCTGATGCTCCTAGACGAATCATCCTTAGTACCTTCCCGAATAGGGTACTTTTACTCTCTCGAGCAAGAATTTCAGGTGTTGCGTCAGAATTATACACTCTTGAGTTTACTACTCTTGCCTCCAAGAGGCAGAAAATAGTTAAAATCCATTAATATTCTGCTCATTTAAATTCATTTATGGCTATGATATTTGCAGACTTTTTAAATTCTAAATGTTGCCACTGACGATTTGAATTTCAAGACCCAGGCTCGTGCATTTTTCCATTGTTAGTGAGGTGAATTTTGCTATTAGTACGTCCCTGCAAGACTCAATATAATTAATATTTCCTTATACATTTGTGCGAGGTGGTAGTCTCTAACAAATGCCTCCGTTCCAGGAATTACAGATATTAAAACAAAAGGTCTAAGTACTGATGTCGATGAATGACACAGAATATTTTATCTGTTTTCTTTACTCAGAAAATATATGACGCTAATTTCGTCTGGAGCTCCTTTTTAACGGATACATATTCGTCACTCTGATAATAATGATAATGATAAGAAGAAGAAGAAGATTAAAAAGAAGAAAAAGAAGAATATAGGATTCCAAACCTTAAATCCTTCGCAAAATCTGCCGATAATCGCTTACACTAACCTTTATTTTTCATCTCAAAAACGGAATGTAAATAGCAGTGTATTTTTCGATGGATAAGTACGGTCGTTGATCTTCGATGCTCAGAGCTACAGAGTTTGACATTACTCGAAAGAAAATGTAACCAATTCTCGGCACTTATTGTTTCCCTTTTTACAATCAGTCTTATAGGATGTATGAAAATTTGCTGAAAAGATTTAACTTTTCTTTAAGATGGGCCATGTTACCCAAAGCAACCTTCCCCCCTTACCTCGCCTCACCTCCCACCTTTTTCATTTATCCATGTTTCTCGAATGGTCGAACATTCGAAAAAGAATTTAACTTTACATCCGATGCTCAAGGAAAGGAGAAGAATGGATGTGAGAGAGGAGGTAGATAGTACCAGAGCGAGAAAGAGGAAGGAACTCATCGTGTGAGGTGGCATAAGTTCAAAGCTCATTTATCCTTTTACAAACATAGATGTATTTTAATCTCAAAGGTACATTAAGTGTTTTAGTTGGGTCAAATTTGATAAGCTCGAGACAACTGGTGTGATTAGTGTAAAGCAAAATTGACAACCGACAATTCATCAAGTATGGAAGACTAGACATTGTGCCTCTCCAGGAAGAAGTTTTTTAAAGAATCTTTCTAACACTCACCCAAAAGGAGGGTAACATTCAATTTTCTTTTAGTAATTTTTGTTTATCATCACCGGGAGTAGAGCAAAATATTACGATGTCATTAAGAAAGCATGGGTGACTTAAATCTTTCCATTTAATTGTAATTTCCTTTAGCTTCAACTGTGAAGTCCTTAGAATTCCCTCAACCATTGCAGCAAACACCTGGGTCGATAAGGTGCAAGCATTGAGAGTGAAAAAACAGAGCTATGATGACTTTTACTTATGTTTTCCTCATAACTTTTCCTAGATATCAATTACCTTCGAACCAAATGCACAAAGTTGTGCCCTAATACCGTATTGTCGGTGGTACCAACAGATGCTAACAGTCTTAGGAAGATGAATCTCTTGTCCTACTCTTCTCATATTTGTATTTTATTACTGACCGATTAGAGACTAGCATAATTATCCATGTAGGAAAATATGTCATTGGATGTAAGTTTTGTCAATTCTTTTTTAAATAATTCGCTTTCAAACTACCTAAGAACGATTTTTATCGCATGCTTACCTGGCGTTTCGTTCATTGTTCATCCTCTTAAGGACGTGCAATATTTTGTAGATCTTTACTTGTGGGTGTTACATGTATCATAGTTCCGGATAGAATAATATACATACAGTTTCACTGATCATTTTTCAATTGTTGTTTTTATTTCCCTCTTTATTCTTATAGTGTTTTCCTTTGGTCTCTGCCAATTCGTGTGTTACTTCAGCAACTTATATTATTTCCTGTTTTTTTTAAATAATATTCCACAAAGATTTTTACTACTTGTTCTATTTTCTACCCTGAATTAAATTAAGGGTGTTGAATCTAGTGTATTTGATCCTTGTGTCTAATAATTCCGCTTAGTCTCACTCTTCACCCTTTATCTAAAATTATTTTACTAGTTTTACTTTTGACAGGAAGACTACAATCTAAGCACTGATGGTATATGGTTTGTATAGCAATGAGTATCTCTCTTCACACTGCATCAGATACGCAATGTGAATGCTCTCCATCCACGCCGATTAAGTGTAGGTATCCAATAGACCAATCTAACAGCCTTTGCTTGTCGTGGATGAAGTGCGTCCTCCAGGCGTGAAGATGGCTACTCATTTCATTAATAATCGCTCTAGTATTAATTTTTGTGTGTAAATAGCGGAATTTCAATGCTATTTGCCAAACGTTTTTGTAGATTCAAATTAGATTCATTTTGATAGCTATTGATTTTTACTACCCCAGGAATCGGTCAGATTATCATTAAGTCATTGAAAACTGCTAGGAAATCTAATTCAGAAGATAATTATTTTCTTTGTATTCAAGGTCTTCTTTAAGAATTTATATCTCTCTCTTGCTTTATATCTATAAAATATATAATTGATCTCCCATCCCATCTATGTGTAGCTTCTGGTGTCACCTGTTAGATGAATTAAAATACAGAAGTTTAGTACTTCTGAAAATTATACTATTCTGTTTCCATGTTAATTTCTTTGGCCTCTAAGGAATTTTACTTCTGATTCACTATCGGTCATTGATTTCCATTTTCTTGCATTGTCATTCTCTAATAATCATATTAAACTTTAGGTTTTACGTTTATGCGCAATCTTAAGAACAACATACGTATGTGTAATTTCTATATCTTAGTAAAATCTGTAGGTGGGTAGGCTTGGATTATGGGTTGGGAATACCTAGTTTATAAAATTGACGAAGACAAATTTTGGTGCCTTAGAAGCTCTACCTGTTATACTAAATATTTAACTGTTTACTTAAAAAAATGGAAGCCGTTTTTTCCAATCAGTTCCAATAATTTGATACGGCTGACTCGCCTATATTTACGCCTCAGAACCCGGAATACTATCAAATGGAAGATTTGCAGATTTTATACTAAATAAAAAACACACAATTAAAAGAATATATAAAAATGTTTATTAAATCAACTACATTATAATCTAAATTAATTTTAGGTTGGAAATTACAAAATAACAAACATATACTTTATTAACCTTTAAAATTATGAGATATTCATTTAGAGGTCTGCCGAGAGCGAGATAAACCTAGATCGTTTCTTTAAAGGTTTCAGCAGTTATCTGTCATCATATGTGTATACTAGAGAGACTGGCACCTCTCTTTTATCTGTTGGCAAAATCGCTTTCCTTATTCTTTAATGAAATCTCCAAACCTTTACAGAAGGCAATGGAATTGCCTCCGAATACAATGGACATTACTATTCATGTTGCACCCAAACTTTCTAAAGTTAGAGAGCATTTCTTTTTCTTGTTTAAAGTATATAATTATCTGTATTATAGTTGCCAAGAAAGTTTTCAACACGAATAAATGATAGGAATGGATTCTGCGAAATGAGTATCATTTATTAGCTGCCTTACTTGTAGACCATTACAAATTCCTGTTTTAGGGAAACAATGCTTAATTTCAGGCTCTCTTACTAGAAGCCTTTATATAATTGTAGCAATATGATTTTTCTATTTTATTACAATAGATTTGACAATACACTACCATATTTCATCATAATAATAATTAGTTTCTTCTCCAATACTTTTCTCTATCTTTCTTTCTTAAGGACATAAAGCATGTAAATTTGTGTTGCCATTTTGGTAATCGAGAAGAAAGTTCTTCATTTTAATGTCCATACAAATTGCTCAGTGATAATATTGATACCTCAGTTTCTTCCAAAATAAATTTTCTTATAAACCTTTTCTACTGGTAGTGGTAAATTAGAATCGAGCCACATTTATTATCATTGGCAAAAGAACACATTTTAAACTAGTTTTGGTATTAGGAATAAAAAACTACAATTGAAAGGACATGAATTATGGAGGGAAGATGATATTTGTTTCTGTTCTGATAAAATGTAAGTTTGGCTACTGGATAGAGTTAATTCCATTCCTTTAATCGGGTAAATGCATTTAGAACGAAGATTCCCTAAATATGTTGGAATGTTTGTTAAAAACACATACTTTAATTTAGTTAATCGATTCATGTTAAGTGCCTCAACATCCCTCTTGCTAGTTGGCTGAAAAAAGGAATGGTTACCCCATTTGAGTGGGGGAAAGAGTCCGATTGACAGAAAAAATAACAATCATAATATATGTTCGGTTCTCTCTAAACCATGGATATTCTAATTTTCAGGCCTTTCATCTTTCAAACAGTTCATTGCGGTAAATGCTCACTGTAGCTATAACAAAGGAGAACTGAAAGATGTAAGGAGCATCATCTGGCATAATCCATGATGTCTATGTGCTGAATCTGGAAAAAAACAACTAATCACTCTCTCTCTCTCTCTCTCTCTCTCTTTCTCCCTATATATATATATATATATATATATATATATATATATATCATGAAATTCAATAAAAGTTTTTTAAGTTAGGACCAATGGAGATTAACTCAACTAAAATCAAGTAACAATAAACCTCACACTGAGTAAACTTTCAGAGATTCAGACCTTGAGGATAGAAGTGCCAAATGCATCAATATTATTTAATTTCCTATTACTATTATTAGTATTGTTTTATAGCTATTATTTACTGTAAAAATATGCGAAATTTGTTATTGCGATAGATAATTATGTCATTTATGGTGATTCAAAAATAATTAAAATATTAGGAGATAGGGGATATTTTTGTAACCAGCAGCCCAAATACGGGTCACCTCCCCAAAATGGGCCTTTACACATACTTTGTGATATAACTATCATTCATTCACTAATCACCCTTAATTTGCCGGACATGACTGAAGCAACGCCTGCGAACACACTAGATCTCGGTGGGAGCTCCAGCAAAGAATATACTGCGCCAAGAATTATTACAAGACAGGCTCGTTTAAGAAAGTGCAGGACTCGAATGTGAACAATCCCCCTCCAAGAGCTCAAGTCAGGACTGGGTGGACCAGTTTGAGAACTATGGGAGAGTGTAGAAACTTAATGCAGCCAGTAACCACCGTCCAAGACATTCAGGACGCACCAGGAAACGTAGAGCTGAGCTGGTTAAGAGCATGAGACAGTCAGTTTTGCAGAGTCCAAAAGCTCAGTGCGCAAGCGATGTCATTCCCTCGGTATATCCAGTGTGACTTGCAGGAAGTTCTTATAATGGGTGTAAAGACCTACCCATACAGAATAAAGACGAAGCAGACCCTTACAGCCCCAGAAAAGGAACATAGGAAGGCTATGGCAGCCAAGATACTAGAGAAGACTCAGGAGACCCCAACTTTTCTTAACTTTCTTTGGACCTCAGATGAAGCTCACTTCAATCTTGAAAGAAAGGTAAACTCAAAGACAAATGTCTTCTGAGGGACCTCCAAACAAATGAGGTAGCAAACAAGCCCTTACCCTCCCCTAGGTGAACAGAATGGACTGCAATCTCAGCCAGAGGCATCATCTTCGACGAATCTGGCACGACAGTGACAGTCTCCAAGGAGAGGTATGTTGAGGTCTTCAAAACCTTCAAGAGAGAGTTTCAGACCCTGTTCCCGTCCCTTATAGGGAAGTTCTGGTTCCAGCAAGATGAAATAAGCTCTCACATCTCACACCTGTATCGAGATTAGCTGAAAGAGATCTTTGGTGGCTGTGTGGTCAGCCTCAAGACTGATTTTAAGTGTGCACCTCACAGCCCAGATCTTAGCTCCCCAGATTTCTCTTTCTCGGGCTACCTTAAAGACTGAGTTTACGCAAGGAGGCCCAGGACCATCACGGAACTTAAGGAAGCCATCAGGAAGGAGATAAGAGCCATTTGTCGGTCGGTTTGTAAGGACGTCATGGACAACCTTGTGCTGGGCCTCAAGAAATGCACAGAGGTAAATGGAGGTCATCTCGAACATGTGTTCTAGAATAAAGAAGAAAAGTCCAAAGACTCTCATCTTTTGATATGATGTTTTTAAACACAATAAACTAGTTATCAGCAAAGTTTCATTCAATCCTTGCCGAAAATTAAGTAATGAGGCCTATCGAAATTTGGAGACGTTTTGGGGGGGAAGGGACCCTGTATACCTAAAAATTAATTTAAATTCTTTTGTATCAAAGAACGAAAACATTTTGGCCAGTATATTATAATTACTTATTTAATTAATATATAGAAAGTTGACATATCGCATGATGTAATTAAACCTATACTGCTAATAAGAGCATAAGAAAAGAAAGATTCTGCAAAAGGCTGATCAATAGCCTAAACGACGCAGCTCCAAATATATTTGCAATTTCTCTTATTATAGGAGAGTATTTATGGGAGTGGATTTTAAATGACAGCACTTTTCGTCTCATTGCAAGTTATTTTAACTCTGTGGACTATGTTTCGAAGTACATAGGTATAGCATTAAAAGATATTAGAACAAGAATAATAACACTTATGCCTTCAGAATTGTTATCAAGTTCTATAATTGATAAGAATTCTCATGCACCATGTATATTCATTTTTACATGTTTTAATGCTATATTATTTGATATTCTCAACGTGTGTTGCACAATAAAGTAATGATAGCCATTTCTAATTCATTTTCAAGCGACTGTCATATTTATTGAAATCTCAAATAAACTTAAATGTTACTCACTTTTAGGTTTCCCACGAATATGGTTCTATCTGGCTTATGAGGAGAGTGAAACTTGAAGAGCAGCTGATGACTAATATCTGTAAAAGATAAGGAGTAGTGTTAGCGAAAATCTTTGGTTTAGGGTGTGTGGAGTTTGGATTAGGCTGTTTGTGGTTAGGGGTTGGGATTTGAGCGAATGAAGTCACACTACTATCAAGAAACTGATCTTTATCTGTTCGCCACCTATTTTTCAATTATAATTGACTCTCACCTAATTGATAAAATTACAGGAACAGTAAATATAACTTCAGGCTAATTTGATACGATAGTGAACATATCTTGGTAACTGTCTAATATACATGCTAAGGACGACAAGCGTCAAAACAATTCCTTCTTTTGACACAAATATATTCAACTCATCAACTTTATATTTCCTGTGTTGATTTTACTGTATTTATCTAAGACGTCTATAGTTAAAACAAGACCTGCTGCCTAAAAAGTCGCGTACTCCCACTTATTTTGATTTAGGACTTTACGACCTACAAAACTTTCAATAATTCCCGGACTAAAATTGCAATGACCTTACAAATTTTATCATTCGGAAGAAAATGTAAAACAACATTAAGTTTTCAAACTTCGTTAGATTCAGCCGAATAGTTATGATGTTATTGACAAAACCATATAATTCCCGGGACAACCTTAGGAGTACTTTGGCAATTATATCATTCGAAAGGGAATTTAAAAGAACGTAAATATTTTCAATTCCGTTAGAATGAGCCGAATAGTTACAATGTTATCACAAAAAACAGGGACCGACCGACATAGTGAGATGATGGTCGCCGCAATCCGAGTCGCACGCGATTAAAAACCTCTAAATCTATGGATTTTGTCACATGATTTGTTGGAGATTAAAAGGAGAGAAATCATTTAAATCAGTAATCAAAGGTAAATTACTGAGCGACTTTCAGTCCTTTTAATTAAGATGAGTTTACTGAAAAGGATGAATTTGGGGTTGAGGTAGCGAAAATAGCAAAATTTATAAAATATAATCACAAGTTGATGATGTTTAACTAATTGCGTGAGACACGGGTTTGTTTTTCATTTTTGTACCCAAAAGATATTTGCTGAAATGTCGAAGCTTGATGCTGAAGCAATTGAGAAGAGGGCAGAATGAAGCTAATCTTTCAGTCATTTTCAGTCATATTTTTAACGGGAAGTGAAACGCAACGAGGTAAATGGTTGTGGTACTGAATGATGGATTCCGAAAACCAAACATACATTTTGTATATTTCAATGCAGCAAAAATTACAAGTAAAGGAAATATTAATGTATTAGTATAACTAATATTAAATATACCAGTGTATCAAGGCAACCATGCCGGATGGCAAACTAAAGAAACCCATCTTCAGAGATTTAATTTAAAACAATAAATATTGAATTTAACACGCCTGAAAATAGGACCATCAGGGTATCCTCCCTTATTTTTATTCTCTTGTCTTTATACACACTTAATATAACTGGAACTTGCTATAGTATTATGAAGTATAAAAGGGGAACTTAATTCCGTCAGACAATAAGAAAAAATTATAAAGGAGTAAGCAATAAAATCAAATAAGCATAGGTCATGAAACATTTATTTTAAAATAAAAAAATCAAAGAAAAACAGCTGTCAAAGTAAAATATAATAAAAATTACAAACATTCCCTTACAAAGTCTGTGCTTAGTCCTCATTTAGTTATAAGATACATCTAGGGCCCCTAATTTGCCAAAGGTTATGTAAAGGATAAAACCAATCGACATCGTGTTATCAAATTAATGCCATACCTGAATACAAATTTTGTGAAGAAATCAACAAAAATAAATTTGCATTCATCGAAAAATAAAATAATCCAAGATAAAAGCAATTTAAGTTTTAAAGATACAAAAAGGTTTTAATAACGTTGAGTGGAAAATATTTTACCAACAAAAAATAGGAAACATAAATCTGACTCAAACAACATATAAATACAGGGTTATCCCCCCAAAACAGGCTTAAAATTTCGATAGGCCACATTTCTAATTTTTCTGCAAGGATTGAATGAAACTTTGGTGATAACTAGCTTATTGTGTTTAAAAACATCATATCTAAATATGTGAGTCTTTGGACTTTTCTTCTTTATTCTAGAGCACGTGTTCGAGATGATCTCCATTTACGTCTGTGCATTTCTTGAGGCGCAGCAATAAATTGCCCATGACGTCCTTACAAACCGACCGACTAATTGCTCTGATCTCCTCCTTAATGGCTTTCTTTAGTTGCGTGATGGCTCTGGGCCTCCCTGAGTACACCCTGTCTTTAAGGTAGCTGCAGAGAAAGAAATCTGGGGATCTAAGTTTTGGACTGTGAGGTGCCCACTTCAAATCAGTCTTGAGACTCATCACACGGCTACCAAAGCTCTCATTCAGCCAATATTGGGACAGATGTTAGGTGTGAGCTTGCGCCATCTTGCTGGAACCAGAACCTCCCCATAAGCGACGGTAACATGGTATTCAACTCCTTGGTGACTGTCACTGTTACGCCAGATTCATCGAAGAAGAATGATCCGATGATGATTTTGGCTGAGATTGCAGTCCATACCTTGCACTTAGTGGTGTGTATGAGCTTGGTAGATACCTCATCTGGTCTGTAGGTTCCCCCGAAGACATTTATCTTCGAGATAACCTTTCTTTCGAGATGGAATTGGGCTTCATATGAGGTCCAAATGAGGTTAAAGAAATTTAGGGTCGCGTCAATGTTCTCCAGTATCTTGAATGCCATAGCTTTTCTCTTCTCAATGTCTAATAATGTAAAGGTCTTCTTCGTCTGTATTATGTATGGGTAGGCCTTTACTTCCACTACTAGCATCCTTCTCCAAGTCTCACGGGATGTACCGATGGACTGACTTTGCTTGCGCACAGAGCGTTTGGGACTCTGCTGAACTGTCTCTTTTACGCTCTCGACCAGGTCAGCTGTACGCTTCCTAGGTGCGTCCTGAATCTCTTGGACGGTGATCACTGGCTGCATTGAGTTTCTCCACTATCACATAGTTCTCAAACTGGTCCACCTAGTCCTGACTTCTGCTCTTGGAGGGGGCTTTTTTACATTCGAACTGATGCACGAAAGTGTCCTGCACTTTTTTGAACTAGCCTGTCTTGTAGTAATTAATGTTTGACGCAGTATATTCTAAGCTAGAGCTTTCATTGAGATCTAGTTGTATTCAAGATCGTTGCTTCTGTAATTTCCTACAAAGTAAGGCTGATTAATGAATGAATGAAGGATATATCACAAAAAGTGTGTGCAGGCCCATTTTGAGGGGGTGACCCTGTATAATAGAAATAAATATTTCAATTATAGTTATAATATACTCATTTAGATAACGGTTAATTTCAAGAACAGAGTTAACAAGAGAATCTCAGCTTTGCTAAAATTGAATTGATATTAGGTTGGTTCGTAAAGGATTGAATAAAAATATGCAGATGGTGAATACCATTGCAGGAAAGATTATTGTCATAGTGACATAAATATTTTGCGTACAATAATTAGCTAGGTTAGGTGAAAGATCTAGTGTATGCTTAGAAAAAAGAAATCATGACCATAAATAAACCTGCATATAAATAATGAAAAACATGTCCACTCTCCACGCCTCAACTTTTGCTTTTTCGTGATTAGTGTCTTTCATAAATTTTCACTTCCTCTTATTTCACCACAAACTTGGTAAGTATCTTTTCAAAAGTCGCCTATTGTAATACATTCAATGTTTTTTGCTCTATTACTTGTACTTTCTGTTCAATTAATTCACATTAAAAAATTGACGAGAGAAACGCCCTCAAATCCGAATTCTCACAGTTAGATCTAGAGCTCTAAAATTTACAAACGTTTTACTTTATCTTGTTCATTTTTTTAAAAATTCTTCCCTTACAAATGTTCTGCGACTGATTCCCTCTTTAGTTTTCGTCTAAATAAAATAATTATCCAATAATGTATTTTTACCTTTTATAACATGACTAACAGGAGAATTAGGCGTAATACTGAAATATTTCTATACCTCTTAAACAAAATTTACATCCTATTTCTTTCCCTTCTTCCTCTAATCAACGTTTCCTGCAGTTTTTACCTCTTTGAATTACACTGTAGCAAATGTAGTAAAAACAATTACTGGAGTATAAATAAATTCTATAGGAATAATATTTATACAATTTAACAGTATAAGTATACTATTATACATTTTCTGCAAAATATTTTATCCTTCTTTTATGGGGACAATGGCGCCGACGCATGATAAAGCCACTTAAAAAATGGGAAAATGTGATATCATCTGGCGTTGTAATTTGATAAAATTACATTTCGTAGTCTCTATTAATTACGGCCGACTTTACTTTCATCCTTTTATAGCTCGATGTTAAATAAGGTTAACATTTTACTTTCCTATTATTAAGAATCTTGATTAAGCAAATTGTATCCAATTATATGGATGATTAAATCTAAGGCAATCGCTTGCGCCATTTAAATTAATATGGAAAAACAATGGGAATTTTTTTTTTTACATAGAGCCCATCTGGCAACTGCCCACTTGGGCATAAGTCGCCGAAAAACACGACAGCCTAGAACTCGGCTACTTTAAAATAAAAATATGAAAACATAACAATGATATAAATTGGAAAAACTTAACAATCAGGAAGCAATCTCCGGCAGCGGGGGGAGGTCCCCCTCACCCCGGTGCAGGAGAGTGCAACCTACATACAAACAAAACAATAACAAACAAAAAACAAAAAGAACCTTAAATAAAGGGGAGAAGCCCGGCCTCTCCCCCAAAGTCAACAAGTTCACAAAACAATGTGCACGAATCCGTCCCAGTACAAGGGACAGGCGGTAGCGACCCCGCCCATCCCGGTACCGGGAGAGGTATCGTGCGCGAAGATCACCTAGACTGGGACATTCGACAAGAATGGGCCAAACAGTCTGGGGGACGACGCAGTCGTCACAATAGGGCGCAGACGAGCGCTCCATCAAATAGTGATGCGTCACACGAGTATGTCCGATTCGGAGACGACAAAAAGCAACCTGAAGCCGCCGCGGCATTGGAGGATAGGTCCATGGGAACAGTAGCGGCGCAATGGAACGCAACTTTAAGTTCCCTTCGACCGTCTCCTATCTTCTTTGTCAAGCAGTCCGAAGAAAATCTCGACATCTGCCCGGCTCGCCAAAACCGTGGCGTCACGGATATTGCGAACCAGGGGATGCGGAGATTCCAATGCCACGAGAGCACTCAGGGCGCTTTGTGAGTCGCTATAGATCACAATCCGGTCTCCGAACCGGTCACGTCGGGGAATCTCCCGTACCGAGTGGTGTATTGCCACCAGCTCAGCCGTGAAGACAGACACAGCGCCTGGCAGAGCCCCGCTGACTTCAAAGAGAGGGGATACGATGTGGAAGCCGCCCCTTGCTTGGGACTTGGTGCCATCGGTATACACTGGCACGGTTCCAACTTGACACGAGATGTGCTTCAAAAAGGTCGAACGCAAAACTCCGGGCGCCATACAAGCTTTTGGAGCAGAGGCATGGCGACAAATAGCCAAATTTGGTACCCTCCTGGGTGGCGTCCTGAGCAGAACCAGGAAAGACCGCCTGCCCGAGAGCTATATCTAGCTCTCGAAAAAGTTTCCTGGCCCTAAACCCAAAGGGCTTAGGCTATGACTAGCGTCTCTCGGCGGCATAAGCACCGTCGAGATCAGCTGCGGATGCAGTGAATGTTATTGGCGACTGAGGGAGGCACCGTCCTCGCGCGTACAGGTGAGTGATGCACTGCACGCGGCGCAGAGCGAGTGGCATCTCCCCAGCATCGACCAACAGGCTTTTAATGGGAAAAGTAAGGAAGGGCAGCGGTTGCAAGGCTAAGGCCGGTGTGGTGGATCGAACGAACAAAGAATCGATGAAAAAGTAGGGCAGTAGCCCTATCAGCTCCCCAAGTGATGAACGTCACGGAACGGAGAATATCAATGACGCAGGTACAACAAACCCTAAGGCTGAAAATATGAGCCTCCAAGCTGAGGTGTCGGTCGAATACAAGACCAAGGAAACGGTGCGACTCAACCACTTCCAGGCGCACCCCTTCAAGAAACAAATCTGGGTCGGGGTGGAACCGTGGATGGCGGCAGAAGTGCACCATCTTAGTCTTGGCCGAAGAAAACCAAAACCTGTGAGCTTCGGCATAGCGAGAGACGCGGTTCAATGCCTGTTGGAGTCGACGCTCCGGAGTTGGCATCTGGGCCGCGCCAAAAGAGATCGAAAGGTCGTCCACGTAGCGCGTAGCGAGAACATCTTCCAGCAGCACCGAGGTGATGCAGTTGATGCTCAGGGAAAAGAGTGTGACACTGAGGACACTTCCCTGCGGGACATCCTCTTTCTGCTCCTTTGGGCCGGAGGGGGCTCCCCCCAACCGTACGCGGAATCGACGATCTCGCAAAAATTCAGATATAAAGACTGGGAGGCGTCCCCTCGACACCATCATGTGGAGAGTCTCCATGATACCGTATCGCCAGGTGGTATCATAGGCCTTCGCCAGATTGAAAAACACCGTGGCGTAGTGCTGTCTACAAAGAAAAGCCTCGCAGACGGCATTTTCAAGTGGAAGCAGAACATCCGACGTGGAGTGGAACTTGCGGAAGTCGCACTGTGCAGAAGACAGATGGCCTCCGCTGTCCAGTTAAAAGGCTAGTGTAACATTTACCAATTTCTCCATCAGCTTGCACACGCAAGGGGTTAGAGAGATTGGCCGGAAACCGGTCGGAGTAGAGTGAGCTCTCCCCAGTTTGCGAGAGGCGAGCACAGTAGCAATTCACCAGGAATATGGGAGAAGACTCTCCACCCAGATCCTGTTGAACAAATCTAACAAAGAGGCCATGCCTTGCTTCCCCAGGTGTCGAAGCATGGCGTACGGGACATCGTCCGGACCATGAGCGGGGTCTGCGCACGAAGCGACAGCGGAGCGCAAGACGCTCTCAGTTAACGTGTCGTTGAAGGGTTCTCCGCTTCTTGAGGTAAAGTCCAGCCGGCGGCCTTCCGCGACATCACGACGTGCATTGAATGCTGGCGGAGCAGCAACCCGGCTGGAGAACGTGGAAAATGCGGTCGCGAAGGATTCCGCCACGGACGCGGGGTCCAAAATTGCGGTCCCATTCTTCTGGAGAACGGGAGGGGGGTCCTGCAAGAACTTGCACTGAATCCTTTTGACTCGCCTCCACACCTCTGCTGAAGGGGTCTTCCCGTTAAGTGAAGACACGTATGCCCACCAAGAAGAGCAGGGGCGTGCTTCGAAATATACCGGAACCTAGCCCTAGCCTGACGAAATTCAGCGACAGTGAAATCGTTCAGGCGGCGCTTATAGCGCATGTAGTCATAACGCTTCTGTTTGAGGGCCGTCTCACACTAGGCTAAACACCATGAGAGTGGTCAGCGTGCAGAACGTCCAGACGTTCTAGAAATAGGAGTCAGGCTCGCGGCGGTGAGGGTGTCGGAGAAGAACTCTACGGCCTCATCTACCGACCTTAACTCCTCAACTGAGATAGAGAATTCAGTCATTTCCTGAAATGCAGGCCACCGTGCCCCCGCCAAGCACCACTGGGGTAAGCTCTTAGGCGGCAGTTGCCCTGAAAATAATATTTGAATGGGAAAGTGATCACTACCTTCGAGGTCATCGACCACCCCCCAATCAAAATCAGGCTGTGCACAAAGATAGGTGAAGGCATGAAAATGAAGTGGTTCTCGGACAGTGATCAGATCGGCAAGGACTTGTCCCCTGGGATTTATGGAGTAATCTCCCCAGAGAGGATGCCTGCCGTTCAGATCTACAAGCAAGAGAAGGGGCCTCGGCAACCGTGCCACAACGCGGCTGAAATCCCCCGGGTTGAAGTGAGCTGACGGTGGAATATACGCAGAAATGATAGTATACCTCCTATCAAGGTGCAGCGGCACAGCCACTGCCTGAAAGGAGGTATCTAAAGAGAAAGAAAGAACGGAGACATCATGCCGGGTGTAAAACGCGCATTCCCCAGCCTGGCTATCCCGCGGTGGTGGGGTTGCGAGACCCTTATACCCCGGGAGGGTGGGCAGGGGGCACGCGCCTAGCATGGTCTCCTGCAAAAAGATAGCTAACGGGGAACGGGACGAGACGACCCTTCGCAGCTCTTTCCAGTTGGCCCGGAGTCCACGGCAATTCCATTGAAGGAATATGCCCTCCAGGCCTAGCTCGGATGAGACGCAGGCGCCCTCCTCGAACGGAAGACCCTCACGGGAATGGCCATACGGTTCCGGGGGCAGAACCCCGGGCGCTGTTGGTCGGACAAAGTGCTGAAAGCACTGTCGCCTTCGAGGACTTATTGGGGGAGGTTGGGCTCGCCATGCGATTCTTTTCCTCCCTCCGCCTCGAAACCTTGGGCGGGCGTTGCGGCTTCGAAGGCTTGAGGCCCTCGAGACACCACCGTCTCCGAGCCACTCCCTCCACCACTAGGCGTCAGTGAAGGAGCCGAAGCTCCTTTGTTGCTGTCCTCCTTTCGGGGGATAGCTTTGGGAACCCTGGAAGATGGCCTAGCGACCAACTTCAGGGGAGTTGCCTCCTGTGAGTCTAACGACTCGGTGGAGGCGCGTGGCTGTTGCACCTTACGAAAAACGGTCACACTAGGTGAAGAGGGGGGAGCCCTGGTTTTAGCTGGGGCTGGGTATGAACCCTTTTTGCTGCCTGCTTTATTAGGGGAGTGCCCGGGTTGGGTAGAGTTCGCAGAAGGGCTCCGAATGGGCGCGGAAACAACCGTGCTCGTTGGCCTGAATGGGTTAGGAGCAGAGGGTGCCTTTCTAACTATTGAGGCATATGACGTCCCAGGCAGAGCCGGGCATGCCAGGACCAAGTCTTTAGTCTCGCCGAATGAGAGTCAATCCTGGGACTAAACGGCCAGGATTTCTTTCTCAAGAAGATATGCACCACATTGCTTCGAAGAAGCAGGGTGCGGCTCCCTGCAATTAACACACATGGCCACACACGATTTGGACTTATCGTGTGCGACCTTGGAGCAATTTACACATACTTTGGGTGACACCGACTTTTCACGTCAACATGAGTGATTTGTATGGCCGAAGCAGTGACAGTAATAGCACCGCCAAGGCAGTGGCACGAATGCCTTCACGCGGTAGCGGTACCATCCGGCACGCACCGACTCAGGGAGCTTGTCACAGTTGAACGTGACGAAAAGTGTATGGGTGGGTCTCAAGGCCCCTCCCTGTTTTCTAATCACACGTTCAACCTTAACCGCCCCATGGTCGGCCAGCTCCAAGGTAATAAATATCCTCAATGCAGTAGTCAACGAGTTCCCTCGCATAAACTACTCCTTTCACAAAGTTCATGGTAGAGTGCGGCGTCACACACTTCGGGGTGCCATCAAGTGTCCAAAGAGCACTTATCTTGGCCGCCTCGGCGAAATTCGCCGTATTCGTCAGAAAACTCCCGGCCTAGAGACGGGTCACCTTCGGCTCTCTACCAATTGCACTAGCTAATCCTCTCCTCTGATGGATCATGTTGCCCTTGGACAACATGGTGCCATCAGTGGAGCGAATAACAAGAAAGCGCTTGAAGCCAGCGGACTCGAAAACGCCAGGTTACCTCTGAATGAGGGGCCCCGATGTCATCGAGGCTCCGCCCTGTGCACTCTTGGTCTAAGTCTGAGTCAGGGGATCCGCACACAAGGGGGCAGAGGGGCCGGATGTGCTGAACTTGACTTGGTTGCCTACCAAAGTGGCAGCAGATTCATCCGTCCCTGCAGCCCCCGTGGATAGAGAGGAGCCCCGAGTCTTCTTGGTCTTTTTAGTCTTTTTCTTTTTATTTTTTGGAGAGGAGGGCGGGGAATGAACCCGCTTCTCACCTCCGCGGGAAGAAGTCCCCAGGCCAGATGGACCGGCCTCAGCCAGGTCCTTCTCCGAAATGGAGAAGGTCCTGGTAGTCGTAGGGGCACCTGTCGGAGGAGATACCTGCCCTACTTGTACTGCCTAAGAGACCCTAGCCGTTTGAGGAGGACCTTGCATAGGGGTGGATTCGGGTTCGGCGTTTGGCGCCGAGCCCGGATTCCCCCCCCCCATGAAAGGCTCTACCGTCTGAGGCGGGGTTTCTTCAAGAACCATGTGTGTAATAGGAGGGGCCTCAAGTTGGCCATCCCCTCCCAAGACATTGCAGGTCCCGTTGGCTGTATTTTCACTAGTCTTGTGTGAAGAGGCACAGGCTTTGACCCCGGCAAGGTTCATTATTCTTGCCGGCAGGTCTTTTGAGGGAAGCGACCGAAGGGGCCTGGCTTTCCTCTCCCCCCTAAGGAAGTTTGCCCAACAGAGCCGCTTCGATGGGGAGCGGTTGGTAATGGGCTGCCTGCTGGCTTTCTTGGCAGTCCCCTTGGAAAGAAAAGAAGGGACTGCCGCTGGAAAAAGGGAGGTCCCCTTAAGCACATCCAGAGAAGGGGGTGAGGGGGAGTCCCCTGCACATGTAGGCGAAGGAGAGGAGTAAACCTCCTTTCCGATTAGAGAAATATAGAGGGTCGCCTGCGCAAGCACAGGGAGGGGGACACCTCCATTTTTTCGGTGGAGCTTGCCGAGGGCGGCTCCGTCGTTGTTATACAGGGAATTAAGGGGAGTTGCTTTTTTTTGCATCATTGTGCATGGTGACCCTCTCCGTTTTACGGGACGCAATCGCTCACCATCTCTCGCAGTAGCCTGCACTGCAAGAGGTGCTTACAGGCCCAGCAGAGCCAGGCGACGTCATTTGGGACCACCCCTCCCACCTGGTGGCCTGGCAGTCCATCGGCATGGCGGCTCCACCTTGAACACGACGTAAAAAAGATATATTTTAAAGACGAGAGGAAAAGGGATGTGAGGAAGGTATGGATGGGGATGAAGCAGGTTGTTAAAAACCAACCAACCCAGATCAGAGCTCAAGGGTTAGGGAACATTGTCCCCTCCCCCCTCAGCCCCGATCCGGAAGGATGGCTGAAAAGAAAGTAGAGGCTGACCAGAGAAAGCTGAAAAGCGAAGAAGTAGCGGAGAAATACAGGCTATCTGAAGGAAGGAAGGAAAAGAGGCTAAGCTGGGTCCGGACGGATCGCTGAAACCCGTCAGCACGGCGGAAAGGATGGCAAATCGCCGCGCCCCTTACAGGGAAAATAAAGGGAAAACAAAGGATACATTTTATTGATGATAGAAGTTTGATTTCCATTAAAATTGCTATGAATATCCTTTGAATTTTGCCTCCGAAATTAGCCAAGTTATATTTTATAAAATATTGTCAAAATATATTATAAGAATCCTAATCTCTATTTAAAGAAAAAATGCTTCCCAAATTATAGAACGATTACTTTTAACTTTCAGTTTGCACAAAATAGTTGAAAGTCTATAGAGCAATACTTACCTAATTATTCTAGCACTAATAGTATACTCATCTATCACAATGACGAAGTTTCCGTCAAGAGGCCCGGATTACGAACAAAATGGACTAAGAAGAAGCTCATCCTCAAGCTAGTTCCTGGTGATCACACCGAACTTTAAGTTAACTTGATCAAGTTCAACTTACTCTCGTTAGAGAACCCTCCCCTTTATCTCGGTGTAACCCAAAGCACCTCGATGGTCCTTGCCCTTGAAGATTCCTGGAACTAAGAAGAAGAAGCTCATCCTCGAGTCAGTTCCTGGTGGTCAAACTGAACTTTAAGTTAGCTTGATTTAAGAAACAAGTTCAACTTACTCTCGTCAGAGAAACCCCCTATCCCGGTGTAGCCCAAAGCACCAGAATAGTCCTTGCCCTTGAGGAATACCCCGAGTGAACTCCCTCCAGCATTCCCATAGGTCAAAGGATTCAAGCATTGACTCATCGCTCACCAGTGTGAACTATTCCCCAGAGTAAGTCAAAGAGAAGAAAGGAACATTCTTGCACTGACCCGTGGTGAGATTACTTCCTCCCGAAGGCGTGAGTCTCTCCAGCTGCCACACACGCCAAAGGCCTCCGTGGCTTCAAAGATATTTCGCCCCGACGAAACATCGGGACAAGCGGCACGCGTCATCTAAGCAATAACATTCTTGAGGTGACGTAACCATTGAATTCCAGGTCTAACTCAAACCCGAGTCTAGTCGAAAGTATAAAGGTATTTAAACCCCAGTATCCGTTTCTGTAAAGTCCGTTTGCATTTTTTATATTAAAGTGAGCTGTGGGTCAACCATCACGTTAATTTCAAGTATGTCATTTTATTAATTCTCACTTAAATTTATTGGTCATTTCTGTGCATTTAAGGTGTCAAATTTCGTTAGTTCATGTTTTCTTTTTGTTTTAATTAAAGTTTAAGTCTTTTTTAACAAACTTTAATTCTATCCTCGAAACGCTAAGCAAGCACTAGGAACCCTCAAAATTTAAAGAAGTAATAATCAAGATAATAATTATAATTAATCATAATAATAAATATATAGCACTCTTAGAGTTAAAACATAATCCAGGCAGAGTTTTGAAGTAAGTAAACAACCCATACGTATGAACTCCAGCCATCACTCGGTCCTTCCTATACCATGACAGGCACCGATACTTAGTAATTCCTGCTTAATGCTGAAGAGCGGAAACAAGTAGTTCAGCGTCGGATACAAATTTAATTTGTTCGAATCAGATGGCAAAATTAACGCTGTGAAACCAAAGAGTGGACTTTAAAATTATCTGATCCCCTTTCTCTTAACATCGCGTGTAAATGAGCTTGTTTTCATTCACAACAATGTTGCGTGCCTCACATCTACGACGGCAAAGCAGTTATTTGATGCTGAAAATATCGACATGATAAAGTGGATTGCGAAGAACCGTTATTTAACTCTCCAAAACAATCTATAGAACAAAATCGTTGAAGATAATGGCTCGAAAAATGACGATTTTTAATAAACTCTTGCATAGATTGGAAAAAGAATGGAATAAATTCATCTGAACGACGCAACAAATTGGTAAGGTTCTGCGGTCAAAAATCTAATAATGCCACTCAGAACAGCGGCATGTAAGCTTCACATTATTATTTTGTTCAATTGTATATGAGATGAATTATGTTTATATCTTAGTTATGCTGGAATTTATACATATTGTTCTCAAGCTTGCACACATCCTTTTTCAAATACACTTTACTTTCTTCATTATATTTAGTCGTGTACGAGTCTAGTCACGGGCGACTCTACCTCTCACGATGACGGTCAGGTCGGTCCCTTTCTTGTTTTTTTTCATTTTTTGCAATAAGATTGTTACTATTCGGCCGATTCTAACGAATTTGGAACCCTAATGTTGTTTTGCATTCTCTCTCGGACGATATAATTGCCAAAGTCCTCTCAAGGGTACCCTGGAATTATTTTGTTTCTCCAATAACCTCATTATTATTCGGCACATTCTAACAATATTTGAAACCCTAATGTAGTTTTACATTTTTTCTGCAATGTAATAATTCGAAAGAAGTTAGCCCGGCAATCTGAAATCCTGATGTTGTTTTACAATTTCTTTAGAATAATATAGTTACCAAGGTCCTCCCAAGGTTAGTTCCGACTTATTGAAAGTTTTGAGGGTTGTAAAATCATAAATAAAGTAAGAGCACCCGACCTTTTGTTCAGCAGACCTTGTTTTTACCCATTCTTCTATAGAATGAAACTTGTACACTATTAGAAACATTTTTTACGCATTTTCCATCCAAATCAATCGAGTATTTTCAAGAAAATGTAGATGTTGTTTTATTCTTTTCTAGTCTTGGAGGGCAATGTTGGCCTACACTTCCTCTTGTCTCTTTACGTTTAGTGACGTTAAATGATGAAAACTGTTATAATTAAATCCAACTTATGTTAGGTATAAATGATATTGGTAGCTAAAAGCTCTTTCTCGCAATAATTTTCTTTTGGCTCATTTCATTTTCCTTCAGGAGTGATCAGAAAATAAATTATTGCCTCGTTTTTTAATCTGAATCTGTCCACGTTATATTGCATTTACTCCAATGGTAATTATTTTACATTCTTATTAACAGAATTTGTTTCTGTCCTTGTTTCGCTGCATTTATGTACCATATGTATGTTAGAGAATACTCAGATAGATAGACTGAACTTCAAAATTTCGTTCAAAAGTATTTGGATACGTTTTTTCATTTTTTTCTGTGGATAATTTTAGCAATTATTGCTCCCTTCACGCGCTACATTGTGGGCCTACCATTTTTATGTATAAACACACATATATATATATATATATATATATATATATATATATATATATATATATATATATATATATATATATATATATATATATATATATATATATATATATATATATATATATATATATATATATATATATATATATATATATATATATATATATATATATATATATATATATGTATATATGTATATATATATATATATATATATATATATATATATATATATATATATATATATATATATATATATACACTTACCAGCTAATCCTAAGGAAAAGGTATGTAATAATTATTATATTACATCCCATGTTCGCCCAATTAATTAATTTTCAGAAGTCGGCAAGTGCCAACAACATCAATGTTGCCTTTCAATTCTAACAAACGATCTGAAAGAGTCTGTCTAAAAATAGATCCACCGATCAAGAACATGGGATTTATTATATTCCATGCAAAACTTACAATCAAGTTACATTGGCGAAACCAGCAGATTCTTGAAGAGAATGAAGGAACAGAAATACGAAATGCGCCGTGGTAGTCTTTTTTCTAGTTTATTTCTCCACATCTTAAATGAAAACCATTCAATTGACATTAATAATGCAAAAGAAATTATAATTCTCGGAATTATATACATAGGCGTCCGATAGAATCACATCTTATATAGGAGATTCCACACTAATCGCTTGATACGCAGGTGATGTATACTTCCTCTACTCAAAAATGCCACTGCTCCCCATACCGCTCCCATAGTTACATTTCCACTTGTAAATTTGTGTGCCCCTTAGTTAAGCATTTTTCTGTATTCATTAGTTCACCAGCGATTGAAGATGACGAGTGTCTCCGTCGAAACCTGGTTTGCCAAATAAATTGATTATAACCCTGTAGTTTCTCTTCTCATATATATATATATATATATATATATATATATATATATATATATATATATATATATATGATTTTACAAATACCTTTGACACAATCATTTAATCATTAATAAACCAAGTGTGGATATAAATACAATATTTCCAAGCACTTTAATCTCATGAAATCCCTCATTGCACTGGAAAATATTCGAACCAATATCCTCCAATTCTGTATTGATTGTACCTTTTATTTCCTTCTTTTATTTGACATTTTAAAGGATTTGAGCTTTAAAATGCACCCGAATGCTTTTGTCCTTTTTAAATCCCTATCATACCCCGATTTGGATTCCACTGTGGTACTAATTGGAGGTGCCATTATTTGCCCTCGTGACGATGAAAAAAATACCAAAGACCTAAACTCTTTTAGATTTCTTTCCAGTTTCTCTAAAGGAGTCCCTTTAGATACGATCATAAAGAGACTATTCAATGAAAAAGCAATTGCTAAGGCTTCAGTACGAATATTTAATGATATTCGTCATAAGGCGATGCATTGTATTTATCATAATTTGTAAGAACAAAAAAATCATTAAAAGGTTTTTGATCGTTACCTAGCTCCATGGTGTAGTGGACTAGGATATATCTGCTTATCTTAGTAGAGAGTTCGTGGGGAAGAGTCCAGGAAACTTTCGAGGAGGTAGACCCTTACACCTGGTAGTAGGTATGTTGTAGAAGGTGGAAGGTAGGTTTAAGTATCAAGCCTAATAAATGCAATCTGACTTCAGTTTTTCTATCTGGCAGTGATCTTGCCTGATAAGAGCATTCGAATCGTTCATTTAAATGTGGGAAGAGAATTGTATTTAGTGTATGTGTATTCTTTCGGAAGAAAGAAGATGCAAGCAGAATAAACCTTCAAATAAAGAAAATCTATCTAACATGAATAGTTGTCGGTGCCCTCTATTGGAAGTGTTTTATACTGTACAAAATTCTCATACCTGAAAACATCTGGACAATTTTTAAAGAGATATGAAAGATTAGTTCTGAGAAAGTGTTGGCAATTATGATAATTTTTTAACTTAATATAGAACGGAGGTTCGGTATTATTAGATAATCTGAAGGGTAAAGAAGGAAAAGGATTATATATTTGACTTAGACCATAGAAGTGAGGGATAATGAACGAGAATAGATGTATAAAGAATAAAAATAATATAAACAACACATACCAGTTTCAGCGACACTGTAGGTCGTTTACGAGACAATTGGAACACACGAAAGAGCAAAATTCTCTTTGGAATCAGAGCTCAAGAACATGCCACTACCTTATCATCATCATGCAACGTGGTTTGGTGTCGCCGTGATCCACAATCGACAACTACGCGCTTCAAAATATAAATGCAGCGCATAAACGTTTGAATACAGGAAGACAATCCTTGAGAAATATAAGCATGTATTCCAACATGCAAAGTAAGACCATAAAATTAAACGACTCAAATGCGTGCAGTAGGAAGAAAGAAAAGATCTCAAAATTCCACGGGAAAATTAAATACGCTTCCAGCAACTTCATTCATTGCTCGAATGCAACCTTTATATTTAGATTAAGTGTCAGAGAATGCTGAAGTTGTAGCTTCTTTTCTCGTTTAAAGTTTGCTTTAATGTGAAAACTGACAGATGATTTTTCTATTTAATTTGCTCCTTATTTTTCTCAGCTTAGATTACGATCTGATTGGAGGTTTAATCTATCTAAATTTCCCTGTGGTACTAGAATATGCAATTGTACCATGTTTGGGCTTATCTACATTCATGAATAAAGCTTTTGACACTAATACATATGTTTAAGGTTTTCATTCGTTTTTAAAATCCTCGTGATAGGAATTACTATTCTAATATTTAAATTATTGCATATTTATTAAAAAGTCAATATTTCAAATAAAATATGGAAAAGACAGTGCATTGCTTCAACAAATCATTAATCGCACTTGGGTGTTGCTCGTGCAGGAGATGATGTTTTACCCCTAGAACAATACTATTCGATCAAAAGGGTAAAATGTGGAGAAATATGGGATAAATGAATAAGGTGTTTTTATAATATAATTCGTAATATTATTTTTTTTTTAATAATTGTTTGAATTTTTTCATTTTCAAAAATAGATATTCCTAAAGAAAGGCGTGCTACCATTGTTGCTCAGAACCAAAGTATCCCGAAATCCATTGAGATAGTTGCTAAGGGTTTTTCCTCAAGGACCAGCATCTCTAGGGAGATTAATATTTAAAATGACTGGTTATCGTTATGTGAAGAACTCTTATGGGAACACAAAAGCTTCAAGTAAAATCCCCAAACAAATTCTGGTAATATCTCAGCTCAACGATCGGTTTCCCTCAGGTGACAAGCATCAGTACGATTAAAAAAAAAACGGGGTAAACGCTTGTGCTTGTGCCCACGGTAAGGCATAAGGACACTCTTTTCCTCGAGGACTGCCCTTCATCTGAAGAAACTAGAGAACCAACAAATTTCCACATGAACACTGCCAAGAACTCAAATTGGTAACAAAACATGCTTCAGCAACAACATTTTCTAACAGTTCAAGAACAATTTGGTGATAATAACTCTATTTTTTCAACATGATAGTCTAACTTGTCACAAAAAAAATTATTAAATTCTTGGCTGAAAATAAAATCAAATTTTTCGGACGTTGGCTAGGAATTTGCAAGAATTGAACCAAATAGAGAATTTGAGGTGATAAGCAAGCTAGCGCCTGATAAACCCAAGTGATCCAATTAAATGCAGTTGCACCACTTATTGAAAATATTGGAACAATATCAATTAAGATATCATCACAAATTTCATCAGGCTAAGACAAATAGAAGCAGTTCTGAATTACAAGGAGAGAAAGAGAGAGAGAGATAGAGAGAGAGATAGAGATAGCAGAGAAAGAGAGAGGAAAGAGAAATAGAGAGAAAGAGAGAGAAGTAGAACTGGAGAAGTACAGAAACAAGGACCAGCAAAGACCCTATGGTCCGCTCAAGGCCAGTTCGCTAACATAAAATGTTAACTACCACTTTTTAACATTAGTGTATCATGCTTTTTTTCTTTTTTAAATTCTTTTTTTTTAACTATTTCAACTCTACCGTACACATTTATTTAGTTTTTACCTGATTCTTTTTATTATTTCTATTTTACTGTACACACTTATCTACATGTGTACCCTTGACATACAGGTTCAGCTATCCCTAAAATATACGAACATGCTTCTTCAAACCAGGGGGAGGGGGGTGATAGGAAAGTACTCTCTTCTCCCGCAGGCTTCACCTGCTAGTGATGAAAATAATATACTTATAGGACAGACAGAAAAAAGGGGAATTCACATTCACTCCATGCAGGAAGGCGTCGCTGGCATCTTTTTATTGCTCATTTCATTTTATTTTAGTCCCAACTCCTTATTCCGTATACGTTGTATTCTCTTTTCCTACTACCTTATATTTACACTATTGAAGTACTCATCAATTCGGTTTTTAAACTTATTAAATGAAGTAATTTCTACTACGCTGTTGGGCAGACTATTCCACGTCTGAGTGATTTTAAACGTGAAGTAATTTTGAACTATAGTAGAGTTAAGTCGCTTATTCACTAATTTTAAACAATTTTGGCGTTTGTTGGCCCTTTCCTCCATCTCGAAGAATAGACTGTAATCAATAGGGAGAGAAAGAGAAAGACAGTTATATTGTAGCATCTGCAGGGACCACGATGGGATAAGAGTCGGTTTCCTTTAACAAGGGGTGCGGCGTGCGTTGGTAAAAATTTGGGGTGCTTGTTTCCTTTTCCGGACTGCAATTCTTCTCACGATACTATCGCTCCCTTGGGCTATTAGAGCACATAGCTGATAGATAGGCTTAGAGACACTTTCACTAGCCTTATAATTTTATTCAATTTTTCTACAAATATTAATTAAAACTTGTATATACCAACAGTTATGTAAGTTTAAAGAAATATTATCGTTTAAATTTATAGTAATTGGATTTCAGAAGATCTTTCACCCATCTAACACTCTGATTATACGACACTTCACACTGAAATGCACTGTTCATAAGACTGGGAAGAATATATGGTTTTGTTTTGACTTTATCCCACTTACAAGATTTCCTTGTAAATATGTCCTTTGCTGAGAATAAAGGCTGATTCTGGAATAAGAAGAAATTCAGTCGCTATCTTCGTTTGTCACTATGGCAAAGAGCGAGTACTGACTATAGAGTTTTCTAGGTTAAACGTCTTAAAGGCTACTGTCCTTATTAGTTAAATGATCAGAACATAGAATAGAAAAAAGTAACTTACTTCCATAAGTGTTGAGTCTCCCCTCTTAGAGATAAGGTTCAATTTTCAAAGTAGAAAACGAAGCTGACATAAAATCAACGATTAAATATTATAAGTATATAAAGTTTCCAATTACCTTACCATACAGATATGAATTTCATATTGAAGACATTAAATTTTCGTAAACAGACGTTGAAATGTGAGGCAACAAAACATTTTAATGGCCATCACGTGTCTTGAATGAAAATACAGTTTGAATATTCTCCGAAAAAGATACTCATATTTACTTTCCACTTAGCGCCTCTTTAATCGAGTGTTCAGTTGACATAACTTGTCATCCCCTATCCTAAATTGCTCTTTATTTTTAGATAGGCTTCTCTCCTTAGAGCCGATTCACGATGTGACTTTATAAGATAACACTCACGAGTTCAGCTTATAACATAAGTGTTTTATACTTTGGCCCTGAGTAATTCACCTTGTTTATTTCTACAATTTCACATATTTTTACATAAATGAACCCCAATTAAACAATAAGATTGAAAGCTCAGCAATTTTTTTTGGTTTTTAACAAACGCATTTATCAATAAGAGATATGAACATAGGACAAGTTATCTACAATATTGTCTAAAAAGACAGAGAAAAAAAGAAAGTGCCAAAGGAAATTGATCAAGGCAAAATATACCATGGTCTTTAACAAAGTTGTATTTAAGAAAGACTTCTACCCATCTACACACACACACACACACCCATACATACATATATATATATATATATATATATATATATATATATATATATATATATATATATATATATATATATATTGTTTCTGCAAATTGTCAGTCTATGGGGAGGATATTCCTCTTCATATGCTTCAAAATTGTAAACCCTTAAGAAGCATACTTTAATTTTCATCGTATAATGAGGGTTATTTTATTCTTATTACCTCTTGCTTTTAGAACACGAAATTATTGCTTCCACTACAGCAGATATTGCTTTGCTTTCCATTTTATTTATATTTTTACAAATTTATTTTCAATTAAAATTGGTAATGTAACATTATTTATCCGACTTGCATTAATTATCCTACGTTAAATGATGCAACTCCCCCTTAAAGATTTGCGATAAGTTCCTCGTTAGTTGCTTCTCTTCAACACATACACGCTAAAGATGGTGTAGGAAGCTTTAGCTCATATGAAGTGGGGTCGAAGAAACTAGAGAAAGCGAAGTTGTAGTTGCGATTCTCGACGCTTTTCATTGATGATGGAACAAGCATTATTCCGAAACTTTTGCTTTCAATAAAGAATTATCTCTGTCATCGCCTACGAATTATTTTTTATCTTACACGCGAATGAGCAACGATACCAAAAACCATAGGTTTTCTAGAGCCAACAGAAAGGGACATTAGAAGAACACTAGAATTAAAGAGAGCAGAGGGCGGCACAATGAAGGCAATCATTTACCGACAAAACAGAAATAACGCCAAGGGAAAAAGTTTGAAATTCCTGGCCGGGACTCGAACCCAGGTCTGCTGCTTGCCGGTCAGATGCTCTACCATTAAGATACCAGGACCCTTTAATATACATCGCTCAAAGCGTTACCACATCAAACTCAGTATCTTCCTAAGCTAGGAACCTCTAAGGAATTTTTTATACCACTTTTTACCCGCTCACAATTTAAAGGCTCATTATTCATGTCAAATAGAAAGAAAGAGGAAATACAAGTTCTGCGGGTGATAACAACCACCACAGGGCTTTTGCCATGTTTATTTTCTACCTTTCAAAGCAGTTTTGAACACAAAAGGGAAAGATGCAGAAACCTTGTATTGCAGACTATGTAACAATATAGTACAAGTGAAAGAGAAGTTTGACGCGAATGAGCAACGACACAAGAAACCGGAGTTTTTTTTAGAGGCAAGAGAAAGGGGCATTAGAAGAACACTAGAATCAAAGAGTACAGAGGGTGGCACAATGAAGAAAATCCTTTCACCGAAAAGACAAAAATAATGCAAGGGGAAAAAAGTTTGAAATTCCTGGCCGGGACTCGAACCCGGGTCTGCTGATTGCCGGTCAGATGCTCTACCATTATCGGTATATATAATTTTCCACCCCACTGGAGGGTAGGGGAAGAAGGAGGGTATGAGGTTTTAGGAATTAAAGCTCTGTATATCGTGGTTGTGAGAAAGCATTTCGGGTGGTCCTCGAGGAGAGGATAGAGAAGGAGGAGGGGTAAAGTAATCGAGTTACTCCGCCAAATGCCAGGACGTTGTGGTGACGGAACGGGGACTCTGTCTTTAGGGTGGGATATCGAGTTACCTACATGTATATATATATATATATATATATATATATATATATATATATATATATATATATATATATATATATATATATATATATATAATATATCCCAGATAGAAATGTTTAAGCTATTTTTCAAAGTAAATATTTTGCAGTCCATATTTATCAGCAATAGAAGCCAAAATATATAATTTCTTTTTGCTTCCTCTGGCATCGAAAGCAAAGAATAAATTTCAGATTTTTTCAGATTTTCTCCGTGGCACTTAATGCCACAAACAGAGGCATTATACGGTCGATTGAACGAAGAAGTTCGCATCATTAGCCGGTTATTATACAGATAAGTGTCTCTCAAAATGCGAAAGAGCATTAATTTTAAAAGTTTGGGGCAAATTACTGTGATATTCTCTAATTAGAAATTGTTTGAATTTCCAGTACAAGCTTCTTAATAAGCTAATATGGCAAAGGATTCTAAGACTGGTGTTAGTAAAGTATTTTAATTAATTTTCTTAGAAATTTAATCTTGAGTAGAATGGCAAAAATGCTATCTTTCTGAGTACCAAACCTGGATTTTAATGAAGGATTTGTGAATTTAATGGATGGAGGCATTTAGAAGAACCTGAAAAACTGGACTGTAAAAAAGCAAGTAATTTTTAAATATTAATTTGTTTGGTCATTAGAATAATCGGTGAGTTACAACAACTAGTATTTCCGCAGGGCTACTAGGAATCTTTTGACTCGGGATTTTTGGCCTAAAATCTCCAAGGGCTACTATGAAAAGGTATGAAACGACCCTCATTTTATATTTTTTAAAAATATCCTCTTTGCTGCAACAATTAATGAAAATTGAATTTCACTCTGTGGTGATTTATGATTGGTTTTAATGAGAAAAATATGTCCAATGATCTTTGAAATGAGTGGGTGACAAGCTTTTGATGGTTTAATTGAGAGCGACTACATTTTATATTTGAGTACTTCCTCCTAGCTCAATAGAAGTACATTCCCGTAAATTAAAAAGAGCAGTAATTAGGATGCGAAAGAGACGTATAAACTAATCCTTCTGATTGATTAATTCAGAGGTAAGAGTTTGAATTTACATCCATGTTTATAATTACACAATTGGAAATAATTATCGATTTATAAGGCCGAGCTAAACTGGCTAAAAGTGGATTTTCTATCTTCTTCGAAAGCAAGGACAACAATTAAAATAACTACTTGATAATTGCTCCTGCCATCTCCGACAGTAATCCTCCTGGAAGACGAAAGCTGAGTCTTAATGTCGTGAGTTGATAAAGAGTAAGTTAAAACCCCCCCAAATCATCTTAATTTCAATTTTAATAACAATCCTATAAATACTTTCTCTGATCTCTTAATGACCATTTCCATAAGATTCTAGGGTTAACCTTAAGTGTACTTTTTATACATCGGTTCTAAATTATTTACATATATTATTTGATGTGATTTTTTAAAATTAAAATTTTATAGACATTTGTCCCCAAATTATCTACTTAGTATCGCTTTCTCTGGTTTTCACTTTTTTAAGTGATTAAAACAAACTACAGAGATTTTATTAAAGAATTTCTATGTTTCTATTTCTTTCACCTTTCCATCTTTGCTGCATAAGATTTATCATTTCCTTTAAATAAAATCTAATTATTTGGTAGATATTTTTCATTTGTTGGTGTTTCTCTTATTACTAAGTTTTTTGTGGTGAATTGGTCGATACAAATTTAGTTTTTCCCCATAGGATTTTGGTCCCTAACTTACTATTTCACAGGTGCGACCTTTCCAACAACTTCAACTACCTATCAATATATTGTCGGTGTGTAAAATACAAGGGAAAGTTATTTTAACCTTGTGAGATCAGGAATTTTTACTTGTAATATTGAGAAGACAAAGAGAGGAGTTGAAAGATGGAGTATAATTTGTGTGAGAAGAAATTGTGAGAAGAAGTGACGAATATTGCTTTCTTTTAAAAGCAAATCAAAATAAGTTTTAAGTTCTTCTTTTGGACTATGGGTGTGTTCGTACGAATTTGGTTCTTGGAAGCTCCACCTAATTAATCCAGTGTTTTTTTCTATTTATTTTTTCTACCCCTTTCTCTCTTGGTTATTCATTTCTGCTGCGCTTTCTGTCAGTAGCCATAGCATATCTATAGATATGGGCAAAGGTTTTGAGACTAATATATATTTTTATATTTTTCCTTCGTTTTTGAAGTTAACGTGATAGGAATAATTATTCTAATAAGTAAATTATTGCACGTTTATTAAAAAGTTAGCATTTAATTAAAGGAGAAAAAATTGCATTTCTCCCCTGAATCCCAAATCGCGCTCTGTTACTGTATCTGTGGGAAGAAAGTTTCCATCCCTGTAGCTTTTCCATTCAATTAAAAGGGGGAAATCATGGGAAATATGGGTTAGTAGAATAAGGTTATGTAACTATAATCTAAATCTGCATATTTCATGGTAAAAGGAAATGTTTGAATCTTTTTCAATTCCAGAATGGCTCCATCCAAAGAATTGCATGCGATCATTATTACTCTTCGCCGAATTAGCCGGGAATGCAAGATGATATTTACAAAAGGTTTGGCATTATGAAGTACCAACGTTATGATAACTACTGAATTTAAAATGACTGGTTACACTTCTATACATAAATTTTAGGGATACTCAAGATCATTAAGTTACGCTAAGATCGCCTTTGGTAAGGTCTCGGCTCAAACATCGGGTCACCTCCATTGCCAAGCTTGCTCAAGATGGGAAATAACAAGGTGTGAACACTTCAGTACGCACAATGAGGCGGACATCCTAACCGTACGGGCAGGCTTCACTTGTGTAGTAAATAAAAAGAATTGGCTTTTGAAGAATGGGGCAAAACCATATTCTATGATAATGGTCCATTTCCCTTTTTTGATGGCTTCGTTGCCATGGCAAAGAAGTGCCAGTGTGAGTGGTGTACGGTTAGGAGGAAGAGAAAAAGAACGCGTAGTCCTGTTTATGTATGGTACTGCGTTATGGTTAGCTACCAATATGTGAGTA